>CAJGYO010000004.1:88129903-88746820 GCA_904845875.1 Miscanthus lutarioriparius | reverse complement strand
GTATATACCCTGTGTCATTGAGTGCTAGGCCATATCCGATCACAACGTACGGCAAAACTATAAATATTTACGTGTTGGTCACTTTCTGCACCAACAGTTGGCGCCGTCCATGGGGAAGACGCCGTACGTTCACACTTTTGGTCATCGGATGGCCCATCTTTCCGCCATCTCCACCATGGCGGGCTCAAGCGATATGACTCGCTTCGGCTCATTGGAGTTTCCCGCACTCTTACCAGTTGGGATGTGGGTTCCACCCATCTTCAATCTGTCCCAGGCCTTCCTCTTTGGAAGCCTGGACTTCGTCGCCCGACCGGGTCGGCGTACTACACCTCCGCGAGGAGGCACTTGTTCCGGTGCTCGTCGGAGGGGCGCCCTCCATCGGCTCCGGAACACACGACGACTTCAATGATGAGGCACCTACGCTTCATTCTGAACAAATGCTCTGCTCAAACCCCACTGTGAGTAATGTACATGCTGTTATTTACTCTCTATTTACTATCTTCCGCCGATTATCCGGAGGGATCGCATTGTCCGCACCGCAACCACCGCACGACCGGTTCCCCTATGGCCTCACGTCCCCCACGGACGCGTACGCCCGAGGGCTCCGAAGGACGCTGGCGCCACCTCCTCTCACATCCAAATTCGTGGGAATGGCGAGCTATGCTCCCACCACTTTCCACGAACTCCTAGATGACGAGATTGAGAGCGACGGCTCCAGCATCGGCGACATGGCACCTAGCCACCGTTTGTCCTGGGAGTTCGCTATGGCGAACGCTCCGGGACAGCCGCCGGTGGCAGCGGAGTCTGTACAAACCCACACCCCTCCGGACCCTCGTGCGGGGGCCCTCGCATGTGCGTAGGAGCACGGCGAGGAGCTACGACAAAGGTGGCAGAACCATCTGCCACCTGCACTGGCGTGCTCAACGCACCATGGTGCGCCCTGTGTGCGTGACCCGGCGAGTGGCGCTCGGGGTCACGCTCACCATGTCCAGCGCAACATCGTAGACGGGAACGATCCCCCATAGTTTGCTCGGGCCGGCCAGAACATCGCCGCTGCGGCGATGCTTCTGTGTGGTGTCCCCGAGCTTGTCGACCCCCAGGAGCAGGCGGTCCACTAGAACCTCTAGGCGTTGGTGGAGACCGCCGCCATTCAACAGGCGGAGAGCTCCGCGTCGCGACACCGACTCACGGCCTCTCTTCCCACCAAGGGAGTGGGGACGCACCAGATGAATCATTCCATCCGCTCACCGCTATAGGCGCCGAGCATGACACAGGAGGCCACAGCTGCGCCATGGTCTGACCTGGCACCCGCTCCACACCGGCCCCCTATGCACGAGCGGCTTGGGCCGAACCAAGACGCTTGCAGCGTCATCAGCAACCGGTATCAGGCCTGGCATGATGATGATGTCCATCGGACGGCAGTAAGGGCAAGTGACACGGACCCCGGCTGTACCATCGGGGGGAGCGGTAGAACGCACCCCGAACATGGTCGCCGGCCGAACGACTGGAGTCCCAGCTCGGATGGCCCGGGACCGCGGGCCTTTGGCCGACGCATCCAGAGAGCGTTGTTCCCATGGCGCTTCTGACCGCCTACCAACATCACCAAGTACACCGTGGAGACGAACCCCGGTGTATGGCTTGAAGATTTCCGGCTCGCCTGCCGAACCGGAGGGGTGGATGATGGCCACTTCATCATTCAGTACCTCCCCAACTATGTGGGGGAGCATGTTCGAGCATGGCTCGAGTTCCTCCCGCATGACAGCATCTGCGACTGGGTGGACCACAAGAGGGTCTTCGTTGGGAACTTCCAGGGGACATATGTTCGCCTTGGAAACTCCTGGGACCTCAAGAGCTGCTAGCAGGAGCCCAGCGAGCCCCTACGGGATTACATCCGTAGGTTCTCCAAAAGATGCAACTCCCTCCCTGATGTCGTTGACGCGGACGTCATCAACGCATTCCTCTCTGGGACAACCTACGAGTCCCTGATCCACAAGCTCGGCTACCTAAAGCCCCGTACCACCCTTGACCTGCTCGACGTCGCCATGAACCACGCCTCCAGCGAGGAGGCGGTCGGAGCGGTCTTCAATGGAGGTCGGGACAAAGGTAAGGTCAAGCGCGAGGATCAGGACGAGGGCCCCTCCACACAGAGGGGCAAAAAGAACAAGAAGGATCGGTGCCAACTGGCCAACTCCGCGTTGGTCGCCGCGACTGATCGCATGGGCAAGCAGCCCTAGCAGGGCTCGCCTGACCACTTCAACGAGCTCATGGAGAGCCTGTGCACCAACCACGCCTACCCCATCAAGCACCTCTACAAGGACTGCAAACTCCTCAAGCGCTTTCTGCGACAAGCCGACGGGGCCGAAGGAAGGAAGGGGTGAGGAGGTAGCAGCCAAGAAAGGGGGCGTGGCGGGCAAGGATGCGGACAACTAAAAGTCCCTATACAGTGACCGAAGTAATCAGACCGGGCGCCCACCGACTGAAGGACGACAATGGCAAACATTCGCACCAACACTTGGAACAGCGAACAGTTACGTCGTTTCTTCCCCTAAAATTCGGTATTACCATTTTTTAGTTAACGTTTGCTCCTATAAAGCACACCGACCCGAACACTTTCGGCCTGGGTCGCTTGGGGGCTCCACGGAGGTGCCGTACCACCTCTCCTTTTTGTTTCCTAACATATGATAAAATACCTTCCTACCCGAACAAAAGGGTAGTTCGTTTCTTTGATTATCTTACGTAGCTTTGCTTTAAATATTCTGACTGATCGCACCCCGCCTCTACCTACGGTTACGAGCAGCTGAGCCTCGCGGGCCACACCCAGGCTCTTAAGGTTGCAGCCTATGGGATGAACGGGCAGGTGTGAAAAAGAGAGAATAAAAAACAAAATTATGCTAAGCTAAAACTAAGGAACGAATGGGACAAGCTTCCCCGAACGAAGTGATTCCATCACAAAAACAAAACTAATTGTACTCGTTGAATACACAAAAACGTTTACACGGGGGCTCCCCCATGAACTTAACTTTTTACATCTGCTAAACTACTTCTATTGTGGTTGCCCGATGGCATCGGCCGTCGGTGCGACCGGCGAAGGCACGGGCTGCTCGCTCTCCGGCTGGACGACATTCGGCTCCATCGGAGGCGGGGCGACGTTCATCTCCGATCGGGCTCCACTCAGTTTGCAGGCTGGGCGATGTCCCCCTAGCGTGCGACTTCAGCCATGTCCACACAGCGAGCGTCCATCACCCACTGCGCGGAGACTTGCCCGGCCACCAACTATGCGTGGGGCAGCAAGCTTTCCCCGAGCAAGTGGATTCATCTGCGCTCCAGCCATCGGCGTACCTGCTGCAGATGGCGGCGAAGTCCAGGTCTGGGTGGTGCATCGCCACTGATGTCAGCACCCCCGATGTTCCATAGAACATTCCGATGGAGATGAGGGCCCGAACCTCATCCGGCACCTCAGCCAGTCGGATGGCGGGCGTGCTGGTACTTGGCGCCGACTCGAAGACCTCTGAGACAATGACCTAGGCGACGTTGTGGAGCTGGTCGAGCTCCACCTCAAGAGCACATCGCTCTTCAAGGGACTTGGCTAGTGCCTCCGCATTCTGGCCAAACGTCGCCCTGGCCATCCCCAGGTCCCACTCCAGCAACTTCACCTTTCCGCCCAGCTCTGGAAGAAGGGTAACAAGCTCAGAAACAAGAGGCAAAACAAGACATCAAACCAGAAGCAGAGAAGGAACGTACCGAGGCGAGTGTTCTTGAGGATGGAAATCCCTTTCTCCTGCCGAGCCACCTGCTCGCGTAGCTGAGCATCTGCCTCCTCCATCCCAAGCACCCGGCACCGGAGCGCGAGCACTTCCTGGTCGGTCTCCGATCGGGCCTACCGCTCCAACTCTAGGGCCTTCCGCTCCATCTCTAGGGCCTCCTGGGAACCTTGGAGCGACACCTCGGTGTCCGCTAGGGACTTCCACAACACCACCTTAGTCTTCGCCTGGCGGGCCTTGGCCGCCTCAAGCCCCCGCTCGGCGGCAGTCGCCCGCTCCGCCGTAAGCACTTTCGCCGCCCGCGCCTCGGTCGCCTCCGCCGCCCGGTCCTAGGACTCCAGCTGGCGCTCGAGCTCCTCCATCCAGGCGTGCTCCATCTGGAGAAAACGAGACTTACGGCTCGACGTCTCCTCCAAACCCTACAAAACAAGAAGCAAGCGTGCTGAGGCAACCGACGAAAGACCAAGAGTTAAGGACAAACACGAAAAACTCACCGCTGTGGCATGGGGTAGGTCAACCGTGAAGGAGGGGCCTCCTCCAGCTTCACCCTGGTTCGGGTGAGATCGGACTCCACCGCAAGTCCTCTCCCGCCAAGCACGTCCCAGAGCTGACACTCCTGCTCATCCTAGAGGACGAACCGCACCTTCCTCGGGTCCTCGGGGCAGGGCCACACCAGGTCGGTCTTCCCTAGCCCGTCGGAAGGCCCAGCCGATGATCGGACCACCGCCAGTTCCTGCGACGGCGCCGGTAGCTCCACCTCATCACCTGGTTCGCCGTCAGAAGGGATCTCCACCACCTCGGTTTCATGGGCCACCGGCAGGCGTCCTGGCTCTGGCCCGGCCGCATCCCCCCCTGGCACCTCTAGCTCTGGCCGGGAGGGTGTGCCGTGTGGCCCTCCACCCGGTGAGGCAGGGAGCCCGGTCTCCCTTTCCTCTTCCGCCACAGCCAGTGAAGGAGGGGCCGCAAGCGTTACCTCCAACACGGCCTCCGCCATCACCACCGGGATCGCCGTCAACACCGTCGTCACTACTGCCGCTGTACTAGCGACCAACCTGAGGGGCGCCGCCCCCGGAAGGGAAGGACCCACCGCCACCACCCTGCTTTCCCCGCCACTCGCCACGATGCGCTGCAAGGTGGGCCTCCAATCCTCCCGCATGGGAGTTGAGGCGATGCTCAGCCCCGTCAGCATCTGGCCGCTGTCGAAAAAATACAGGTCAGTCGCACTCTAGAAAACTCAAACAGCAAGATCGAAAAGAAACAAAGAAAGGCATACCGAGATGTAAGCGGTAGGGCTCTGAAGCCCCAACCCAATGTCAATGGGCCCGCCAGGCGAGGACTGCTCCCGGGCCACAACCCATGCCCCCTCACTTCAACCGGGGGAGGAGTCGACCCAATCGCCTCTTGCTTAGCCCACGAATCACCACGACCCTCGGCTCGGGGCACGTCGAACGGAGCAGCTAGCGGGACATCCTCCTGTAGTGGGTCGTGCGCTGGCACCGGCCCCGACAATGCGCGGGTACGAACCCGCTCCTCCGACCGCCTGACCTGTCCTGTCGCGCCCACAGCAGGCAGGGACGAGGCCGGGACGCCTCCGAAGGGCGCGGTGACCGCGTCCGCTTTGCCCCCCGTTCGCCGACGGCGTCCGCGCTCGCAGCACGCTTCCTCGGTGCAGGAACATCGCTGCGCCTCTCCACCTCCCGCTCACCGCCTGCGGATGCGGCCGCAGGATCACGATGCTCCGCCGAGGTCGCAACGACCTCCCGGCCTCCCTCCTCCTCGGAGAAGATCACGTCATCGCCCATCTCTGTGGGGTCCTCCGACTCGAGCTCTGACTCGACGTCGCTCCTATTTTTCCCGTCCCGCACACGCCGGGCGATCTCCATCTCCTTCTCATGCTTCCGCCGAGCCTCCTCGGCTTTCTTCTTCTTCCTCTCAATCGTCGCCTCCTTCAGAGCGGCTTGCCGGGCCGCGCCCTCCGGCCCCTTCGGAAGGTGTGGCCGGGACTTGTTAACTCCAAGTCCCTACGGAACGGACGACATGAAGTCAAGAATGCAGGGGAACAGGATTGAAAGGGACATGGGGGCTTCGTCCGTGGCGCTGGCAGCCTCATCCACGCCTGCACCTGCCAGAAACCGCCGCGCTAGCTCAAAGCGCAGTAGGAGCGTCGCCGGTCACACCAGTGCCTAGTCGCTGGTCATCTGTCGTGGCCGCGAAGAAGTGACTGTCTTCGACGCAGACAAGGGTGCCGCGGCGCCGGTCCTCCCGTCTCCTGCCACCACCTCCGTGTAGGCGGGTGACCGGACAGTGCGGGCCTCGGCATCGGCCGGAACGAAGGGGATCGTCGACTCCCCTCTGACGCCCCTGCTCGCACGCTCGATCCCCACATCATCCCCGCATGCCACAGCAGCACGTGCTCTGCTCACCACGCCGGCACGCCCGAACCCCTAGTCAAGTCCCCTACCCCATCGATCCCTGCCGCTCGCCTACATTCCAAAATCCCCCACCCAAATCTCCATCCTCTGCCCTCGTCACAGTACAGATCCACGAAATCTGCTCCATATTACAAAACGGGTGTACACACCTTCGGCAGCACTTCGCGGTGGGGAAGCGCGAGTTCGCCGGAGCAATCGCCGCAGCGCCACGACCTTGACGAAATCGCCTCCGCTTTCTTCCTTGCGCGTGTGATGCGAGGAATACTACAAACAGTGTCGGAAGCCACGAGAGACGGATGTCGGATATGTTGGGTTGGGTGTTAACGGGTCGACATCATAAAAGATTTTGACATCCAAAACAATCCAGACAACCTGACACTTCATAGCGCACAAACCTTAAAGCAACATCAATGGACGACACATCGCCTGAACAGAACAAAAAAATCAGGCGACTGGTGTATAGGAAAAGTGTTTATTAATGTATATATATATATTGTTTTATTAATACAAATATTTTATTAATCGTTGCTACAGATAGGATATTTGAATAATGCATTACCAAGTGACTTGATTAATAGGATTCAAACTCATATGATAATTTATTAATTATGTGAATGTTGGTAACGTGATATTTTATTAATACATATATTTTTTATTAATACAAATATTCTACTAACTAACTACTGGCATCATTGCTGTGTATATAATATTTTGATAATGCATCACCAAGTGACGCCATTAATAGGACTCTTCTAATATTTTATTAATAATAACTAACCGTGACCATTAGTACTTGGTAGGTACGACCGATCAAGATTCTCTCGGTCAAAGTTTGTTTTCTCCTTCCTTTAAAAAGAGTTTGTTTTCTCTTAAAAATTGATTTTTATCTATAATGGCAGAGGTGGGTAATTTATCAGCAAACAAAATAGATCCAACGGTGATAGATGGTTAGATTATTTAATTTGATGGCCGGATGTTTATGATTAATTTGAGAATTTATAGTATTTATCCTTTTTTCTAGCGCATCTAGGGAGGATTAACGTGGAGGTTTCGTTGGGGCCTCTAATTAGTAATAGTAAGATAAGATCATATTTTCTATTTTGGAGCTAATTAAGATGCCAAGTTAGTTAACCATACTTAAGTAGAACAAAGGTTAGAAATACCCACTTAATTTTATTGTCTGCTCTAGCCACGAACTGGTCATAGAAATCCTTCTTATTTGTACCGTCGATCTGTGGCTAGAACCAATAATCGTTTGTCTACTATAGATACGCGGTCTGTTGTTACAAACCGACGGTGAAATGAAGCATTTCCGAGGACAAAGATGAATATCGATGGTGGCATGCTTTTATGAATTGTGACAATATTTAGGTGACAAACTAGTTTCATTTTTCATATCCATCTGTACTGGTCGTTAACACAATACTCCATAATAAACTCAAGCGATCCAGCATGCAAGCATGGCGTGAGTAAAGTTTGTAATTGATGCGACGCTAAAAGTTATAGCGACAGACTTCTGCGCTAAAGGACTAAACATTTTAGTCGGTTATACTAGCGTCGAGACGGTCTTGTCGGTGCCGAACAAACACCGGCGAGTAAATTTGTAATTGATGCGCGTTAGGCCGGATGGTGCGCTAAAGGACACAATGGTTATCTTGGTTCGGGCGAATGTCCCCACGTGATCTGTTGCTACTCGTGTTATTAGCACCGAATGAGGTTCGTAGTAGGGAGGTACAAACGGTTGGGAGGGAAAGACCCCAAGTCCCTCGATGGAGTGATTGGAAGGACGCCAAGAGCTCTGGCTGGAGCTTGGCCGTGGTGGTGCGTGTGTGTGTGTGTTAACTGCTCGTAATCGATCCCTCCCTTAGTGGGGGAGCCCCGCCTCCCCTTTTATAGGTCAAGGGGGAGCAGGGTTTACAGACAAAGGAAAAGAGCGCTAAGGGCGAGAAGGTCCTTCGAGGGACCCGGCTTCCTTCTTCCCCACGCCCGACCTATCCATCATGGCAGGCCGTGTTAGGAGTGAGGTGATCAGAGATCGTCGTGGGCCGTGCCATGGCCATCGCTTAGCAAGTGGGTACGCCCCATCCGCTTTCACGGGCGGCGTGCGGTCGGACAGATTTGCCGAGCCTCACCCCGAGGGGGTCGGGTGGCGTGGTGACTGCTGGTTTGCCTTTGGAACGTAGTGGTTGTCGATGTCCGCGCGCGGGTTCTTCGTCCGGAGGTTGCGGGCGGCGCTTACAATATCAGAGGATGAATAGCAGCGCCGCAACATCGCTCGGGCTCGCCACGCCGAGAGAGGTCGATGCTTGGCTCGCCACATCCTGACGGTACCTCTCTGCAGGGGTGCAGGGCATGGCGTCTGTCGCTGTGGTTGACCCGAATGTCTTGTCTTACCCTGTAGTCGCCATCATGAGGATGCGGGGTACGTTTCGTCAGGTGAGCTGAACCAGCCTCCGGATATCGGGTTTAAGACGAGGTCCGCTGCTGGTCGTTGGATGAGGTAAAACCTAGCTTTTACCGTCGGGCGAAGCGGAGGTGTCCCCCGGCCGTCGAGCGGGGCCGAGCCCAGCCCTCGGGGGTCGGGCGAGGCGGAGTGTATCCCTTGGGGGTCGGGTGAGTTGTTGTTATCCAATCGTCGGGCGAGGCGGAGTTGCCCTCCACCATCGGGCGGGGCCGAGCCCAGCCCTCGGGGGTCGGGCGAGGCGGAGCAAGACTCTGCTTGCTCGGGCAAGAGATACAACCAGGCCTCGGGAGTTTTTACCGCTCGATGGTGCATTGATTCCTCCTCTTTGGGGTACCCAGTATTAGGTCCCCGACAGTAGTCCCCGAGCCCTCGGGTGATTCGGGGTGAATCATCCGGGGGGTTTCTTCGGTCTCGCCGGAGTTACCTTTTCCAGAGGGTGTGGCGAGCGCACCGGTGGGTGTAGTCCTCGAGCCCTCGGGTGATTCGGGGTGAATCATCCGGGGTTTCTTCTTGGTCTCTTCAGGGTAAGGTTGAAGGACTTAATTTTTCGTCAACCGGACATTTTTCCGAATGGGTCGTGGTATTCCGCTCATGGGAACCGATTCGAGGCTGACCTAATCGGTGCTTTCGCCTTGATTTCGGATCGTCCGCATGGATCCTTTTTTAGTTGGGCCGGCCAACGAGCCTCCGGCCCTAGGTGGGCCAGAGAGAGAGAACAAACCTTTATGACCCGTGCTTCCCGGTGGAAGAGAGTCCGGATTCGCCGGGAAGGCGATCCGTCCGCCGAGATTTTTGGGGTGAAAGGATAGGGACTGCGGGCGCGTGTCCCGCGACGTGACGCGGCGGCACGCGTGGCGGGCCCGAGATCGAGGCGGACGGTTGCCCTTCTCACGTCCGTCGCCCACTATAAAACCACGGGTTCGCCTCAAGGTTCCAGATTTCGCTCCCCTACCTTTTATGCTCAAACATCCGCCGCCCATCGTCCCAGCCTCTCGCGCCCCAAGATCGCCACCGCCGACCGGCCCTGCGTTCGTGTTCCGGCCGTCGCCGAGCTCGCGCTACCGCTTCTTCCCCCATCTGCTGTGATGGAGTTATGGGCAGATCAAGCATCACCTCCCGGCGCCTAGAGGGCCTCGTCCGCCGTGGGCCTTCTCCGCCCACCGTCCGCCGTCCGGGAGTGGTTGCTACGGGCGACGAGGGTGAGCCGTGTGTCACCAAGGGTATGTCGCCTCTTTCGCCATCTTCCATGAGCGGGGTTCGGGGTACCACAAGATAGTTTCCTTCGGGGCTGCTGGATTATTATGAGGTGGAGCCGCAAAGATCCGACTCCTAATGGGGTTCAACACATGGCGGCGCTTCGTTGCCTCTGCAGGCGAGGGTTTCCGGGATCGATCCCCATTTCGATCTGCGGGCGATATTTTTTCACCGTTAGTTTGTCAAGAGGCGGGTCGGGGGAAGGAGGTGAATGTGCCGATGGGATGTGCCAAGATTCATCCGCGCCTACCCCGGCCGAAGGATTACCCGCCATGCGTCTGGTGACCTCGAACAAGGGATGGCACTGGCAGTGGTTTTACGCCGTGGATGACCCGAAAAGCTACCGCTTAAGTACACGGGCTACCGATCGAAGAGGCCCCAGAGTCGTGGGGTTGGGGCGCCCAAATAAAGGACAAGAAGCACCTTGACGACCTTCTCACCCCTCCGAGCTCGATGGATCGGGCGTAAAGGGGTGGGGATTATTGGCGACTATCATGCGAGGAGGGTGGTGCCGTTGATGGCGCTGCGGCGCTTCCTCAGATCGGATGATGCCCGGATGTCGCTCGAGGGGACGGTGTGTTTCGCTGACGAGGCGCCCCTTATTCAAGTGGCGCAAAGACGTTAAGGAGGCGACGGAGCCGACGAAGGATTCTCGCTGGTGACATCCTAGACATTGTATATCCGGTGCCCTTGACATCCCCAATGCGGCCGGAACTCCGGGTTCTTTGAATTCGTAAGTTTTCTTTCCCTTGCTCCTTCTTTTGCCAATATCTCCAGATTTTGATTTTTTATTTTCGGGTGTTCGACCACCGAGGAGGCTTTCCTTCAAAGACCGCCCCGCCCGATGCCGAGGGATCCCGCCGTGGCGGCGTGAATCGCCTTTGCGGCCGAATGGGACAAGAAGGCAAGGGGGAGCGTAAGAAGAAGGAGAGGCAACAAGCAAGAAGCACGGGATCGAGGGGAAGACGGAGCGGCGATGATGATGATGATGATGATGATGACGGCGAGGTAGCCGCCGACGTGGATTGGGGCGCCCCGGAGGATGAGGACATGCCGACCAAAGGCTAATCCGCCCTCAGGGGGACCTTCATGCTCCACGCGGAGGGAAGCGAAGTTGGTGGAAGCCGGGAGTCCGCCGCCGCAGACGGCGCTCCGCCGGGATCGGTGGGAGGAGGAAGGCGGCCCGCCGCCGCCGATCCCCGCGGTGATGGTGGAGAGGAGCGGCTCGCGCGCCGCCCCCGTGGTGGTGGAGGAGACGAGCCCCCCCTTTGGAGCAGGGGGCAGGCTCGAAAAAGGCCCCGCCTGCACGAAGTTGGGGCAAGGACCGGGGTTCGTCCCCAAAGCGCCCGACGGCCAAAGGCGCCCGCGAAGCCGCCGATTCCCGTGTTTTTTCATCCTTTTACCTTTCTATCTTTGACCGACGCCTTACCTTTATGTAGGTTTTTGCGGACGGACACTCCTCGGGCCGGGCGCCAAGAAGAGTCTCGCCATTCAAAGGGACGGTTGGTGCCGCCCGACGTCGCCGCCTGCTTTCGGGCAGTGAACGGCGCCGATGTTGAGGCCGTGGGTTGGCTGATCCGACGGCGCCTGTGGTGGAGCCCGCGCCTCGGCGGTTGTCGAGCCGGGCGGTATCTTTCCGGTGGTGGGCGGTACAGCTGCCGGTCGTGGATCCTACGCCACCGACGGGGTGGTGTGAGGGCGGAGCAGCACTGCGCCACCGGAGACCCAAGTGGAGATGGCCGCGATCACCCGAGCCCGGTGGGGTTGGATGTTGCCACGCTGGCGCCCGAGGGTGAGGAGGCCGGTGCCACCACCATGCACCCAGCAACAAGCGGCGGACGAGGCGGGCGAGACGGAGGCGGGCACCACCGAGGGTCGCTTGACGCCGTGGTGGTGGCGATAGAGGAGGAGGAGGGAGTCGCCCGGCCCCTTGTCGGGAGGCGCGGCGCCCCTCGCTGGGGAGCCGCCGCCCAGTGGATGTCCCCTGGGATCCCTCGTCGGTTGCCTCTCTCGCTGACGATCATGCCGAGAGCATGGAGCGGGAGAGCCTTGACCTCGGGATCTCGAGCATGATGGAGGCTCAAACCAGCCGAGAAGTTCTCACATGAGGTCTTTGTTCCCACGACCCTGTATCGGTTTGATCTTCCTCGTTGTTTTCTTCTTTCTTCATATGCTTTTGTGTTTTTCGAACTTCGATATTGGTTTCCTTTTGCAGATTATCGCTGCTCAGAGCCGGATAAATCCTGCTTCTCCGTGAGCAAAAAGTGGAGTGGGACCGCCATCGAAGAGGCCCCACCATGAGCAGATATGGGCACAGCAGCCTTGTTGCCGCCAAGGAGCGGAGGCCGAGGCGGTCGGGACGCGGAGGAGATCCACGGATGTTCGAGGACCCAAGGCGAGGTCAAGCTTGAAGAGGAAGAAGCCGCCAGATTCTCAAGGAGCGAGACGAAGCTGCTCGAGAAGGATGCCCAGCCAAGAAAGGGGCTGCCGAGACCCAGAGCGAGCCGGAGGCGGAGCGGGATCTCAAGTGGAAGGCCGAGGGCGGAGCCGTGGCCCTTCGGAAGAAGGTGGACGAGGGCGCCAGGCCGATCGATCGTCTCGCGGGGGAGCGGGACGAGGCGCGCCACCCGAGGAGAGACTTCGCCAGAGGGCGCGCTGGCTCGCGAGGAGCGCGATCGGTCATCGTGGAGCGCGACGAGGCGCGCCGGTGGCGGACTCTTCGTCGTGGTGGATCTCAAACCGCTGATGGCCTGTAAGTGCTGCCGAGAATGTCTCCGCTGGACTAAAAGGAGCTCGCCCAGTGTAGGGGTGCTTCAGTCGAAAGCGACGGGCACGACCTTCGCAGATCGCCGTCGGGGAGTCCTTGACGCCCGCAGTGGTGGAGCCGGTGGAGACCAGCCCGCCATGCCCTGTTGTTATGGGTATCACGGCGCGAGTGAGCCAACTTGAGGAAAATGCTTTTTGCGCCGAGATCACCCAAGCCTTTACCGCCGCCCATTCTCATTATGATAAGGAGATTAACTCAAGGTGATGAGCCAAGGCTTCGCTACTGCTTATGAAGATCCCGAAATGGACGAGATGGAGAAGGCGGTGGCACCTTTTTTGCGGGACCGGCAGTGATGATTGAAAGAGATGGCTCTTCCTCCACGGAAGTAGTTAGTTAAATAAATTTGATGAGTAGTTATATGTAATATGCGAACTTAATGTCGGTACCGCCGTGTTCTGGACACGCTTTTATGATTTTGTTTCGTGATTTCGCTTTCGTTTGATCTTTACCTTCTTTCCTTTTGGCAAAAAAGAGACTTATTTCGGTAAAAGAGAGGAGGTATTCGCATTCTTTACCAAATTTTTCGAGTGAGATCTCGCCCTTGTTTTTGCTGGGGTCGGATGTTACCGGAGACGGGTCGGCTCGCTTTTGTGGTGTTCGTTCGGCCCATCTTTCTTCATGTTTGAGGGATTGGGGCGGCGTTATTTGCCTTGGTGGCTCGAATGACGCGCCCTGATGAGCTTACTATCGGGGTGTTCGGCTGAAAAAACCTATTCCGGCCGCTTATGGCGACGGGTCGGCAAAGCCCCAAGCGGGGTTTCGTTACCCCTTGGCCTCGCCTTCCAATAGATTCCCTCCGACGGGATTCTATGGGCTCGGCAGGGGTTGGGTCAAACTTTTTAGAAGGTTGAGATGACCCCGTCCGCTTTAATGCGGATGGGCGAAGGCCGTTGAGGCTCATCTACGTTTTCTCCCCGGCTCTTGTTTGACGCGAGGCGGTCTCAGATCCTTTGCGGGCCGACCTTCAACCTCGGTCTCTCGATGTCGGATCGAGCGGCTTGAGTCCCCGAGCCCTGCTGGGGTCCGATAGGGTCGGCCATTTTTCGCGCGCAAGTTACCCCGCCCTCCTTTTCGCAACCGGAGGGGTTGAGTTGATTTACACTTGCCTCGATGGCTCGAGTGTTGCGCTCGATGAGCTCGCTAACGGCACGCTCGTGGAAATCCGGGTCCATCATTTGCCGATGGGATCGGAGAGCCTCGCCGGTGGCATTTCACCTTTTTCCAACCCGCCCCCGGCAGATGCCCGAGCTGCTTCGATGGGCTCTGGGGGCCCGCTGGCCTCTCCTCGTGGAGATTCGTGGGTTTGGCTCGGGGTTAGATTCGAACGAGAAAAGGTCGAGACGCCCCGCCCGCTTCGAGCGGGTCGGGCAGGGCATTACCGGGGCTCGCTCTGTTATTTCTCCTCGGCTCGCTTTTGACGCGAGGCGGCCTCGAGCCCTTCAAGGGCGGCCCGCCCACGAACCTCGGTCATTCGTTGCTCAGATAGAACGAGGTGATCGCCACTTCATGACGCGACATGAAGTGTTGCGATGCAACGATTGCATGAGTTTAATATCCGATAAATTTGAAACGAAAACAGGTTCGTTAACGTTACTCGGTGGTGTGAGCGACGGAAGCTCCTATCGATGTGTCCGCGCGGTTTCGAGTCCGTTGTTTACGACGGGTCGGTCGTGACTCGCATGAGCATCGTAATTTTTCGTTTCGCGCCTCGGTGGCGATTCGAGCCGTCCGATTGGCTTTTTAGTCGTCCCCGACAGACTCTCCATGGAGGAGGCCCGCAGGGGACCCTCCCAACCCCTCTCGGGAAGGTGAGAGCCGAGGCTAGTGGTGCGGGGAACTATGAGTTCGCTTTTTATGCTGGTGAACAAAAACACCGTGAGCCGCCGAGGCGTGGGGTCCGTGGTTCGCCCAGTTCTATTCAAAGTTTTTATACCCACACACCGTGTTCCTGGCTTTTAGACGTAAGGAGGGGTCGGGCGAAGAGAGTGTCTAAACAAATAGGCGCCCTCAACAGCCCCCGAGCAATGTCCGTGCCCACGCCGTTGCTGGGGTCGGTGGCTCGGTGAAGAAATTATTGCTTAAAGTAAGTAAGCAGAGGTACTTATCTTTCAGCGGTCGTTTCTCCGTTGTTTTACCTGGGCCGTTCGATCGGCCCGTGAGGCCTGCCGGGCTCCCTCTGGACGGAGGTTTCGTTGTTGGGTCATCTCACGGTCCTGCCTGGGGGAACGGAGAGTCGCCAGCGGGTGCGCCTGGCCTTCGCGCCCGTGGGTGGTGGTGGGTCATGCTCGCTTGGTCGTGGCGCCTCATTAATTGCGTGCGGCGGCCCCGTCGGTCCAGCAGCGCGCCCCGTCTGGCCGGGTTCCTCACAAGATTGATTTGCCACCAGATTGAATAGGGGAAGGCAGAGAGTTTTTGGTCCCGCCCTTCGCCTTTTCCTTATCTCTGCTGGTCCTCTTCCTTAAATAGGGAGAGGGAGGGGGTTCTCATCCGCTTTCATTCTCGCCTCGAGCCGCTACTCTTCTCCCTTTTCTTCTCCACCAATACGCCTGCAAGGCCGCGGGCG
Source organism: Miscanthus lutarioriparius (assembly GCA_904845875.1). Lineage (NCBI taxonomy): Eukaryota > Viridiplantae > Streptophyta > Magnoliopsida > Poales > Poaceae > Miscanthus > Miscanthus lutarioriparius. The sequence goes on along the minus strand of CAJGYO010000004.1, from coordinate 88,731,519 downwards.
GATCCCGGGTGAGAGAGGGGTAATGCTAGAGGGAGATACTCACGCTTTTGCCGGTGAGTCAGAGCGTGATGTCGAGTGGAGGTCATCCAACGAGATGAGATGGTGCGGGCCGCTTTCGCCGAGGAGAGGTTGCCACCGCCGCCAAGGAGGGGGAGCACCGAGGGTGTCGAGCGGTGTTGTCCTCGCCATGGTTCGTTGTGGCCTTCCTCCGGGGGCGCGCCTCGCTCGGGCGAGGTTGTCGGTGTTGTGGCTGATGACGATGGCGTAGTCCCCGGGTGCCTCGGTGGAGGGACACCACAGGCCGCCGGTCGTGATGCTCGACGTTGCGCATTTACGAGGGCGCCCTCGAGGATCTCTGCGGCGCGGTAGGACGTCGCCGGTGGGAGAGCGTATGGCATGGTGGCGCGCAGCAGAGACGACGCCTGTGTACATGCCCTCGACGGCGCATTTAAGAGCTCCTTCCGTGCTTGTGCTCGACGAGATTGGCACGGAGACCGCAGTAGTAGTCGTGGTCGATCTAAGCAGAGGTTGTAATCGAATAAGTTTGTGGGGGAGTCCCTGAGCGGGTAGCTTTTGGTCTTGGGAGCTCATTTAGCCATTTTCGTGATGAAATTACTTTGTAAGTGGTGAATTTGTGCAAAGAATGAACAAATTTTTCATCTTTTGTCGCGGCAAACATTTTTTCAGTTTCTTCCTCTTCGGAGGAGGTTTCGGTGTCCTTTGATCCTTCCCATGGTTCAAGTTCGCGAAAAGACTAGGGGTGCAGGTGATTTAGTCCTGATTTATGCTGGTGAGCAAGGAGATTGTAACCGCCGGGGTGTGGTTCTCCCGCAGTCCTACCAGTTTATACTCAGGACGTATTTTTGCAATCCTAGTTTTTAGGACTTGTTCATGGGATGAATCAAAAAAACTTAGAAAGAGTTTGCAATTTGTAATACGAAATGTACCAGTTGTATCAGCCCCCGAGTGAGGTCGGACCCTTTGTGATTTGGGGGTCGGACGTCACTTAAAGTTTGGGGATTTTGTAAAGACAGAAAACTGATAAGGAAAAGTATGCGTTTATTTAGGGGTAAAAGCGACGTAGCTGTTCAATGTTCCAGGCGTTGGTGAAGACCTTGCCGCCGATGGTTTTCACTTTGTAGGCGCTGGCCGGAGTTTTTCCTCGATGACGACGGCCCTTCCTGTATGGGAGAGCTTGTGGCGGTCCTTGTTGCTCAGACGAGGCGGAGGACAAGGTCCCCAACGTTGAAGGCTCGGTCCTGCACTCCGTCGTCTGGTGGTACCGCCGCAACGCCTCGGGCCGGTACTTGGCCGAATGGAGGAGGGCGATGTCGCTGGCTTCGCCCACCTGGTCCATGGCGCCTTGGTGGGATGCCCTGGCTCCTTCTTCGTTGTATGCTTTGACCCTTGGTGCTCAGAGTCAAGGTCCGTCGGGAGGACGGCCTCGCACCAGAGACCATGTGGGTATGCAGAAGCCGGTGGCTGGCTAGGAGTTGTTCTCGTGCTCCAGAGCACAGCTGGGAGCTCGGTGACCCATCGTGGCGCCGAATTTGTTCAACCGGTTGAAGATCCGGGTTTGAGGCCTCAGAGGAGCATGCCGTTAGCGCGCTCGACCTGCCGCCTGCTCGTCTCGGGGGTGTGCGACGGCCGCCCAATCGATCCGGATGTGTTGCTCATCGCAGAATCGGATGAATTTCCTGCCGTGAATTGCGTGTCGTTGTCCGTGATGATGGAGTTTGGTACTCCAAAACGATGGATGATGTCGAGGAAGAACAAAGACGGCTTGCTCGGATTTGATCGAGAGATCGGCCGAAGCTTCGATCCATTTGGTGAACTTGTCTATGGTGACAAGTAGGTGGGTGAAGCCCCGGTGCCTTTTTAAGAGGTCCAACTAGATCGAGCCCCTGCATCGCGAAGGGCCACATGATGGGGATCATCCGGAGTGCTCGGGCCGGAGGTGAGTCTGCCGAGCGTAGTATCGCACCTTCGCAGTGCGCGATTTGATTTGCTCGGCGTCGGCCATCGCAGTAGGGCCAAGAGAAGCCCTGCCGGAATGCGCTTCCGACCAGAGTTCTTGGTGCGGCGTGGTGACCGCAGACCCGCCGTGGATGTCGCCAACGTAAGCTTGCCCTGCTCGGGCGGGAATGCATTGTCGCAAGATCCCGTGTGGCCTCGTTTGTAGAGTTCGCCTTCTACAAGGACGAAGGACTTGGCGCTGGCGGCGCGAGCCGTCGGCCTTCCGCCTTATCCGCCGGTAAAGTGTCGTGGAGAAGATAATCGAGGTAGAGCGTTCTCAGTCGCTCGAGGGTCGGGTGTTGTGCCTTCTTCAAGCTCCATGACCTCGGGGTCGGGCGGAGCTGTTGGTTGGTCGCCCCCGGTAGGATCGGATGGGCCGTCGCCGCCCGCCCGACCCCTTTGTGGCGCATCGAGGGTTTGTGCTGGTCGCCGCGAAAACTCCCGTGGGGACCGGCTCGCCGATGCCGCCGCGAAGTAGCGGTGTCGGCCGCCTCGCTGAGGCGCTCGGGATGTGATTGAGTTCCAAGCCATCGAACTTGTCCTCCAAACCGCCGGACCTCTTGGCAAGACGCGCCATCTTGGCGTCGTGGCGCTTGATTCCTTCATGACTTGATTGACGATCAATCGGGAGTCGCCCGAACGTCGAGGCGCCGGATGCCCCAACTCGATGGCGATTCAGAGGCCATTGACGAGAGCTTCATACTCAAGCAACATTATTCGACGAGGGAAATGGAGACGGACCATATACCTCATTCGGACCCCGAGGGGGTGATACGAAGACCAGCCCCGCACCGGGCGCTTTCTTTCTTCATTAGTGACCCGTCAAGTACATTGTCCAAGACTCTCGATCGACGATCACGGTGGCATTTGGATCTCGTCCCATTTCGCGATGAAGTCAGCCAATACTTGGGATTTGATCGCCGCTCGTGGGGCATATGTTATGCCTTGATCCATCACCGAGTGCCCACTTCATGGTTCTTCCCGTGGCGCCCCGGCTCCGGACGACTTCGCCGAGGGGAAACGATGTTACGACCGCCACGGGTGTGACTCAAGTAGTGACGAGTTTCCTTTTGGTGATGAGGACGGCGATAAGAGTTTTTCGGATCCGGGAGTAGCGGGTTTTGGAGTCGGATAGTACTTCGCCGATGAAATACACGGACGCTGTACCTTGAGTGCGCATTCTTCTTCTTCCCGCCTACTACTAGGGCGGTACTAACCACCGTGGTGGTGGCCGCCACGATATAGGTGAGTGCCTCTCCGCTGTTTGGGGGACGAGGATCGGGCCTTTGTCGGTTGCTTGACCATGTCAAGTGCCTCTTGGGCCTCGGGTGTCCACTTGAAGCGGTCGGCTTTTTTCAAAAGGCAGTAAAGGGGAGACCTTGTCACGAGGCGTGAGATGAATCGGCCGAGGGCGGCAAGGCACCCGTGATCCGCTGCACTTCTTTACGTTCTCGGATTGGGCCCATGCTTGTGATGGCCGAAATCTTGTCCGGTTGGCCTCGATGCGCGCGCCGGAGACGATGAAGCCGAGCAAAGATGCCCTCGGGACCCCAAAAACGCATTTCTCGGGTTGAGCTTGATACCGCTTTGCTCGGAGTTTCGCAAAGATTTGCTTGAGATCGCGAACGAGGTGGTCAGCCCGCTTTGGACTTTTACCACGATGTCGCCGACGAGGCCTCAACGGTTCGCCTGGATGAGGTCTCCCAAGCATCCGAGCATACATCGCCTGGTATGTTGCCCAGCCGCTTTTTCAAGCCAAACGGCATTGAAAACGTAGCAGAACGGCTCAAGGGAGTGATGAAAGAGGTCGCGAGTTGGTCGGATTCCTTCATCGCAATTTGATGGTAGCCGAGTACGCATCCAGAAGCAGAGGGTTTTGCACCCTGCGGTGGAATCGATTATTTGATCTATGCGTGGTAAACGAAACGGATCCTTTGGGCACGCTTTGTTGAGACCGGTGTAATCAACACACATCCTCCATTTCGCGTTTTTCTTTCGAACAAGGACGGGTTTGCCACCACTCCGGTGGTGTACCTCCTTGATGAATCCGGCGGTCAATAGTTTGGCTATCTCTTCGCCGATGGCCCTCGCGCTTTTTCCTCGTCGAAGCGGGCGAGAGGCGTTGTTTCACCGGCTTGGAGCCCGGATGGATTTTTAGGGTGTGTTTGGCGATTCCCTCGGAATGCCCGGCATATCCGAGGGTTTCCACGCAAAGACGCCTCGTTGTCGCGGAGGAAGTCGACGCGCGCTTTCCTATCGGGGAGAGCGTGGTGCCCGGCGCGCACTGCTTTTTTTTTTCTTCGAGCTGCCGGGTCTATGATGACCTCTTTGGAGCCCTCTCGCTGATTTAAACGACCCGGTTATTTTCTCGGCGTCGGGCGCCTTCTTCGGTGACCTTTTCCCCGAGGGCGGCGAAGTTCCCCTGAGGCGACGATTATGTTGCATGGCCGCAAAGATTCGACCTCGCATTCAGAGGGCCCGCCGGAAGGAGGCGCCGACGGTGATAATCCCGTGGGGTCCCGGTAGTTTTAGTTTGAGGTACGTGTAGTTGGGAACGGCCATGAACTTCGTGATAGCATGGTCGTCCTAAGATGGCATGGAAAGTTCCGGGAACCCTACCACGTCAAAGGTGAGGGTTTCACCCCAGAATTGGACCGATCCTCAAAAGTGATGGACAGATCGATCCGCCCGAGTGGTATGGCCTGCTTGCTGTGCACGACGCCATGGAAGGGCGCCGGATGGGGCGGAGGTTCGTCCGGTCGACACCCATCTCGCCGAGTGTTTTGGCGCACATGATGTTGAGGCCGCCGCCCCCGCCCATCAAGACTTTGTGAGTCGCTGGACCGACGATCGGGTCGACAACAAGCGGGTACCTTTCCGGTGTGGGACGGTATCCGGATGGTCGGTCCGGTCAAGGTTATGGCGGATTCCACCACCGGAGGAAGGCCGGCGTGGCCGGTCCGGCCAGATAGACTCTCACGGCGCGCGACCTTCCGACGCCGCTTGAGTCGAGAGGCCGCTGATCCTCCAAGATCATAAGGCGCCTGCTCGGAGTTGGGAAGGTTTCGCCCTTCTCCTCCTCATCGCTCATCTGGCGGGGGGGGCGCCCCCGCTCCCCCTTGTTGGTGCTCCCGAGTAAGAACTTGCGCATGAGACCGCAGTCTTTTGAGCAAGTGCTTCACAGGAAGGCGTGGTTCGGACACGCCCCTCGAGCATTTTTTTCAAGTGGTTCGAGTGCCTCCGTGGGCTTCCGACTACCCTTGCGGTCGGGCAATGGCCGTGGAGCGAATCGTCGTCGCGCCGCTGTTTCTTGTTCTTCTTTTGGCGGAACGGGTTGAGGCGCCGCGCGCCTCGCCCCGCTTGGCCTTGCTGCCGAGGCGCGATCAAGATCGCCCGACCGCCTCCTCCCCGAGGCGTGATCGGTCGCGATGTCAGGAGTTCCTTGGTTGTTCGCGGGCCTCGCATCCCAGCCAGAACTAAAGACTCAAGAAGTTGTCCCCGATAGGAAGGCTCCTATCACGCCGGGCGTCGGGCGACGTGGGAAGTTCATTGCATCGCCGTGAGAAGCGCCGGATGTACTCATGGAGAGTCTCACCGCCTTCCGACGGCAGTTCTTAAGGTCCCATGGGTTCCTGGGCGTTTGTATGTGCCCGGAAATTTCCCACAAAGATTTTCTCAACCGCCTAACCGTGTATGGTGTTGGACGGTAGGTGCTCCAACCATGCTCGCGCCGAATTGGCCAAGAACAGTGGGAGGTTGCGAATAATGAAGTGGTCATCATTTTGCGCCCACCGGCTTGACAGCAAGCCGATAGTCTTCTTTGAGCCGAGCCCGGGTTAGTTTCACCGGAATATTTAGGAACGTTGGTGGGCGGTCGATACCTTGATGGGAAAGCGGCGTTGAGGATGTGTCGGCCAAGGCTTGAGGTCCCGGAGGCCGGGCTCGGATTCGTCCTCGCCATTGCCGTCAGAAGGCCCGCCAGGCCGAGGGTGGTAGCCATGTCGCGCCTTCTTCTTGAGTCATTGTAGGCGCTACCGCTGGGCGGCGATGGTGCGCGCGCTGCGCCGTGGTTGTGGCCGAGGCGTTCATGCACCGGGATCAGAAGCGCTCGCCTGTCGCCCGGTGGCGTTTGGTGAATCGACGATCTTTGGCGGGACGGACCGAGGGGGCGCGCTGGCTGGTGTCGTCGAGCGTCGCCGAGACAACGAAGCCTTCGCATCGCTATGCCGCCGCACGACGCTCGAGCAATGTGCGGATTTCTCGGGGCCCGGCGATCTCGGATGTCGCGGGCTCTGTGGGAGACCGTGGAAGTAAGGCCGCTGGCGGGCGGCGATGTTTTGGCTCGCCCGAGCGGGTGTGGAGAGCCCCGTGTCGGTGAGGATCCTTTGGTGTACAACTCGGGCAGCAGGTGCGGCGCGCCCACCATCTCCATGGCGCCCGATCTCTTTATTGACTTTTCGTATTCTCGCAAGCTGTTGCCCGGCCAACGATCTCCTCCTTCGGGCTTTAGTCGCTTCCACCCCACGCATGGGCGGGCGGCTTCCTTCTCGGGTTGCCCTGCTGGGTCGAATGCGGGGTAGTCTCCTCCCCGAGACGCTTTCGACGTGTCCTCGGGGTTTGCGCCACAAAGCATCCCCGGAAGGACGATGGCTCCCGCCGCTGGAGTCGGAGCTAGAGGATGACTCGCTCTTTGGCGAGGAGTTTGTGGAGAGACCGTGTCGTGTTCAATCACCCCCACGAACTCGTTGTCCACGGGCGTTAGAACCATGCGCGCGAGTGCCGAAGATGGCTCGCGGTCGCCGCGGGCGTTATGGAGACCGAACGAAGCCCCGCCGGGCGCCCAGACGTGTCGCTCCGAGAGAGGTGTCTCTCACCGTAAGGTCGCGCTTATGTTGCCGCCGCATGGCGATGGCGAGGCGATGTTGCTTCTCCCCGACTCCCATGGTCCGTGGGAGACGCCGAGCCGACGCCCAAGCCTCTCATGGTAATGGCCGTTGAGGGAAGAGATTGGATGGTGGCGCGCGACCATGCCAAATCTCCTCTCCCCGTGATGATGAAATCCAGCTCCCAAATGCATGTGTGCGCCGGGACCCAAATTTAATGTCGTGGTTAGCCATCCGCGCCTGGTTTGAACGCGAAGCGCCCCCTACCGGCGCGCTGCTAACCGCCGGTGTTTCAACAAACACCGCGAGTAAATTTGTAATTGATGCGCGTTAGTCTTGGATGGTGCGCTAAAGGACACAAGGGTTATATTGGTTCGGGCCGAATGTCCCTACGCCCGCCTGTTGTTGTCGTCGTGTTATTAGCACCGAATGAGGTTCGTAGTAGGGGGTACAAACGGTTGGGAGAGGGAAAGACCCCAAGTCCCCGATGGAGTGATTGAAGGACGCCAAGAGCTCGCTGGAGCTTGGCCGTGTGGTGGTGTGTGTGTGTGTGTTAACTGTTCAAAATCGATCCCCCCTTAGGGGGGGAGCCCGCCTCCCTTTTATAGGTCAAGGGGGAGCAGGGTTTACAGACAAAGGAAAAGAGCGCTAAGGGCGTAGAAGGTCCTTCGAGGGACCCGGGCCTTCCTTCTTCCCCACGCCTGACCTATCCATCATGGCAGTGCCGTGTCGTCGAGTGAGGTGATCTAGAGATCGTCGGGCCGTGCCATGGCCATCTGCTTAGCAAGTGGGTACGCCCCATCCCGCCCCGGGGGTGGCGGTCGGACAGATTTGCCGAGCCTCACCCCGAGGGGTCGGGTGGCGGGTGACTGCTGGTTTGCCTTTGGAACGTAGTGGTTGTCGTCGATGTCTGCGTTGGGTTCTTCGTCCGGAGGTTGCGGGCGGCGCCTACAATATCAGAGGATGAATAGCAGCGCCCGCAACATCGCTCGGGCTCGCCACACCGGAGAGGTCGATGATTGGCTCGCCACATCCCGATGGTACCTCTCGCAGGGTGCAGGTGGCATGGCGTCCGTCATTGCCGTGGTTGACCCAATATCTTGTCTTACCTCGTAGTCGCCATCATGAGGATGCGGGTACGCGTTTTCGTCAGTGAGCTGAACCACCTCCGGATATCGGTTTAAGACGAGGTCCGCTGCTGGTCGTTGGATGAGGTAAAACCTAGCTTTTACCGCGTCGGGCGAAGCGGAGGTGTCCCCCGGCCGTCTAAGCGGGCCGAGCCCAGCTCTTGGGGTCGGGCGAGGCGGAGTGTATCCCTTGGGGGTCGGGTGAGTTGTTATCCAATTGCCGGGCGAGGCGGAGTTGTTGCCCTCCACCGTCGGGCGGGCCGAGCCCAGCCCTCTGGGGGGGGGCGAGGAGGGAGCAAGACTCCTGCTTGCTCGGGCAAGAGATACAAACCGCGCCTCGGGAGTTTTTACCGCTCGATGGTGCATTGATTCCTCCTCTTTGGGGTACCCCGGTATTAGGTCCCCGACAGGTCTGTTGCCCTGAATTTTTTTAGCGACAGATAGTCTGCTGCTACTCTTTAGTGACAGATTGCCTCCCAGTACTCTATAGCGACAAACAATTTGAAGTTATAAATATTTTCAACGACTAATGGTTTGACGAGATCATTTAAATGCATTTATCATCAACATGAAGCTCTAAGAGAACATTTGTTTTTCCTTGCATCTGGGTTTGTGCAACATCTGCTAAGGATACTTCAAATGCTTGCTTTGAACCAACCATAAAGGTTAGCATGTTTCCTACATAGGCAAGGGTAACAAACATTAAAATCAAACTGAACATATGTTAAAAGGGGTCCCATGTACTAGTGAAGTACTTGAACTGAAACAGTCAAGTACACTCAAGGTTCAAGCAAACAAATGAAGATATTAGCAGCCAAGAAATAAGCAGAAAATAGAAGATAATAGCAATCTTCAGTTTCAGTTCAGGCAAATCATTCTAGAAACTGGTGACCAAACAGATAGTGATCATATTGTAAGCAACAACCAGTACTCAGCATTATGTAATAGCATTAAGTAATAACCAAACAGAGAGTGATCAGCATATTAATTTCCCAGTTCAGTCCTACCACATAATAATAGTAGCTTGAGTAATAGCAGTACTAGTCCTTAAAATTACAGCAACTGCTTCTTACTTAAACCTAAAATTCCTTGAGGCAAGTGATCAACATATTAATTTCCTACTTAAACCTGAAATGAAGGGCACTGTGTTGGGTTCAAGAGGCAACACTCAAAAATCTAGATCAGCGGTATGGCAAAGGAGGCACCACAAATGAAAAAATAGTACAGTAATGCTCATTCAGCATTTGCCTTGATGTCACGTGAAGGAAAAATCAGCATTTGCGAATTAGGTGTTTTACGTCACAAGAGGTGAACACTGATGACTGAAGTAAATAAAGTGAAAAAATGGGCCAGGAACCACCACAGCTACTAATCAGTACTGACTTTTTTTAGATAAAGGAAAACAAACATTCGGTCTCTGCACTTACAGATAATGCGATAAGTGCATAAGCCAGTCGAAACGGAACCAGTGACTAGAACATATAGAATAAGCATATTCATCACACCTATAATTTTCTAACAGCCAGGTTGATAGTGCAGTCGCCTTTCCTACATCATTAATTTCAAGGAATCCTTTTCCACATCATTAATCTTAAGGGAACTGGGACTGTGACTCTGGGAGCACATGTGATTAGAGGATAAAGTGTTCACCTTTGGACTCAGAAATGGAAGATTTGGTTTCCCATCAAAATAAAAGATATTTTTTTTGCGAAAATAAAAGATATATATCTGTGCACAAGATTGCAACGAACAGGGTCACGGAGAATGTCTTACCACTCCATTTTTGAAATCACCAATCATAATCTTGAAAAAACGCTTCGGGTCATCCATGTGGTGCCAATAACACTGTTCGCCTAAACAGCCGTTTAGCCCGTTTACACACCGTTTAAACGCTACACGGTGGTATACTGTTTCCGTTTAATCGGTTGTTTTGACCGTTTAAACAACTATTTTCCCGTTTAAACACCTGTTTTGCCCGAATAATGGGCTAAACGGTAGGTGACCGACTGTTTACCGTTTAACGTTTAGGATAACACTGGCCAATAATGATGTGCAATGCACGCTTTGAACATTGTCCCAGATTTGTTCATCCTACCACCTCTCCTACAATATAATGTAATTTGATATGAAGCTATTAGGGGAACATTAAATCGAATGCATGCACCTACTCATACACAACCTAAGTACAAGAGAGATAACCCAAATATATCAGCCATTTTTTCAGAATTATAATGATAGCCGCAGCAAGTATGTTGCAAATATAGCATGATAAGTAGTTGGTCGGTCATTGTACCGAAGTTGTGAGGATGTAAATCAAATATTTTTAGGACCCACAGCCCAGTGCTGCTCCTTGCCCCAAAAAAGGCGAAAGATACATAAACATCTTGGTGGCTGAACAATAACTCAAAACAATTTTAGTTTGTAGGGTAATGCAATTGCAATAAAACAAAAAACATCCTTTTGTGCTCCTGACTATGCATAAAAATAAAAATGGGTACCTGGCCAGAGGCAAATTACGAACTTCATTAGGTGATCAAGATTTAGAAAAGATGAAGAGGCCACTAACCTTGGAAAGGAGCTCCACAAGTCGTTGCACCTGCAGAAAAGCAGCCTCAACACCCAGATGCCCAAACTCCAGCTCCAGTCCAGACTATATATAGGGCAAGGCCGGCCTCACAGGCTCACACCAACACCACTTGAAAAAAAAAATGAACCAAACACCACATTGCCTAGTGCCTACGGCTGTGTTCGGCTGGCTGGCTGGCTGATTGCCGGCTGGCCAGCCACCTCATAAAATCACTATTTACGTCCTGGCAGAACAGTATTTTTCTCTCATAACAATCAGCCGAAACAGTATTTTTCAGTCCTGCCGAACAGACCCTACATTGTGGATACTGTACCTGCTTTCCTGTGATTTCTCTCTAGCACATTAGCCAACGTAGGTAATCATAACTTCTACTGAAAATATAGACGCACAAAAAAGAATGGCATGAATGATTGCTTACACTGGGATTCTGGGAATCTAGAGTTCTAGACTGAGAACCAAAGGCTGCGAGGAATCTAATGAAATATGCTAGTGAAACTTCGTGTCTTATACTAAATAAATTACTATAAAGGACAATACTAATATCCAAATAGAGTTGTAGAAATTTTGTCCTCATCTTGTGCAGCAACCAATAACAAATGAGTTGGAAAACAATGAGCAAGAGAGAAACGGGTTCTTCTGCAAGCGGATTCTTGTGCAGCAACAACAACTTACAGGGGTACAATGCAAAGGACGAAAACATATATAGAGTAATTGGTAAATTTATCACAACAAACAGGATGAGAATTATAGATTATCCAAATTGGTGTTGTATTAGGAAATGAAGAGAGTGAAGATAATCAGTTTTAATTAATTATACTACTATATTTATCGAGAAGCATGGGTTGATGGGCTAATGGGTTACATTCAAGAGTGGCAAACCAAACCCCAGAGGTCTTGGAAGTAATGGGAAGCCCTAAAGTTAGGTAACCACACTTATAACACTTAAATAATTATTTATGTGGATTAAAACCCACTTGGTACAAAAGAGTCATTAATGATAGGGAAGAGGAGAGGAATAGAACTGAACTGAAACTGAGCTCTTTCTATCCCAGTGAAGACGATGACATTGCACTGCTTCAGTATCCTGTGGCCAGTGGGAGATTTTACAGCATCTCTGACAGAGAAATTGATGGAACAGAACATGGCATGTCCAGTCACCATAGCTAGGGTCAAATCAACTTGGCCTAATCGAGTACAGCAGTGTTTTCTTCCATGAACCTTTGAATGAATATATAAAATCTGCTAACAACTAAACTGAACAATTTTGCAGTACTATAGTATAAAAAGTTGAAGGTATCATCAGAGATTCTCCAGCATCTCTGGCTGCCAACCGAGTGAGAAGTGCCAAGAGTAACCAAGCCCGGAACAAACATCAGCTTGCATGTTCATATTTTTTTTTTGGGAAAATGTGATAGGAATCTGGCAAGACCAGAGAGTTTTTTTTATGAAACTCTGGAACTAACTAGACCTAAGACAGTTCTGGTGGGGCTGTAAAGTGTCCGAACCATTTAGTTAATCAAATTGACATTGCAGATTTGAACTGAAAAATAAAATCTGAACTAATTGTCAAGTTCATATAATAATTTAAAATGACAGCGCCAAGTGACCCATTATAATTATTGCTAGCTACTATAAACCAAGATAGAAATATAGGGCACTAAGGAAAAGTAGTGGGCATTGGCACAGTCCATTGCTCCTATCCAGAACAATAATATTTATTTAAACTACATAAAAATAAAGTGTGCTATTGTTGACAAAAAAAATAACCAACACCAATTAAGAAAATATTTACTTATTGCTTTAGCTTACAGTAATCGGCCTGGTTATTAACAAAATTACTATAGGCATATGAAATGTGGACCAGATTATTGTGCAAGCCATAAAGACTGGTGAATGAACCATCAAACTCAAAGAACTAAGTAGGTAAACAAAAAAATGAGTAAAGCATGGGTCGAATTGCGGCTTAAAGGACCTTCAAGAGAGGCAGATCGATTGTTTGCCTCATTTCATATAAAAACTTCAGCCCTATCAAGCTTCATATTCATAACTACCAAAACAGCCACCAACAAAGCAGATCAAAACAATCGATCCCTAACTGATAGTTACAAGTGAAACATAACAAATATCCATATTTTGTCATTCATCATATAATACATGTGAAATTAATAGAAATTAAAATAATTAGGCACAAACCTGGCAAGCTACTAGGGGCAGGAGCAGGTGACATATCAGTTTCTGAATTTGTGTCACTTGAAGGGGCGGGTGAAGGAGCGTCACCGATATGTAGCCTCTCCCACAACTCTGAACAGTTAGTTTTCCAAAAGCCAATCTTTTCATTGTGACGGTCATAGGTCACAAGTGTATTACAAACAATGATGCCAGCCATTAAGGTCATTACTTTAGCTACTCAAAATGGCTAAGTTTCTAAATGCATAAAATAATAAACTGTTGTCATGATCTTGTAATAGAAACAGACTATTTTTACTACAGCCTTTGAATGAATCAAGAACCTTTCATTCAGACAATTGTTATAGCCAAGGAAACATATTTAAATAAACAGACCTCATAGCAACAAAAAGAACAAGCAAAAGAATCTGTAGACCTCATAGCACATAGTAACAACTAACAACAAACTCGTGTTTTTCTTCACCATTATGGAGGGAGGGAGGGAGGGAGATTTCTATATCCTAAATCATTTTAGTTCACAATTTCTCCTACCCGGAATAAATAATTTTTAGGTGTAAGTGAGAGCTTCTGTCCATTTCCAAATACCAACAACAACAAAGCCTTTTAGTCCCTAGCTTATGACTTGGGGTAGGCAAGAGTTGAAACCCACCATGAGCCACCAATGAAAAGGGAAAAGAAAGTATATATATATATATATATATATATATATATATATGTACTTATATAGTACAGGGCATCAATATTAGATATATTAATAGGGGATATGACATGCAAAACCAAACAAAACAAAAAGGAATTGTAGGTGACCAGTCAACAGTGTCCTTGTAATCCAGAAGTTCGTTTGTAGAGCAACAGCCAAGAGAATAAGAGAAAAAGGAGGGATACAGTTATTAGCTAATGGACATGAAAAGGCGCCAAGGAGAAAAAACAGGTTGTGCTAAAGTAGAAGTTTGATTCTATCTAGGGAAGTGTAAACTTATCTAGGTGTCATTAAGATGTTTAACTTCTTTTATGCAAGGCGGAAAAGTTAAAAAATGGCACTAGTGCAGTTTTAGCCACAAATACTATTGATAGCTTCTGAAGCTAGACTGCCTTTTTTACATGGTACATTGCAAAAACTGAACTCCAAGAAAATTGATGTCACATGAAGGAAAAATAACTACAATACAACAAAGATCCAACAGAAAAGGTATGGACGTGTAAATAGCTTACAGCATCTCTAAAAGCCACGAAAGCTTGCTCTGGCAAATAAGCATATGTGGTCCCACTATCCAAAACAGTCCCATGCTTGCTGTCAAAGATCCTTGAATCTACCCGCAGTGCCTTTCCAGCAACATGTATTTCCTTTAACTCAATGTTGTAATATGGACGGTTGCCAATTTAAGATTAGCTAATAAAAATATGTACCACAAAAAGAATAAGGATTGGTTATCATATAGGAAACCATACATTACCTACGGAGAGGGTCTGAATGTGAAAAAACCATGTCAGAAGGAGCAGGCACTCCACCAAGCACCATAGCACCACCACCAATATCCATACCGCCATAGCACAATGAGAATGAATCGCTTATGACACCCTTTTCAACAAGCTGATCCATTATGCTAAGTTGACCACGACCGAGGCCCATTATACCATCAGCACTAAAAAGGTCTAGACATGTGCCTATACATGTGTTGTTTCCCAGAAACGGGTGCGCCATTAGAACAAGTTGATGAAGGATTAGTAGGCCTCCTGGTTCCTGAAAATTCATGAGCATCAGCCATCAGCCAAGGTGCCTGCAGCCTGCTGATATACAAAAGGCTTTCCCAATAAGAACTCATTTTATAATAAGAACTACTAGAAGCTCCTAGCAACAACAGTACTAACTTTTCAAAGTACTATCATTAAGCATTATTGACACTATTCAGAACCTAACCTAACTGCTTGAGTTTGCTGGCAATAAGAAGCAGCAAGAGTAGTCTACGGATTTTAAGTTGCATCATTGTCAGACATCAATACTCAGATTAGCTATTGGGAAACAATGTCTAATTCCAAAAGACACTTAAGAAAGCACATATCGTCTAAGTACGAGAGAGAAAAACATAAAGCGGAAAGTAAAAGTAACCATTGACAATTACAATATAGGATCTTGTGCATCTAAAAAGACAATGGATTGTAAGTCAAGAAGAAAATTCTGGTTTGCAAATGACAAGAAGACAACCATATGACTGCATGCGACCTCTGAACTGTGAGAAAAAACAGAGAAGACCAATCTTGGAATGCAATTACTTAGATAACAAAGGTTTCGGGACAATTACTTTGAACATTAATTCGCTATTTTTTCATTTAAATTCAGCAATATTGTTCAGTCTGACAGGTCTGACATGGTCTGCAGTTCTGAAAACATCTAAGCTGTTGATTTGAAACATATTGTATTGCCAATTTACTAATTCTAGAGAATGGCAGTGTGACTATTATAAATTATCACACTGTATTGCCAAATAACACAGAATTTTTAGCGTAGATCGGAACATACACACACACAACTCTAACCCTAGATCTTCTAAACACAGCACCTAAACATCCATACATACACAATACTCATCCATAGGAACATATGTACACACATCTGAGGCAGAAAACGGCTCACCGTGGACATGCATATCAGATCTGCAGATTGCACGGGATGGAGGAGCAACTAGAATGACTGGACGACGTAGATCGGACGGAGACGACATGGATCGAGCCCGCATCCAGGCCCATCCTGGCCCGGGACGAGTGTGGTGTTGAGCCGCTGTTGCAGTCAACCCGCGCGGCGGCGCTCGGCCTTCAGCCAGCTCGCCCAGCCTGGGGACGACGGCGCTGGCCAGGCGGCTAGCGGGCCATGGTGCGGCAGTGGCGGCATGCCAGGCATGGCTCTCGGTCGCCCCATCCCGGAGCGCGTGGCCCTGCCGCAAGGAGCCGAGGGGGGGTTGAGCAGGGCCCTGTGCAGGTGAGGAGGATGCGGAGGGAGCCGGCGTTGGCGCTTCCGGAGGAGGCGCGAGAAGAGAGCGCACGCTGGGGAGAAGAAGACCGAGGGAGAGAGCGAGAGCCACGTCGGGCTTCTGGGGAGAGACGCCGTGGATAAGGCTTCCTGGTGGATGTGTGCGTTCGGTTTTTATTTTTATTTTTTTCTTGTTTGTGTTGGTGTGCGTTTTATTTTTCTTTTTTTAGCCAGCGGTGTGGTGGGGCCCACTTATTTTTGGCGACAGACAGAGTGCCGGTATACTTATTTTTAGCGACAGACAGTTCAACGTTAAATATCAATATCTATAGCGACATACAGCATATCGTTAAATGATGATTTAGCGTCAGATGGTCTCTGAGTTATCTATAGCGTTAGATCATCCATCGCCAAATATAATTTTTAGCGTCAGATGTCTGACGGTGAAACAGTGTTGTGGTGTAGTGGCGGGCGTGGGGAAGACGAACGACGACGCAGATCTCGTAAGGCTCGAGGAGGAGGGCGGTGCGGTTGAAGACTTCTTCGGCCAGCTGTGGTTTATCCCTTCTGACTCCCCCTCCCCTGGTGGCCAGGTTAGGGTTCCACGCCATGGGCGCCGCACTAGGGAGGTCCTAGTCTGGATCCACAGGGATCTCTGGGAGGCCAAAACCTTCGAGGTCAGTGATTGTTTCCCGGTTGGAGCTAGAGATTATTGGATTGGTTCTCCGAAGAAACTCTGTTTTGCATCCGACATTTGGGGGAAAGGAGTCAAGGATTCGTTCATGTCAAAGTTGAAAGGGGTGATGGCTAGCAGCGGCAGAGGTGGGAGAGGTCCGCAGAGGCCGAGGAGTCCTGAGGAAGAGTGGGGCTAGGGTGAGGGAGGCTGGTTCTGGAATCCGCCTCCTTACTACCAGCCACCGATGGGGCCTCCACCGTCAGGACCGCCGATGGGACCTCCGATGGGGCTGTATCCTCCACCACCACCAGGTCTGTTCGGGTTCTTCCCAAATCAACTTCACAAGCAACAATACTATAATCAGGGGCAGCATTCTAGACAGAATCAGTTCAATGCTTTTGGACAGAGAGGTCAGGGTCCTCGTTCTGGTAGTAGAGGTGTTGCAGGTAATTGGGGGTTGAGTTCAGCTGGCCAGCAACAAGGTCGTCAGCAACCTCAACAGTCATAGCCACAACAGCAACCCAAAGCTTTGGAACATCAACCAATTACTCAAGAACAGAATACCTCTACTCATCAAGTGGGGGATTTGGTCAGGTGATAGAGGGTGAAAAGTTTGGAAATAATAGGGCGTCCCAAGTGGTCTGTTACAATTGTGGGAAACCAGGACACTTTGTTTCCACTTGTTCCAAACCCAAAGTTTGTTTTGTGTGTTTTCACCAGGATCACATAGCTGAAAAGTGCCCCTGGTGGAGTGAGCCTGAACAAGTGGTGCAGTTTATGGGTAGCTCTTGCAAGGGCCAGGGTTTCTTCCATGTGAATGTTTCTCCAGATGATGATAGGTTTAAGTTGTGGAATGGTTTTGAGAACTGCGGAGTTTTCACAATAGAAGAAGGTGAGATGGATCAGGAGACTATTCTGAGGTATCTTAGGGAATTATTTGATGCAGACTAGCCTTGGCAGTTAAGGAGTATGGATGAGTTCAGTTATCTGATGGGATTTCCTCCGAGACAGAGAGTTGACAGGATTGTGATCAATAAGATTTCATATTTCTACTTGGAGAAGGGTACGGTGATGTCTTCTTTAAAGGTGTGGAATGGAAATATTGAGCCAGTGAGTAGCTTGACTGAGGTTTGGGTGCAAGTCAGGGGTATTCCTCCTAAATGGTGTGATTGGGTCACCTTTAGGCAAGTGGCTTCTATAATTAGGAAATTAGTGGAGGTGGACTGGCAATCTCTATTTGCTAGTTTCTTTGCCATGGTGAGGGTTAAAGTGAAATGCAGGAATCCAATCAAGATTCCCCAAAAGAGGGTCATAGAAATGCAGGATGAGCTCTTTGTGATCAGTTTTAAGACAAAAGGCTTTGAGCAGATATCTGAGAAGACTAGGAAAGATGGAGATGATGGTGGAGATGATGGTGACGGTAATATTGATCTGGATGAGGATGACCTGCTATCAGATGAAGAGAAGGAGAAGGAGGATGGTCCTACCAGTCCTAAAAACATCAAGCCTTCTGATTCTACAAACCAAGGGAAGAAAGTAGATGAGCCTCTGGATAAGCAACCTAAGCAGTCTATGCCGAGTGAAAGTAAGACAGTAAGGAATCTTAGTCAGCTCTTTGCTATGGAAATGCTAGATAATGATGTCAATAGAGAGGTGATGGAATCTTCATGCATCAGTCTCCTTAAGGCTATGGAAATTGGGGATAGAGAGGAAGTGTGGATAGAGGATGTTGGTGAAGCTTTTGAACCAGAAGAAGAGAGTCTGAATTTGCCTTCTGAGTGGCTCTATGGGTACGTTGATAGCAAGGATCAGCCAGATCAGACTTTAATGAATCAAATGAGTACGGAGGGTAATGCCGATAGTTATGATATTCCACAGATTGATACTGCCCTTGGAGCTACGAATCAAGGAAAAGATGGTAGGGTGGTTAAGTCAAAACCAAGGAAGAGGGGATGGGGTCCTGTGCAATCAGAAAGGAAGAGTAAACGAGGTCCTCTGGATGGGATGACTATGCTGGAAAAAGCTCAAGCTTTAAAAAAGAAGAACAGCCTGGAAATTGAGAGAGGTAAAAAAGTTTCAAAACAAATTTCTACTTCTTCTTTGTTAGATATAGCTGCTAGTATTGATCTGGATCTTCCAGTTGAGGAACTGTCTAAGCAAAAAGTAGTTGATCAAGTTCTGGAATTAGAGATAGAAAGAAATAATAGTTTTAATGCAGCTTGTAGTAATGTGGATTGCCCTATTAAAGTAAATTCAAAGGGAATGATGACTTCTAAGGGAAGTCAACAGAGAAATGATTATGATCATATAGGTTCACTGTTCGCCTAAACGGCCGTTTAGCTCATTTACACGCCGTTTAAACGCTACACGGTGGTACATCGTTTCCGTTTAATCGGTTGTTTTGACCGTTTAAACGGTCGTTTTCCCGTTTAAACACCCGTTTTGCCCGAATAATGGGCTAAACGGTAGGTGACCGACTGTTTACCGTTTAACGTTTAGGATAACACTGATAGGTTGTAGTCATTCTGTAGGAAATGGACACTTTTTTGTTGGCAGTAGGACTGTTGGTTCTAGTTGCCACAGTTCTTCTAGAAAAGATGCTAGGGACTCAGATCCCACAACTCCTGATGGGAGGATTAGTGAAGATAAGGACTTGAATATTTTAGAGGCTGAGATTGAAAAAGCCTGGTCTAAAGTAGTTAATAGGAAGAAAAGCAAGAAGAAATGATAGGTCTCTTTTGGAATGTAAGAGGTTTGGGCAAAATAGGAAGATTACCTGCTTTAATTAATAGGATTAGGAGCACAAGAGCTGATTTTGTAGGGATCATGGAAACTAAGGAGTCTTTTACTCCTGGCTATCTTAGATCTCTTACTGGTAATATGCTTTTTGAGTGGTTCTATCTTCCTGCCAAAAAGTCTGCTGGTGGCATCCTGGTTGGAAGCAATAGTGATAAGTTTTTGGCTACTTTTA
Organism: Miscanthus lutarioriparius; assembly: GCA_904845875.1. NCBI lineage: Eukaryota > Viridiplantae > Streptophyta > Magnoliopsida > Poales > Poaceae > Miscanthus > Miscanthus lutarioriparius. The sequence goes on along the minus strand of CAJGYO010000004.1, from coordinate 88,712,107 downwards.
TTTCTACTTTAGATTTCTCTGTTAGCATTATGTTGCAGGATAAAAAGACATGTTTTAGCTAGAAATTAGTAGTAGTTTATGGTTCTCCTTATGAAGAGGGGAAGGAATCTTTCATAAAAGAATTACATTCTATTATGGAGTCCTAGCAGGGGTCTGTTATCCTAGGTGGTGATTTTAATCTGATTAGATTTGCTTCTGATAAAAATAATGCTAGGATTCTTCGTAGGTTTGTTAGGGGTAGGTTTTGAATGAAGTAGCTAGGCTGAATAAATATAAAAATGAGTTTGCTTTGGAATACAATGACTTGGAAGCCGAGTTAGATTCTAGGATTTTATCTGAGACGGAGAGGGATAGAATGGACTTTGTTTCTAAGGAATTAGAGAAGATTTGGGCTTTAGAAGAGATTAAGGCGAGGCAGAGATCTAGAGACAGAAATATCCTAGAAGGGGATAGGAACACATCATATTTTCATGCCGTAGCTAATCAGAGAAGTAGAAAGAAGAGGATAGAGGTTCTAGAAGGCCCTAATGGTCTAGTAGAGGACCAGAAGGGGATGATGGATATTGCTTTAAATTTTTACAAACATTTGTTTAGAAGAGAGGACAAACCCCCTATCTCTTTAGAGACTTTTGGAGACATGAGGATTTAGTGAGTAGTAGTGAGAATGAGTTGCTAACTGCTCCTTTCTCTGAAGGAGAAATTAAGGAAGTCATTTGGAGTTGCTATGCCCATGGTGCACCTGGGCCTGATGGGCTCTCATTTATGTTTTATCATAAATTTTGGGATTTGATTAAGACTGATTTAGTTGATATGTTCAATGATTTTCATAGAGGTAATCTTGATTTGAAAAGACTTAACTTTGCTATGATTTCCCTCATCCCTAAGGTAGATGAAGCTAGATCCATGAAAATTTTTAGACCTATCAGTCTCATTAACTGTAGTTTTAAGGTGTTTTCCAAAGTGTTAACTCTTAGATTAGGAAAGATTATGAATAGATTAATTTCTCCTCAACAAAGTGCCTTTTTTCAAGGTAGATATATTTTAGAGAGTGTTGTGATTGCTCATGAATTAGTACATAGTCTTAATAAATCAGGTGAACCTGGTTTAATCCTGATATTAGACCATGAGAAGGCATACGACAGAGTTTCTTGGGATTTTTTGTTTAAAATCCGTAGGACTAGAGGTTTCAGTAACACTTGGATTGATTGGATTAGACATTTAGTCATTGGAGGCTCTGTGGGAGTCAACCTTAATGGCAAAGAAAGTAGTTTTTTCAAACCTAGGAAAGGGTTAAGGCAGGGTGATCCTATCTCTCCCTTGCTTTTTAATCTAGTAGGTGATGTTCTTACAAAAATGCTCCAGAAGGGGCTGAGAAAGGTATTATTAAAGGGATAGCAGAAAACTTTAGGGTGTGCGGCATTGTGTCTCTGCAGTATGCAGATGACACCATTCTTTTTTCTAGAATTGAGGAGGAATACACTAGGAACCTAAAAAGTATCCTCATTTGGTTTGAACAGTTGTCTAGTATGAGGATCAATTTTTATAAAAGTGAGTTAATTTCGATGAATGTTGAACCCAAGCGACTCACAATCTTGCTCATTTGTTCTCCTGTCCGGTTGGTACCTTACCTATCAAATATTTAGGGTCCCTTTGCATTATGAGAAGCTTAGTAGGGAGGACATTCAGCCTCTAGTTGATAAAATGTTGAAGAAAATGGCTGGTTGGAGAGTAGGTTGTTGTCCACTGCAGGAAACTAGTTCTCATTAAGTCTTGTTTAGCTAGTATTCTGTATACTTACTCTCATTTATTAAATTTCCTAAGTGGGCCATTAGAGTTCTACACTCTCATCTCGGTAATTGCTTATGGGATGATAGCCCCACATCCCATAAAATTCATTTGGCCAACTGGGAGAGTGTCAATATGATGAAAGAGTATGGAGGCCTAGGTGTTCCTAACTTGAGAGATTTAAATTTGTGTCTCTTAGCTTCTTGGGTTAAAATATATAATCTAGATGGTGATAAGATGTGGAGATAGTTTTTAGACTTCAAGTACAATACTGATAGACCTAACATCTTTTATAGCTCCTTCTCTAGAGCCTCTGAGTTCTTTAAAGGTATGATGAGAGCTGCTTTTGTAGCAAAAATGGGATATAGATGGCATATAGGAAATGGCAAGAAGTGCAAGTTTTGGGAAGATAATTGGTTAGGTACTTCTAGTCTAGCTATTCAATATTAGGAGATCTACGTGTTAATTAATGAGAAGGATGCTATGGTTGCATCCCTATGTGATGGTATTGATTTGAAATGCACTTTTAGAAGATGTGTTGATGGTAGATTATACAATCTTTGGTTAGAAGTGATCCAGTTAGCTTCTACTATTAGCTTTACTGATGAGGAAGATTCACTAATATGGCAGTTTAATTCTCATGGTGTATACTCTTCACAGTCCTTATATTAAGTCATTAATTTTAGGGGTATTTTTCCTGTGTATGTTCCTGCTGTTTGGGCACTGAAGGTCCCACCTAGAGTCCATTTCTTCTTGTGGTTGTTATCTAAAAACAAGGTTCTGATTAGGGATAATTTGAGTATCAGGAAGAAAATCAAGGATCCTACTTGTTTGTTTTGCTCAGAGGCTGAAACTATCAATCACTTATTTTTTAACTGTGTAATAGCTAAACAGTTTTGGTCCATTCTTTCTGAGATCTTAAATAGACAAGTTGGCACATACTTTGTTTCTGTTGGGACCATGTGGATTAGTAATAGGAAATTCATAGTGGAAAATATTTTTTGTGCCGCTGCCCTGTGAGGGCTTTGGAAACTAAGAAAGAACATGTGTTTTCAGGGAACACTCTGGGTAGATGTGCGAGTGCTAATAGTGAAGGTAACAGCAATGCTGCACAATTGGAGTTCTCGGTGTCCGAAGGAGAAAGTCCTAGAATTTCTGGATCACCTGGACAAACTGAAAAGCTTCGCCACAAGACCTCACCGACTACCTGGCTTAGTCAGGTGAATGATGAATGGGATAGCATCTTATATCAATGCAGGAACGATTGGAAGATTAATCTGATGTCGATGAAGTTAAAGCTCCATTTGGCAAATGGAGTTGATCTGGAAAGGATGGCTCGTGAAAGAAAGCTGGATTAGCTTTGCGAGTCTTGCGGAAGCTTGGGGATGTAATGATGTCGTGAGTTAGTTACGCTATATCTTTGTGTGTTTGTTTTGCTGTCGAGGCCTTCTGCGTTATGTTGGAGTTCTGAACTTTGAATGTTGTAAGGAGCTTAATGGTTTGGTCTTTGCAATATAAAGGCGGGGGCCACCCTTGAACTCTAAAAAAAATGCAAAGCCATGGTAAAACACAGATTAAAGTACCATGATTATTATCCAATCACACAGCATAAAACCATAGACCGAAGAAAGAAAGAAACAGCCAGAAATCTAGATGACCACACACAAGATGATAATTCACAAAAAAACATACAAGCCCTGCAGATTGCACTGCTACACACCAAACATTACCACCACGCGCTAGCTTTCGGCCTCAAACTTTTCCAAGAATGGGCGCGAAGAAGTAGATGTCGTCGAGCCGGTCGTTGGTCGGCGAGTTGCCACCATACACCAGCATCCCTGCCCGGCCGTCCTTCTCCCCCGCCGCGAACGCGCACCACCCGCGAGGCCCCGGGTGGTGCTGCTCGGCCTCCGCCTTGTCGTCGTCCACCAGCCGCGTCCACGCGCCGGTCTCCGTGTCGAGCGCGAACGCCTCGGCCGAGAACTTGCCGGCGCCGAGGTGGCCGAGGTCACTGGGATCCACCTCGCCACCGAACAGCACTACATGCCTCCCGATCCCCGCGGCGCAGAACACGCTCCGGGGACTGGGACGGTCGCCCGTGGTCTCCACCACAGCCCACGCCCGGGTGGCCGGGTCGTAGCAGTGCACGTCGTCCAGCTCCTCCTCCCCCGAGAACCCGTACACCACCCACACCTTCCCACCGGAGGCAACGGCCAGCCCAGGCCCGCCGCGCGGGCGGCACGCCTCCCCCGGCGACGGCAGCTCCTCCCACCGCCCCGCCGCCACGTCGTACGCCCACAGGTCGTTCAGGCGCCCGGCGTCGCCGCACCCGCCGAACACGTACACCCGCCCGGCGTCCGCGTCGGCAACCATGGAGTGGTAGCTCCGGTGCGGCGGCCCGCCGTCGGCGCCGGAGGAGAGGAGCGTCCACGCCCGCGTCGCCGTGTCGAAGGCGTAGAGCTCGTTCAGCTCCTTGTGCTCCAGGTCCCGCCCGCCGAACGTGTACACCGTGCCGCCCACGGCCGCCATGGTCACCCCCACGCGCGGCGGGGGCACGTCGCCCGTGGCGTCGAGGGCGGACCAGGTCTGGGTGTCGAGGTCGAACGCGTACATGATGCTGTCCACCGGCACGCGCGGGGTGAACTCGCCGCCGAATGAGTAGGCCGCGTGCCCGACCAGGGTGATGGCGTGGGAGCTTCTTGCTCCCGGACAGGCACCCTTCTGCTCCATCTGCGTGGATTTTACAAGCATTGCAATTGCAGGCATAAGTGAGAACATGAACATCCATAGTCAATCTCACCTGATCATTTAATTTCACAAAGAAGTTAAGCTCAAGCATGCCACCCCAAACGAAAATGGAGGCTTAAATTTTGCAGAAATGGAATCAAAATTTCAAAAAGTGTGGCATGCTTGTGATTTGGTTCAGATCATGTGACTAAACAATTGGCTGTAGCTAGCCATCTCAAATCTGCAGGTAGATCTGGTAACAGTGACCCTACGACTGCAAGGTTTTGGCCTAATATTAGCTGAAATCTGCAGGTCCAGATAATAGGAATTTGCTGGCTCTCAAACTTTTGGTCTAAAATCATCTGAAACTCTGAAAACTGCTGGTGCAGCAGAAGTTGCAACGCTCATGGCAACTGGGGAGTCGGGGTGGGGATACAGCTGCAAAAGAAGCTGTTGAACTCGAGCACAACTTCAGCATCACCGGCTTCCATGTCAACAGGCCTTTGACATCAGGAAGACGAAGATCCATTGAAGACAGAGTTGAAATTCCCTCGTCAACGCCGCCCCACCTTTGTAGATTATTAGATCAGAGAGGATTCCCCCACAATCCGAATGGGTGGATTCCAGCTAAACAAGACCGAAAGCGTTGCTATCACCGACTGATCCCAATTCCCAACTCACTTGCAAACTTCATGCAAGGAGACCTTGCAAAACTCAAGAAACAAACAAATCTTTCCGCGAATCAAAGTCAACCCTAAATCCGATTCAAACATCAGAAACGTCTCCAAGAAAGCTGCACTTGCTGGTGAGAATCCAACGGAACAATAAGATCATAAATAATATCGGGGTAGTAAGAGGAAGGCTAGGGAAGCAGACCTTCGCCCAGGTTCCTGCCATTGACGCTCCCACAAAGCTCTGCCCTCTGCTTCCTCTGCTCTCCCGTGCTTTGGTCTGAGACTGAGCACTGTCTGTCAAGGAGGGAGAGGTCCCTTCCCTTGGAGTCGCTTTTGAGGTGCAGTGCGGTGCAGTGCAGAGCAGAGGATGGTGGCAACCTCGTCACATGCTGACATGCAGGAGCAGAGCAGCATGAATCTGACCAAGTGACCATTGCTCCCGGGTACAGTTTTCAATTCAGCCACCGAGCTTGTTTGGCTCTCTTGGCATTTGTTTTTGGGTTCAAAACTTCTCAGAGGATGTCTGTCTCTTTGCTTATGTATTGTATAATAATAATAATTGTTGATTTTGACGTAGACATTATATTATTATCAGGTAGTTTGTGGGGCAGGTGTCCACCGGAGGTGACGTGCGTTGCTGCACGGACAAGTGCCCAATGACTTGTATAAAGTATGGGTCGTGAGTCTGAAGCCAGCCAGACAGCCAGTGTAAAATAAAGAGTACTACGGTTTTATCTCCAATTCCAAGAGTGCCATTGTTTCAATTTTAACGATGTAGGTTAGCGTCTGGCCTTTGGCACGTGGGAATGGATAAGGCCTACAACTCCCCTTCACCTATATTCAGCCTGATCGTTTATTGATTTCAGTCAGGGCTTATCAACCAAACCATAGTATTTTCTTCTCACAACAAACCAGCATCAGCCGAGCTTATCAGTCTAAAAACCAACCAGCGAGCAGACTAATTATTACATCTCAGCTCAGCAACAGAGCTCCCGTTGGCCTGTGGGAACGGATAAGGCCTGCTAAGTGCTCACTCACTGCAGGCAGCCCCTCTGGTCAGTGGGAGTAGGTGGCAAACGCCACACTTTCACCAGTCACCACCCAACTGGGTATGCTAAAATAACACCCCCGCCTGCTAAGATCTTTTGTTTGCTTTGTATGATGTATGAAAGCTGGACGTGAGTTAAAATAGGGCACACAAAGGAGGTTTAAGAATTCCATTGACATAAAGAAAAGTCATACTTTTTTTGTTCTTGGAATTGAAAGAAATTAACTTCTATATTATATCACTTGTGCACAGAGCACTCAACCAAATGAAATGTCATCATCATATCACCTTTGGGTGACATGGACAAATAAGAAAAGAAAACTTGAGCCAATGAGTTTCTTCTCTTAAGTAGGCTTCCGATATTTTCACTCACATAAAAACAATGCCATGTATTTGCCTACAACAGTGCCACCGTATATATAAACCAGATTACGGATGTGTGCGTCGTTATATGAAGTGCTGAGATTGAAATGGTGTGTAATTAGTGCTATGGTCAGTACTCAAAACGTTGGTATTTAGAGTACCTGTATGTTTGAGGAGCTCAAAATATGAAATCATGGAGTTAGCCCCCTGTCCCTATTCTCTCTGGAACTAGAAGAGTTGATGGCTCAAAGTAGTTGCAAAAAGCTCTAAGATAGTAAAACCCTATCTCCATTTGTAATCTCGGACGACCTTATGAAAATATCATGAGACGACTTTATACCATATCTATGGCCTTTTAGTCTTTTCCGAGGTCCCTGCATAACCCATAAGAACTTTTTCACTTAACTCTACAAGGGTATATGAACTACGGATTTAGGACCTGGTTGGATCCGATAGATCCTAATAGTTAGTTAGCTAATAGCTCATGTCTAATATTACCTGCTATTATCCGGTTTGGTCCAACTAGCAAGATACGATTGTTGCTTGGGTAATAGCTAACAATTACCTAGACCTGTTTGGATCTAAAGAGCCACTCATGCTGAGCATGATTTTAGAAAAAATATGAAATCTCTTTTCATATAGGCTGAGATAAAATATTTTTGAGGTTAAATCAGTTGTGATTTTTAATTTCATAAAATTTCCAAAAAAAACTATTTGTTACTTGTTTTACTTCCTTAAAATATCAACAAAGTCCAATTTATCCTTCAAATGGAATGTAGTGTCACGTCGGAAAAGATCATAGTCCAACTTTATACAGCTTTAATTAAGGCCTTTTAAATCCAGGGCGTAAAGTTTGGGGGTGTCCCATCAGGTGTCACGTGGGGGTGTCGTATGGAGTGTTCGGATACTAATTAAAAAAACAAATTACAGAATCCGTCAGTAATCAGCGAGATAAATTTATTAAGCCTAATTAACCCGTCATTGGCACATATGTTACTGTAGCACCACTTTGTCAAATCATGAACTAATTAGGCTTAAAAGATTCGTCTCGTAAATTAGTTGTAAACTGTGCAATTAGTTATTTTTAGTCTATATTTAATACTCAATGTATATGTCCAAATATTCAATGAGATAGGGAGTAAATTTTAGGAGAGAAACTAAACGAGGCCTAAAGTTACAAATTACAAAGAGGGAAAAGTCAGGTTTTATGAATGCGTGGAGAAAATGAAAATCGAAGAATCACGAAAGCGGAGGAGAAAAGCCTTTTTCCGTTATTACTCCGTACTCCACAACTCAGGCCCAATCGGCAGATACAATTGGGCCGAGGCTACCGGAGCCCACACGTGTCCTCACCAACGGCTCTTTCTCTCTCCCTTCCCCTTCTGCAGATTCCAACGGTCAAATCATCCCCGTCTCTCTCTAGAAAAAATCTGCGGAATCAATCACAATCCCACGCGCAGGCGCAGCGCAGACAGGCGAGTGAGGGCATGGCCAGGAGAGGAGCGGCGGCGAGGGGCACCTGGAGGCCAAGGAGGAAACCCTCGCCCGCGCAACCGGACGCCGACCGCGACGGCGACGGCGATGCCACAGAAGGCGCCCGCCCGCCTCCAAACGTAATAGGAGCTGCCGCCGCCGGCGGCGTGTTCTTCTGCTGCTACCTGCTCCGGTCCCTCTGCCCGCGCAGCAAGGGTCGCACCTACATCGGCTTCACGGTGAACCCGCGCCGCCGGATCCGGCAGCACAACGGCGAGATCGTCAGCGGCGCGTGGCGGACCCGGCGCGGCCGGCCCTGGGAAATGGTGCTCTGCATCTACGGCTTCCCCTCCAACGTCGCCGCCCTCCAGGTACGCTGCTCCTCGACCTAGCCCGGTCTCTGCCTCTGCCTTCTCGAACGGAAATCTTGCTATGTTCTATTGCTGATCTGAAGAGCTCTGTTTCGTGGCGTGCGCTCTGCAGTTCGAGTGGGCGTGGCAGCACCCGACGGAGTCCCTCGCCGTGCGCAAGGCCGCCGCCGAATTCAAGTCGCTCAGCGGCATCGGCAACAAGGTCAAGCTCGCGTACACCATGCTCAACCTCCCCTCATGGGAAAAGTAAGCAAAAGCCCCGTCCTTTATCTCTGATATCCGTTCCTATCTCTGCATTTCTTGGCTATTCATGGTATACTGACATGGAATGTGATGCTGTGTCGTCAGCCTGAACTTGACGGTGAACTTCTTCTCCTCGAAGAACACCAAGTTCACCGCCGGCTGCCCGTCGCTGCCGAGCCAGATGAAGACTGCCGTCTGCGCGATGGAGGATCTGCAGTGCCAGGCTGACAGCCCGTCGTCTGAGGAGGATGGCAATGACATCCGTGAGGAGCCCCAAGATAATGACGAAGAACCGTCTGATTCGCCTCTCCGAGATGGATATTCCTATTCTGACCATTGTTTCCAGCAACCGTCCTCTGATGATCAAGTGCAGCCAATGGACGAGCAAACAAGAGCTGCTGGTTCTGATGTCGAGGATGACCTAGTTGACGAGTTCGCTCCTCCAATGGAAAGGAGCGAAATCCTTGACACAAGGAGAGAACTGAATGGACCAAGAACATCGCCTCTGTGTTCCTTGAGCCCGTGCAGCGACGATGACGGATTGGAAGAAGGGACAGGACTGATGTCTCCGTTATTGATGCCCAATGCTAGTTCAGATGATGGTGATGGCCGCCATATCCTTGATGGAAACCATGTGGTAGACTTGGTTACCCTGACTCCAGTAGGCCGGCCCCGGAGAAGAGACTGCATTTCCAGCATTTGCCCAAAGATCATTGATCTGACGTCCTCGCCTATTGTCATTCAGTTGTAGCTCCTTGCTGCATTGCAGTATACTCCCTCCGGTTTTGATATTAAGGTCGTTTAGGACAAGGTTTAGCATACCAAGGTATAATTAATTTAGGTCTATTCTTCCATGTTTGCCCTTATTAAATATGCCTCGGGAGTTGTTTCAATATAACAAAGTCTCTCCACTGGCGGATTTGGCTATTGCATTAGTTCAGATCACGGAGGTTCTTGGTCGATTCCTCCAGTTTTCTTTGGTTTTGGCGATTTTGCATCAAATCATTTCGCTCGGGCGTCTTGGCGCCCATTCTAGACTATATCGCTAGCAGTGCGCATTGACGTAGCTCGTCCTTGCATGGCCGATTTGCTCGCCCCGAGGCGGTAATTAAACCGCTTTGTAGCTCCCGCTCTTCCCACCGCTTTAAATAATTTGCATGCGGCCTCCATTTTCTCCGTTCATGGAGCCGTCCATGGTCGAGAGCCCCGGCTCTCTCGCTCCATGGACGCATGCTCCATGAACGGAGAAAACGGAGGGCCGCATGCAAATTACTTTAGTACTACGGAAGCCCCAAGCATTAACGCGCTTTAGTGCTTCCGCGGTTTCCACAAAGCTCGCGATGCAATTACTAGCAAGGCTCCGACCTCGTCAATGCTGCCGCATGTTAAAGGCCAATACGTCTAGAATGGGCCATGCAAAATCGCCAAAAAACCAAAGAATTTGAGGAATCGAACTCAAAGTTTCTCCGGGACCCGTAACTAATGCAATAGCCACTCGGGTGGAGAGACTTTGTTATATTGAAACAACTCCGAGGCATATTTAATAAGGGCAAACATGGAAGAATAGACCCAAATTAATTACACCTTGGTATGCTAAACCTTGTCCTAAACGACCTTAATATCAAAACCGGAGGGAGTAAATTGTAATAGTGACACTTTTAACTGTCATACCATGAACAAGTTAAAGAGTATGAGACAGATAAGCACAGGAGCATGAACATTCTTGTGCTACAAGCTTGCAAAGAGTATTTCTATTCAGCAAGGCATATGAATGGAAGTATCTATCATAACTCTCAATTAAGATGAGACTGCATTGCTGGTTCTTTTTTTTTTAGGGAAGCGTTGCTGTTTTCTTGAAAGAAAGCTTAGGGAAGCGTTGCTGTTTTCTTGAAAGAAAGCTACCATGGATACATTTTTTTAGTGTTCTAAGTAGAGATTGTACCGAATTATGACTTTTTCTGTGACATGATGTTTTTTTCCTTTACAGTTCATTTTGTTTCAGGTGACCAACCTACACAGATACATTTCCAACCATAGTACTTATCATACATCAACATTTTCAGAGTTAATGCATTTTTCTATTTGATACGCCTTCTTGTATAGTGCTGCAATTGCAGAACCATACCAAATTTTTTGCAAGTATAACTGAGCTTCAAACAATGTGGGGTTTGTTCAACCGTTTTACACGGTTGTTCATCGATGCAGTCGATACAAGAGAAACTGTACCAAACTTTTTTACACGAGAGGTCGGGTTCTCTTTTTTTTCAAAATTAAAATTCTATTGCATCACAAACAGGTACATATATGGGGTGAAGACTGCCCAATCGAAATGTTCAAGTACTTGATTGATATTACATATCGGCGTATTGAGCTAATACATAGTAAGAGTGACGACGAGTTTGGAATCTTAGCATGTCTTGCCACGTTTACAAGTGTATCAGTTGTCTTGTTTGATGCTCTGCCAATCTTGATAACACACAAACTTCTCGCTTGAATGATTGCTTGGAATTCAGAGAGTGCGAGGCGAACCAGCACAAAACGCATCGGCCAGCGCCTGATTATCTATCAGTAAAAAGAGTTCATCATGCAAGTCAAGAGCCACAATCAGTTTGGCACCAAGAAGGAGGGCATGAGCAAAAAATTTGTGCTGAGCATGAGCGGATTATTTTGGGAAGAGAGGAGTACAAAGTGGTACACTGGAGGCCACCGCCCTTGGACTCCAGATACGCCTCCAAAAGCTCCAGATTTCTCTCACACGACACCAAGGGGCAGCTGCCACCCTTGGATTCCGGCCGCCAGCGTCATTGTGCCCCGCGAAATGGATCCCGCCGGCGCCTCTCTGGCTTATCCCGCCCATCCGTTCCCCTTCCCCACCTTCCAGACGCCGCACGACGCCGCCGCCCAGATGCCGGTGCCGCCGCGCCAGGGGAGTTCCCATGCCGGCGCTGGCGGGGGGAACCATCTATGCTGCTGATTGATGTGTGGACCACAAATTTGTGTCCAATCAACTGGGATTCCACCGTCGGGCATTCTTCGTGCACCTTCAGATCTTCAGGTAAGAAAAAATATCGCCTTGGCTTTCATGGTTAAACTCGCGTACGAGTTAGTAGTAGAAAAACATCCTATTTTTGAAACGGAAAGTGAATCATGGATGTTGTAAAATGCTCGTTTGCTTAGTCATCTGCAAATGTTAGTGGTTGGATGGTCATCCATTTCCATGCAGCTTTAGACCATTGCCCTAGTGTTTCTTATTTAACATCCAATGCCTAGCGAGTGCTCGTTGGACTGACATCACTACCAATGATACCGTGGACCGTTCCTACTCTCTTCCTGTTGTACCACAGTTTAATTATACAACAGCCAGTTTCTAATGCCTTCCCATTGGACAGATATAACTACACTTGTGCTTTAGTTATATATATCTGAACATGCAAAAGAACAAGGGAGCAATAGACCATTCCCATCAAAAGCTCTCTGATCCAACTCCATGGCGAAGGTGTTCCACTGTGGAGTTTAATGGGTGAAGCTGAAAAACATATAACATATGTCTTTTATGTAAGGGAAGCCCGAAAAAATCAAAGTTTCTGGGGCAATATAAGTAAGGAATCATGGTCACTGACACACATCAATCTGCTCTAAATCCTATACCAAGACATCACATGAAGTCCAATTATGCTTGTCTTCTCTAAAATGTTGCTAACCTACGTAGAGGTATGGGCTGATGAACGGTACCAACATGATTGGCTTTTAGGTGCCTACCTTGGAATCATATCTGCGTTAAAGCTAGAGATATAATAAGCTCTGAGGTGCCCTCACCAAAAAAAGTTGCCGCAGCACAAACTAAAGGTGGTGCTACTTTGAGCTAGTCGCTTTGGTTAGAGAGAGTGTGCTCTGTTATTGCTATTCACTTCCGTCTTCTCGCCAAGGCAAAGGGCAGCAGGGGAAGCAGCCTCAGCCGCTGCACTCTCCTGCCCTCCTTGGGGAAAAGGAAACTTGGCTTATTTCTCAACTGCGAGCTGGTGAGATATCCACCAGAGAGATGGCTCCACTGGGTGGTGTCGAGAATATTCAGTAGAAGGGACACAAAGTCCTGCACGATTACCTCACAGGGTAGATTTTCCTTGCATCTGAGCTCTTTATTTGTTTTCTGGAAGCATTTTTCCTCCAAAACTACAGGGGTATATTTGGCTTCACGTTGAATTGATCTAGTTTTGGTTTGATATATATGCTGGATTTCAATGCTTGATCTCCTCTATTTTTATCTTCTGCATGTTTTTCTGCTTTATTAATTTATTCATACAGGTGTTCACTGTTCAGTTGTCTGTAAATCAATTACAGGTGTGCAGCGATACAGAGTTGTATACACAGTTAAGCAAGTGTTTGCCACCAAAACAAGCTAGGACAAGATGGATCTTGCCACAGGGGCAACGAATACTCTCCTCCCCAAGCTTGTGGAACTGGTGATTGGTGAATACAAGCTGCAGAAGGGTGTCAAGGAAGAAATCAAGGAACTCGAGCAAGAGCTGACAAGCATGACCGCAGCCCTCTGCAAGGTGGCTGAGCAACCGCCAGACCAGCTTGAAGAGCAGGTCAAGGACTGGGCCAGCGACGTGAGGGAGCTTTCCTATGACATCGAAGATAAAGTTGATACCTTCATGTTGTGCGGCAAGGAGCAAGGGCATACCAACCCGTTCAGCCTTAACGAGGGGCTCATTGGTAAGGCCAACGATCTGTACAAGAAGGCCAAGACTAACCATCAGATCCACGATGTTGTCAAGGACATCATAGAAAAGGTCAAGAAAGTCGCTGAGCGTTGTGATAGGTACAAGGTTGACAACATTGCTGCGAGTCCAGCTATGGTGCCTGTTGATCCTCTCCTAGAAGGTATGTACAGAAAGGCAACAGAGCTGGTTTGCATTGGCCAGCCAAAGAATGAGCTAAGCTAAGAGACTCTTGGAACAGCACTACTCATCATCATCGAGGCAGCAATCAAATATAATTTCTATTGTTGGGTTTGGAGGATTGGGGAAGACTACTCTTGCCAATTCATTGCTTCAAGAATTTAAAGAAAATTTTGATTGCCATATTTTTGTCTTGATTTCCCTTAATCCTGATATAATGATGATTTTCAAGAACATCCTGCTTCAACTTAACGACAAAAAGTGTGTCAACAAAGATGAACCATGGGAAATGAAGCAGCTCATCGACAGAATTATAGAGCTCCTCAAGGATAGAAGGTACAATATTAATTATACCTACTCTTCATCATCATTCGTTAATATTTCTTTTCCTTTCTGAGTGAGTGATAAAGTATGCAGTAACTGGCATTTTAAAGATTCAAGTGCTTTCATTAGCCTATGGTTGTTATAAGCTAGGTTTTGTAGTAGAAGTTTAGATTCTATAACTCATCACAGATAGAGGTGCCAAAAGCAATTGTGTTGGAACCTTTTGCAATATATATAACAAAGGCTGTCTGGAGCTTATCTTTTTTGTATTTTTATTTTTTATCTTCAATCTTTGTACCCCTACGCTTTCTATAAGTTCTTAATTTAAGCTGCAGGGCTTCAGCCCCTCTAGATTCCTAAAAAATAGGGTGAACAGCAAGGCGAGGCCCATAATGCGAGGCTGAAGAACCCACCAGCCCGAGGGTCTAAGCTGCATCAACAAGGTCCAGGGATCACGTTGGAGCGTGTTGGCACAGATCGTTGTTAGAAAATGGACAAAATAGATCCTTATGCCTAGGGATATGCTAGGAATATGTTGTGCTGATTCAGTGTGTTTGGTAATTTATTAGGAGGCACCATTCGTCTCCCTATAAATAAGGAATCTGCAACTGTTGAATAAGAGGTACAATAATACAGTACCATTTTTCCTAGTTCTGTTTCCCTTTTGTTCTACTTCTCCCTAAACCTCTGTTTTATTTATTTGGGAACTTGTAACCATCGAAGCTTCGGCCCCTTGGCAAAGGTTTCGAGGGGCGGTTATAGTATCTATTGTACACCACCACAATTGTTTAGGTCACAGTTGCATTGGTTTAAGCAATTTCTTGTCGTTATATAAAGCAGGATGGCACCCACTAAGCCAATTTAATTTCTTAATCAAAGACAGCTCACACTTGTAGTAGTAGTTTAAGCAATTAGCTGGTGACAAGATCGGCCTTACCTCGTGTGCGCTACGACAGTATATAGTCTTGGTGTCAGATTGAATTGGGTTCCCGATGGCGGGTTGACGGTCACCGGCAGCTGTGTATACTTGTTAAGAGGTTGGTTGCTGGAGCCAGAGTCCACGCTGCTCACGGTATTCTCTGCTGGGATCGATTAGCAGGTGAGATGTGAGAACTTGATACATATAGCTCTTTCTCCTTATGGCCAGTTGGTTCGATATAGATTTCGATGGGTAATTTGGTAAACTAATTAGACGAGAAATTTGTCTAAACTTCTCTCACCTCAAGCTTGATTTTGAGTGGAGTTCTTCTTTCTGTATTCAGATGTTTCATAAAATTGCTAGGTTAATTTGATAATTTGATGCCTTGTGTTAACACAAGGGCTTATTAATCGCACCTTTCTGCCTGTGCAGACCACCACAGCCCAACACCTCCAAATTGCAAAATGCTCTTAGACACAACCAACTGTTATCCCCTAACAAAGAAGATAGTCTTTTTTTTAGAAGATCTGTTGTCGGCATGTATTTATAAGTAGAGAAAGAGTCTACAAAACGTGCGAGCAGCATGAGGATTTACAAGGCTTCCAGTAGTTTACTGGATTGCTTGACACCCCTCAAGAAAGAAGTCTAATTTACAGTAATAATAAAGACATCAGTTCAACTTCGAAAGAAAGAATAAAAATCATCTAAACATTGTTTTAAAAAAAAGATTATCTAAACATTTGATTCTGATTTATGTTGATGTGTGCAGGGGTGATCATTCCAGAGGCCTGTCTCCTGCATAGCACTGACCAGTTCTTTGCTTCGTCCTGTATGCCTGCAATTGTTTGTTGCGCTGTTCTCTCCCTCCGACTGCTCCCAGACTGTGAGCATAACTAGTTCTCTTGTGCCTTGGCCGAAGGTGGTTGTTGATCAGCAATACGAGTAAACCATTTTTAGATCTTGCTGGTTATTACTTATTCCACGCTGAGAGGTATAGACTTCTTCTACCATAATAAAGAAGATAGTCGTCCAAGATGGACATCGCCATGGGGGTGATGAACACCCTCCTCCCCAAGCTTGCGAAACTGATGGTTGGCGAGTACAAGCTGCAGAAGAGTGTCAAGGGAGAGATCAAGGAACTCGAGGATGAGCTGATAAGTATGACCACAGCCCTCCACAAGGTGGCTGAAGTGCCGCCGGACCAGCTTGATGAGCAGGTCAAGATCTGGGCCAGCTATGTGAGGGAGCTTTCATATGACATAGAAGATGAAGTTGACACATTCATGTTGCACGACAAGGAGCACGAACATACCAGCCCATTCAGACTCGAGGGGCTCATTGGTAAGGCCGCCGATCTATACAAGAAGGCAAAGACTAACCATAAGATCTACAATGTTATCAAAGACATCAAGGACCAGGTCAAGAAGGTTGCTGAGCGTCGTGATAGGTACAAGATTGACAACATCGCTGCAAGGCTAGCTATGGTGGCTGTTGATCCTCGCTTAGAAGGTATGTACAGAAAGGCAACAGAGCTGGTTGGCATTGGCCAGCCAAAGAAGGAGCTAGCTAAACGACTCTTGGAACAGATCCACTCGTCAACATGGAGGCAGCAATCAAATATAGTTTCTATTGTTGGATTTGGAGGATTGGGGAAGACAACTCTTGCCAATTCATTGCTTCAAGATCTTAAAGCAAAATTTGATTTTCATATTTTTGTCTCAGTCACCCTTAATCCTGACATAAGGAAAATTTTCAAGAACATCCTTCTCCAACTTGATGAGAAGAAGTATAGCCACTTAGATGAAGGATGGGAAGTGAACCAGCTAATTGACAAAATTATAGAATTTCTCCAGAATAGAAGGTACAATTTTGGTTATACCTGCTCTTCATCATTGTTAGCAAATATGTTTTTTTATGAGAGAACGATGATAAAGTATGCAGTAACTGGTCCATTCAAGATTGTATTACTCCCTCTGTCCTGGAATATATGGTATTGAAGCATTCAAAATGTATCCCAAATTAAGGTATTCTAGGTAAATTAAATCTCCCAATACACCAATCACATATGTACCTACAATAAGTATCCACACCAGACTCAAAACATGGTGAGCACAAGATCTTTCTATGTTAAATGAGGGTTACATGCGTCATTTGGTTTAGCCAATAGTTTGTCCTAGAATTCCTATGATACCTTATATTCTGGGACAAAGGGAGTACTTTCTTAGCCTATGGTTGTAAGCTTAGATTCTATACTAGAAGTTTAGATTCTATAACTCGTCACACATACAGCTAGGTGTCAAAAGTGTTAGAACCAGCATACTCCACTTTGTATTTTTGGTAAACTAATGATTATTTCATGGCTGACCCCAATGCTTGGGACTAAAAGGCTTTGTCGTTGTTGTACTGCTTATTTTGCGAAACTTTTTAATAACCACACACTTGCTAACACTACCTAAATCCAATAAAATTACCTTACTAAAAAACGTAGTAGGACTCAAACCGTGGTCTTTGACGGAGAAATGACCATCAGTGGAATTATTTTCGAAGTATACTTGCTTGCCTGATCATCAATTGAATTTAATAGTCAAATTTTATTCAGTAAAATGTGAGAGTAAAACAATTTTTTTTTTTTAACTTAAGGTGCTTTTCATTACTCATCAGACCCAGCTAAACCGCTGCTCACCAAATCCTCAATTTCTTGAGGTACACCTTCCCAAGTGGTACTAGTTCCACTAGAGTAGTTAGACCCAATAGCAGCTAGAGAATGCGCTACTTTGTTACAATCGCGCTTACACACACTTATCTTACAAGATATATGCTCAAACCTCATCAAGTGCTTCAGCTCTGTGATCACTCCTCCCATCACCGACAGACAGTACTCATCCCCCTCCAGCGCTGCCTTCATCAGAGTCACGTCTGTTTCAATGCAGAGTCGCGAAATTCCCATGTTGGTCGCCTCTTGCAATCCTGCAAGTAATTCGGCATGGAATGCGTCAAGTAAAAAACCCTCCCAACCAGTACCCGTCTTCATCACCCGGCCTTGGTCACCTCTGATGGCAAAGCCCCAGCCCCCTTCTTTCCGAGAGCTATCAAACACGCCATCCGAGTTGATTTTTAGCTTGCCCTCTTGTGTCCTGCTCCATTTCCTTCTCTGTCGACTGTCCGACAAGAGCTTCTTCTCTTCTATTTCTGAAATTGGTCAGCCTGAAATTCTGTGATATATGCAATCTCGATTGCTGATAGCCTCCTCCCTTCCCCTCACTGCTTATTTCTTTCTCCCCACCAGAGCCACAGTAGCATCACCACGTGCTGTTAGCTGCTCCTTCTCTCCAGTGCCAAAACCATCTCTATCATCTTCCTAGCTGTCCCACCCTTGGACAACCTGCACCTTAGCTCCTCCAAGTTCTGCTCTCTCCACACTTGTTTTACTTCTTCGCATTTCGGCATCAGGTGACCACCATCCTCGTCCAGCCTACGACAGCACATGCAGCACTTTGTATCCAGTTCCATCCCTCTTCGTTGTAGCACCTTTCTGACGCCAATGTGTTATGGCTCAGTCTCCATAGGAAATGCTTAATCTTCGGTGGACAGGCTATGTTCCACAGTTCTCCAATAATCAGTTTCTCCACTACTTCCTTCTGATCTGTTTATTGAGTTTCTTCGTTTCCGCCTTGGTTCTACTACTATTTGTACATTATATGCTGATCCCACCGCGAGAACATACCTTTGCTATCAAAGTGCCACCCGATAATATCCTCCATCTCCACATGAACTGGCATCGATTGGATATCTTGCACATCCTCATCCTAGAATATTTGGTTAAGGAGGGGGACATCCCATTGTTCAGTGGCTGGGTCAATCAGCTTTGGCGTAATCGGTTTCCTTGTCACCTCTCTTGGTAACCATGGATCAGCCCAAATGTTTGCTAAAAGGTGAAAGAATAGTATTTTTTATTTGTGTTAAAAAAAAGCCCAAATGTTTATTCTCTGCCCATACCTACCCTCCAAATCACACTATTTTTCAGCACCTCCACCCCCTGAAGTATGCTCCTCCAAGTGTATGAGCATCCTTCCTTTGCTTTTGCTTCCAGTAGACCTGTGTCTGGGAAATATTTAGCTTTCAGAACTCTGGCACATAGTGATTCAGGGTTCTGCAGCAGCCTCCACCCGTGTTTTGCCAACATAGCCATGCTGAAGGAGTATAGATCTCTGAACCCCAGACCTCCTTCAGCTTTTGGTCTGACTAGTTTCTCCCATCCAATCCAGTGCATGCTATTCTCCTTATCCTGATTGTTCCACAAGAATCTTGCAATCATTGAGCTGATTTGGTTACACATCTCCTTTGTAATATCAAAGCAGCCCATCGTGAACACTGGGATTGCTTGGGTGACTGCCTTTATTAAAATCTCCTTCGCCGCTCTAGATAGCAACCTTTCCTTCCAACCCTGTATTCTCTGCCATATCCTTTCCTTCAGGTATGCAAACACATGTGTCCTTGCTCTCCCCACAAACACACAGGGAATCCCAGATAATTGTCATTCATTATTTCTGTTGTAATGTTCAAAGCCTCCATAATATTTTCTTACGAGAGGAGGGATAGTTGGTTTATAGTCTAGACTAGCTATGTTAACGACACTTGCATGATTGATAATTAAATCATTTACTTTCCCCAGAGGTGATTATCCATGCATCTTGCAGTCACCTACTCACCTTGCTACTAGTTTGATTTGATCACACCATTTACAATATCCAACGTGCTAGATTTCTTATTTCTATATATTTTTCAGCTAGACATCCGCATATATAATTGCATCTTGGTTCACTAACACACCTGTGCATACTGTGTCTATTTACAACTAGGTGTTTGTGCGTGATTGATGATTTATGGAAAGAATCGGCCTGGGATGCCATCAAACTTGCTTTCCCAGGTGGTCATCCTGAGAGCAAGATAACCACTTGCAATAAGACTGTTGCAGAACATGTTGGCGGTGGTGTTTATGAACTGAAACCACTTTCTGATTTTGGTTCAAGAAAGTTGTTCAACAAGAGAATATTTGACACTGATGGTGGGTGTCCTCCGAGTTTGGGAGAAGTTGCTGGAAAAATCTTTAAAAAATGTGGTGGTGTACCATTAGCCATTATTACTACTGCAAGTTTACTAGCTAGTAAACCAATGTGTTCAGTGTAATGGGAGAAGGTGAATGAGTCTATCGGTTCTGGACTTGGAGATAGTCTAGATGTGGACAAGATGAGGAAGATATTAAGTCTCAGTTACAATGATCTGCCTTTTCACTTGAAGACTTGATTGTTATCTCTGAGCAAATATCCTGAGGATCAGGTGATGAGAAAGGATGTTTTGATATGGAGCTGGGTAGCAGAGGGTTTCATTACAGAGGAGATGCAACAACCTGCAGGGACAAGCTTGGAGGAGATAGGAGAGAACTACTTCAGCGAGCTCATCAATCGAAGCCTGATCCAGGCAGTAGAAGAACCTCTCATTTTTAAGCGAGATGGCCTGGTGCATTCTTGCCAAGTGCATGACATGGTGCATGAGCTAATAAATCAGTTGTCAGCGGAAGAAGCTTTTGTTACAACGTTGTTGTTAGATGGTCAACAAGTAGGCACAAGTACACCTGCGATGCAACAGCAGAAGATCCGCCGGCTGTCTCTCCGTAACAGCAACAAATCCTATGGCTCGCCAGACGAAGCAATGGAGAAGCTGTGTAAAGTGAGGTCACTTGATATCTTTGGCAAGGTCGAGTCGATACCGCCCCTGTCGAGCTTTCTTGTCCTGCGTGTGTTGCAGGTCGATGACTGCTCTGGTCTAGATAACAATCATGTCAATGATCTTGGCAAGTTGCGTCTCCTGAGATTTCTGCGACTACATGGTTTGAATGTCACAAAGCTACCCGAGAGTATTGGCGAGCTGGAGTCTCTCGAGACATTAGACATAAGAGGTTCCATGATAAGTTTGCCACTGTCTTTCGGTAAACTAGGTAAACTGGTTCGGCTAATGGCTAGTACGGTGATACTGCCAGATGGTCTGACTCTGGAGAAGAAGTACTGCTGGCTGGTTTGTGTGAGAGAAAAATATTGTTTCGGCTGGAAATTTACGATCGTTTACGACAAGTCAGCCAAACGAACAGGCTGATGGAATCTCTACAAGAGCTAGTAGGCATTCTTGTTACCTCGCATGCAGTGACTGAGATTGGTAAGCTGAGACAGCTAAAGGTCCTTGGATTATCCATCTTCCTCGATAATTTTGACACCAAGAACGAATTGATCTTCAAGTGCCTACAAATGTGCCCTAGTATACAAGTATTGTTCCTTGAAGCCTCCACTGGAGAATATCCCCTGGATTTCATGGAACAGGTGCCTTGTGGTCTCCAGAGATTCGTGAGCAATGGCTTATTTATGATGACATCCCCAAGGTGGATTAATCCGTCGCTCTCTCGTCTCACTGCCGTAACCATCGGACTCCACCATGTGGATGTCCAGCCTGAGCACCTTGACAATCTTGCTGGGCTTCCATCTCTCCGCTTTCTCAGACTATACGCACTTCATTGTTCACAAAATCAGGAAATGCTCATTTGTCCCAGTGGGGCATCTGCGTTCCCGTGTCTAACAGAACTTCAGTTTGAGTGTCCCCTAATGTTCCTTAAGTTTCAACACGGGGCTATGCGAAAACTTCAAAGACTTCAACTTTCATTTGATGCTATGTGGACTAATCGACATTTTGCCACAAACTTTGATTACGGCTTGGAGAACGTCCCTTCTCTCCGTCATGTCGCTGTTCAGTTAATCCCGGTGTGCTGGGTTTTTTTTATATACTGCGAGTTACGACAAAACAACCATGCATGGGAGCTAAGAAATTTTGTGGCCATGCAAGCCAAGTGCACATATCTTTTTTCTTTGGTGTTATGGCTTTTCTGTCACAATGAGTTCTCTCTACTAAACCCAACTACTTCATATTAGTCTTAATCACTTAATCCCTAGGATCTTTGTAAGATCAAGGGTGCCGACTAGCAGGGTGAATAGGTGGTTTCAACTAAAATCATAAACACTAAGCAAATTTAATTTAATTAATACAAAAAATGATGCCTAAAATAGAACTCTTGCTAAGCTAGGTGTAGGTTTCACACTACTACAAAAATAATTTTTACAGGCATCTTCTATTTTTTTCAAGGATGGTTTACTTAACAAACAGTCTTTAACTAGCTCTGAGAGCATTGTAGCTTACAAACCGTCTCAGAACATATCTATTTAGGGCTTGTTCTCTTAAATCCCTAAAAATATATTTTTTTAGGGGGGTCGGCTTAAGAGAATTGCCCCTGAAAATAGGTGATTTCTAGGGAGTTAACCACCCCTAAAATTGATTTTCAATGGTGGGTTAACTAAGTCAACCACCCTTAAAAAATAGTTGAAGCATAAATAAATTTATAAATTTTTAAATAAAGTCGGATGAAGACAAATTTATATCAAAGTTGTAGCTCGACAAGATCTAGAACTTTGTACTTGATGAAAATTTTACTTGAAATCGTTTAGGGATGTTGATATATATATATATATATATATATATATATATATATATATATATATATTAAGTTCTTAGATTTTGAATTTCAAATTTACAATTTTTTTAAATGACCTCAGTAGAGTTATTCCGTATATCGAAGTTGTAGTGCTCGATGAGATCTAAAATTTTGTAGTTGGAGATTTTTTCATTTAAGATCGTTTACAAGTAAAAATATTGATTGCAAGATTTGTACGTGTATAGTACAAAAGGATATCTTCATATATGTAGTCACATGTGATTGAGTGGTGTTTTGTAAAAGGTGGTACGCACGAGGCAAGAGGTTATGGGTTTAAATTCCCGCAGATGCACTTGTGCAAACACAAACCGAAAATTGAAACATATGATTGGTGGTTAATTCTATAGGCCCCCGGTCACATTAAGAGAACTGTCCCTGAAAAATGATTTTAGGGTTTGTCTACCGCCCTAAAAAGTATCTGAAAAATAACTTATTTTTATAATCAATGACGTAGTAACGGTTTGATAACTGGATCAGAATCTTGTTTTTGACGGTCCGTAAAAATCATTTGCGTGGTAGTATCATCTTATGGCGACAAGTAACAATAAAAGTCTAGGAAAGTAAACTACTCATGGCTCCCGTCACCAGAAAAATCTTAAAGCAATGTGGAGGTGTATTATTATTATCCATTATTACTGTAGCAAGTTTACTGGCTAGTAAACCGATAGTGGGATGGGAGGAGGTGAATAAGTCTATCGGCTCTGGAATTGGAAATAGTCTTGATGTGGACATAGTTGCTCTAGTAGCTCCTAAGAGCAACTCCAATAGCCTAGTTATCTTACTCGATTTCCCTAAAATAGAAGAAGAAGAAAAAAAAAACTAGGTTCTTTTTCTCCATATATTTTCAATTGGTGAACCAGAGGAGCAGGAGAAGCTCGGCAGTGCATCTGGATTCCCATGTCTAACACATCTTGAGCTTTGGGGTCCCATGTTGTTCCTTAAGTTTGAACAAGGGACTATGCCAAAACTTCAAAAACTTTGCCTTTCATTTGCCCCCAAAGCAACTAATGAGCAATTCCGGACCAATATAACTTCGATTATGGCTTCGAAAACCTCCCTTCTCTGCGTCATCTTGTCATTCAGTTAATGAACGATTGCGATGAAGCAGAGGATGCTATTAGGAAGACAGTTAATGATCATCCCAACCATCCATCGCTCATTTGTCATATAATTAAAGATACGAGCTGACTCCTCTATATATCAAGACAAAATTGTATATATCTATTCTTGCAATTCTAAAACAGTACTAAGTCAAACCATCTTGAGTTTGATCACATTTATAAAAACAAGTGTCAATATTTATGATATGAAGTATATATCACTAGGTTTTTCATAGAATAAATTTTAATACTGTGACTGTTTTGCGTGTCAAAATATTTGACACTACATTTTTTATAAATTTGATTAGTTTGACTAGAGCTAGAATTACATTTTTCTTTCTGGATGGAAGTCGTAGCTCACATGTCTGTAATGCCCATGGAACATTTCATTTGTGCTTAGCTGATGAGTTCCGGTAACCTTCACTGTATTATTGCGCCAATATAGTTTTGTGCTGCTGACAAACGTTTTTGTCATGTTATGAACATATGTAGATGATTCTATATACCATTTAAAAAAATACAAATGATTCTAACTAGTTAGCCATACGACTTGTTTTCCTCCGTGTGCCACATCAATTTTTATACTGTATAAGTAAAAACCACGAGCATGGAGTCGGCCTTAGAGGTCTAGTAACCCTACTCGTTCTGTTCTTCTTCATCTATCACATTAGCTTTGTCCTAAGCCAAATATTACTATTTTTGACCTTCCATCTCAACAAATCCTTATAGTTTTGTAACATATGGATTATATAGTACGAAAGTATTTTTTATAGTTAACTCAATCTAAAAACATAAACCTTATGTCATGAGCCTAGATAATTTTTTGAAATCGATGGTCAAAGATACAAATGTTTAACTTAGGACAAAGCTAATACAACATGTAAGTTTAACTTAGGAGAAAGCTAATACAATACGTAAAAAAAAAGGAGTATATATTGTCGCTCCTTGGCCAGACCAACACCGCCATACAAGGAACACAACGAGGGGCCTCTTTTTAGTACTGGACAGGGATTTTAATTCACCTTGGTGGCTGGCCTGGTTGGTTGGTGCTACAACAAAGGAACGCACTGCTACATTACTAGAGTGTTTGCTTTGATACTGCGAGTCACATTATATTTTGATGAACTGAATCAAAACAACAAGACAACGATCATGGTAACTAAGAAAACAAGTGGTCAACCCAACTGCAATTTTTTCTTTGTGTTACCATTGTTTTGTCACTATTATCTGGGAGTCAGTCGTCTACAAGACCATTATTGTACTAATGCCTCCTGCAACATGTGTACAATGATCCACGTAACTATTAACATTATGGATGTTTGAAACTATTACATTTGTAATACCTTATTACAATTTCATCCTTATTCTTGTCGTTTCTTTTTGTAGGACAGAAGCAGCATCATGTAATTTGTTACTCGTCACATTCCTTGGTCACAGGATTACATGCTTTTCCATTAAATTTATTGAAACAAATTCAGTACCAGTATTTGTTTCAAAAAATACTTTCATCCATGTTGGTTTGTTGTATGAAATTATTCCAATAAATTTAGTACTAGTATTTGTTTCAAAAATATGCTTTCATCCATACTGGGTTTATTGTAATTGAGTATGCATTACCATTGTGACCTATTTAGGACTTAATTCACGGACACATCATGTGGAGTTATTCAATTCAGAGCCCCAACAATATGTGGCAATGCGTCTTGACTCTTGAGGTAGCTTGAGTTGAGTCCTTGAGGGCAATAGAGTAATATGCAAGTTAAATAAATTTTATTTGGTTTGCATATTCCAATCCACGCCCTGGGTGGATGCATGAGCGTATCTACTGCCTGGCGACGCTCAAGCTTTTCTGTACTAGATGGCAAAGCGTCATTAACATATATTTTGTTATTTTTAATCAGGGCTGGAATAGTAGTCACATAAACTTTGCATCTAGCGTGTTGTACATTAATCTATATTCTCCTCGTCCATTTCACTTCCCTGTCTTAGTATTGAATTTTCTGTGCTTGAGAGGAACCGGTCCTCCCTTGAGATCTATTTATAGCCATTGATGATTAAAAACCTAATTAATTATGCTTAAGGGCAGTTCAGTACTTTGGCACCGGAGGCTATCTTGGCTATGGGCTTCGCTCAGTTCGGCCATGTCTTAAATCATTCAGCCTGTTTGTTGGTTGATTTCTGGGATGATAAGTCCGGCTGGTGCTGATTTATTGTGAGAGAAAAATACTGTATTATGACTGATAAGTCCTAGCTGAAACCAACAAGCGAACATGCCGATTGGAAATATGTTAAAAGTACTATTGTATCCTTCGAATTTAATTCAGAACTAGTTCCTAACTCATAAATTTTAGGTTACCGTCCACGACTTAAGTTCTTGTTTGGTTGAGTTGTGGTTTTGCAAAAGCTACTTTAGGTTACGGTCCACAACTTAAGTTCCTGCTTGGTTGAATTGTGGTTTTTGTAAAAGCTACTGTGAGATGTGGCTTTTGTAAAAGCTACTATGGGATGGTTGAAAGCCCGTTTGGTTGATCAGCTGTGGCTTTTGCAAAAGCTTCTCTCACTTACGAGCGAGCCCCACATGTCATGCACATACAGGATCTTCATCTTCCTCTCGCAAGAGCTTGCTACGCCGGGCCATGGCCGCGCCCCGCCCGCCGGGGCCGGGGCCATCCTCGCGGGGGCTAGTGCTGTGCTCGCCGGGTCTGGCGAACAGCCAAGCGGAGGACAGGAGCGGAGGGACGAGAGGACGGGGGTAGGGGATGCATGTGCGCCGGATGTGCTCGCCGACGAGTCCTTCCCGGGTGGAGAACATGGGGTCGGGGAGGAGAGAACATGGGCGGGGGAGGCGCTCGGACCCACCGACAACGCTCGCCGAATCTGGCCTGGTGGAGCTCACGCGCGGCGGCCACGACCGGTGCTCGCCTAGAGGAGCCCGAGCGGGGCGGCCATGGCCGGCGCTCGCCTGGAGGAGCCCGCGCACGGCGGCCACGGCCAGTGCTCGCCCATCGGCTATGTTCGGCAACGAGAGAGAGGAGTCGCTGTTTGCGGACGGGAAAGAGAGGAGTCGGATGAAATGAAACGAATCGCTATCTTCATAACTAGTGGCAGGTGGGTAAATTTTTGCCCCAAAAGCATCTGAAAGCACGGGAGAGGTGCTTTTAAATTTGTACTATGGGAAAAGATGCTTTTGGGTAAAAACACTTGTGGCTTTTGGGTCTTTTGGTTGGTTTTTGGCTTTTGCGAAAGCAAAAGCAGGTTGAAAAGCCCAACCAAAGGATCCTAAATTTATCTTAGTTGATTCTTTCCATTTTATAACCATTAAATTTTGCCAAATGAAAGGCTCTCGTTATTTACCAGCACCGTAAAATTTCTCATGAATTTATGACTTCATCAACTGAAGCACGTGTTCCACTATCAACAAGTTTGGTGCAGCAACATATTTCCTTTTGTACCATTTATTTATTCATTTTACCTTGTACTATGCTCACTAATTGATGGCTTTTATCGATATTTTTTGTCATTGCTAGAGGTTGTGCTTCTACCATCATCTGTGAATTACTACTTTGTGTTGTTGTCTGATTAATGTTGCGGTGATGTGGTCTCAAGCTATGGACTTAAGCGTATGGAAACAAAATGCCTATATCTTTCCATCCTATTGTTGTTTTCAATATTGATCTTAATATGAATGAATAGACATGCTTTTTTTTTACTATTATCATTTGCTAGGATACATAGCGTGAGATTGGTTACCACTTAAACACCGCTATGAACCCGTTCGGCTTGCTGAATCTTAGCTGAAACTGGCTGAAAAACACTGTTCCAGCTGAATTGTTGTGAGAGAAAAACAATATTCCGGCTAAAAAAATAAGCCGAACAAGCCGAATATGGGGTAAGCCGAATGGGGCCTATGTTTTGTGACATGATAAGTGCCAACGCCTTCCCACCTAACATCGAGTCATTCCCTTTCGCTTTTGCGAGGGAACAATACCCCTTTTCTAGCTAGACAATAAACTATTACTGCCAAGAAAGAAGAACGGAGAATAAATTACATTGTTTTATTCTTCGTAAAAAGTATATGTTCCATTTTTATTATAGACAAAATTTATTCACAGACACGTAAAGTTTGTCAATACACACAGCCAACACACGAGTTTTGTACCATTACAAAACTCGTGGATCTTTGCATTTAGATATTGGAGTTATTAAGGGCCTGTTTGGCATGGTGAGCTATTTTTTTTTGTCAAACACTCATTTTCAAACACAGCTTCATGGGTGAATCTATTTTTCTCCACCTCTCACAAAGACATGATTTGGAATAAAGCTGAAAATAGTAGCCTATTCTAGATTCATCTCTCCCATGTGGGTCTCACCGTGCACAAAAGATAGCTTTTGCCCCAGCAGAGAGAGAGCACGCTCGCTGGGGGAGAGGGGCGACGGGGGTGTGG
Source organism: Miscanthus lutarioriparius (assembly GCA_904845875.1). NCBI lineage: Eukaryota > Viridiplantae > Streptophyta > Magnoliopsida > Poales > Poaceae > Miscanthus > Miscanthus lutarioriparius. The sequence goes on along the minus strand of CAJGYO010000004.1, from coordinate 88,684,143 downwards.
CTGGCCGGGGCGCGGCTCGTCGGGGGAGGAGACGAAGATGACGAGCCATGTCGCATACTCGCATCGGGAAGAAGATGAGCACAGGGGAAAAAAGAACATGTGGAAGGAGCGAGCGTCATGGCCGCTGGCTAGCGAGCCGCCGCGACCATCAGGGCAGCGGGCACTGCCGCGGCCGCCGGGGCTTGGGACGCGACCGCTGGGGCTCCTGGGCACGGCCACCTGGGCTTGGGACGCGGCTGCTGGGGCTCCTGGGTGCAGCCGCCTGGGTCCTGCACGCAGAGCTGCTAACACTGAGGCATTGTCGCCCGGGGACGCCACCGCCATGGGGAGCCGCTCGGGCGAGGGAGGCGCGGAGCCGGGATGCCAGGCCAGGGTTGCCGCCGCCAGGGCATTGGGTCGGTGCGCGGCTGCCGTGGTCACAGGGCCGAAGCGTGTCTGTGGGGATGTGTGGCTTGGGATGGGAGGCGGGGTAGCCGGTGACGCTGGGACTAGGGGCACACGAGCCAGGCTGGGAGGCCTGCCGGGATGCAATGAGGAGAGACAAATGAAAGCCGGAGGAAGAAGGGACGCCTGTGACTCCGTGAGGGTGTGAGGACCGAGGAGACGAGCAAAAAAATATAAAAAGAAAAGAAAAGTGCAGTACAATCATTTTGTTGTTTTGGTCTACCTAGTGAAGCTGTTTTGTCAAATGGGTTTGTAAAACAGCTTTAGCTTAAAAAAATGTTACTTGTGAAGCTAAAACTTCAAAAAAAAAACTTCTTTAGTGATCGTGGCAAACAGGACCTAAAATAATGGTTTATCTAACCTAACTAGAGACCGGGACTTTCATACCACTCTAGCTACCTTCCTCCTCCTCTCTATATACCTTCTTCAATATTGGAGCGTGCCGGACTCGGGGAATGAAGACCATGGTCATGGCGCGCCTGTTGCTGAACCTCAGCGCGGCCTCCGCCGTATCGAAGGTGCCGAGCCACACGTGCGCCGCTTTGTGCAGGTCCTGACTCCCGAACTGTGGGATCTCCGCCTACTGCCCCACAGAAGTTGTTGCCACACGAAGGCCCATACAGGCCCGGCTAGATATTTAGCCCACGAAGGCCCATACAGGCCCGGCTCAACGAGCCGGCGGCAGCCCGGCACTATAATTCCGCCGTCTCCCACCAGCCGCACACCCTCTCGCCAAAACCCTAGCAGCCGCCCGGTGCTCCCTCCCTCCCTCCAGGTGGCGGCGCGCTCCCCTCGCCTCGTCTGTTCTTCCTCCTCCCGTCTCCCTCACTAATCGCTACTGACTTTTCGCTTGCCTGCTCCAGATCTCCCTTCGCAGCCGGCCAGGGACGCCTTCACAGCGCGGAAGATGGCGTAAGTTCCCCAACCGATATCGTTTCCCTGCTCGTTCCAGGAATCTTGGTCTGGTTAATGAAATTTTAGTTCCGGATTGGTGTGACGCAAGAATCGTTCTGCTCGATGCGTGTTTTCCGGAACTGTCGCGGGTAGGGGTAGCAATAGCCAGTAGCTCGGTGGATTGGTTGCGCTACTGTTGTGATGAAATGATTATCCTACCACTATGTGGTCTTGAGATCTTGAATGATCGGGCACATCTACTGCCCTGGGTCGAACTTCATAAAGGCATGTTCTGCTCATTTGTGTTGTTATGAATTAGATTGTTTTGCAAATGCGTTACATGGGAATTGGATGAAAAGTGTGCAATTCAAGTTTCCAGTTGCTTGCATGCTAAATGGCCGGCTGACAAAACCAAACTGAGTTTTTGATGGCTAATTGGGTTATTAGTAACGTTTAGTTTTCTGCAGGTTTGCCTTGTTTATGTAGTTTAGTGTACCAATCTAAGCAATTGATAGATGAATGTTTTTGTTTCAATTGATTGAGATTATTATTATGAGGGTTTTACCCGTGTGCCATTATAAAAGTTGGTAATTATACATAAGCCACTAAAAAGTTTGAGCGCACCTAGGTGCCACTGGCCGGAATTTTTTTGTCGTCCACGCCATTCCATCCGTTTATGCCTGTAACGGTGTCAAATTGTGATGAGAAAAGTCCAAAATGCCTACCAAGTCTGAAAGACATGTAAAAGAGTTTCTTTCCTCTGGTGCCACTAACCTCCAACACGGTGATCGCTTTTGGCATGACGTGCTCAGCCGGCATCCTCGGCATGTTCCAGCAGCTCGAAGTGACGCCATCCATATCGGTGATTGTGCGAGAACGGAGAAGCATAGCAGAAAGGGCATCAGGCAACAAAGGGCTTTGGGACATGAACACGAAGCACGGCCACCTAGGTGCAGGACTTGGGGAGCTAGTAGCCAACGTACATGACCGTGGCGTTCTCGCACAGTCACACTTGGCCGACGTGCCCTGGCACGGCACGCCACACCTGAGCAGCACTGCAACCGGCGTCGACGCGTCGTCGTCGTGCCCTTGATGTGGACACCGTACATGGTGCCGGTGAAGGTGACCTCCCTTGCTGGCGTACCGACCGGGGCTGCCGACGCTCATGCCGTGGCCGGGGCCTGGGGCCGCATCGCACGCGGGCGACGTCCACGTCGTTGTTGCCCTGGCCGATGGAGACACAGTCGTCACCCGTCTTTAGGTTGACCTGTGCTCGCGGCCCAGCTAGTGCGCGCTGAGTACACCAGGACTCCGGGAGCAGCTTGCTCTGGGAGCGCCACGGCTAGCATGTGGCTGGACACAAACGTCACCCACACGTAGGCGCAATAGGCGGTGGCGAGGCCTAAGGAGGTGCATCACGGCCGTAGCGGTTTCTGTAGGTGTTCCAATGGGCATGCCCAATCCACGAATGGGGAGCTGCTGCGCTCGCTGCACCGCCTCGCGCGGAACATGTCCGCGGCCACCGAGACGCCAGCCCCATTGCTGCGCGGCGCGCTCGCGTCCATCACCAGGCGGTCCAAGCTCCTGGTCGCCGCGTTCGACGACCTGGTCCTGTTCGCCGCGGTCAGGGACATGCCACGGTCCGCGTCGCTGTGCCTGCGCAATACAGAAAATTGAGCGGGAGATCGTGCCGGAGTGGGAGAGGCTGCAGGAGATCCTAGAGGTGGGCATCAACGACCCGACGACCTGCAGCTAAGAGATTGAGAGCCTCGAGCGTGAAATCGGCGACCGCGCCTCGCAGAGGTGGACAGATGGCAGGACACCGACGGGGTGAGGGCCAGTAGGTGGCGCTCGACCTCCATCCAAGCGGCGGTGCGGAGCCGCGACACAAGGACCACAGCGAGCAGTAGAGGGATTGGGAGAGAGGGAGGGGGTTATTTTGCACATCTTGACTGGCTGGATCCACATGTCAGGGCTAGCAAATGGCAAAGATCTAACGGAAGATGGACGGAATGACGTGGACGACAAATAAGTTTAGATGAGTGGCATGTGTGACCGCTCAAACTTTTTAGTGGCTTGTAGGTAGTTACCAACTTTTATAATGGCACACACGTAAAAGCCTCTATTATTATCATCATATCAAGACTAAAAGTGAACTTCACTTTATATGCTTTTAAGTTCTGCTGGCTTGCGACCTATGTCCTGTTGCTTGTTGATTTCTAGAGCCTTGAAATTCCCGAGTACTAGTATTGAAATGTTTCATCTGTGCACAGTATATGTTGATACTTTTATAGCCTTTGCAAATTTGTTGTGACATATGTAATGCTTTTCGTTCCTGCATTGTCAATTCACCAATTTTTTCTGATTTGGCAGTGATCAGGAGGCCCCAGTCGTGGTTGAGGCACCAACCCCAGTTCTTGGAGAGCCGATGGACTTGATGACTGCTCTGCAGCTCGTGATGAAGAAGTCAAGTGCTCATGATGGACTTGTGAAGGGTCTTCGTGAGGCTGCCAAGGCCATCGAGAAGCACGCCGCTCAGCTTTGCGTGCTTGCTGAGGACTGTGACCAGCCGGATTATGTCAAGCTGGTGAAGGCGCTCTGCGCTGAGCACAATGTTCACCTGGTCACTGTTCCTGCTGCTAAGACTCTTGGCGAGTGGGCTGGGGTGAGTTTTAGTATCCTTCTCTAAAACTTGTGCTCCTTTTTACATAGTATTATTGCTGCTGCCTAGATAGTGTTACTGGATTACTCATTTGAACATTCATTTTATCACTTGCAATGCCCCACCTTTTGTTGACAGGGGAAAATTTACTATTGTCTGTAAATGTGCCTTTACATTTCCTTTTAAATTCGTTAAGTTGTGTTTCAATTTTCTAGAGCATGCCATTTTCCACTATGCTGTGTATTCTGTTGTATGAACTTGAGCCTTGATCGTAACAACCTCCACTTGTGCTCCTTGCAGCTTTGCAAGATTGACTCTGAGGGCAAGGCAAGGAAGGTTGTAGGCTGCTCCTGTGTCGTTGTCAAGGTAGCATATCAATCACCTTCTTTCCTACTACAATTGATTATTTTGGTTTACCTTAGGCATTAAACATGACATTTTACTGTTTCGTTTCAATTACCAGGACTACGGTGAAGAATCTGAGGGCCTTAACATAGTGCAGGAGTATGTCAAATCGCACTAGATGTAACACGTTTCAGTAATACTCTGCGTTTGGACCTGGGCTTAAAATTATGCTTGCATCTGGGGCTTGCTAGGAGATTAGAACATTTTACTAGAAGAGCCAAAGAGGATATGAGCAATTTGGACATCTGAATTTTTTGTTTATGGTGCTGTCAACTGGTTTTAATGCAAATCATGAAGAGCTGAGTTTATGCTTGCTTTGCCGTTACCTTTTTGTTTATATCCATGTTCCATGGTGTTTCATAATGCAAAAGTGATATATCCAGTATAATTTTGGAACACATTGTCCTCTCCTTGTACACCGGCAGAAGCTTTACGATGACGTTTGTTTTGAAGAGGGAAATGTTCTCAAGCTCATGCATTAAATTGGAAGGAGATGAGGGCCATCTAGCACTCACTAGTAACAATAATGTACGGGCGATCCAATCACGGCTGCACTGTTGATGTTACCAGGGACTGCACTTGTTAGTATATAGTACGGAAATGCTTGGATTAGGGTGTCCCATCGGACGCCGCATCCACCGGACCGAAACGAGTTGGCGCACCGCTTCAGGTTTCTTCACATAGGCCACACGACTTTGCAAGGGCTCGCTTGCTATGCTAGGTCCTTGCGTCGTCGTGCGCACCCACCTTCCTCCTTTCCCTGCTCGCTCCCTGCGTCGTTGCATCCACCCACATGCCTCCCTCGCCATCGTGCTTTGCTCCTAGGTGATCCCCACCAACCTTCGTTTCCTCCCATGTAAGGAGTCCATACGTATGGACGAGTCTGCACCCCGCGACTCCCCACTCCACCTCATCCATCGCGGCTTCAACGCGTTGTCCCACCCCGCCCTCTACGCCACCGAGCTTCGCGCCACCGGCGAGCTCACCAGTGACCTTCATGCGTCGCCCACCCGCCCTCTGCGATAGTGCCGCCCGTGCCATCCCCACCATGCCTTCTGTACGCCGCCGCCCAGCTCCGTGCCACCGGCGAGCACACCGATGACCTCCACGCACGAACGAGCTTCCATTCGCCAAAGTAGTAAGGAGATGTTTGAGCTGAAAGCGATGTTGCAACTATATGTTTCAAGTGTTTCAGATGTATGTTGTAAATATTTTGTACCAGTGTTACAAAAGTAGGTCAGGACGTTGCAAAAGTAGATTGAGATGTGCACGTGTTGCAATGGCTATGCACGTATATTTCAAGTGTATGTTCTAAATGTTTCATCTGTATCAAATGTATGTTGCAAGCGTTTTTATCTACATGTTACAAAAGTAGATCTGGATATTGCATATATATATATACATGTTTCAAGTGTTTTAGATGTTTCATACGTCTGTTGCAAGTGTTTTATCTGGATGTTGTATATGTTTGCAATGGTTTTTAAGTATTTTTCGGGTGTTTTTGTAAGTGTTTTCAAACGCATGTTTCAAGTGTTTCATCTATTTTCTTTTGTATGTTGCAACTGTTGGATCAAGATGTTTCAAAAGTAGATCGGGTGTTGCACATGGAAAGAGCGTTGGAAGTGACTAACGGCATGGACGACGTCTAGGGGTGGCACGGGCCCGCTGCTGGGCGCTCGCTCGCTCGCTGAGTGGTACCGTCCGACACTGGCGCCTCAGATCGGACGTCCAAGCCGCGGTCGATTGTTTTTTCCCCGTAATAATGCAGTTGTCAGCCTGTTCGGTTGGCTGGTTCGTTTCGTTGCTGGTTCGTGAAGAAGTACTGCTGGTTGGTTTGTGTGAGAGAAAAATACTGTTCCGGCTGGAAATTTACGATCGTTTACGACAAGCCACGGCCAAACGAACAGGCTGTGTATCGTTAAAGCGGAGTAGTAGTAGGCATCCATGCCCGATTGTTTTTCCCCCATAATAATGTCGGCGTATCGTTAAAGCTGAGCAATAGCTGGCATCTGTAACAGAACCGACCAATTAAACGAAATTAAGTAAAAAAATCATCCGCCAGAGTAGACGATTTAGCAAACTTAAGCCCGTATAACCCGGTAGTCCGTGAAATCACGAAGGATTTCAAACCAACTCACATACCAGCCAAGATCGTAATAAGTTTAGCGGTCATCATCACATATTACATAAAAGTTCGCATCACAGAAGAGTTTAAACATAGTTATTACAAAACGAGTTCAAATATAAGTAGCGAAAGCCATTTGTTCAAAACCACACACACTCACACGGAGTTCAAATACAGTGCCAGCTAATGATCATCTCCAACAAAAGCATCAGACGAGACGTAAGGAATGACCATGCCCATGGTCCTAAGCATCACCCATCGCAGGATAAAGGCAGTTGATACAGTAGCCGTAATACATTTGCCCATCTGCAACAAGTGGGAATAAAACCCTAAGTACGAGAGGGTACTCAGCTAGACTTACCCGACATAACCGAAAATAAAGTGACACCAAGGATTATGAAGGGCTTTATAGTAGGGTAGCTGACTCATTTGCAAAAAGAGGCATTTTTAGTATTTCAAGAACCTTTCCAAAAGCATTATTCTCAAGTTAATTATTATTAACCTGTCGATTACATTTACACCTATACTAGAGCAAGCATGTGATTAAGCAAATAATGATAACCAATGATCATTAACAACTTCCGTAATGTCATATTCATTATAACTGTCCAAGTGTTCCATCAACATTACTACGATGAAGTCACTCAAGTCAAGTGCTCACTATCCAGGAGCGATGGCGATTTGAATCGATTCCAAACCAGCTGGTGATTTATTCCTTACACAAACCTCACTCATCCGCTAAAGTGAGGTATCGGTCACCGAGTCAACTATCTAGGAAAATCTCGAGTTTGTCAGGAACCACATGTACCCAGGGGTCGACCGACTGCCTTTCGGTCTTATCATCGCGCCCCCGTGTCCTACCACACCTGCTCCGGTACAGTGCGCCGTGGGCAATCTACTCGTCCCGAATAATCTCCCAGCTTCGTGGTCGAAAGGTACTTTATTCGGCCAGCTAAATGTAAGGCATGCGTTCAACATGACCTGAGGCCCAACAACGGTCGGTTCTTAATCGACACGGATGGAAAGCACTACAGTCCAAAACTCTGTAAGTATCCGTCCGGTCTCAACTTCAAATTAACACTTAGTTATACCCTGACTACATAGTTATCCAAGCAGATCCAGGTAACCACCTATAGCTCGCAGGTGACAGGAAATCACCCGACTTCTACCGGTCTAAGCCAGCTAAGCATTGACTCGACTACGAATATCAGGGTAACAAGGATATAGTATAACAAAGGTAGACAAGGTATAATGCAGCAACGGTTGCAAACAACTCCTAAACGTAATGCATCAATTAAAGTAAAGCATTTAATTAATAATTGCAAACCGGGGAGAAAAATGCTCCGGGGCTTGCCTCTCTCGAAGGAGCTAGGGCGGTGATCGGGGCACTACGGAAGTTCCTCAACGTCCTCCTCGTCTGCTTCGGTCACTTCTGGCGGCTGCACCTCGAGCTGCTCCTCGGGCTCCTCGGGTATGATGACTGGGCTCTCGGTTTACGATCCTGTATGATGCAGGTGCATAAGTGCTTATGCAAAAGGTGCATCAGATGAAATGAACACAATGAATATGCTTGCATGCAAGGTAGATGAGCATGATTCGCTTTAATGGGGAGAGTATAATACAAATCTCATACAAGGTAGTCAACATCATCCAAGAACATGTACTACAAGCACATGTCATCTACTGCATTCTCTTCTACTACTAATATGCTAAGTCAACACATCTCATTGAATGCTTCAAAGATACACCAAAGCTTCACTAATTTCTTAATCATGCATAAAGCAACATTTGATTAAACCCTAATTAATAATATGTTTGAATAGCAACATCTATTTTTATAGCATAGAAAAATCTTAGAAAATTACCATAGCACAGTACTACTCTAAGTAGTCTACCATCAAATTTTTATGGCATTTGGATAAGTGGAATAGCCTACACAAAAATGACAAGCTTGGACCTAAATATGAGCATGAAAATACTTTGTATTATGAAAAGTGTCAAACAACAGATTTAGTATTTTTCCTAGGCTCTAAATAGTAAATAATCACTGTACAAAAATTATCACATGCATGTTTTATACAAATTTTGCTCTCTAGTAAAAATAACAAAAATCAGCCATTAAAGGCACTTGAACTACACATCACAATTTTTCTACAGGACATGCATGGCATATATTTTTTCTAGGAAGTACATTACACAAGAAGAGTAACAGACTTGGAAGCATATTTTTTTGATACATATAGGTTTTACTACATATTTTACAAGATATCAGCAATATCAAGAATTAAATAAAGCTCTACATAAAAGTATCTCAAAAATGACATGCAATATTTTTATCATGTAGATCTGGTGACAAGGAACACAACAAAATTTGTTTCAACAAATTTGGAGCCAAAATGAGTACACAAACATTTTCCAAAGTATTTATCTTCCCAAATAATAAAGAAAAACCGAAAACATTTTTCCTATTACTCTTTGGGCGGTCCATGGGAACGATGGCCCATGTACCGCTTCGGCTTCAAGAACCGAAAGCGGAGGGAAAGGCGACAGCCCGGCTGGGGCTCGGCCCAAGGCCGACTGGCCCAAAGAAGGCCGAGGCGAGATGGCCACGCCATTTGGTGTTCCAGGCGCCATGGCGGTCTGCATGTGCCGATGTGGGCCGACGGCCGTTGCCGACCATGACCGGCAACAGCGGCGTCTTGGCTGGGTCCGCGTAAGAAGATGGCGAACCCAGCAGGTCACTCAAGGGGATAGAGAAGGACGGGGAAGCCCTTCCACGCCAGCGAGGTCAAGCTGGCGGCCATGGCATGACCGACGATGGCGAAAATGCGCAAAGGTGGCTGTACCTTGCTCAAAGCAGTGACCTGCGGTGAGCACCAAGTGTAGGGGAGCAAAGGCGGAGCGACGTGTGCTCGATTATGGGCAATGGTGGACCACCGCGCCAATTTCGCCGGTGGGGGGCTGGTGATGGCGGGCGCGAAAGGCGAGCTTCAGTCTTGAAGTAGTAGAGACGCTTGTGTAGGAGAGGAAAATGAGGAGTCTTTGGGAGAAGCGGAGCTGGGGGGCTTAAGCAGGCGAGGCGCGTGCTCACTGGGGGCCACGGACGCCATACCCCGGCGTCGCCGGCGACATCGCCACGCTTGGCGCTGGCATGCTGACTTCGATCGGACGCGTCTCTGTACAAGGGGAGGAGAAGGAAGACAGGCATGGCGTAAAATTTTGGGCGAGGTGAAGGCGCCAAGCATGAGGATCGCTGGGCCGGCTTTGGCTGATGGGCTAGAAGTGAGGCGGCGGCCCGTTAAAAGAGATAAACAATTTTTCTAATTCTATTTTCAATGAATTTTCAAATATCAGTTTTGAAGTACCATTTTGAGCAAGAAAATGACTTCTTTTGAAAATGGCCCAAAAATAAAAGTTGCTTAGAATTTAGTCCTCTACAACTTTGCTTTAGGGACCAACTAAAAATTTTGCATAGATTTTGAATTGGGAAGCAAAAGCTAAATAGAGAGGATTTTTGACCCTTTCCAATAATAATTTCAAAAGCATATTTTGTCAAAAGTTTGAATACAAACTTTGCTCCAAAAATTTTGCCCAATAATTCTAGATGATTTACAATTATAGCCAAACATGTTTTATTTACCTAGTAAGCATAATTAGGGCAAAAATAACTCTAAACAAGTGTATGCAACATTCATGTTTTACGAGCATGTTTCATATGTTTCGAAGCATTGTTTCAGTTATTATTTACGTGATTAGGCATGTATGATTAGGATGCTTGATGATGCATAATATGCATGATTTGCAGTGCCTAAATGCTTGCATAACATCGGGGTGTTACAGCCCTCCCCCCTTATAAAAATCTTGTCCCGAGATTTGGGTTACGAACCATTTGTTATAAAAATCTTCATAAGCTTTTTGTAGATATTCTCCCGTTTCTCAAGTTGCATCTCCCTCATCATGATGATTCCACTATATCTTGTAGGTTTTCACCACACTATTTCGAGTAGCACGTTCTTTAGTGTCTAACATACGGACCGGTTGCTCACGATACACCAAATCTGATTTGAGTTTGATGCCCCGAGGTTCTATTATTTCCTCCGGAACACGCAAACACTTCTTGAGTTGCGATACATGGAAAACTGGAAAGACGATACTCATTGTCTCAGGTAACTCGATCTTATACGCTACTGGACCTCTTCTTTTCAAGATCTTGTATGGTCCTACGAATCTAGCGGCAAGCTTTCTTCTGACTCCAAACCGTTTCTTCTTCATTGGCGTGATCTTCAGATAAACATAGTCACCAACTTCAAACACAAGGGGTCTCCTTCTTCTGTCTGCATAACTTTTCTGACGTGATTGGGCCACCTTCATATTTTGTTGGATAATATGAACTTTCTTCTCGGCCTCTTCTACAAAGTCAATGCCATAATACCTTCTTTCTCCTGGCTCGACCCAATTTAGTGGTGTTCTACATTTTCTACCATACAAAGCTTCGAATGGAGCCATCTTGATGCTTTCTTGATAACTATTATTGTAAGCAAACTCCGCTAATGGTAACCATGACTCCCATGAACCCCTAGAAGACCACACAGGCTCTTAACATATCCTCTAGAACAACATTAACTCGTTCAGTCTGACCATCTGTCTGAGGATGATAAGCGGTACTACGAATCAAACTAGTTCCCAAGCCTTTGTGCAAATGTTCCCAAAAGTGAGCCATGAATTGTGGCCCTCTATCAGATACTATAGTCTTTGGTATGCCATGCAACCTCATAATTTCTGCAATATACTTCTCGGCATATTGAGGTGGTCGATAAGTTGTCTTGACAGGTAAGAAATGAGCGGTCTTGGTAAGACGATCCACAATCACCCAAATCGAATCATGTCCCTTTTGAGTAGTGGGCAAACCCAAGATAAAATCCATACTTATATCATCCCACTTCCAACTAGGTACGGACAAAGGTTGCAACAAATCGGCAGGTTTCATATGAATAGCTTTCACTCTACAACACGTGTCACATCTGGCAACATAGGCTGTAACTTCTTTCTTCATCTTAGTCCACCAATAACGAGGTCTCAGTTCTTGATACATCTTACTACTTTCTGGATGGATAGATAGCTTAGAAAGGTGAGCTTCATCCATGAGTTTATTCCTAAGCTCTCGATCCTTGGGAACCACAAGACGGTCATCAAACCACAACACGCCCTGTTCATCCACTTTAAAGTGCTTAGATGGCTTTTCTTTTATTTTCTCTTTGATGTGGAATATTCCCTTGTCTGTTTTCTAGCCTTCTATTATCTTACTCTCCAACGAGCAACTAATCTGAATACTATGTAACACAACAGGATGCATCAGATTGAACTCATCTTCAAGTAATGGCTGCACATTCAAGCAATGTGACTTTCTACTCAAAGCATCTGCCACTACATTAGCCTTTCTAGGATGATATTGCACATTCAAGTTGTAATCTTTGATCAATTCCAACCATCTTCGCTGTCTCATGTTCAGCTCTGGTTGGGTAAAGATGTACTTGAGACTCTTGTGATCTGTGAAAATATTGCACACATTACCAAGTAGATAATGTCTCTAAATTTTTAGGGCATGCACAACTACAGCAAGTTCAAGATCATGTGTCAAATAGTTGACCTCGTGCTTTCTCAATTGACGTGAGGCATAAGCAATGACTCTTCCTTCTTGCATAAGAACACAACCCAAACCAGTTTTCGATGCGTCGCAAAACACATCAAATGGTTTCTCAATGTCCGGTTGTGCTAGAACAGGAGCAGTGGTCAACAGTTTCCGCAAGGTGTGGAAAGCTGCTTCACACTCCTCTGTCCACATGAACTTGTGATCTTTTTGTAGCAGACTTGTCATTGGCTTGGCAATCTTCGAGAAGTCCGGTATAAAACGACGATAGTAACCGACTAATCCTAAGAAACTTCTAACCTCAGGAACTGTGGTCGGTGCCTTCCAATCCATAACCTCTTGCACCTTACTTGGATCGACTGAAACTCCATTTTTCGACAGAATGTGACCAAGGAAAGGAACTTTCTTCAACCAGAATTCGCACTTGCTAAACTTAGCATACATCTTATGATCTCTAAGTCTGGTCAAGACAATTCTCAGATGTTCTTCATGATCCTTCTCGTTCTCGGAGTACACCAGAATATCATCAATGAACACAACCACGAACTTATCCAATTCTGGCATGAAAACTGTATTCATAAAAAACATAAAGTATGCAGGAGCATTTGTCAAGCCAAAGGATATGACAAGATACTCATACAACCCGTATCTGGTGGAAAATGCGGTTTTCGGTATATCTTGTGGCCTAATCTTGATATGATGATAACCGGATCTCAAATCTATCTTGGAGAACACCTTAGCCTTGGCTAACTGGTCAAATAGAACATCAATATGAGGCAAGGGATACTTATTCTTGATGGTTACAGCGTTAAGTGGCCTGTAATCCACGCACATTCTCAATGTGGCCTCTGTCTTCTTCTTCACAAACAAGGTGGGACATCCCTATTCAGACTTGCTTGGCCGAATAAACCCCTTTTTCGATAACTCTTCTAGTTGCTTCTTCAGCTCAACTAATTCATCTGGAGGCATCCGATAGGGTCTCCTTGAAATCGGAGCTGTTTTGGGGATTAACTCAATTCCAAACTCAATATCCCTATCTGGCGGAAGACCAGGTAGCTCATCGGGGAATACATCCGAAAACTCACACACTATCGGAATCTGATGGATAGGAATAACTTCAGTAGCACATGTCACACTTATAAGGTCTGTTCTCTGAGGCAATGGTACTTGGAAAGTACCCTCACCTAGGGGATCCTTAAGGGTAAGTACCCGACTTCCTGTATCTATAACTGCTCCCCAATCCTTCATCCAATTCATCTCTATAATGACATCCAGTACTAGTCCAGGCATAACTATCAAGTTCACTCGAAACTTTCTGCTACCTAATTCAAGGGTTGCCCCTCAAACCATCCGATTGGTCAAAACATCAGCCCCTGCTGAACTTATACGGTAACCATAACCCAATTCTGTGCATAGTTGTTCATGTTTCCGTGCAAATGCTTGACTCATAAAAGAATGCGATGATCTAGAATCAAATAGAACAATTGCAGGGTTTTGGTTGATAGGAAACTTACCAGCAGTTACGGGCTCTCCCTCAGGAATCTCATCCACAGTCGTACTATGCACCCAAGCAGGATAGGTCTGCTTCTTCTTCTTTGGCGGATAAGGACAGAACCTTGAGAAGTGGCCGGGTTGATCACAATTGTAGCAGGGTCCCCTTACTGTACTCGCAGATCCCATAGCTCCCTTGAAACTGCCCTGTACCGCAGTTGCGGCTGCCTTGTTGGACTGCACTGCCATCTTATAAGGCTTCTGTGGTCCCCTGAAATTCTGACCTCTCTGCTGAGGTGGCCTGAACCTAGCGTCAGGTGCAGATGGACGATAGGGAGGACGACCTCCCGCAGGTGCTCTTGCTTAGGACGAACCACCTTCTAGGGCTCTCTTGCGAGTCTTGGCTGCGGTACTGGCATTGTTGTTCTTTTCCTGCTTCAGACAATCACTGATAAAGTCATTGAATCTAGCGCGGGTGTTGGTACCCACATGCTTCATCATCTTTGGATTGAGTCCTCTCTTGAAACTGGCGATTCTCTTAGCATCGGTGTCAACCATATCGGGAGCATAACGACACAAGTTGTTGAAGGCATGCAAATATTGCGTCATGGTTTTGGTGCCCTGATTCAACGCCAAAAACTCTCCCAACTTCATCTCGGTCAACCCGGGTGGAATATAAACTCCACGGAAGGCCTCGGCGAACTCTCTCCACGTAATCTGAGCATTTGGAGGGAAGGTGGTGCGATGCTTCTTCCACCACATTCCCGCTGGTCCTTGCAACTGATGTGCAGCATACTCAGTTTTTAATACCTCAGTCATCCTCAACACACGGAATTTATCTTCCATAGTGTTGATCCATTCTTCAGCATCGAGTGGTTCTATTGCTTCCTTGAATATTGGCGGCCTGGTGTCCATAAAATCTTTGAAGCTACTATACTGATTCACCCCAATGCCACCACCCTGATTGTTACCGCGCTGAACATTGTTGGCGATGGTACGCAGAAAATCCTCCATGTTCTTCTAGGATTGTTCCGTGTTGCGCTGACTTCCGAGCAACTGTGCGAAGAACACCTCTGGGGTGAGCGGGAGAGGAGGTGGCAAATGCGATTCATGGGGGGCTCATTGTTGTTGCCGTGGTTCCCACCACCACCACCGGTCCCAGCACCATTAGCACCGGTCTCAGCGGCCTCATAAGTGGTACGGCGAGTATTTGTCATCTGCATATTTCAGCAACAAGTAATGATTGAGTGAAGCTGTAATAATTGTGAGTGAATGAAAAATTATGCCGAACTGAATTTACTGGAGAGAATAAATTCATACAATAAAACAGAGGCACAATAATCACATCCCAATTAAAACAACATCACTAATTAAATTACTTCGAATGTAAACATCGCATCTAATACAACCAAATTGCCAGCATACATACACTGGACTTTTATGCGTTCGGATATCACATTAATAGCCAAGTTCCAATCACATGCCAAGTCTCATAAGTTCGAAGCAAGATACATTAGGTTACATGCCAACAAAAGAAAGGTCATCGCGATAGGACCTAGATACTAGCGCAAGGCAACTAGCCTACTCCTCGGGGCCGTCGTCGGGGTCGGAGACGTCACCATCGCCCCCAGGTGAAACTACAGGCTCGTCCTCGTCGTCGTCGTCGATGTCCATGCCAGCGGCGTCTGGAGGAGCATATGGGCCAACCCCATTGTAGAGCGTGTGAAACTCCTCGTGCAGGTTGACGTTGTACTCCTCTAGCTCATCGACCCTCTACAGCAGAAGGTCTCTCTCGTCCCAGGCTTCATTCCTTTCCTGAACCAACTGTCCAATCATGCGGTCTGCATTGTTGTTGGCTTGAGTCAACATATGCACCCGCTGCATAGCTCTATCACCTCTATCTACTGCCTGGTCCTGCTATAAGCTCATATCAGCCAATTGCTCCTGCAAACTAGCTATAGCACATGCCTGTTTCTTCTTCTGCTTTCTTACCTTGAGCTTATCATGACTACGTAAGCCAGTCAAAGTCCAGTAGGTACTCTCAAGACCCTCATACGCTCTGTTGGCGGTGAACATAGCACTCATAGCATGGTTGTCGCCAGCCTGTCCCTCAGCTAGACCTCTGACCAAGGCACTTCCCTGAGGCTGAACCCAAATAGCATCACGAGGATCATCTCTAGGAAAGGTGCCAGCTAGAGTTGCTGTAAGCTCACTGGGAAATCTGCTCATGATATCCCTGATGACACGGAAAGCTGCTCCCTCTGCACCCTCAATAGGAGTGTGGCCCTCAAACTCCAAGTGCCAACCATCCCACTCTAGAGCATCACCAAGAGCTGGAACTGTGATCTCTACCACTGCAAGTCCATCCTCTACTAACTGGTTCTCATTCCAAGAGTACACTGGCTCTTGACTCTCTGGGTACCCCACATCATGGAGCACTCTCCAAAGCAAGGTCGGCATGCCAAACGGCTCAAGAAGGTGTCCGTGGTGCGGTGCTCCCTCAGGGCCAACTGACGTTGAGATGCTCTTCCTTCGGTGGACTTACGGGCAGTCTGCTTCGTGCGGACCATCTGTAGCAAAATTTCTTTTATTACCCCATGGGAACATATTTTAGGTGATACAACTTTTATCAAAATGAGATAATCAATTTATAAGGGGAGGAATGCGTGACATGAATGAAATGCACAAGTAATATGATGTATGTATGTGCCGTACGTTCTCACAAACTTATGAAATAAATAATTTCTAGTGACGAATTCGGTGGCATACAAACGATCTCTCAAATACGTATCTAATATGTTCTACACGATAACGTTGTTATGTACCTGCAGAAGATTCATTTTAGCCCAATTCCCAATGAATGCATAAAAGCAGTAAATTTTTATCTACACGCTCTACACGAATCCCTAGATACATGTACAACGGTAGTAACTACCCAAACCATCGTCCTATTGACGGCATCGCCTCAACAGACGGAATACCCACACATGAGATACCTTTGTAAAACATGCGTAGAACATGTAATTACTCCAGCATCATATAAGCATTCACCTTAGATCGGCGGTGTATCCGATCATGCTCTCACAACTCACACTTACCGAGGTGTAGAGGCAAATGATCCATACACTACCACTCAAACAAGTGGCACTCATACAATAGCACGCCGTATGAGCAACGAAAGAGAAATATGATGCAAGAACCCCAAGTCAGTACTTAATTAAGCCACCTAGAGTCCTTAACTGGGCATAAAGGATATGACCACTGGCACACTTTTTAGTTTGGAAATCACGTTTTTCAATGCCTTTTTGTTTAAAATACACTTGTGAACCGTAACACGCTAAACCATGCTCTGATGCCAGCTGTAACAGAACCGACCAATTATACGAAATTAAGTAAGAAAATCATCCGCCAGAGCAGACGATTTAGCAAACTTAAGCCCGTATAACCTAGTAGTCCGTGAAATCACGAAGAATTTCAAACCAACTCACATACCAGCCAAGATCGTAATAAGTTTAGCGGTCACCATCACATATTACATAAAAGTTCGCATCACAGATACATCAGAGTTTAAACATAGTTATTACAAAACGAGTTTAAATAGAAGTAGCGGAAGCCATTTGTTCAAAACCACACACACTCACACGGAGTTCAAATACAATGCCAGCTAATGATTATCTCCAACAAAAGCATCAGACGAGACGTAAGGAATGACCATGCCCATGGTCCTAAGCATCACCCATCGCAGGATAAAGGCAGTTGATACAGTAGCCGTAATACATTTGCCCATCTGCAACAAGTGGGAATAAAACCCTAAGTACGAGAGGGTACTCAGCTAGACTTACCCGACATAACCGAAAATAAAGTGACACCAAGGATTATGAAGGGCTTTATAGTAGGGTAGCTGACTCATTTACAAAAAGAGGCATTTTTAGTATTTCAAGAACCTTTCCAAAAGCATTATTCTCAAGTTAATTATTATTAACCTGTCGACTACATTTGCACCTATACTAGAGCAAGCATGTGATTAAGCAAATAATGATAACCAATGATCATTAACAACTTCCATAATGTCATGTTTATTATAACTGTCCAAGTGTTCCATCAACATTACTATGATGAAGTCACTCAAGTTAAGTGCTCACTATCCAGGAGCGATGGCGATTCGAATCGATTCCTAACCAGCTGGTGATTTATTCCTTACACAAACCTCACTCACCCGCTAAAGTGAGGTATCGGTCACCGAGTCAACTATCCAGGAAAATCTCGAGTTTGCTAGGAACCACATATACCCGGGGGCCGACCGACTGCCTTTCGGTCTTATCATCGCGCCCCCGTGTCCTACCACACCTGCTCCGGTACAGTGCGCTGCGGGCAATCTACTCGGCCCGAATAATCTCCCAGCTTCGTGGTCGAAAGGTACTTTATTCGGCTAGCTAAATGTAAGGCATGCGTTCAACATGACCTGAGGCCCAACAACGGTCGGTCCTTAATCGACACAGACGGAAAGCACTACAGTCCAAAACTCTGTAAGTCTCCGTCCGGTCTCAACTTCAAATTAACACTTAGTTATACCCTGACTACATAGTTATCCAAGCAGATCCAGGTAACCACCTATAGCTCACAGGTGACAGGAAATCACCCGACTTCTACCGGTCTAAGCCAGCTAAGCATTGACTCGACTGCGAATACTAGGGTAACAAGGATATAGTATAACAAAGGTAGACAAGGTATAATGCAGCAACGGTTGTAAACAACTCCTGAACGTAATGCATCAATTAAAGTAAAGCATTTAATTAATAATCGCAAACCGGAGAGAAAAATGCTCCGGGGCTTGCCTCTCTCGAAGGAGCTAGGGCGGTGATCAGGGCACTCTGGAAGTTCCTCAACGTCCTCCTCGTCTGCTTCGGTCACTTCCGGCGGCTGCACCTTGAGCTGCTCCTCGGGCTCCTCGGGTATGACGACTGGGCTCTCGGTTTGCGATCCTGTATGATGCAGGTGCATAAGTGCTTATGCAAAAGGTGCATCGGATGAAATGAACACAATGAATATGCTTGCATGCAAGGTAGATGAACATGATTCGCTTTAATGGGGAGAGTATAATACAAATCTCATACAAGGTAGTCAACATCATCCAAGAACATGTACTACAAGCACATGTCATCTACTGCATTCTCTTCTACTACTAATATGCTAAGTCAACACATCTCATTGAATGCTTCAAAGATACACCAAAGCTTCACTAATTTCTTAATCATGCATAAAGCAACATTTGATTAAACCCTAATTAATAATATGTTTGAATAGCAACATCTATTTTTATAGCATAGAAAAATCTTAGAAAATTACCATAGCACAGTACTACCCTAAGTAGTCTACCATCAAATTTTTATGGCATTTGGATAAGTGGAATAGCCTACACAAAAATGACAAGCTTGGACCTAAATATGAGCATGAAAATACTTTGTATTATGAAAAGTGTCAAACAACAGATTTAGTATTTTTCCTAGGTTCTAAATAGTAAATAATCACTGTAAAAAAATTATCACATGCATATTTTATACAAATTTTGCTCTCTAGTAAAAATAACAAAAATCAGCCATTAAAGGCACTTGAACTACACCTCACAATTTTTCTATAGGACATGCATGGCATATATTTTTCCTAGAAAGTACATTACACAAGAAGAGTAACAAACTTGGAAGCATATTTTTCTGATACATATAGGTTTTACTACACATTTTACAAGATATCAGCAATATCAAGAATTAAATAAAGCTCTACATAAAAGTATCTCAAAAATGACATGCAATATTTTTATCATGTAGATCTGGTGACAAGGAACACAACAAAATTTGTTTCAACAAATTTGAAGCCAAAATGAGTACATAAACATTTTCCAAAGTATTTATCTTCCCAAATAATAAAGAAAAACCAAAAACATTTTTCCTATTACTACTGGGCCGCCCCATGGGAACGACTGGCCCACAGCCGCTTTCGGCCTGCGCAACCGAGCGGAGGGAAAGGCGACGGCCCAGCTCGGGGCTCCGGCCCAAGGCCGACCTGGCCCAGCAAGGCCGAGGCGAGACGGCCATGCCACGCCGGTGTTCCAGGCGCCATGGCGGTGCGGCCGCTGCCAGTGGGCCGACGGCCGTTGCTAACCATGACCGGGCAAGCAGGCGTGCGCGCTGGGTCCGCAAGAAGATGGTGAACCCGAGCAGGTCACTCAAGGGGATAGAGAAGGGACGGGGGAAGCCCTTCCACGGCGAGGTCAAGCGCGGCGGCGCCATGACCGACGATGGCGAAAACGCGCAAGGTAGCTGTACCTTGCTCCAACTGTGACCCTGTAGCGAGCACCGGGTGTCGGGGAGCAAGGCGGAGCGACATGTGCTCGATTGCGGGCAATGGTGGACCACCAGCGGCCAATTTCGCCGGCGGGGCTGCGGTGGCGAGGGCGGCGCGAGCAGAGCTCGGTGCGGGGCGAAGTAGAGGCGCTGCGCGAGAGAGGAAAATGAGGAGTGCTGGGAGAAGCGGAGCTGCGGGGGCTTGAAAACGGGCGAGGCGCGTGCTCGTGGGGGCCACGGGACGCCACTCGGCCGGCGTCGCCGGCATGCGCTCGCCACGCGGCGCGGCATGCCTGACGCGATCGGACGCGTCTGCGCGCGCGGGGGAGAAGGAAGACAGCGCGCGGGCGTGGGCTGGGCCGAGGCGAAGGCGCGGACGCGTGAGGATCGCTGGGCCGGCTTCGGCTGATGGGCCAGAAGTGAGTAGGCGGCCCGTTAAAAGAGATAAACAATTTTTCTAATTCTATTTTCAATGAATTTTCAAATATCAGTTTTGAAGTACCATTTTGAGCAAGAAAATGACTTCTTTTGAAAATGGCCCAAAAATAAAAGTTGCTTAGAATTTAGTTCTCTACAACTTTGCTTTAGGGACCAACTAAAAATTTTGCATAGATTTTGAATTGGGAAGCAAAAGCTAAATAGAGAGGATTTTTGACTCTTTCCAATAATAATTTATAAAGCATATTTTGTCAAAAGTTTGAATACAAACTTTGCTTCAAAAATTGTGCTAAATAATTCTAGATAATTTACAATTATAGCGAAACATGTTTTATTTACCTAGTAAGCATAATTAGGGCAAAAATAACTCTAAACAAGTGTATGCAGCATTCATGTTTTACGAGCATGTTTCATATGTTTCGAAGCATTGTTTCAGTTATTATTTACGTGATTAGGCATGTATGATTATGATGCTTGATGATGCATAATATGCATGATTTGCAGTGCCTAAATGCTTACATAACACTGGGGTGTTACAGCATCCACGTAACCTAGAATAGTCCTAAAAATATGCTCAGTCCGTTACAAACTATGGTTTTGCTTTTTCTAAATACTTAACATTTGTTATATATCTGACATACCATATATCTTGATACATAACAATACACAAACAAACAATATGTATTAAAAAAATCTAAAATGACTTACAATTTAATTGGAACTCAGAGAGTGCCAAACAATGATGCCATTTTAGAAAAATTCTGAAGTACTTTTAGAAGGTTGTTTTAGTGTCCAAGAGCATCTACGACATTCTTTCTTAGATTCCCTCTCTAAGTTCTCATTGGGAGAGACATTCAATAAAAATCATCCTCCATGTCTCTCCGCCTTTTCCAACAACTTCTCTATATCTTGATAATTTGAAGAGCGAAATCAAAAATAGATGATTGAGATATTTAGGCCCCGTTTGGCAGGGCTTCACTTCACTAGTGAAGCCATTTTTTTTCTTCAGCTCCACGAATAGTTTCACCGGTGGAGCTGAAGCGGTTTTGGTAAACCGTTTGGCAAAATAACTTCCCTGTGAGAGCATATTTTTAGGGGCCTGGAGGAGGAGTCGGGAGAAGCCACTTTTTTTGGCTCCATCCCACCCCAAATCACTGTAAGAGCATGTTTTTAGGGGCTTCACAAGTGAAGCTATTTTACTTTACCCCGTTTGGTAGAAAACGGCTCCAAACGGCTCCTGAAGCCGGTGGAGAAGCCCTGCCAAACGGGGCCTTAGAGCCTCTTTGGCAGGGCTCCTACAGGGGCTTCAGCTCCGGCTCCTGCTGGAGCTGTGCCAAACACCTGTTTTGGAAAGAGTTCCGCATAGGGAGCCGGTCAAGAGCCGGAGCCATTTTTTGCCTGCGCAGGAGAAGCCCAAAAAACGAGCTTCGCCCGGCTCCTTGCTGTGGGTTCACGTCGTCTAGTGCGAAGGAGCCGTTTTGCCAAACGTTTTCCAGAACGGCTTTAGCTCCCCCGGAGGAGCCGGAGCCGGAGCCATTTTCAGAGGAGTCAGAGCCCTGCCAAACAGGCCCTTAGAAATCTAGTTGAAAAAACCGCTAAAGGAAATTGCAGTTATTAGGCGTGTAACATTCACTCTATTTTGCACTAGCCTTTCCCTCAGAAATTACACGGGGAACATGCGTGATTCAGCCTTCAGGCTCTCAGCACGACAGCACACGAAGGATCTGTGGATTTTTCTTATGTTGTCGTATATAATAAATTCCTCAAGCAATGTACACGCTTCACGCAAGACGCAACACGCGCTTGGCGGTTTGGCCGGTGCGGAAGCGAGGCCGCTATTGTGCACACGTGTCGTCTCCTCCGCCGTTACACACGTTTCGGACTCGTGGACTCCGAACGCGCGCTCTGTTTCACACTCCGCTCGCAGTCGCACGCTGCACGCACGGACAATCTGCTGGGGTGCTGGGAGACCTGCACACCGCTGCGGCGGCCTACTACCGCCTCTCCGCTCCCGTCGCCGGCGAGCCGACCGTCCACCCACCCCACCCTCTCACTGATGGCTTCGACGGTCGCGAGGGGCGCCGCGGCGCGCTCCCCTCTCCTCGTCTACCACCACCGCCGCCTCCCCCTGGTACGGCCCGCCCCCAGTTCCCACTCCCCACCTCACATCTCGCCATTTTACAAGGAAAAGTCCATTGCGTTCGCGCTTCTCTGGATGGATTCCGCTGGCGCTGGTGCGAGGTTTTCTTCGATTCGACTGTGTTGTAATGCCTGGGGTTTGTTGCAGGTGCCTCCCGGCGGGGGAGGCTCTCTCCGGGTGGGCGGGCCCGGGATTGGGCGCGGACGGGAGGGGCGGAGGCGGGCCCGGGTTGGGGTTAGGGTTTTCGCGCGCTACTCCCAGGCTCAGGATTTCTCAACACGCCTCCAAGGTGATGATTTGATTTGATTGATTGATCCCAGTTGCTGTAGCTTCAAGGTTTTGGCTTCTGCTAAGTGATTCTGTAATCTTCGTGTCGGCAGCATCTAAGTAGCTAGGAGGGAAAGTGCCATGCTTAGTACAATATGTATGTGACAAGGCTATAGGACCTGTTGATAGTAAAGACGAGGATCTGTTGTTCGGTAGACTAATGGTATAAAGGATGTTTGAAAGTGGAGTGACTAAGGGATGAATTTGTTGATTTCAAGTTTTTTTGTTCTTTGTAAACTTAACATCCAGTTCTTCATTTTTTTTATTCAAACACAGATAGAGTTGGTGAGTTGCCTAATTTAGTTGAGGACCTTCTCCAGACCTCGATTAGCACAGGGCCTCGAGGCGCTTTCAGGATGGCCCAAGGGATCCAAGCTGTTCTTGGGGTTGGTGGGGAGTGGCTGAATGACCTCTCAAAGGTTTGACTTATACTGTTTTATGCTTTCATTTTGTCTTGGCATATCTGTTGTGATTGGAAATGCAAATGTTCTTATAGCGCTCCCAAAAGAGGGTTAATGCCTTAATGGTCATGTGAGAAGTATCTTGTAGAATAGTGACAGTGCTGATTCAAGAAAATCGCATGGATGCATCAGTGGTGCGCATTCGCGTAATCACACCCATGACCCACTCCCCCACTTGGATACATGCTTGTAAGTTGAAGACTAAAGAGTCAGCAGAGCCTTGGAGGTTCAACATTAAACTGTTGCTGTACTGATTGGTTGAGTTGGGTGAGCTTTAGAGGGACGTTAGTTAGGTCGTGATGGAAGTGGGGGTTTCATTGGTGCAAGATGGGGCTGAATTTTGAGGAACTCCCATGTTTGACTCAGATATTTCTTACCAGTGATTTGAATTTTTATTTCAGCAGGAACATAATTTTGTGCTCTTATTATTGTAGACAGCCAACACGTCAGCAGGAATTCCATCTCAGATGCAGCTTGGTTTGCTTTCTCCACTTTACCTTAGAAGGCTTTTTGAGCGCATGGGTGCGACTTATATCAAGTTAGGCCAGGTGAGACATGTTCAGACTTTTTACTATGATTGATGACAATCTGTGATACACTAGTATCCCATATATATCTTTTAATTATCAATGGGATTTAAGTTGAATTATTAACACTTTTAGTTGTAATAATTATTTGTACATGGAAAATGAAAGATTCCCCTAATTAATTGTGAAAAATCATGATGCAAATTAGCGTGCTCATATGCTCACTACCTGTGTTGAGTTTCAAAGGGTAGCACATTTCAAACAAGCAACATGTTACCTTTTCTTGGTTGGTCTTTTGAGGTGGGTATGGGGATTGAGTCTGAGTAACTTTCTGATTTCAAATGGTGTACCATTTCTGCTACTTCTTTAAAAATGATGTTGCAAGTTATGATTGTTTGGGCACTGATAGTGAACTGACTGTGTGATGATGCAGTTTGTAGCATCTGCACCAACTTTGTTTCCTCCAGAATATGTTGAGGAATTCCAGAAGTGCTTTGACCGAGCACCAGCCATCCCATACAACGTGATTGAATCAATATTACGTGAGGAGCTGCAGCGGCCATTGGATAGTGTATATGAATACATTGATCCAGTGCCAATAGCCTCTGCCTCGATAGCACAGGTTTCTCTTGGAACCTTTTTAATTACATTATGCATTCTGCTGTTCAAGCATTGAGATAATTCATTGTCATCCAGGTTCATGGGGCTAGGTTGAAGAGCTCTCAGAAGGATGTGGTGATTAAAGTTCTAAAGCCTGGTATTGAAGATACTTTGGTTGCTGATCTGAATTTTATCTATGTTGTTGCACGTGTTTTGGAGTTCTTGAACCCTGAACTACAGAGGACATCACTGGTAAATGCACTCCTAATGATGAAGTTCGTGTGCAATGAGATACTTGACTGTTTCATGACATGTCATTTTTTTTTCTTTAAAACATGAACTTTGCCTTTAATTTTTTTCTTTAATCAAAGTAGCAGCAATGGTTTTATCAGCAGTTAACCATATTTTGTTGTACAAAACAATCACTGGACCAAGTGGTTCTTGTAGCATATGGTGATTTATATTCTGAAAATCAATGTAACTGAGTGCATTATTAAACTGCTCATTGTTCTAAAATTAGTGAATCTATGTGCATCAATTAACACATAAAAAGCTAATAAATTTTAACACATAAAAAGTTAATAGATTAGATTTTGAGAGTGAATATTGAATAGAGTGGTTTAATTAGGGATAATCTATTGTGTAAGTATGCACAGTTTATTGGGAAGTACAGTAATAACATTATGGAATTTGCTTTTATATTTTGCTATTTTTTTAATTCAGTCTTCATATTGTCATTCAATGAGTAAGACAAACTGGACAGTATGTAATTAACAAATGCCATCTTTACTATTTTTTCATTATAGGTAGGCATTGTCAAGGATATAAAGGAATCAATGCTTGAAGAAGTTGACTTTAGAAAAGAGGCTGCAAATATTCAGGCATTCCAGGGATACATAGATGCAATGGGGTTTGACAGGCAGGCAAAAGCCCCATTTGTGTATCAGCACTGTAGTACAAAACGTGTGTTGACTATGGAAAGATTGTATGGAGTTCCGCTTACTGATCTTGATTCTATAAGATCTCTTGTTCCTGATCCTGAGTTGACTTTAGTCACTGCCCTTAATGTCTGGTAAGTTGCACAGCTGCGTTACTTTATCTTGCGATATCATATGAGCCTTTTTTTTTTCCTTTCATGACCTTTGTAGATCCTTGGTTTAAACTTCTGAAAAATGCAAAAAAAATGCAGGTTTGGAAGCTTGATTTCATGTGAATCCTTCCATGCGGATGTGCATGCTGGAAACCTTTGGCTGCTCCGTGATGGGCGAATTGGTTTTATTGATTTCGGTATGCTCAAGTAATTTCTCCCAGCAATTATTTTTGTATTGGTTGATTACTGGTCAGTTACATTGTAAATGTAACAGAACATGAATCACATCACACAACTAAGGGTGAACTTTTACCTCATTATACACAAAAGTTCCAAATATTTTAAGTTCATTACGGTATCATGGTAGTTTATGATTGCAACTTTCTTCATTAGTTGCGTAATTATATTAATTAACACTTTTCAGGGATTGTTGGTCGACTATCTCCAAGGACTTGGGCAGCTATGGAGGTCTTTTTGTCTTCTTTTGCAACTGAGGATTATGATGCTATGGCGTCTTCCCTTTCTGAAATGGGCGCTACAGGGAATGACATAAATATTAATGAATTTGCAAAGGACCTGCAAAAGATATTCTCATCGATACAGGTAATGTTTCCAAATAGGCTATTTGATATCCTGAAGCTTGATCAATGTTTTTGAGAAGGAAAAAAAAGGCTCTGGTTAACCATCTTCTGAGCGACCTAAGTTTTGTGCTGTTTTAAAAAAGATCTTGCTGAAATTGCATAAGTTAATGCTATGGTAGACGTAAATCAAATATTTCATTTAATTAGTTTTGTATTTACAGAGGCGCTTGCCTTCTTTAATTTCTTTGTACTTTGTCTGTTTGTACATTCATGACATCCTAGAATGTGTGCAGTTAATGCTTTTTAACCTTGACCCTGGATTTAAGAAAAACTAGTTGGGTTGGTCACGTGGGCATATAGACATGGCGCTGGGTATCCAGCACCCGTGTCCATATCCATCTGGGTAGGGTATGGATGAGAAATCTGTTTCCCATTGAACTTTGGATATGGGTAGGGTATTACCCGTCCTCAGCGCCACGTGATCGACTTGCATCTAGGCAGCCACCAGTAATTCTAGGAATGCACCTTTTCCTTTCTCTCTCAAGTGCTCTCTCTCTCTCTCTCTCTCTCCTCTCTCCAGCATATTTGTCTTAGCTCGATCATCTCTCTCAAGTGTGCTCTCTCTCTCTCTCTTCTCTATCTCCAGTGTATTTGTCTTATCTTGATCATCTTTCTCTCTCTCTCTCTCTCTCTTCTCTTTAGCTAGCATGCTTCTGTTACCTCGAGCTCTCAGTGTAGCAAAAAACAGAGATGTTTTCTCTCTAAAATCAAAGGCTCGTGTCTTCTCTTTCTGTCTAAATATTTACTCGCACTTATTCTCTCTCCGCTTCCTGGTGTCACCCCTTCCTACATTAATTTAATTAAGATGATTTCATTCTCCTCTTTGTATCCATCTTCAACATCTCTTTAATTTACTATCTTGATATCACCCTAATCTCTCTAGTAAGTTTCGTTCCACAGTCTGTTTCTCTCATATCTAACCAATCTCTTTTGGCTCCACATTCTAGTTCTACAAAGATGAAATAAATCATCTGTTACCCGACGAACAGTGTTTTCTAAAAAGAAAAAAAACCCGGCGAACAGTTCATCCCATACTCTTTGCTTTCTCCACTGGATTCACCTGTAACCATTGGGTATGAGTAAGCTTCTTCTGGGCATGGGCACGTGTCTTTGCTGGGGAACCCATACCCCACCTGATGGCTGGTCTACATGGGCATAGTGTCATTGGATTTGTCATGAAAAATACCTTCATAATTTAGTATTTTATTACTTTTTGTTATCATGTTCATACAAAAAGCAGTCAAAGGTGTGTATTGGAGGCTGTGTCAAAGTCCAAAACAAAATTATACCTCTACAAAAAAGAGGGATTACTTGATATCCCATTCTACTAGCTATTCAGTGCAAAAAAAAATGTGCTAATGTTTTCTCGTTTGTTAAGCAGGACTTGGATACTGAAATCATAGTCGCAACAGCAAGGACCCCTGATGCTACAGCAGTATCAGCTAACGTTGTCCTTGATGAGAGACAGATGAATGCTCTATTTCTTGATCTGGTGAGTTATTTTCGTGTGCAATTTTATCGAACAGCAGAATGGTCTGCTATTGCAAACAAAAGATTAAATAGGATAATATGCTATAAAAATGTTATTTCTCCTACGGTTAGTCTTTTTTGCTGTAGAAGCTTTTTAACTTTAACTTTCCTGGTTGTATGGATATGTGGACCTAGTGAAATTTCTGATGTTGATTTCACAATGGATTGGGGACCAGTGCCTGAACCGTGATTAGGGGCCCATGTTCCGAAGAGTATAAGCCTGAACTGTTTCTTAGCTGTCATAATGAAGTAGATGATGATAAGTTGATGTGGTGTTTATATATCAGTTTCATGATTGCAATAGTTGCCTTGTGTTGTGCGTGTTGCTGTTTGAAAGTTGAAAGGCACTAGATTTTGATTTATTTGCCATTGCTTTTGTGAATTTTCCCTAGCTATAACATACTACTTTTGAGAAACAAGAGAATAGAAAATGAAAGCTGACACTACTGTTATTGCATTTTCCAGGTTAGGGTAAGCGAGTCTTACGGGCTGAAATTTCCTCGAGAGTTTGCTCTTCTCATGAAGCAGCTTCTGTATTTTGATCGCTACACAAGACTGTTGGCTCCCAGCATGAACATGCTGCGAGACGAGCGGATCAACATCTCCACCAATCGACAACCAAGAAGAACTGACAGATTTTAGTGACACCACGTCATTAGTCACCAGCCACATACTAGAGGAGTTGTGATGGGCGATAATAGCAAAGCTCATGTGACCCAATACTGTATATAGTTTTGCCAGACCATCATAGAAATGGACCACACACTAGAAATTGTACACTTCGTATTCTGGAATTCAGCGTTATGTCGTACTAGCTACTAGGCAACATGTAAAACTGTATGTCACTGTCAAAGTAAATTTCAGTAGACTGAACGGTTTGTCTTATCTTCCTGGTAGAGCCGAATCAGGTTAAGATGCAGCTGTTGAGCTGTACTGTATGTCATACCCCAAAATTTCCGATTTTAGGTTATGCAAAGAAAACACTAAATAAAATAAATTATTTTAATATTTGGATAAAATTTACCGAGTTTAGTTTAAGCTAGCGTAAATTTAGTTATAGAAAAAATGTGAATTTTCAAAGTTTTCTAATTTTGACGGGTTTTTGGATGATGTGATGTTTGCTTGTTGCTTCTTTGTGTGTTGAGAGTGAGCAAAGTCTTTAAAATGTGTTAGTAGGTCGATTTTTCTTCTCCGGCATGCCTTTATCTTTTTCTACAATCAAATTCTTTGTTTCTCGGCTTAAGTTTTCGTTGGGAGCTTTCTAAAATCTTTTCTTTGTAACGCAAATCACTCTTTTCAGTTCCTCGTCCGTCAATCAATCTCTACAAACTTCTTGGAAAATTTTCCAGCTTTTTCTAGAACTTGTTCCTACTTGTCTGTGAGCATAATTTAATTTTTAGATACTCCAAATTATTTCATCATGGGCTCCAAATACTTTATTAGGGTTTTTCATGTTCCATAATGTCTCTGGAAATTTTCTCGAATTTTCAGAGCTTTCGGAGTATTTTTTGTGACTTAAATATCAATTCTGGACTTTTCTGGAATTATTTTATCCATAAAATTAATTAATTCCGAAAATAATAAATCTCTCATTTTTCCCAACGCTCAAAGTCCATGTGCAATAATTCTAATAAATCCTAAAGACACATACATTTATTTACTAATGGGCTTTAATGATTATTTAGGCCAATTAGTAAATGTGGAGGGTACAACATCAATTAGTATCATATTGCTAGTTGATGTAGATGTGGTGAGTTTTTCTTCCAATAAATATGTATCAACCCCTTGGGCAAAACACACCAAAACTACCGTAAGAGAGTCCCTAGTTTGAGAAATCCCTCGTGTAGTAAATTTAATTTTTCTCCTCCTTCTCTCGCCGTCAACGTCGCCGCCGCACTGCCCAGCCCGGCCATCTTCTCCTTCGTGCAACAAGTCGAGCCCACCCCTGCGCAGCTGCTGTTGCCATGACCGTGTGGTGGTTGTACGGGAGGCCAAAGGATGAAGACGAGGTAATTACGAAATTACCACCAGTTCGTAATATCGTCGTCGTATATTCGTTTTAAGTCCGTTTCGAGTCGTTCCAATTATGTTAGATTCGTATCGATGTGATCTACATGCTTGTGTCGTCGTTTTTCATGTCAAGCGACTTTTATATATATGCTTAAATATTTAATTTGATTAATATGCATGCAACTACTTTTTATAAATAAAAGCAACATAATTATATACAATGCTCTTTTGCAAATAAGTTTTAACATGACTAGTTGTTGTAACACTCTCGGTGCTACATTGTACAGTTTTTGCTAAAACACTACATGAGCATCATACATATGTGCAAATGTGTGTAACATAAAGTATAAAATCAATGTACGATACTTAAAACGTTTATCCGAAACAAGAAACAAATTTTTCGTTTCATGGCGCTTTATATCGTTTAGTATTCTAAGCGAATTTTTATCGAATAAAAATGATGTAGAACGTTTATGCAAACTTTAATAAAGTTGTAGTACGTACTTCGTAGGCGACGGTGAAATAGGTGCGGTCGAGGACGAGGTTCGCTAGCTAGTATATCAAGTAGGTCGGAAATGGAATTCGACGCGAAACCGTTCGAAGTTTAAGTAATTTCGCGTAAGTTTGAAAACGGGTCGACGAAGCCACGTTTGGCAATTTTTGTAGAGAGATTGACTTAAGAAGTAGCGTGATGTCGTGGCATAGGTCGATAGCTATACGTACCCGCTGGAGTATAAAAGAAGTGGTTTGGCGTTTGGACCTTCGGGTAGGGTTTTGCGACAGCTTTAAAAACCGTGCACGTCACCTATTTTGAATAGAGCCCGCGCTGGCCGCGGTCACCGCCGCTGCTCGATTTGGCACCGCTGCTGGCTCACCCAGCGCGCGCCGCAGCGCCGGCCGCGTCCTCACTGCCGCCCTGTGCTAGCACATCGCGCGCATGGTCCTGCCTCGGCTGCCTACTGCCACGCGCTGGCGCGCGGTTCACATCGCCGCGGCTGACGTGCAGCGTCCGGGACGCCGCCCGCGCCCTGCCCTGCTCTAGCCGGAAGTGCGCCAGGTCCCGCGCTGCTGCTGCGGGAGAACATATCTGCCCGGCACTCGCACGCACGCAAGCGCACTGCGCCCGGGTCCTGGCGGCTCTGCTTCCCCTTCAGCGCGTCCGCCGTGGCTGCTGCTCGCGTCGCGTCGCGTCGCTTGCATTGCGTGCCGTCCGGCGCTGCCGTCCTGGTACTACTCCCGTTGACGCGCGTTTGGGCTCATCCGGCTTGTCACGTTCTCACGCTTGTGCTCAAGGCCACGCCAAAGGCGCCAGTCACTTCGCCTGCAACGTCGTTGGCCGGCCGAGCCACGCCAAGCAACTGTATCGATGCGCTGCCCTTTTTTGTGTATCGTGCACGTGTGGTGGTCGCGTGGAAGGACGATGTCGTGCCAAACCGGTCACTGTGGCGGTGGTACAAGGGAAGGACGCTAATTTGGAATTCTATCGCCACCGGCCGCCATAAGTCCTTAGGAGTCGCCACTGCAATTGGCCTCAACCACTCCACCGTTTTCCAATTAACCGTATCCACTGCGAGCCCAAATAATTAGCGTGTGAGTGAAGCCGTCCTGGCTTTCGTTCGGCCTTCAGCAAGGTGAGACGGGGCGTTTCCCTCGCGGCGGTCCGCCATGGCTGCCTGAGCGGGCGCACGGCCAGAGCGTCGTGGGGTGTTTCGTCGTTTCAATTAGGCTATGCCTTGAGTAATAGTTGACTTGGTTATCGCATGCAGTGGTTTTGTCGACGGAGTAGCAGGTCACCGGAGACGCCGTCGCTGTGCTCGCCGGGAACCAGCGTCACCCCGTGTTCGTGGCCAACAGTCTTGCCGAGCCCTGTGCCTTCATCCAGTCCGTCTGTCACACCGCTGGTGAGGTCCTCTTACTCCTAGAGTACCTGGTTGACTCGATTAGGGCTGAAGTGAGCCGGAGCGCGTGGCCGTCCCCGGTGGACGTAAGTAGATGTCGTTTTCGTGGCCGATGCGTTGGATGGTAGTAGCGAACCAATTAGAACTACTACTTTGTTCAACGCAGCCTGCTGGTGGTCACCGAGTAGTATTTGAGGCGTTCAAATAGGTGATTTCGCCGGCGTCGCGCTACCGCGGCCAGTCATTGCCGCGGCGTGTGGCCACGCCTGCGTGGTGCGCCATTCTGGGCGTGTGTTACCTCAATCCGTTTTGTGTGGCACGTGGAAGCACGTGGGGATGCTGGTGTGTGTCGGCGTGGTCGGTGCTCACTGGCGTTTGGCCGGTGAGGTCGTGGCTGTGTTAAGTCCGGCCAGGGGCGTCACGATGTGAATTTGAAGTAAACAAAGGGGTTAAGTGCTTGAGTCAGTGAGAGAATGGAATAATGTAATAGACTGCGTTGTCATTTGATGGGAACCCAAGGGCTCTTTTGCATATTGTGGCACGTGCGTGGCTCTTCTTTCCCGTGGGACGCTGGCGCGCGTGGGCCGTGCCTAGTTGGGCCGCGCCGGTGGCTGCGTGCGTGCGCAGGCGGGGAGTCGGGTTGGGCCGAGCCGGCGCTAACGTGGGCCGCGAGATCGAAAGCGGTTTTCATTTTTTCCAGCAAATTTGTTAATGTTTATTCAATTTAGTTTTCAAGCTGAACTTTGATAATTTGTAGTAAATTGTGTAGTGGTCCAAAAATAGTAAAACCAATTTTGTTAGGTTTGCAAAATTACCATCTACTTGTTAGTACAGTTAGGTTATAGTTAGCTGTGACGATGGTAGTTTCATAAATTCAAACTAAAGAGCTTAGTATTATGTAGATTAATAATTGTAGGAATTTTTGTGGTAAATCGGTGATAGTTATAGCTATAAAAATTTTACAGTAACCTCACTAGATTATTATGTACTTGCTGTAAATTTCGTAGTCCTAGAGTAGGATGCCAAATAGAGTAGCCATTACCCTTGCTTTATCGTATATAGCGTAAATTAGCATTAGGAGTAAGAACACCTATAGTTGCTATAATAATAATAATGAATGTCATATTTCAAACTTGTTATCGGTAACAATAGATAGCTTAGCACCGTGGTCGGTAGCACTAGCTTAGTAGTTAAATCGATGTACTTTTATTTTAAGAGTTGCTGCTGTTATATTGCTAAGCATTGCATCATCATTTCATGCATGTAGATCACGAGCTGGTAGACTTCGTGCCCGTCGGCGAGTCGGAGTACGACGAGGTGATCGAGGAGTACGAGGAGGAGATCCTCGTGCAGGAGCAAGCCCC
This sequence comes from Miscanthus lutarioriparius, assembly GCA_904845875.1. NCBI lineage: Eukaryota > Viridiplantae > Streptophyta > Magnoliopsida > Poales > Poaceae > Miscanthus > Miscanthus lutarioriparius. The sequence goes on along the minus strand of CAJGYO010000004.1, from coordinate 88,651,108 downwards.
GGAGCCTATTGGTGCTGACCTTACTGACCCGTCGCCTACCCAAGGCAAGCCCCAGTGCATAACCCCTATTTTAATGATCACTAAATATATATATGTGTGATGTGCATTTAAGTTATAGGCATTTTATGGAAACTACATGCATAAATATATCTACCCATGAGTCCTACTAGTACAGGTCGAGTAGCTGCTATGCTCAGAATATCGGTAGCGTGAGTAACCTGCCGTTACTCGCAAGTAGGTGATAAATATGATCACTCATGATAAAAGGGTAAAGGTAAATGGTGACCGAGCAGGGATATGGTTTGGGTATTGGTGGGTGTAAGGGGTTGTGTCCTACGGCCAACAGGGCATAGTTTGGTTACACTTTTTCCCTATCTGTGTCGATTAAGGACCGGTCGTTGCATATGACTCTAGGCAAGTCACAGATTTATTGTCCCGAGCGCATACTTAGGTATGGACGTAGGGAAGACTTGTTGCTCTCTTGTCGTGGATTCGGCTCTTTCCGGACCGACTGATTGGAGGCAGAGATGGTGGAGGTCCTTGCACCACACTGAGTCCGGGACTCAGGAGTGGGGGCTTGGAGTCCAAGTTTGGACGGGGACCTGGACACCCGGGACAAGAGAGTGGTGGGTTAGTCCTGCTTGTGCCTGGGGTACAAGCGGGGCGTGTGTTTTTGGGGCACCCAGCTGGGCACATTGATTCGCGAATCGCCAGGAAATCCAGTACGGCTTGTCTGTGGTTTAGCACCGTAGTAAGAACTGAAAGTTGAAAGGAAAAAAAATTGAACTGATTGCTCAACTCTTGCTTGAAAGTAGAACATGTGCTTATATAGAATGGCTAGATGATAACTTAATATGGCTGATAATAATACATAAATAAGGACTCACTATTAGTACTGCTTTCTGCCAAAAGAAACCAGCAAACCATAAAGCTTATCATATTCCTTGGAGTCGGGAAATTATTCCCACTAGTCGGATAAGTCTTGCGAGTACATTGTGTATTCAGAGTTTATTTACCCCTGTTGTAGGTGATGCATGAGAAGTACCTTTGTGTGGAGGATTCTTCTGGTGGGCTCAGACGGAATCCTCGCTTCTACTGCTAGATGTTTATTTAAATTCCGTTGTTTATCATTCTGCACTATGACATTTGGTAATGTAATAATGTACTTTTTTCAAGAATCTCTGATGTATGAAATGGACTTGTATTGTAACTCATTCTCATTATTGGATCCTTGGAAAAAATGTGGATCTTTCGGGTTCTCCCTTGGGGTGTGCCCGACGGATACCGCTTGCGGTAGCCTATTTTCGGGGTGCTTAGTGTCTGGTGGGAGACGAGCACCTCCGTAAGTGTGCTATTTTGGGCGGTTCCGCCACAGATGATACCAGAGCCAATAATGGTTACGAGTTCATCACCCTTTTTCAAAACTTAAAAATTTGACCAACAAAAGTTTTGCGAAAAGTTGGATGCGATTATATTAGGTAAATAAGTATAAGCCCTAGCAATATGGTCTATCTAGGATAGCGGCACTGGTTTTATCTAATCAGTTTTCTGCAGGTACACTGACTTACGTTGCGTAAGAAAGCGCTTAGTATACGGGAAGTGAGTGTGCGATGTGCCAGAAATTTAATGAATGCCGCTATATTCCGGCTTGAGTGAGCGCATAGGCCGAAGCATGCATCATGATAATAGCATCTTACTTCAACTGAAATCCCCCTTCACGTATAATTGAATTAGTAAATTGATAGGACTAACTAACGGAATGCTTTAATAAATGTGTTGTCATTGCTCTAATCCCTTGATTCTGATTGGGAGGGTGTTCTAATGGATGGTTCATATCTCTTATAGATGAAGCTAAGGTCTTGGCGAGGGCCATGGCGAGAGTGGCTGGGCCCATGAGCCCAACGGGGAGAGCCATGGGGCTCCACTTCTGGCTCCTCCTCCGCCACCGCTGCCTCTGATGACCCATGCTGAGATGATGGCGGAGCTGTTGGCTACTCGCCGAGAGTCAGCTCGTGCCATGGACATAATGGCACAAGCTGTCATGGGCCTCGCCCGCGGAGGCCATGGGGGCAACGGTGGGAATGGGGGTGGTGCCTGCCGTCCTGAGGGACCATCCTCTTACCAAGACTTCCTCAAGACTCATCCACCCACTTTCACCCTGTCTGATGAGCCCCTGGATGCGGAGCACTGGCTTCGCATTCTGGAGCAGAAGTTTCTGCTACTCGACATGGCCGACGAGCAGAAGGTGCGCTTTGCAGCGCAGCAGCTTTTGGGGTCCGCAAGCGCATGGTGGGATACCTTCCATGCCATGGAGCAGCCTGATCATCCGGCAACCTCGTAGGAGTTCACCACTGCGTTCCGAGAGTTCTTTATTCCTGCTGGTGTCATCAACCGGAAGGTGCTGAGTTCCTAGAGCTGCGTCCGGGGAATATGACAGTGATGGACTTTGTGAATAAGTTCAATCACCTATCTCAGTATGCTGGCATTCATGTGGACACTGATGACAAGAAGAAGGACAACTTCTTTCGAGGTCTCTCTTCCATTCTTCAGGAGAAGCTGTACACGGTGAACTATCAGACCTTCGGGGCGCTGATGAACGCCGCCATTGCCATGGAGGGTTTTCAGCGGGAGTCTCAGGCAGAGTGGAAGAGGAAGCGGGTGGCAGTAGGATCTTCTAGCCACCCTCACACTCAAAAGGTATAGGTTGTCCGATAGGGGCCCAATCAGTCATCAGGCGGGCCTTCGTTTCGGTAGCCCCAGCAGACTTCTCAAACTTCCTCCACCCAGTACTGTGCACCCCCGCAGTAGGTGCAGTCCCAGCAGTCTCAGGGACATCAGGTCCCACCTCTTCAGGGGTTTGGGAACAAGCCAGGTGCTTGCTTCAAGTGTGGCAAAGATGGCCACCATGCCCGAGCTTGTCCCTAGAACCAACCAGCTCAGTCCGCTCAACCATCATCGAACTCCAGGCTTGTTAAGAGGACCATAATCAAGAAGAAAGTGCCTAGCAGATCCGGTTAGGTGCATTTCATGGATGCTGAACATATTTTACAGCAGGAGCCGGTGATGGCTGGTATGTTTACCATCGACTCCCATCCAGCTTATGTGTTGTTCGATTCTGGTGCATCACATTCCTTTATGAGCATGGGGTTTGTAGAGTGGCACAACTTACCACTTATGGCTATACCTTATGCCTATAAGATCCGTACTGCGGGTTCGCAAATGTTCATCAATACCCGTACAGATACAATAAGTTTGGTATTAGCCACCCACACTTACCGCCTACAGTTCATGGTCATGCCTGGGCAAGACATTTATGCTATTCTTGGAATGAACCGGTTGCGGGTGTATGGGGTAGTCTTGGATTTGAAGAGAAGTGTGGAGTTACGTCTTCCTTCTTCAGAGGATAGGATGTCTCTTATTGTACCCTCCGATCTAGTCTTACCTGTTGCTGTCCATGCTGAAGCTTCTCCTGATCTTACCTCTATTTCGGTAGTATGTGAGTTCCCGGATGTTTACGCTGAAGATCTTCCTGGGTTGCCACCGGACAGAGAGGTAGAATTCTCCATTGAGCTAGAGCCTGGTACTGCCCTATCTCCAGACGCCCGTGAAAGGTCCTAATGGCTAGAGGAGGGGATAAATAGCCCAATAAAAATTTCTACAACAACACTTAGCAAACCAATTAGACAAATATGCGGCGAAGCAAGTGTTGCGCTAGCCTACCAAAAATGCAAGCCACCTACCACAATTCTAGTTGATATAGTTTCTATCCACACAATAGCTATGACACTACACTAAGTTAGTGGGCTCTCAAAAGCTAACTAAAGAGCCATACTAACCAAACTAACAAGCTCTCAAAACTAGCTACACTAAAGAGCTTGACAACTAGTTTGTGGTAATGTAAAGAGAGTGAGCGAGAGGTTTATACCGCCGTGTCGAGGAAGGAACCAATTAATCACAAGAATGAATAACAATGAAGACCAATCACCTAGGAATCAAATGATGAACATAATGATTTTTTACCGAGGTTCACTTGCTTGCCGGCAAACTACTCCTCGTTGTGGCGATTCACTCACTTGGAGGTTCACGCGCTAATTGGCATCACACGCCAAACCCTCAATAGGGTGTCGCACAACTAACACAAGATGAGGATCACACAAGCCACGAGCAATCCACTAGAGTACCTTTTAGCTCTCCATCGGGGAAAGGTCAAGAACCCCTCACAATCACCATGATCGGAGCCGGAGACAATCACCAACCTCCGCTCGACGATCCTCGCTGCTCCAAGCTATCTAGGTGGCGGCAACCACCAAGAGTAACAAGCGAATCCCGCAGTGAAACACGAACACCAAGTGCCTCTAGATGCAAACACTCAAGCAATGCACTTGGATTCTCTCCCAATCTCACAAAGATGATGAATCAATGATGGAGATGAGTGGGAGGGCTTTGGCTAAGCTCACAAGGTTGCTATGTCAATGCAAATGGCCAAGAGGATGAGCTAGAGCCAGCCATGGGGCTTAAATAGAAGCCCCATGAAATAGAGCCGTTGTACCCCTTCACTGGACACAACACAGGGTGACCGGACGCTCCGGTCATATTGACCGGACGCTGGACCTCAGCATCCGGTCACGCGATGCACGTCACGTGTCCCTCTCTTCAAAAGTCGATCGCCCGATCTCAATGGTCAAGAAGACGACCGGACGTAGCAGCTAATAGTGACCGGACGCTGAACCCCCAGCGTTCGGTTGTTTCTAGTAAGCTTCCAGAAATGATTTTTCCTGACCGGACGCGTCCGGTCATGCTTGACCGGGCACAGCCAGCGTCCGGTCACATGGTGTCTTCCTCTATGCTGCCACATCAGCATGACCGGACGTAGCCTTCTAGCGTCCGGTCGCTAAGCGACCCAGCATGTAACAGAACCGACCAAATCATAAGAACGTAAGTACAAAAACAATCACCGAAGCGATTAAATTCCTGTACTTAAGCTCCCATAATCCCGGTAGTCCGGAAATCACGAAGGATTTCAACCAACTCTCGACATACAAACCAAGACCGTAGTGATTCAACACAACACATCATCCGTTACAACAGTTCATAAGTAGCATTCGGATTACATCCATCAGAGTGCGAATAAAATATTACAAACCAGGTTCAAATTTGCGGAAGCAACATAGTTTAGTACATAACTTCATAGTTTCAAATACATTGCCAAGTCTGAGTCATGTCCCACAAAAGCATTATCAGGTACGAGAACTAGTAGAGACCACGCCCAATGGCCTAGTCTTCATCCCCAGCTGGGAGAAGGCAATACTTGCAGCAACCAAAGTAGAACTGGTCATCTACAATAGGTGGGAGATAAACCCTGAGTACGAGAAGGTACTCAGCTAGACTTACCCGACAAAACTAGAAATAAAAGATACCAAGGATCATGCAAGGCTTTTGAGGTGGGCTCGCTTGACACAGTTGCATAAAAGAGCTTATGATTATAGTAACCAATTTAAACTTAGCATCAAGCTTATCATCATTTACCTGTCCACTAGATTAGCACCTATACTAGAGCACTCACTTATTAGGAGCAAACAATATTAACCATAGCAGGTATAATAAGGCTGTCATCATCATATCATCATTTCTGAACCATTAGGTTATTTAGTGCATCTACATTGGAGATAAGCCCGTCAAGTTCTCACTAACCGGGAGAGACGGCGACTCGAATCGAATTACAACTCAGCTGAGGGGGTATTCCTAACTCTCACCCTGGCATACTTTGCAAGGGTAGCCGTGGGTCACCTTTGGAACAACTCAGGAACCAAATTCGCGGGTTCGATCAGCGCCAGCACTCTTAGGGATTACCCTTCTGCCAGGACGATCAGGACTTTTAAATCACCTGCCCTTGGACTCACGCCTATGGCTCCCTTCTGAGGCGCACTTTATACTTATCGACTCCCGGCCTGAGGTGAGCTACTCGGCTTCGTGGTCGGTCTCCAGACCCGGCCAACTAAGAGAGAGGCATGCGTTCAACATGAACAGGAAAGGCTCCAAGATTCAGTCCTTAATCGACACAGACGGAGTCACTGCAAACCGGCAAGCCTCCGTCCGGTCTTCATTTCAAATTAAGACTGATTCTTTTCCACGATAGCAAATATAGCCAACCGTGCCATATGTATCTTCCTATATCTCGCAGGTGATAGGAAATCACCCGACTTCTACCGTATTTGAGCAAGGCTAAGCACTACACGAGCCTGAGCTACATAGGATTCAGGGTATCAATATCTGGACAAGGATTGGATAACCGATGCAGCAAGTGTTTGCACCCAACACCTAAACTTAATGCAACAATATATATATGTAACAATAATACTGTAACTGCATTTTGGAAATTAGGAGGCTTAATATGCTCCGGGGCTTGCCTTTCACAAAGTTGCACGGACGGTGATCCGGGCACTCAACGGCGACCTCGTCTGGCACTTCTTCTGAAGGTTGCACCTCCTGAACCTCCGGTGTCGGCTGCTGCTGCTCGCTCAGTTCCTCGAATTCCAGCGGGGTCACTCCTTCTGGTACACCTATTGCATGCTGATGTACGAGATAAATATCATGGATGCATAAGGAATGACATGATGCTCATGATTAATGAATCACAGTAAGTGTTTAACGAAAACATTACTGCACACTCGTTTACCGATTAAGAATAGCTCTATTCAAATCACTTTAAAACAGGTATCTAACTTAACTTGAAGAACAAGATCAACTTACCTAACTTGCATAACCTAAGATAAAGATGCTCATCTTCAGTTAAAGGCCTAACACCTAGGAACATTACCACAAACTTAGAAATAGTAAAGGCAAACTTAAAACAACAGTTAAAGCTTCATATGCAAACGGGTAGTTCCTTAATTCAATCACAACAAGAGTTCTACAAATCCAAATGGCTTGTAAGAGGACATTCTGGAAAGTTTATGAAATTCTCTATAAATCATTTGTAAACATCAAAGCATGATTCTTAAGTTAACCAAATTGAATTCCAGTAAACCTAGAATCTATCCCGCAATGACAGGGTTACTAACTTAATTATTTAATGATGATGCAAAAGCCTAATTTGACCAAACCAAGTTTACCAACTTGTTACACATACCAGAGGAACACTAGAAAGTATAATACCAACTTCTAAATAAATCATTTAATATCCTTTTCTAATTTATTTAGTTAATTAGGTGATTAAAGCAACATATAGTAAAACTATTCATAAAAATCTACAAAAATAACAGTAGCTATCTCATGCCTCACATAGACTACCATAAAAATTTCAAAGCCATTGAGCAAGCAGAACTTGCTATATCCAAAATAACAAGTGGCATGCCTATTTTTAGCATAATTAGGAAACCCTAATGAAAAGTCTCAAGCAACAGATTTCCCATTTTTTCTAGCATCATTCTAGCATAAGAACCTTACTCACCAAATTTTACCTATACTGGATCTATAGAAAAATTATGAAAATTCACACAAGATCCACCTATTGATAAAAAGAAATTCTATAACTCAAAAACTACACATGCAACAGCTCTCAAATTTTAACCAGAGATTCTACTAAGAAATAATATATTACCCACAAAATTTCATCATTTTTGGACAACAGAAACTCAAGATAAAATTCAAACAAGTTTGTATGTATCCAAAAACACATTTCAAAGTCCTATTTAATTCATCCAGAATTTCTAAAACATGTGCTCATATAATATTTTTATTAAATACTAGACAATACTAGGAACTCAACAAAATGAGAACCATAACATTTGGATCTATATACTAGGAAATACATATTTTTGAATATCAACACAAATCTGTGAAATAATAAAGCAAAACAAAATAAGGAAACAAATCCCAGCCACTGTTGGGCCGGCCCGAAGGAACGGCGGCCCATGACGCGTGCGCAAGCGGCCTAGTCACACGGCGCGGCCCAGGCTGGCTGCCTCCTCAGCAGCGGCGACTGACAAAGGGACCCACGTGTCAGTGAGAGAAACAGGGGAGCGGAGGAAGACGACGGCGCAACTCGCCGCCGGTGGCTCCTCCAGCGAAGGCAACGGTGCCAACATGTTCGCCTCATCCAAGCGAACATAGGGGAACCATCTATTGCAGCTAATGACGCAGCTAGAGGGGGTGGCGATGGCCACGGTGGCGCTCGGCCGCGGCTTGACCGGCTCCAACGAAACTACGGCGTCGTGGCCCCTAACGGTGACCCTATGAGCTTCCTCAGTGCTCCTTAGACCCAGCGCGAGGCAGAGGTAGGGATGGGAGGGTCACGGTGGCGGTTGTCTACGTGGAGCAGCAATGCCGGCGAGGTCAGCCATGGCGGCGGTGGAAGAATAGCGACGATTCGCCCTTACCGAGGCTCGATTGGACCGACGGTGAGGTGGAGAAGGTAGAGAAGACTACGGCGAGGCTACAGGCGGGCTGGGCAACGCGTTTTCATGGTGGCGAGCGCGCACGACGATGGCGACGCGCGGTCAGCAATGGCGGACTGCTTGAGCTTGCTTGCAGCGCGTGGTGGAGGCGAAGAAATGAGAACTGGAGTGGGCGAGTGCGTCGGTCAGGCGCGCGGGGTGCTCAAGACGCGGCTGGCCGTGCCAGGGCATCCACGGCGCGTGGCCTGCATGCTCAGGCGAGCGGCGATGGGTGGCGCCACACGGCGGTGAAAATCTGAACCTGTCGAAACACTGTAGCACGCCATTCGGTCGATTTGATCAGCCTGACAGCGCGACTTCAACGTATTATCCTGACTAATTCGTTGCTCGTTTGCAAAAACAGTGTACATGAAAATTGTAGGCCTACCATCCATCTACCATTTATTTTCAAGGACCATCCTCTAATTCGCCATGGATCAGAAGTTAAATGAAGCCCAAGTTGGCCTGATCCAACTGAAATTGCAGTTTAAGACTTAGACAAAATTTTCAGTGAAATCAGCATGAACTTCTGACTTGTGGGCCATGTTTGAGCATGTTCCACACATTTTCATGAGTTGGTCATAAAACAACTTTTGTTCCTTAACAAATTAGCTACAACTTTTGTAAAGAGTGTACAGCCATGCAAGATTTCTAAGTTGGTCTTTTGAAACAGTCAAACAGTGACACTCCAAGGGTCAATTCAAGTCAAACCTCCACTTGAGGGCATTTTGGTCATTTTGATCTACATGAGCAATGTCCCAACAAGTAACCTAAGTATAGTTAAGGTGTAATAGACCATGATCAACCACTTTACCAAATTGTTATACCAACCTTTAATGATCACATGTGATAAAGCAACTAAAACAAGCAATTCACTCATATGTTGCAATGCAATGTTTCACATGTTGCATGACTTTGTTGTTATTCTATACTTGTCACATTACTACCAGGTTGCCATGTTTCAAGATATAAGAAACTCAGGTTGCACACATGTTACACCATTACTATTCACAACACTCAAGTAGGAAACATACACAATTGGAAAATGTTGCATATGCATGTTTCAGTAACAAAGGCATGATGAGATAGATGATGCACATGTTTATGAAATGAGATGCAATTAGTGGAAGCCAAACACCTAGGGTGTTATAGCCAGCATCCGGTCATGAGACCAAAACGCACGCTCTCTGCTGCCACTGACCGGACGCGCCGGTCCAACTAAGACCAGCGTCCGGTCACTTACAGTGACCTCCGTCTTTTCTGTCTAGGGCGTCGGTGGTACCGTTGGACTGTCCGCACTCTACGGGTGGACACTCCACCGGTGAAGTTCCTTACCCTTGCTCAAATGTGCCAACCACCAAGTGTATCACCTTATGCACATGTGTTAGCATATTTTCACAAACATTTTCAAGGGTGTTAGAACTCCACTTGATCCTAAATGCATGTGCAATGAGTTAGAGCGTCTAGTGGCACTTTGATAACCGCATTCCGATACGAGTTTCACCCTTCTTAAAAGTACGGCTATCAAACCTAAATGTGATCACACTCTCTAAGTGTCTTGATCACCAAAACAATATAGCTCCTACCATTTATACCTTTGCCTTGAGCCTTTTGTTTTTCTCTTTCTTCTTTTCAAGTCCAAGCACTTGATTATTACCATGGCATCACCATCATCATGTCATGATCTTCATTTGCTTCACCACTTGGAATGTGCTACCTATTTCATGATCACTTGATAAACTAGGTTAGCACTTAGGGTTTCATCAATTCACCAAAACCAAACTAGAGCTTTCAATCTCCCCCCTTTTAGTAATTGATGACAACCCTTTCACAAAGATATGAATTGAAATTCTATTGAATCCAGTTGCTTGTCAAGCATATTTACCATGTGTAAAAGGATATGGACAAGTTTCATGAATCCCATATGGTAGCAATTGCTCCCCCTACATATGTGCTAAGAGTTTGAATTGTAGCTTACACATATGCTTAGATAGGAAATATAGGAGACAATGTGTACCAAATGATGCTAAGGTATAAAAGATGGACCTTTGAAGCGTGACACCAATCGGAGTGCAACATTATACCATCCTTAGCATCATGGTTAGCTCTATACCACTTGGAAACACTTGGAAATGAAATTACTAGATAAACTTATGCATGCTAGATTTTTATTTCATCATTCAAACCTACAACTAGCATACACCACACAAGCATGGATATTGAAATTTAAAACTTGTGCCATGCAAGCAAACATATGAAATGCACATTCAAATGCACCATACAAGTTCATGAGCTTGCTCCCCCTACTTGTGTGCTCAAATTTTTAATTGATTCATTTCCTTTGTCATATCTCCCCCCCCTATGTCAAATTCTTCCTCTTTGTTGTCTTTTCACCATCTTAGTACACTAATATATCTTTTGTCTTTCTCCCCATGTACTAATATCTTTGTCATTTCTCCCCCTATCACTTATATCTTTGTTTCTCTCCCCCTTTGTCATCAATGACCACAAAGACTTAAATTATAGATAGGTTAGGATTATCAATGTCAATCAATGGGGTGAGGATCATATTCCTAAATTTGGTTCAAACTAGAATGTTTGCCAAAGATATTTAACTCAGTTTGATCCAAGGACAAGCTTCTTGACACCTCCAAATAAGGGTTATCTTGTACCATGTTGAGTTAAACACTTAGAGCTCATTTTCTAGATCAAACACTAGGTTTACAAGCCCACAAACATGGCATATGCTACCACTAGATCAAGTAAAGCATAGAAGCAATAGTGGTACCATACAAACAACAAATTCTTTTGATTTTCATGAATGAGCCTATTAAATGTGAAAGATGTCTAGATGCACTAAACAAGTCCTTAGCAAGGATGTATGCCATGCCAATCAATTTTTACCTTGGATTGCTCGAAGGAGAGGCATGTCATATAAGTGGGGGGTGCATCAACACATATTTGAGAAATCCAATATGTTCAACTCATTCCTTAGCTTGCAAAACCTTTTCTCATCCAATGGCTTGGTGAATATATCGGCAAGTTGATCTTCGGTGCCTACACTCTCAATACAAATGTCCTCTTTTTGTTGGTGATCTCTTATGAAATGGTGGCGGACATCAACGTGCTTTGTTCTTGCATGTTGAACCGGATTGTTGGTTAACTTGATTGCACTCTCATTGTCACATAGCAATGGCACTTTCTTGAACTTGATTCCAAAGTCACTCAAAGTGGCCTTCATCCAAAGTACTTGTGCACAACAACTACCTGCGGATATGTATTCAGCTTCGGTGGTTCATAATGCAACATTATTTTGCTTCTTTGATGACCATGAAACAAGTGATCTTCCTAACAATTGACATGTGCCTGAGGTGCTCTTCTTTTCAACCTTGCATCCCGTATAATCCAAGTCAGAGTAACCAACTAGCTCAAACTTTGCTCCTTTGGGATACCACAAACCAACATTTGGTGTATGCTTCAAGTACCTTAATATTCTCTTTGTAGTCTTCAAATGACTTTCTCTTGGTGAGGCTTGAAATCTTGCACATATGCATACACTAAACATGACATCCGGCCTTGATGCGGTCACATAGAGTAGGCTTCCAATCATAGACCGATACAATTTTTGATCCACCATATTTCCACTTGCATCACTATCCAAGTTGCCATTTGTTTCCATTGGTGTGCTAATGACTTTGCTATCACTCATGCCAAACTTCTTGATCATGTCCTTGATATACTTGCCTTGACTCACAAATGTACCATTCTTCAATTGCTTGATTTGAAGACCAAGGAAGTAACTTAACTCTCCAATCATGGACATCTCAAACTCATTAGCCATCATCTTTCCAAACTCATCACAAAAGTCTTGATTGGTTGATCCAAATATGATGTCATCTACATAGATTTGTAACACAAATAAATCTTTTCCAATCTTCTTGATGAAAAGAGTGGTGTCAACCTTGCCCATCATGAACCCTTTAGAGAGTAGGAAGTCCCTCAATCTCTCATACCATGCTCTAGGTGCTTGCTTCAAGCCATACAATGCCTTCTTCAACTTGTACACATGGTTGGGCTTCTTGTCATCTTCAAAACCGGGAGGTTGCTCAACATATACTTCTTCATTGATGTAACTATTGAGAAATGCACTCTTAACATCCATTTGATAGAGCTTGATGTTGTGGGCACAAGCATAGGCTAGCAAGATTCTAATTGCTTCCAATCTAGCAACCGGGGCATATGTTTCTCCAAAGTCAAGACCTTCAACTTGTGTATAGCCTTGTGCTACCAATCTTGCTTTGTTCCTTACTACTATCCCATCTTGATCTTGCTTGTTTCTAAAGACCCATTTGGTTCTAATCACATTGTGTCCCTTTGGTCTCTCTACTAATTCCCATACTTGATTTCTTATGAAGTTATTCAATTCTTCATGCATAGCATTCACCCAGTCAATATCCTTCAATGCTTCATCTATCTTCTTTGGTTCAATGGATGATACAAATGAGAAATGCTCACAAAATGAAGCCAATCTTGATCTAGTTTGCACACCTCTTGAAATATCACCAATTATAGTGTCCAATGGATGATCCCTTGCAACATTGGTTGGTTGGAGGGTTGGTACTTGATTGCTTGCACTTGCTTGATCATTGGGTTGAGATGATGTACTAGCCACTTGATCTTGTTCATTATCATGAGAGCCACTTGCACTAGCTTGAGTTGTATCATCTTGCACATTTGAGTTAGAGAGCACTTGCACTTGATCATCTTCATCATTATTCATTTGCCTAGGCCTCAATTCACCAATATCCATGTTCTTCATGGCATTTGAAAGTTGAATGCCTCTAACATGTTCCAAGTTCTCATTCTCTACTTGTAAACCCTTGGTTTCATCAAATTCAACATCATGAACTTCCTCAAGAGTACCACTATCCAAATTCCAAACTCTATATGCTTTGCTTGTAGTGGAATAACCAAGTAGGAATCCTTCATCACATTTCTTATCAAACTTGCCCAATCTAGTGCATTTCTTCAAGATATAGCATTTGCAACCAAAGACCCAAAAATATGCAATGTTGGGCTTTCTACCATTCAAGAGCTCATATGGTGTCTTCTCTTTCAATGGGTGACAATAGAGGCGGTTGCTACAATAGCAAGCCATGTTGATAGCTTCGGCCCAAAAGGATTGACTCACAATGTACTCACTAATCATAGACCTTTCCATATCAATGAGTGTTCTATTCTTCCTCTCAACAAGGCTATTTGATTGTGGAGTGTACTTGGCCGAGAATTGATGTCTAATTCTAAATTTATCACACAACTCATCAATTCTAGTGTTCTTGAACTCACTATCATTGTCACTTCTAACTCTCTTGATGGTTGTTTTAAACTCATTGTGAATGCCCTTGACAAATGATTTGAATGTTGCAAACACATCACTTTTGTCCACTAGAAAGAATACCCATGTGTATCTAGTGTAATCATCCACTATCACAAAGCCATATTTGTTACCACCAATACTAGTGTATTGTGTTGGCCCAAACAAATCCATGTGCAATAACTCAAATGCTTTACTAGTGCTCATCATGGTTTTCTTAGGATGGGTGTTTCCAACTTATTTGCCGGCTTGACAAGAGCTACAAAGTTTATCCTTCTCAAACACAACATCTTTCAAGCCTCTAACCAAGTCATGCTTAACCAATCTATTCAATTGTTTCATTCCAACATGACCAAGCCTTCTATGCCATAACCAACCCATGCTAGACTTAGTGAACAAGCATGTAGATAATTTAGCTTCACTAGCATTGAAATCAACCAAGTATAGATTCTCATATCCAAAGCCTTTGAAGATCAAATTAGAGCCATCTACACTTATGATCTCTACATCATCTACCCCAAATATGCATTTGAATCCAAGATCACATAATTGAGCCACGGATAGCAAATTAAAGTTCAAACTCTCTACTAGCAATACATTGGATATGCTCATGTCATTGGATATTGTAATCTTGCCAAGCCCTTTGACATTGCCTTTGCCATTGTCACCAAATGTGATACTATCATAACCATCATTGCCATTGGTGTTGATTGAGTTGAACATTCATGCATCACCAGTCATGTGTTGAGTGCACCCACTATCAAGAACCCAATGCATTCCTCCGGCTTTGTAATTTACCTACAAAAGATCAATTCTTTTTAGGTACCCAAACTTGCTTGGGTCCTTGAAGGTTAGTCACTAAGCTCTTTGGTACCCAAATGGCTTTCTTCTTTGAGCCCATCCATGGTTTACCAATGAACTTAGCCTTCACACCATTTGTACCCTTAGTAAGCACATAGAAAGAATCAAGCTTAATGGAGGATACATTAGCATTTTTGCTTTTGTTCTTGCATTCATGATCTTTATGACCAACTTGCTTGCAACTAGTGCAAAACCTACTATTGTTCTTCACAAAACTAGTCTTGTGAGGAGCAAAGGCCGCCTTGCCTCTCTTGGGGATATAGCACAATCCCTCTTTGTAGAGAGAAGCTCTTTGGCTACCTAAGCACATAAGCAAGTGGTCCTCACCACCATAGGCCTTAACCAAGGTGTGAGTGAGCTTATTGACCTCCTTCTTGAGATTCTCATTCTCAACCATTAGTGAGGCATCACAAGTGAAACCATCACTACTAGATGAGGTGGAAGTGGAAGTACTACAAGAAGGGTTAGTGGGAGCAACAATGATAGGCATAGATAAAGATTCATCAATTAGATCACAAGTTAAGCCTACATCACAAGTTTCAACATGCTTCTTTTTATCTTGCTCATCAAGCAAAGAGGAATGAGCCTTTTCAAGTTTTTTGTGAGCCTTGCCAAGCTTCTCATGGGCTTCCTCTAGCCTCTCATGAGATGCATTAAGCTCATCAAAGGCTTGCTTAAGGGTTTTTAGTTCCTTACGCAAGCTTTTGCATTCCCTTCTCTTGATATCAAAGTGTTCTCTAGCATCTTCTAGCATGTCAAATAGTTCATCCTTAGTAGGTTCATCATCATCACTATCACTTTCATTTTTATTTTCATTATCATGATCCTCATCACTTCCATCATCACAAATTTGTACCTTAGTGGCCTTAGCCATGAAGCATGATGGAGTGTCAAAGAGAGAAGGCTTCTCATTGATTGCAATGCTTGCAAGTGCCATCTTCTTGGTGGTCTTGTCATCATCACTATCATCATCATCACTTGAGGAAGCATCACTATCCCAAGTGACCACATATGAACCACCCTTCTTCTTCTTGAAGGCCATCTTGCCCTTCCTCTCTTTCTTTTCCTTCTTGTCCTTCTTCTTGTTCTTCTTGTTGTCATCATCATTGTCACTATTGTATGGACATTGAGCAACAAGATGATCTTTGCTTCCACATTTGAAGCACCTTCTTGACTCTTCCTTGTTCTTGGATGAAGACTTCTTTCTTCTAGCACGGTACCCTTTCTTCATCATGAACTTGCCAAATTTCTTGACAAAGAGAGCCATCTTCTCATCATCATCATCATCATCCCATGAGCCATCATCTTCACTTGATGTTTCTTGCTTGGCCTTGCCCTTAGATGATGTGGCCTTGAATGCCACACTCTTCTTCTTCTCATCTTTCTTCTCCTTCTTTTCTTCCTTCTCATCATCATCTCTATATGTGTCATTGGTCATTATATCTCCCAACACTTGGTTTGGTGTCATGGTGTCCAAAACACTTGGTTTTATGTGCCAAATCTTAAAGGCAAGCATCTCAAGAACTTATGGGAAAAGTCTTTGTCCTTCACCTCTTCTCCAAGTGCTCTGAGATCATTGACAAGCACTTGAAGCCTATGAAACATCTCCGGCACACTCCCATCCTCCTTCATCTTGAAGCTTGCAAACTTCTCTTTGAGAATGTATGCCTTTGCACCCTTCACGGCTTGAGTGCCCTCAAATGATTCTTCCAACTTCTTCCAAGCCTCATGAGCCATCTCAATATTTTTGATTTGCTCAAATGTTCTCTCATCAATTGCATCATGAATGGCACTTAGAGCAATGTCATTGTTTTGGAGAAGCACTTCTTCGGCCGTGGTGGGATTCTCTGGATCTTCAATCTCAATTTTGGTTTCTACCACCTTCCACACTTTTCTATTGATTGACTTGATATGTGTGGTCATCTTTGATTTCCAATACGGATAATTTGTGCCATCAAATTAGGGTGGCTTCTTGCTGTTGTTGATTTGAGCCATTTTTACACCGAATGTTGTTAAGCCTCAAATCACGGTGACCTCGGCTCCGATACCACTTGAAAGGTCCTAATGGCTAGAGGGGGGGGGTGAATAGCCTAATAAAAATTTCTACAACAACACTTAGCAAACCGGTTAGACAAATACGAGGTGAAGCAAGTGTTGCGCTAGCCTACAAAAAATACAAGCCACCTACCACAATTCTTGTTGATATAGTTTCTATCCACACAATAGCTATGACACTACACTAAGTTAGTGTGCTCTCAAAAGCTAACTAAAGAGCCACACTAACCAAACTAACAAGCTCTCAAAACTAGCTACACTAAAGAGCTTGACAACTAGTTTGCGGTAATGTAAAGAGAGTGAGCGAGAGGTTTATACCGCCGTGTTGAGGAAGGAACCAATCAATCACAAGAATGAATAACAATGAAGACCAATCACCTTGGAATCAAATGATGAACACAATGATTTTTTACCGAGGTTCACTTGCTTGCCGGCAAGCTACTCCTCGTTGTGGCGATTCACTCACTTGGAGGTTCACGCGCTAATTGGCATCACACGCAAAAGCCTCAATAGGGCGCCGCACAACCAACACAAGATGAGGATCACACAAGCCATGAGCAATCCACTAGAGTACCTTTTGGCTCTCCGCCGGGGAAAGGTCAAGAATCCCCTCACAATCACCATGATCGGAGCCGGAGACAATCACCAACCTCCGCTCGACGATCCTCGCTGCTCCAAACCGTCTAGGTAGCGGCAACCACCAAGAGTAACAAGCGAATACTGTAGCGAAACACGAACACCAAGTGCCTCTAGATGCAAACACTCAAGCAATGCACTTGGATTCTTTCCCAATCTCACAAAGATGATGAATCAATGATGGAGATGAGTGGGAGGGCTTTGGCTAAGCTCACAAGGTTGCTATGTCAATGCAAATGGCCAAGAGGGTGAGCTAGAGCCGACCATGGGGCTTAAATAGAAGGCCCCACGAAATAGAGCCGTTGTACCCCTTCACTGGGCACAACACGAGGTGACCGGACGCTCCAGTCATATTGACCGGACGCTGGACCTCAGCGTCTGGTCACGCGATGCACACCACGTGTCCCTCTCTTCAAAAGTCGATCGCCCGATCTCAACGGTCAAGAAGATGACTAGACGCAGCACCTAACAGTGACCGGACGCTGAACCCCCAGCGTCCGGTCATTTCCAATAAGCTTCCAGAAACGATTTTTCCCGACGTGACGCGTCTAGTCATGCTTGACCAGACACAGCTATTGTCTGGTCACACGGTGTCTTCCTCTGTGCTGCCACATCAGCACGATCGGACGCAGCCTTCCAGCGTTCGGTCGCTGAGTGACCCAGCGTCCGGTCATGAGACTAAAACGCACGCTCTCTGCTGCCACTGACCGGACACGCTGGTCCAACCGAGACCAGCGTCCGGTCACTTACAGTGACCTCCATCTTTTCTGTCTAGGGCGTCGGTGGCACCGTTGGACTGTCCGCACTCTATGGGTGGACACTCCATCGGTGAAGTTCCTTACCCTTGCTCAAATGTGCCAACCACCAAGTGTATCGCCTTGTTCACATGTGTTAGCATATTTTCACAAACATTTTCAAGGGTGTTAGAACTCCACTAGATCCTAAATGCATGTGCAATGAGTTAGAGCATCTAGTGGCACTTTGATAACCGCATTCCGATACGAGTTTCACCCCTCTTAATAGTACGGCTATCAAACCTAAATGTGATCACACTCTCTAAGTGTTTTGATCACCAAAACAAAATAGCTCCTACCATTTATACCTTTGCCTTGAGCCTTTTGTTTTTCTCTTTCTTCTTTTCGAGTCCAAGCACTTGATTATTACCATGGCATCACCATCATCATGTCATGATCTTCATTTGCTTCACCACTTGGAATGTGCTACCTATTTCATGATCACTTGATAAACTAGGTTAGCACTTAGGGTTTCATCAATTCACCAAAACCAAACTAGAGCTTTCAGCCCGTACTGCATGGCTCCAAGGGAACTAGCAGAAATGAAGAAGCAGCTGGAAGAGTTGATGGACAAAGGTTTTATCCATCCTAGTTCTTCACCATGGGGTTGCCCGGCTATTTTCATGAAGAAGGATGGTACTTTGCGGATGTGTGTGGATTACCGCCCCCTTAATGCGGTAACAGTTAAGAACAAGTATCATTTGTCCTGCATAGATACTTTGTTCGACCAATTAGCTGGTGCCAAGGTGTTCTCGAAGATAGATCTCTGATCAGGCTATCATCAGATCAAGATCAGGCCACATGATATACCAAAGACAGCTTTCTCTACTAGATATGGGTTGTATGAGTACCTAGTGATGTCTTTTGGTCTCACCAATGCTCCTACCTTCTTCATGTACCTGATGAATTCAGTTTTCATGCCAGAGCTGGATAAGTTTGTGGTAGTTTTCATTGATGACATCCTGATCTATTCTAGGAATGATGAAGAGCATGCCCAACACCTTCGGATAGTACTGGCTCGACTAAGGGAGCACAAGCTGTATGCCAAATTCAGCAAGTGCGGATTTTGGTTAGATCGAGTGCAGGTTTTAGGGCATGTGTTGACACTTGAAGGAGTTTCTGTAGATCCCAGTAAGGTGCAAGATGTATTGGATTGGAAGTCTCCCAAGTCTGTGCATCAGATTCGTCAGTTCCTTGGTCTGGCTGGATACTATTGGCGTTTCATTCCTGATTTCTCCAAGATAGCCCAACCAATGACCAAGCTGCTCCAAAAAGAAGCCAAGTTTGATTGGAGCCTAGCCTGTGAAGAAGCTTTCCAAGCTCTGAAGACTTTTCTGACCACTGCTCATGTGTTGGCCCAACCAGATATTTGTAGGCCCTTTGATGTATACTGTGATGCCTCGAAGATGGGGTTGGGGTGTGTGCTTATGCAAGATGGGCGTGTGATAGCTTATGCTTCACGCCAACTGAAGAAGCATGAGGTGAATTACCCCACTCATGACTTAGAGCTAGCTGCTGTTGTCCACGCTCTAAAGATTTAGAGGCACTATCTGTTGGGCAACAAAGTGCACATTTTTACCGATCACAAGAGCCTCAAGTATATTTTCACTCAGTCTGTGCTGAATATGAGGCAAAGGAGATGGTTAGAATTGATAAAGGATTATAACTTGGAAGTCCATTATCACCCAGGAAAGGCCAATATTGTAGCTGATGCTTTGAGCCGAAAGTCACATCAGGTTGAGGAAGCACCTTTGTCTCTCAACCATGCAGAGGTATTGACTCTCATTGCATTGACCTCAGAATTGCTGGAGCAGATTATTCGGAAGCAAAAGGGAGACCCCGAAGAGATTCCTCACATCAGGAAGTTGATGGCTGAAGGGCGTGGCCCTCACTTTAGTGTTGATGAACATGGAGTGGTGAGATATAAGGATAGACTGGTGGTTCCATCCAATGAAGAGATGAAAAGAAAGATTTTGAATGAAGCTCACCATTCAAAATTGTCTATTCATCCTGGCAGCAACAAGATGTATCATGATCTGCGCCACTTGTACTGGTGGTCTTACATGAAGCAGGACATCACCCGTCACATCGCGGAGTGCGACACTTGTGGTAGGGTTAAAGCAGATCATATGCGTACCCTAGGATATTTGCAGCCCTTGCCCATTCCTATTTGGAAATAGGAGGATATTTCTATGGATTTCATTGTGGGTTTACCCCGCACATCCACGGGCTTTGATTATATTTGGGTCATTGTGGACTGTTTCACCAAGTCTACCCATTTTGTCTCGGTGGACACTAGATATACAGCCAAGAAGTATGCTGAGATATATTTCGATCAGATTGTGACCCTTCATGGAGTTCCCCTTACTATCGTCTCTGATAGAGGGTCAATCTTTGTCTCTCATTTCTGGGAGCAACTGCAGCACTGTCTGGGTACTCATCTTCTTAGAAGCTCAGCATACCACCCACAAACTGATGGTCAAACTGAAAGGGTGAACCAGGTGCTCGAGGATATGTTGAGGGCTTGTGCCATCTCTTTTCCTGAGAAGTGGGATAAGTGCTTGAAGTTAGCTGAATTTTCTTACAATAACAGCTACCAAGAGAGCATCCGCATGGCACCATTTGAGGCTCTATATGGGCAAAAGTGTAGAACGCCACTGAACTGGGTTGAAGTGGGAGACCGTGGGTACTTTGGGCCTGATTTCATAAAAGAGGCTCGAGAGAAAGTAAACATTATTCGAAGCCACTTGAAGGCAGCTCAAAGCCGACAAAAGTCTTACGTAGACAAGCGAAGGAGGCCTTTGGAGTTTGCAGCTAGGGACTATGTGTATCTCAAAGTGTCGCCTATGAGAGGGGTGCATCGGTTTGGTATCCATGGCAAGCTAGCCCCTCGGTATGTGGGCCCATACCAGGTGTTGCAACAGTGTGGCCCTGTTGCTTATCGTCTCCAGCTTCCTGATATTTTATCTGCGGTACATAATGTGTTTCATGTATCGCAATTGAAGAAATGTTTGCATGCTCCTCAGGAAGCGGTGGAAATTGAAGAGCTTCCCCTCCAGCCAGATTTGACTTATGTGGAGCACCCTATCAAAATCTTGGATGAGAAGGAGAGGGTGACCAGGAATAGAGTGGTAAAGATCTACAAGGTGCAGTGGCAAAACCATTCAGAGGATGAAGCCACCTGGGAACAAGAGAGTTACCTATTGCAGCATTACCCCCACCTTCTCGCCAGCTCTGATAATTAGTTGCTACGCCAAAATGTATTCCCTACCTCTTTCTCACACTAGGCACATGAAATCTCGGGTAGAGATTTTGTTTTAGGGGGGTAGATTTGTAACACCCTCGGTGTTACATTGTACAGTTTTTGCTAAAACACTGCATGAGCATCATACTTATGTGCAAATGTGTGTAACATAAAGTATAAATCAATGTACGGTACTTGAAATGTTTATCCGAAACAAGAAACAAATTTTTTGTTTCATGTCGCTTTATATCGTTTAGTATTCTAAGCGATTTTTTATCAAATAAAAATGATGTAGAACGTTTATGCGAACTTTAATAAAGTTGTAGTACATACTTCATAGGCGACGGTGAAATAGGAGCGGTCGAGGACGAGGTTCGCTAGCTAGTATATCAAGTAGGTCGGAATTGGACTTCGACGCGAAACCATTCGAAGTTTAAGTAATTTCGTGTAAGTTTGAAAATGGGTCGATGAAGCCACGTTTGACAATTTTTGTAGAGAGATCGGCATAAGAAGTAGCGTGATGTCGTGGCATAGGTCGATAGCTATACGTACCCGCTGGAGTATAGAAGAAGTGGTTTGGCGTTTGGACCTTCGGGTAGGGTTTTGCGACAGCTTTAAAAATTGTGCACATCACCTATTTCAAACAGAGCCTGTTGGCGCGCGTCACCGCTTATTGCCTTTCGGTTTGGCGCCATTCTTTGGCTCGCCAGCCAGCGCGCGCCATAACGCCCACCACGTCCTCACTGCCGCCCTATGCTAGCACATTGCGCGCATGGTCACGCTCGCCGCCTTTTCGCCATCGCCACGCCCTTTTGCATCGGGACGCGCGCCGCGCGCGCTTCGCCTCGCTCCGCCGGAAGTGCGCGGGTCCGCGTTGCTCTCGCGGCGAACGATCCGCGCTCGGCACTCACACGCACGCACGCAAGCGCACTGCGCCCAGGTCCTGGTGGGTCTACTTCCCCTTCAGCGCGTCCGCCGTGGCTGCTGCTCGCGTCGCGTCATGTCGCTCGCATTGCGTGCCGTCCGGCGCTGCCATCCTGGTACTGCTCCTGTTGACGTCGGCTGTGCACGTGTGTGGGCTTGTCGCGTTCTCACGCTTGCGCTCAAGGCCACGCCAAAGGCGCCAGTCACTTTGCCTGCAAGGTCATCGGCCGGCCGAGCCACGCAAGCAACCGTATCGATGCGCTGCCCTTTTCTGTGTATCGTGCACGTGTGGTGGTCGCATGGAAGGACAGCGTCGTGCCAAACCAGTCACTGTGGCGGTGGTACAAGGGAAGGACGCCAATTTGGAATTCTATCACCGCCGGCCGCCATAAGTCCTTAGGAGTCACTACTACAATTGGCCTCAACCACTCCACCATTTTCCAATTAACCGTGCCCACTGCGAGCCCAAATAGTTAGCGTGTGAGTGAAGCCTGAAAGGATCAAGATGCCCAAGAGGGGGGGTGAATTGGGCTAATTCTAAATTTTCTTGCAATAATCAAATCCTACGGATAGCCCAATTAACCCCTTGTGCCTAGAAAAGTGTTTATGTCAAACTAATGCACAACAACCTCGCAACCTATGTTCCAAACTTACTCTAGCAAGCAATTCTATGGATGTGAAACAAGTATTGAATTGCTCAAAGTAAATACTCAAAGTAAGTGCTCAAAGTAAATAGAGAGAGAAAGGAGCGGCGATGTTTTGCCGAGGTATCGAGAGTCGCCACTCCCCACTAGTCCTCGTTGGAGCACCGCAGCAAGGGTGTAGCTCCCCCTTGATCCGCGCAAGGATCAAGTGTTCTCACGGGTTGATTCTTGACACACCGTCATGGCGAATCACCCAAAACCGCTCACAACTTGAGTTGGGTCACCCACAAGCTCCATGGGTTGATCACCAAGCTCCCAATCACCACCAAGCCGTCTAGGTGATGGCGATCACCAAGAGTAACAAGCACGAACTCTCACTTGACCACACGAAGCCTAATGAGAAGATGGATGCACACTTGTCTACTCTTGATTCACTAATGAGGTTTCACTCTTGGATTCTCAAATCACAAACACCTCACTAGGACCTTGCTCTTCTTGGCACTCACAAACGTGTTTCTCAGCTGTTGGAATAAGCAAAAGTAACTCCACACACGAGTGGAGCTTCTATTTATAAGGCAGCCTGAAAAATGAACCGTTATGAGCTTCTGCGGGATGACCGGACGCTCCGATCATATTGACCGGACGCTCCGGTCAGTTCAACCCACGCAGTGATTTCAAGTGATGACCGAGGGACGATGAGGTCCGGTTAAGACCTTGACCGACGCGTCCGGTCGATCTTGGATGCTTACTGTAAACGACCGGACGCTGGATACTCAGGGTCCGGTCACCACTGACCAGACGCGTCCGGTCACACTTTCTCAAATCTGGACCCTTACTGGAGTCGACCAGACGCTGGCCTTCAGCATCCGGTCACACGACCTTCCAGCGTCCGGTCACTCCAGACTTGTTCTCCTCAGTCAAATGAACTGACCGGACCCTGCGGCTAGCGTCCGGTCGCACCGGAGCCAGCGTTCGGTCAGTATTTGACCCTCCATTCACTTCCAACTCTCGATCATATGAGAATGAAGTTTGCTCCAAAAGATCTTAGGCATTCATAGGAGCTACCTAGAGCTAGTTTTAACAAGTGTGCACCACACCTAACTCACTAGACTCAACTAGGTCAAGCTACCCGTTCATACCCCCCTTCATAGTACGGCCAAAGGAAAAAACAAAGTCCTAAACTACTCTAAGTGTCTCTCCAACTTCAATTGACACTTAGAACTAGTTATCCTTAACCTTGTCGTCCATCCTTTGAAAACCGAAATGATTTCCATCGTAGGGGCATGACAACCTCAATTGCCCAATCGATCTCCATTACCATGACCTAACTTAATTGCCTCTGCAAAACACACGTTAGTCATAGTAATCTTGTATTGACATTAATCACGAAATCCACTTAGGGGCCTAGATGCTTTCAACCTCCCCCTTTTTGGTGATTGATGACAATACCACCTCGAGTATGTTAAAGAGTGAGGTTTTTGAAGGGCTTGGTTCATATAAGCTTTTGTCGTTAAGAACAAAAGAGTTAGGCAAGCTTATATGACCCAAGCCAACACGAAGGTACTCAAAGGATATGAATTAAGCATGAGTACAAGTAACAAAGCTCATTTGCTTCAAGTATAAACGCGGAAGCAAAACAAATGAGCATAACACAAGTGATATGACATATAGATAATGCAAAGTAGAAATCACACACATCAAATATCACAATCACGTAGATAGCACTATCACATATATATTATAGTATGCATGAAAGTAAACACACGAATGCACAAGTAATAGTGTATCACACAAATAGAACTCCAAATGTATATAATAGGCTAATACTAGATAACTAGCTCCCCTAAATGTAGCTCCCCCGAGACTACATACTCGAACACCCTCTCCCCTTTGGCGTCAAACACCAAAACCTAGGGGTTTGACGGCGAGGGTCAAGCGTGAATGAGAGCCAAGGCCAAGAACGAGGGCAGCTGGAACCGGGCACCATCATCATCGACCTCGAGCTCGAACCGACTAACCCTCCGTGGCGGGGGAAGTGTCATTTGAAGAGGTCTGGGTCTAAGCTGGAGCTAGTGCTGCTGGAAGCTGCTAATATGTCATCATAGGATCTCGACGAGGCGACAGACGAGGGGAGCCTCTGAGTAGTCACTGGCGATGGGTCTCTCTGTGAGACGGACCGCGAGAATGCATATGAGGGCAGAGTAGGCATGCGGTCAACTCGCTAAAAGATGCTCCAAGACTCGAGACCCGACGTGTCGTGCACACGAATAGCGAGGAAGACCGCTCTCGAGTGAAACCCGTCTCAAGTGGAGTGAATCATGGGGCTACCATGGGTGAGGCTAACCCATCGGGACACTGTATAGGCGGTGAAGCAACCGAAAGCCGAGGCTGTCCACGACGACTGGAGCCCATCGGGGCTGTCTTCTTTGGAGCCGTCGAAGTGGTAGGAGGTTGTGGCAAAGTGGAACCCCAATGGTTTGTCACTACATGCCGCATGAATCCCATGAGTTCTTCGCCGCATAAGTAATTATTGGTGCTGGAAGCTGCTGCTGCTGCCACTGGAACTCGCCCCCTGACGAGCTGAAACTATCTGCGGGTTGGTAGCCTCTCTCCTGTGCTCGTGTGGTTCGATCCTCATGCATTCGCCAAGAATAGCAATGAGAGCGGGTCTGTCTGCGGAGGCAGTGGAGCAGAACTAGAGCTACAAGCCTCTGATCGTGGTCTGCATGGAGGCATCTCGAGGTATAGGGTGGTAGTCGTCGTCGAGCCATCATCAGCATTTGCGCGCTCACCTCCGCTGTGCCTCTAGCTCCTCCTCCTCGGTGGTTGCAATCCCTCGATGATCTCATCTTCTTCGAGTGCGGACTCACAGCACGTCGGGACGACAGCCTAGGCTGTCTGGGTGCCCGAGAGTGGTGTGTCTCGATCCTCCGTGATGAGGTTGTAAGTTGGGAACTCTGTGGTGGCACCTTTGATACTCATCCATCATACCAGGGGGCTTATCACGCACTACTCTGCGGATAAGAAACATGATCCAGTGCGCATAAGGAAGCTGCCTGCGACCCTTGAATCCCTCAGCTATAGTGTCCTCCATCTCTAAAAGAAGGAGGTCCCAGATATCAAATACTGTCTGCTGCATTAGGGCATTAAGAAGCCAGAGCTGTAAGCGAGTCAGGCCCTCTCTATATCCCAACCTAGGAAGCAGTGTCCTCCTGATAATAGCCTCTAGCACTCTCGTTGTGGGAGTCAAGTCACTGGGGTTCCTCCTCGACCCCTCTCCAAAAGGCTCCTTGAAGCAATGTCGCACTAAATCTGTAGGAGGCACCAAACCTCCGTGAGGACGCCTGGGAGGCTCCTGCTGTCCATAACAGACCTCATGTATCTTGACAGGCTGCTCCTGTAGTCTCAGTATCTCTCTGACCCTGTCACTCATCACTCTGTAGTCTTTGCCTCTGAAAGCAAAGTGAATAAACCTGTGATGTGGATCGATGAAGAGTGAAGCATAGAACTGACAAACCCAAGATGGTACATATATCCCCGTCCGTCCAATCAAATCTATCAGTCCTGGCAAATATGACAAGTATGGCCGAATGCTCTCTCCGGCTGCTGCCACAATAGACTCTATCTGACAGACTCTCTGAGATCTGAACACTGCCCCACTGTTGAGATAAGCATTGTAGAAATCCTCCTGCAGTGGCGTGTAGAAACCCTCAGCTGCTCTCTCATCCCTCCTCGGGGGAAACCAAACCTCAAACTCAACAAAAGCATTCTTGAACTCGCTCTGGCGGTAGCGACCCTCAAGTCGAGGTGAACCACTGGAGGTGGACCCTGTGGTCTAGGTGGAGGACGTGATCCCCTCCGCTGTGTCGGTGGCCTCGGTGAGACCGGTACACGGGTCCATCCAGAGCGGCGAAGCTAGGGTGCCGGCTCTGTCTCGTCGGCCTCCCTGGTGCTGAGGAGGCTCGCTTTGGGGGGGGCTTGGCTGTGTCTTGACGGACCCTCCTCAATGGTAACCCGTCGTCGTCCTACAAGCGTGATAAGCCCCAATTTGGACTACCGTGACGACGCCAACCTCCTCAAGCGCAGCTCAATGAATCCGGTGAAACTGGCCGGTGATCTGTAATGACAACTCCATCTGCAGGCACCACCTCTCTCGGCACGCTCTGCGGCTCGCAATATTCTTTGCTCTCATTGCTCTCTGCGTCGGGGTACTTCCGCTTCTTGGATGTCACCGCTTGGTTGACTTGCCCTTCGATCCGGTGGCCGGGCATGGCAGGGGGCCTCCGATCATCATCACAGGCCACCACCAACATTCTTGGTGCGGGCCATCTGAATCGACAAGATGGTGGCCCGACGCGATGAGGATCAACAGATAAACCGAACCTCTCAAGGCTTGGCCTCGATCCTTACTCATGAGCTTGGCTCGAGATGACCGCTTAACCGCCACAAGAACCACAACGGAACCGACTCGCGCACGATAGAGTAGATGGATATACAGATAAATACCATATTTCTAATAGATGCAAAACCCTAATAGAGAAAGCAATGTAGATGCGAATTTGAATCGAATGGCTTTCTACCTGACGATCAACGAACCGAGAAAAGATAAGATTTCGCGCGGGGAACTCGGAGCCGGCTAGGGTTAGGTCAAACAGCCTGAAAGCAATGGGGAATCAAAAACTGCAACTTGATCTAGGTCACAACAGATCGAGATTGAAAAAATTTGGTCTTACCAATGATGAAGGAGGTAGGACTAGGGGCACGATGAAACTTGATGACCTGGAAGACCGGAGGCACGCAGGCGCTCGGGGAGACAATGCAATGAGCCAATGAGCCTGTGTGGCTGGCTTAGCAAGGAGGTCAAGAGCGGGCAAGGGAGGTGCGGCAAGGTTGCGACGGGATCCAAAAAAAAATTCGGTGGTACGGTTAAGTAGTCCCCCAAACGCGATAGAAAAGGAAACCGAAAAGAGTCCTGAAGTCGCGCGAGATCCACTGACCGGACGCTCTGGTGGTAGCGACCGGACGCTACCACCCAGCATCCGGTCGATTCCAGAGAGGTCCAAATCCTCTGGAATTGGGACCGGACGCGTCCGGTGGTCCATGACCGGACGCAGGCAGGGTCCGGTTAGAACAACTTGAGCACACTTCGATCGACCGGACGCAGAATCCTTCCTGATCGGACGCCTGACAGCGCAGCGGCGTCGGTCACTCCTTCGGCAGCAGATTCACTCTCTCGTGTGAATCGACCGGGACCGGACAAGCAACATCCGGTGCAGCGTCCGGTGCACCTTTTCCAGCAAACCTCCAACCTTCCTTCGCGCTGCCTGTTCCCAATCAAGTCCCAACTTGAAAAAGATCCAAATAAACACCAATTGGGACTGATGTGAGTGACCTCTCTCAAACCCTCATATTTTTCAAAATATTTTGCCTTAGACTATAATTCTTCTTAAGAAAATAGGCAACAAGAGGGCAAATGGAACAAAACGACAAAACAACATTCATGCATATGCAATACTTGTAAGTAAATCTAATTGCTTGTCAAGTTTGATCCAAGGTTAAGCTTCTTCACACGCTTTTAGCAAGGTTATCTTAACCATGTTAGACAAGCCCTATGTGCATTGCCACAAATTAAACATGTTGTATATTACAATGAATGCAAGGGACAACACAAGCTCAATTTTTAGTGAAGTTACTAAAATCAAGTACATTTAGCTCATTCCGCAATCTACAAAATGTAGCCTCATCTAGCGGTTTTGTGAAGATATCCGCTAATTGATCTTCGGATCTTACACCTTCTAGTGATATATCATTTTTAGCCACATGATCTCTTAGAAAGTGATGGCGAATATCTATATGCTTGGTACGAGAGTGTTGAACCGGATTATTTGCAAGTTTTACCGCACTTTCATTGTCGCACAAAAGAGGTACTTTCTCCAGAACTACTCCATAGTCTAGCAAAGTTTGTTTCATGTATAATATTTGTGCGCAACAGGCACCCGCGGCAATGTATTCCGCTTCGGCGGTGGACAAAGCCACACTATTTTGTTTCTTGGAGGACCAAGACACAAGTGATCTACCAAGCAAATGGCACCCTCCGGATGTGCTTTTTCTATCAACTTTGTATCCGGCGTAATCCAAATCGGAATAGCCAATTAATTCAAATAAAGCTCCTTTGGGATACCAAAGACCAATGCTTGGTGTGTGCTTAAGATACCTAAGGATTCTTTTTACGGCAATTAAATGTGTTTCCTTAGGACTAGCTTGAAATCTAGCACACATACACACACTAAACATGATGTCGGGCCTAGATACGGTTAAATATAACAAGCTACCAATCATAGAACGGTAGAGAGTTTGATCAACCGGGTTACCTCCCTCATCTAGGTCGAGATGTCCATTTGTAGGCATTGGTGTCTTGATTGGCTTACATTCATCCATCTTGAATCTCTTGAGAAGATCTTTTGTGTATTTCTCTTGAGAGATGAAGATGCCTTCTTTCATTTGCTTGACTTGAAAACCAAGAAAGAATGTAAGCTCACCAATCATTGACATCTCGAACTCCTTTGATATCAATTCACCAAATTCTTTGCATGAGTCTTCATTTGATGATCCAAAGATGATATCATCAACATATACTTGACAAATGAAGATATGCCCATCTAGCTTCTTGGTGAATAGTGTGGTGTCGACCTTCCCAATGGTGAAGCCCTTCTCAATGAGGAAGTCCCGAAGGCACTCATACCAAGCTCTTGGGGCTTGCTTAAGCCCATATAGTGCCTTGGACAACCTATAAACATGATTAGGATATCTAGGGTCTTCAAACCCGGGAGGTTGATCAACATAGACTAGTTCATTTATAAAGCCATTTAAAAAAGCACTTTTCACATCCATTTGATATAGCTTCATTTCATGATGTGATGCATATGCAAGAAGGATACGGATGGCTTCTAGTCTTGCAACCGGTGCAAAGGTCTCTCCAAAATCCAAACCTTCAACTTGAGAGAACCCCTTTGCAACTAGTCTTGCCTTGTTCCTCACAACAACACCTTGATCATCTTGCTTGTTGCGGAACACCCACTTCGTTCCAATGACTCTTGCACCTTTTGGTCGCTCTTCAAGATTCCAAACTTCATTACGAGTGAAGTTGTTCAACTCTTCATGCATGGCATTGATCCAATCCGGATCTTTAAGAGCTTCTTCTACCTTGGTAGGCTCATAGCAAGAGACAAAAGAGTGATGAGCAATAAATGAAGTAAGTTTTTGAGATCGAGTCATTACACCCTTTGATGGACTCCCTATGATGAGATCTTATGGATGATCTTGTAGGAGAGGTGTGTTTCTTCTATTGACCACTTGGGGAGGAGGTTGTGGAGCATCAACATCTTGTGCTTGTACCACCATTTGCTCATGAGAGATATGAGTATCTTCATTTTCTACTCTCCCATCTTTTTTGCCATCTTGTGGTACATTTGATGAAGAAGGTTGGTTAATGACTTGTACATCATTTTCATCATCTTTTGGCTTGATGTCTCCCACCGGAATGTTCTTCATAGCCTCCCTCAATGGTTCATCACCTACATCATCAAGATTCTCATGTGCTCCTTGGGAGCCGTTAGATTCATCAAATTCCACATCATATGTTTCTTCAACCAAGCCGGTGGCATGATTAAATACTCTATATGCTTTGGACTTTAATGAGTAACCAACAAGAAAACCTATATCACAACGTCTTTGAAACTTCCCTAGGTGTTGCCGCTTTTTGTAGATGTAGCACTTGCAACCAAACACCCTAAAGAAGGAGACGTCCGGCTTCTTCCCATTGAGCAACTCATACGGTGTCTTGACAAGGAACTTTTGAAGAAATAGGCGGTTGGATGCATAACATGCGGTGTTGATTGCTTCCGCCCATAAAGCTTCGGGGGTGTTGTACTCATCTAGCATTGTTCTTGCAAGAGTGATCAAAGTCCGGTTCTTCCTCTCAACTACACCATTTTGTTGAGGAGTATAGGTTGCGGAGACTTCATGTTTGATTCCAACTTCATCACAATAAGCTTCTATGTTTGTGTTGTCAAATTCTTTGCCATTGTCACTTCTTATCTTCTTGAGCTTCACTTCAAATTCATTTTGAGCTCTCTTGGCAAACTTCTTGAAACAAGATGCAACTTCGGATTTGTCATGAAGGAAGAACACCCATGTATACCTTGAGTAGTCATCCACAATCACAAGACAATAGAGATTTCCTCCCAAACTCTTGTATGTTGTTGGTCCAAATAAATCCATGTGTAGGAGTTCTAGCACTCTTGTGGTTGACATGAAAGCTTTGGTTGGATGAGTGTTTGCAACTTGCTTGCCGGCTTGACATGCACTACAAAGCTTGTACTTCTCAAACTTCACATCCTTCAACCCTCTCACCAAATCATTCTTCATAAGCTTCTTGAGTGAGCTCATCCTAACATGAGCAAGTCTTCTATGCCATAGCCACCCAAGTGTTGTTTTGGTGAATAGGCAAGTCTTTAAGTTTGCATCTTCGGAGGTGAAGTCAACTAGATATAAATTGTTGTATCTAAATCCATTGAATATCACTTGTTTGTCATCTACTTTGGATACAATAACTTCCTTCTCGGTGAATAAGCATTGGAAGCCAAGATCACACAATTGCCCAACGGATAGCAAGTTGAAACTCAATGAGGCAACATTGAGCACATTGGAGATGGAATGATCATTTGATATTGCCACTTTGCCCAATCCTTTAACCTTGCCCTTTGAATTATCTCCAAATGTTATTTTCTCTTGTCCATCTACCTCTTCATCTAGTGAGGTGAACATACGAGGATCACCGGTCATATGTTGAGTACAACCACTATCAATAACCCAATGACTTCCACCGGTCTTGTAGTTCACCTACACACAAGAGATTCAAGCTTTAGGGATCCAAGCTTGTTGAGGGCCCTTCACCTTCTCAACAAGTGACTTAGCCACCCAAATCTTCTTAGGCCTACTCTTGTTGGGGGGTCCTAAGAACATGACTTTCATCTTTCCACTAGAATCTTTTCTAAGCATGTAGTGAGCATTGAAAGCAAAGGGTCTAGCATGCTTGGGCAAGGGTTGTGGTGGTGGAGTTTGACACTCATGAGCAAAGTGGCCTTCTTGTCCACACTCAAAACATCTCTTTGGCTTTAGCTTTGGCTTTGATTGTTGGTGTTGAGCTTGAGCCTTCTTCTTCTCTACACTTGCCATATATCCAATGTCACTTCTATCCATCTTCATGATGGTATTCATGAGTAGCTCACTTTGGAGATGCTTGCCTCTAGCAAACTTGCTCAATCCCACCTTGAGATGCTCTTTCTCCATTTTGAGCTTCTTGTTCTCTTCCTTGAGAATATCATTGTTCTTCTCTTCCTTGAGTTTCTTATTTTCTTTTTTTAGCTTCTCATTCTCAAGGATCAAATCTTCGTCATGATCAAGAGTTTCTATCACAATGGTGTTGTGACTTTTCATCTCTTCAAGATCTTTCATGAGCTTCTCATTGTCACTCTTGAGCTTGACATACTCATCATAGTCATTGCACTCAACCACTTGCTTGCCTTTGCTACTAGATCCATGCTCAATGCTCTCATCAATTAAATCATCACATGAGGTAGCTATATCAATCTTAACAACATGGTTAGTAGCAACATGTGGCTCATTTGGTAAGAATTCTTGTGCAATAACAAGGGTATCATAATTGATCTTTAGAGTTGTATATTCATCTTTTAGCTTGTTGTGACTAATGACAAGCTCATTGTGCACCAACTCAAGTTTATCATGTTTATCTTTAAGCTCTTTCTTAGAAGATTTGAGCTCCTTGAGTTTGGATGATATAGAATCATTTGTTTCTTTGAGCTCATCATTAGCCTTTTCTAATGTATCACACTTAGCTAAGAGTGAATCATTTTTAGCATCAAGTTTTTCATTAGTAGCTCTACTCTTTCTAATGATCTTAGTGTATTTTCTTAATATTTTGACAAGATCATCATATGTGGGTGAATCATCATCGCTATCACTATCATCATCACTAGCTTGCTCATCATCACTACTATCATCACTCTTAGTTACCTTGCGTTCACCCTTGGCCATAAGGCATATGTGTGTAGAGGATGATGGCGATGGTGGCGGTGAGGATGCAAGATCAATAGCAATGGCGGCCACCTTCTCATTGTCACTCTCATCATCGGATGAACCACTTGATGAATCAATGTCCGTGAGCCAATCACCGACAATATAGGCCTTGCCACTCTTCTTCTTCTTGTAGAAGTCTCTCTTTTTGCCATCTCTCTTCTTGTATGGCTTGTTCTTTTTCTTTTCATCTTTATCACTTGAATCATCTTTCTTGCCCTTGTTCTTAAACTTGTCTTTCTTGGGCTTTGTGCATTGATGAGCTAGGTGGCCAAGTTTGCCACAATTGTAGCAATCCATCTTGGAGATTGGCTTTCTTCTTGAGCTAGTGAAGAACTTCTTCTTCTTGCCGTCAAACTTGATGCCACTCTTGTTTAGCTTCTTTAGCATCTTGGCGGTCTTTTTCACCATGAGAGCAAGACTTTCTTCATCATCTTCATCACTTGAGCTCTCATACTCAAGTCTTGCCTTGCCCTTATCTTGGCTAGCTTTGAATGCTAAGTCCTTCTCTTTCTTCTTTGTAGAGGTTGAGCCATCTTGTGGCGTGATGTGCATGTACATCTCATGAGCATTGATCTTTCCCAAGATTTGTGTCGGTGTAGCGGCGGAAAGATCACCTTGATGTAGCACGGTCACAATGTGCCCATATTTGTCAATGGGGAGGACACTCAAGATCTTTCTCACAACGTCGGATGGTGACATTTGAGTAAGTCCAAGCCCATTGACTTCCTCTACAAGAACATTTAAACGAGAATACATTTCATTAGCACTTTCTTTGAGAAGCATCTCAAAAGAATTTAGCTTTTTAATCACAAGATGATAGCGTTCCTCACGCTCACTCTTGATTCCCTCATGGAGCGCACAAACGTCCGACCATAGAGCATGGGCGTCTTTGTGGTTCCTTACACGATTGAACACATCTTTGCAAAGGCCTCTAAAGATGGTGTTGTGAGCCTTTGCATTCCATTTTTCATAGTTTACTTCATCGCCTTGGAGTTGTGCGGCATTCTTAGGTGTTGGGAACCCTTGAGAGGCGGCTCTAAGAATTCCAACATCTAGAGCTTCTAGGTAAGCCTCCATGCGAATTTTCCAATATGGAAAATCATCCCCCTCGAAGATAGGAGGAGGTCCATCCCCGTGAGACATCTTGCTCTAAGCGGTTAGGCTTAAAAACATGAGCACGAGGCTCTGATACCAATTGAAAGGATCAAGATGCCCAAGAGGGGGGTGAATTGGGCTAATTCTAAATTTTCTTGCAATAATCAAATCCTACGGATAGCCCAATTAACCTCTTGTGCCTAGAAAAGTGTTTATGTCAAACTAATGCACAACAACCTCGCAACCTATGTTCCAAACTTACTCTAGCAAGCAATTCTATGGATGTGAAACAAGTATTGAATTGCTCAAAGTAAATACTCAAAGTAAGTGCTCAAAGTAAATAGAGAGAGAAAGGAACGCGGCGATGTTTTGCCAAGGTATCGGAGAGTTGCCACTCCCCACTAGTCCTCGTTGGAGCACCCGCGCAAGGGTGTAGCTCCCCCTTGATCCGCGCAAGGATCAAGTGCTCTCTACGGGTTGATTCTTCGACACTCCGTCGCGGCGAATCACCCAAAACCGCTCACAACTTGAGTTGGGTCACCCACAAGCTCCGCCGGTTGATCACCAAGCTCCCAATCACCACCAAGCCGTCTAGGTGATGGCGATCACCAAGAGTAACAAGCACGAACTCTCACTTGACCACACGAAGCCTAATGAGAAGATGGATGCACACTTGTCTACTCTTGATTCACTAATGAGGTTTCACTCTTGGATTCTCAAATCACAAACACCTCACTAGGACCTTGCTCTTCTTGGCACTCACAAACGTGTTTCTCAGCTATTGGAATAAGCAAAAGTAACTCCACACACGAGTGGAGCTTCTATTTATAAGGCAGCCTGAAAAACGAACCGTTATGAGCTTCTGCGGGATGACCGGACGCTCCGATCATATTGACCGGACGCTCCGGTCAGTTCAACCCATGCAACAGTTTCCAAGTGATGACCGGACGCTAACAGGGTCCGGTCAGCACTGACCGGACGCGTCCGGTTGATCTTGGATGCTTACTGTAAACGACCGGACGCTGGATACTCAGGGTCCGGTCACCACTGACCGGACGCGTCCGGTCACACTTTCTCAAATCTGGACCCTTACTGGAGTCGACCAGACGCTGGCCTTCAGCGTCCGGTCACACGACCTTCCAGCGTCTGGTCACTCCAGACTTGTTCTCCTCAGTCAAATGAACTGACCGGACCCTGCGGCCAGCGTCCGGTCGCACCGGAGCCAGCGTTCGGTCAGTATTTGACCCTCCATTCACTTCCAACTCTCGATCATATGAGAATGAAGTTTGCTCCAAAAGATCTTAGGCATTCATAGGAGCTACCTAGAGCTAGTTTTAACAAGTGTGCACCACACCTAACTCACTAGACTCAACTAGGTCAAGCTACCCGTTCATACCCCCCTTCATAGTACGGCCAAAGGAAAAAACAAAGTCCTAAACTACTCTAAGTGTCTCTCCAACTTCAATTGACACTTAGAACTAGTTATCCTTAACCTTGTCGTCCATCCTTTGAAAACCGAAACGATTTCCATCGTAGGGGCATGACAACCTCAATTGCCCAATCGATCTCTATTACCATGACCTAACTTAATTGCCTCTGCAAAACACACGTTAGTCATAGTAATCTTGTATTGACATTAATCACCGAAATCCACTTAGGGGCCTAGATGCTTTCAAAGTCGTCCCGGCTTTCGTTCGGCCTTCAGCAAGGTGAGATGGGGCGTTTCCCTCACGGTGGTCCGCCATGGCCGCCTGAGCGGGCGCACGGCCAGAGCGTCGTGGGGTGTTTCGCGATTTCAATTAGGTTGTGCCTTGAGTAATAGTTGACTTGGTTATCGCAATCGTGCAGTGGTTTCGTTGGCGGAGTAGCGGGTCACCGGAGACGTCGTCGCTGTGCTCGCCGGGAACCAGCGTCACCCCATGTTCGTGGCCAATCGTCTTGCCGAGCCCCGTGCCTTCGCCCAATCCGTCTGTCACACCGCTGGTGAGGTCCTCTTACTCCTAGAGTACCTGGTTGACTCGATTAGGGCTAAAGTGCGTCGGAGCGTGTGGCCGTCCCCGGCGGATGTAGGTAGATGCCATTTTCGTGGCCGTCGTGTTGGAAGGTAGTAGCGAACCAATTAGAACTGCTACTTTGTTCAACGTAGACTGCTAGTGGTCACCGAGTAGTATTTGAGGCGTTCAAATAGGTGATTTCGCCGACGTCGGGCTACCGCGGCCAGTCACCGCCGCGGCGTGTGGCCACGCTTGCATGGTGCGCCATTCTGGGCGTGTGTTACCTCATTCCGTTTTGCATGGCACGTGGAAGCTTGTGGGGATGCTGGTGTGTGCCGGCGTGGTCGGTGCTCGCCGGCGTTTGGCCGGTGAGGTCGCGGCTCCGTTAAGTCCGACCAGGGGTGTCGCGACGTGAATTTGAAGAAAACGAAGGGGTTAAGTGCTAGAGTCAGTGAGAGGATGGAATAGTGTAATGGACTACGCTGTCATTTGATGGGAACCCGAGGGCTCTTTTGCATATTGTGGCATGCGCGCGGCTCTTCTTCCCCGTGGGCCGCTAGCACGCGTGGGCCGTGCCTAGTTGGGCCACGCCGGTGGCTGCGCGTGCGTGCAGGTGGGGAGTCAGGTTGGGCCGAGCCGGCGCTAACGTGGGCCACGAGATCGAAAGTGGTTTTCATTTTTTCCAGCGAATTTGTTAATGTTTATTCAATTTAGTTTTCAAGCTGAACTTTGATAATTTGTAGTAAATTGTGTATAGTAAAACCAATTTTGTTAGGTTTGCAAAATTACCATCTACTTGTTAGTACAGTTAGGTTACAGTTAGCTGTGACGATGGTAGTTTCATAAATTCAAACTAAAGAGCTTAGTATTATGTAGATTAATAATTGTAGAAATTTTTGTGATAAATCGGTGATAGTTATAGCTATAAAAATTTTACAGTAACCTCACTAGATTATTATGTACTTGCTGTAAATTTCATAGTCCTAGAGTAGGATGCCAAATAGAGTAGCTATTACCCTTGCTTTATCGTATATAGCGTAAATTAGCATTAGGAGTAAGAACACCTGTAGTTGCTATAATAGAATCTCTGATGTATGAAATGGACTTGTATTGTAACTCGTTCTCATTATTGGATCCTTTGAAGGTTTGGACTAGAAGAAGGATCTGAGTTTAAGGCAAGTATGTCATGGGATCTTCCTTGTTGTCCTATACACCTTTAATCATTTAATTTATACTGTATGTGTCTACCTTGACTACCACTAAGGATTTCCTAGTACTTTGTACCTTGTGCCTTGATACCTATGGGGTATTGCATTGGGTAGTATGATGCTAGTGCTCAACTAAAGCCATGATCTTGTAACTTGACTAATGGTATATGCAATAAACATTAAAAGATGTTTTTAGCAACATGGAACAAGGGGGCTAGAGCATTGGGATGTTATTATGGTGCTCTAGATTTCTCACCCTAAGGACTTATCTGTAAGTGATCATCCGGGACTTACAGTACAGCTGTGAGGGCTATATGGCTCTGGATTTAGCTCAGTATGAGGGCCTTTTCTAGCTTGTTAGAGGTTACCTTTATTGGCGTAAGAATGGCTTAACGAATCAGGTATAGGACATCCTCTACTCTTATGTGTATAGCCATGATGGAATTATACCATTCAACAGGGGGGTTTCTATATCTGTTTGCCGAGTGAATCTAATGGCTCTAACTTGTTAGACGAACCTTTGAAAGACTTCATAGTGAACCCTGCCGACCTTCCTTGGTAGTGGGTCAAGAGGCTGATCACCTCGGGCGAAAGGGTAAATCATGACTCACAGTGAAAGTGTATAGCCTCTGCAGAGTGTAAAACTGGTATATCCAAGGCCGCTCGTGACCGTGAGCACGGCTATTATAACAGTTTTACACTCTGCAGAGGTTGAACACTTTCACTGTGAGTCATGATTTACCCTTTCGCCCGAGGTCATGAGCCTCTTAACCCACTACCAAGGAAGGTCGGCAGGGTTCACTATGAAGCCTTTCAAAGGTTCATCTAACAAGTTAGGGTCGCTAAGGATTCCCCATCAACCAGTAAGATCCATCCCCCCAAGGTGTGACTAAGGAAACCAAAGTGCACTCCCTTGGTAGGCCAAAATCAAACCAATCGGAGCCCCTCTTGCGCCATGAAGGTAACCACTAACAAGCTAGAAAAGGTCCTCATACTTGACTAAAGCCAGAGCCATGTAGCCCTCAAAGTTGTACTATAAATCCTAGATGATCACTTACAGATAAGTCCTTAGGAACAGGAAACAAGAGCACCATAAAAATAGCTCAATGCTCTAGCCCCCTTGTTCCATGTTGCTAAAAGGCATCTTTTAGTGTTTATTGCACAATCCATTAATCAAGTTACAAGATCATGGCTTTAGTTTGAGCACTAGCATCATACTGCCCAATGCATAAACCCATAGGAATCAAGGTACTAGGTAACAAAGTACTCTTAGTGATAGTCAAGGTAGACACATGCAGCATGAATTAAATGATTAAAGGTGTATAGGACAACAAGGATGATCCCATGCTATACTTGACTTAAACTCAGATCCTTCTTCTACTGAATTGTAACCTCCAAAAGACTTCTTCTGGATCACTAACTTCTTCTATATCACCAACGCAAAGCTCACCGACTGGACATGATCATAAAGCACCACACAAGCATCCACACAATCATACACGAAGCAAACAATAGAGCTAGATTAGAACAGTACATCCAACATAATAAACAATAAGTAAAAAGGCTTTAAAGATGTTCTACACGTTACTACAAACACACAGACACGAAAAACACTCTAATCGGAGCTATACCGAACAAGTTATGAATTAAACAAGATTTCCTTTAATAAAATAATAGATTAAATCTAACCTCGAATTTCAAAAGTTGAAAACATGTTAAACAGTAGGATGAACATGTAGATTACGCAATTACGAATCTAACACAACTTGAACGGGTCAAATCGGAGTTAAAACGGAGAAGTTATGGCCTAGTGACAAAACTGTAAATAGATGAAAGCGTATTTTGGATCTAACCAAAGTAATTATGTTTTCAAAAGAAGAAAACGTATTTTGAATCTAACAGAGAAATTCTACGTTTTCCAGAAAGAGAAAACGTATTCTGAAACTAATAGAGAGAAACTACGCTTTCAGAATAGGAAAATGTACTCTGGAAGTACGCCTTGGACTACGGGTTCGGATATATCAAATTATAGGGGCTCTTTAGCAAAACTACAGGGACAACGGGTTCAAATCCACAAACGTGCGGGGTTCTTTTGCAAAGTTGCCGGCCAAAACGGTACGGGTGAATCTGGGCCGCCGGATCGAGAGCGGATTGTGGGGATTAGAAGAGGGAGGGAGGGAGAAGACGTGGCCGCCGGAACAGGGCCGGGCGTGGTGCTTGCCATCGCCGAAATCTAGAGACCTCGCCGGAGTTCGTCAATCTGATGACTTTGGGCATCAATGGCCACGGGGTTTGCACGGGAGGAGAGAGCGGATGAAAGCAAACTGACCTAGGGGATTTTCGATGGCAGAGAATGGACGGGGACGGAGCGAGGCGACGCAGGGCTCGCGCGACAGCTATGGTTGCGGCGGTGGCGTTGCGTGCTAAAGCAGAGGCGGCGGCTGCGAGCTAGGGTTGGGACGAGGGCAGCGTGTCACCTGCTGCTCGGTATTTAAGGGGCAAAGCGGCTTGGAGCGCATGGCAATGACGCGGAGGTGGGGCGGCAGCGTACTCCGGCAACGGTAGAGTCTGGCTTGATGCCGACTCAAGGTGGAAGATGCCACCGACGCGTGGGTCCAACATGTCAGTGACACAGGGACGAGGCCCGACTATCAGCCAGAGAGGAAGGGAGGGCGGCGACTGCCCGAGTGGGTTGCGGCCTATGGGAGCGGTGGAGAGCTGGGTCTGCGGCGCGTGTGGGCCAGCGGTGGGAGAGACGCGAGCGCGCTGGGCTGAGGGAAGAGAAAAGCTAGAGCGGGCCGCACGGGAGAGGGAGCAGGCCACAGGGAAGGAGAGGGGGATGGGGAGCTAGGCCGGCGGGCCTTCGGGCCAGAAGGGGAGGAGGGAAGTTTTCATGATAAATTTTAAATTAATGAAAATTTTTATTTTCCTATGTTTTCATGAGCACAAAAATTCCAAATTAAATCATTTTAGCTCTATTTCCAAAAATTCAAATTTTAGGGTGATACAAAGATGACCTCGACGAACACTTTTAGGAAAAAGATTATATGGCTGAGAAAGATCATTCGGAGGAACAGCTAAACCAAATGTAACTTGCTTCTTAGAAGATGAAGGAACACCTAATAAAATTTTAAAAATAATAAATTTAAAACAAAAAATATTACTAATGAAACACAAATACAAAGGAAAAAATATAAATAACTCACACTTGGAAGATGAACCCGGAGCAACACCCATGAGACCCTGACCTCCAAATTGAGTACCAACTGGAGGAGAAACTAATATGAACACATGAAATAAAACAACAAATTGAAACACATCATTACTAAAACAAAACAATAGGCAATGGATGGGCACAGAAGATAACTCACCGAGATCCTTAACCAGAAAAGAAGCACTTTCAAATTTCTCAACATTAACCTACAATTCACATGAATGAAAATTATAAATGACAAAACAATATATCAATAAAAAAGCATAAAAAACAAACTCAAGTAATACCTGAGAATCATGAGGTTGATGAAAATCATTTATATTTTCTGATGCAGCAGCCATCTCAGGAGAAGCAATATGAGGATCAGAAGAACTTTCATAATCAACAAACTCCTTCAAAACCTTAATAACTAATACCTGTGACTTTTGCTTAAATGAATATACATGATTCATCAATTTGGAGAACATGGTCTTCAAATCATCAGGAAGAGCACCAAGAGAGACCAAATCAACAGGAATACAAGGAAGACAACCCTTGCAATGTTCTTCAATGACATTCAACAAACTAGCCTTCAAACTATTAGGCGCATCACAACCACAAGTTGCTTCAAGCTTAGACAAGAACTCAGCAACATCAGAAGCCTCAGGAACTGATTCTTGCTGAGAAGTCAAAGCCTATCAAACAAGAAAAAAATGTTAAAACATATAAACATATAAACAAAAAAAATATGACAAAAAATACCTTGTGATAGCATATCTTCTCAAAATCAAGAAGAGGCAATGAGAGAAGTCAACATGATCCAAATACATAGCCTTGCAAATAAAACAGAAAAAGTAAAAAATTAGAATAAACTAAAGAATTCAAACACAATGATACAAAACTAAGAATTCAAAAATAATAAAAACAATGCACATAGACTAGAGATAACTTACAGCAAGATAGAACATACATCCACCAAGAGTACCAAAATTTTTCTGACCATCTTTCTTTCCTTTGTTGAAACTCTTAATACCATCAAGCAACCAACGCAAAACAAACCCTGACTAGTCAAAAGAACTTATATGCTCAAGGTCTTCAAACACACCAAGGTAGCAAGGGTTTGGAACCAAATTAGAGTTTGGACAAAGGAAACAATGCAGAGCCATGACCAAAAAACAGATTAGCACTACTTCATCAGTAAGATCATCGGCTGCCAACTTATCAGCAAAGAAAGAAACTTGAGGCAAAGAAGTCTTGTCAATCTTAGATAGAATAATAGCTCTGGCAGCAGCATAATTGGAAGGAAAAGGAGTACCACCAACAGGAATACCAAGAACAAGATTCATAGATTTGGCAGTCAACGATGTAACCTTCCCATGAACAATAAGATCTCCAGATTTTGACTCAACAAGAGACGCCAGCCACTTAGAAAACTTCTTAGGGACAAAACACTTGTCAAAAAGCAGTAGAGAGCCAAATCCATATCTCCTGATAACATCCTTCTTAGCTTCAGACATGGAACTAATGACAGTAGCAAATTTACTGACAGACTGCCTAGTAAACCCACCAGACGAAGCCTTTGAAGATTTCTGCTTCTTGGATTATATTAACAAAGAAAAGAATAAAATAAAATATATAGTACTAAAAATAGAAAAGGAAAAAAATACCTGAGCTAGCAAAGCCACATACATTTTACGCTTTAAGGCCCTGATTCTTTCATACCGAAATAAGGACAAAAAATATAAAGTAAAAATGAAGATTTATTTGAAGGGAATTTAAACACAAAAAATATAAAAAACAATAATAGCTACTTGAATCTAAAAGGCCAATTCGAACAAATCTTCAAAAGAGATAGCAACTCTCATTAAATAAAACAAAATACAGATTGCATTATCACAAACTGATAGCTTCATTAAAAAATACAATGAAAGAAAAGAAACAAAAATGTCTTCACTAATCAATGACATATTAAGCGTAATAGATTAAACAGAAATATAAGAAAAGCACAGAGAATGACAAAAGCAAAAGCACTAAAATTCTAAAGGTGGTCAAATATTTGATTTTCTGAGATAACTAATCAATAACAAGCAAAATAATGTCCATCCA
Organism: Miscanthus lutarioriparius; assembly: GCA_904845875.1. Lineage (NCBI taxonomy): Eukaryota > Viridiplantae > Streptophyta > Magnoliopsida > Poales > Poaceae > Miscanthus > Miscanthus lutarioriparius. The sequence continues at coordinate 88,608,387 of CAJGYO010000004.1, read as the reverse complement.
CAAACAAGGAGTGGCATAGCATTGACAAATCAAGACTAACAATAGGAAACTCTTATTTCAGACTATAGAGGCACAAGATTGGCAACAATCAATAAAAAAGGTTAGCAGAAATGCAGAATGAGATCTAAAATGGAGGGAGTGAAGCTTAGCATCACAGTCATACGGATCATAGGATCAGATGCAACCACCAGCACAACACAGACCTTTTAGAAATAAAAATGATAAATAATACACAGCCTACAAAACCAAGTAACTAGCCACATACAACAAGTTTCACTATTGGAATTAAAAAAACAAGTGGAACTGAACAGACGAAGAAACCAACATGATGGACAGATGGTACAAGGAAACATACATCTTTCAAACAATGTTCATACAAAGTTTTACTGAACCTCTGAACAGCTGAATCATCAGTTGAAGAATCCTAAAAATGACCAAAAACAAACATTATAACTAAAATATGTAAAACAATATAATACAACTGAACAAATAAAAAAACTTACCTCAGATAACATCTCAACATCAGAACTTGATTTATCACCAAAAGAATCATCATTAACATATTGAGAACACATCACATCATCACTCTGACTATCTTCTAAATCAATAAAATCATCTTCAGAACATAAACCAGCAACTCGACGCTTTTTTCGGCCGCTAGTATCCATCTACAAACACAAAAACAATCATGTATCACAAAGGAGCAAAATAAGAAGTAAACTAACACAAAAACATAGTCATTGCAAAAATACTCCAAGCTAATACGTAAGGGAGAGCTATAGATAGAGATAAGTAATGATTTTAAACATGATTGCTTCACAAGTGACTCACAATGGCAAAATAAAACAAAAAAACATACTAAAACTCTGAATAAGATGAAATCAACTAAACCTGAACTTAAAATGCAAATAAATTCTAAAAACATGAACCTGAAGTAAACATAGAAGCTAAAGACAATAAATGAAAAAAAGGAAATCAAACCTGATATAACAAAACATATTTCATAAACTAAAACTCTGAATATTAACTAAACTAACAGCTACAACAATGAAGCCTGATACAAATTGAACTAGAAGTATATTAAAATGAAAATGAAACCAAACATGATATAACAGAACAAATTTCATACACTGAAATTCTAAAAGTTAACTAAACTAACAGCTAAAACAATGAAGCCTGAAACAAAATTGAACTAGAACTGAATTAAAATGAAAATAAGATCTACTAAACTTAACCTGAACTTCAGTTCAACTAAAACTAAAAATAGATTCTTCCAAACAAAAATAAATGTGAACTACAACTAAAAACTGATTCTATTAAACTAAACTTGAACTGAAAATAGGATGTACTCAACTTAACCTAAACTTAAAATCGAAATAACTTCTACAAAATAAAAACTGAAGTAAACATAGATTCTAGTTGACCTCATCCTAAAACTACTACTGAACCAGAACCTAGAGCACCGAACAACATGAAAATAGATCAATCAACCATTAAAACACATTCAACAGATAAGCGCAATACACAAAACAACTCAACACATAGCTGCACAACGAAAGGAAATACAAAGAAAAGAATAGAGAAACTAATACCTTATACCAGACGCCGATCCAATCTCCAGACGAATACAATCACTGAAGAATAGGACATCGCAGCTCCAAAACGGTCGACAAAACTACAAAGATATAGAAATGAATTTTGTCAGAATGAAACATTAATAGATACAAATCCAAATCCACAACAAAAAAAATAAAACTATGAACATAAATTAACGAACCCTAGCACCGTGGACGATCCAAGCTCCGGGTCAGCAGCAAATCTCAACATGAACAGATCACAGACCGCCATAGAAAAGGGGAAGAACAACATCCGACCAAATCGAAGAAAATATAACAACACAGGAGACTAAGAAGACATGCATACAATTCAAATAGCTCAGATACATGGAACTAAAGGAGAAATCGAGGAACAAATCACAAACCCTAGCGCCGAATCCTCGATACGCCTCGCGTCGCCTCCAGTCACCTCTTCGAGATCCATTGACAGAAGAGGAAGACGACACAGGAGATTCAGAATACATGCATACAACTCAAAATAGCTCAGATCCATGGAACTAAAAGCAGAAATCGATGAAGAAATCACAAACCCTAGCGCTGAATCCCCGAGACGCCTCGCATCGCCTCGCGTCGCCTCTTCGAGCTCCACTGACAGATGAGGAAGACAAAACGTAGGCAGAAATGAAGCGGCAAACACGAGGACTCCGTTGCAAACCAGAAAATAAGGTGCGACTCCCAAAAATCGAAACAGCAGGCGCTGACAAGATGGACACACATGTCAGACACAGAGCAAAGCAAATGAAACACAGACGGCGCAGATGAGGGACACAGGGATCGGACGGCATCCAAAATTGAGTGACAGATGCCAAAAGATTGCTCGAGTGAGCTATAGATTTCCTGTTTTTTAGTGCTTGAACTACCAGGCTGCCAATTTTATTGTATTTTCGTGCAGAATCCACATGATTTCCTTGTTTATATTGCTATAACAGATAAATAAAACAAAATGAACAAGTTAAGGACCTGTTTGCATCCCATCCTAAAAAGCATGCAATTATCACTTCTCTAAAAGTCCAACAATTTGAAATTTGATCAGGTTTATATGAAAAACTACTGATACCAATTAATGGCCCTGTTTGTTTCGTTGAAATTGAACTTATGCTAATGCTTATACTGATTTATTGTGAGAGAAAAACACTGTTCGTTCGCTGAAAAATATTGCTACAGAACAGGGTGAATATCATTAAATTATCATAGTAAATCTATTTAGACATATATTGATACTATTTTATAAAAAGTTAGTTAACCTTAACAAGTTTGACTTGTTCCAAATCTAAAATTGTATTTTTTTTATTGGGACAGAGGGAGTAATTGATAGTTAGCTTGTGACAATTAGTAGCTCTATTTGAATCCTCAACCGATAAACCAGCTAATATCTTACCAACCACCAGCTACCAATTAACTATTAGTTGGTTTCTCCTATCCCAGCTAAACACAACTAATAGTTAGCTAGGTGGATCTTAATAGGGTTTTAATTATTTTGAAACAAAACGAAACAAGCAGCCATTTTGACGCTTGCAATTTTGTTATTACAATTTAAGGGATAGGTATTGGTTTTTTTTTATTGAAAATGAGGATGTTACGAAAATATGCAATGGACGCTGGAAAATCGCAAATGATTGAATGATGGCAATGGTGCCATGAAGTGAAGCCATTGTGAATACACAAAATTCGGATTTGCCACTATGAAAAACGGAAATACTTCCTGCAGAGCGTCCATCCGTGACTCTATGTCCGGACGCGACTCCCTAGCCGCGGGCCCTAAACAAAAAATAAATCCCTATTCCCTTGTACTTATCTGCCCGTCCCTTCCGAGCCAACATCCCACTCCTTCGTGCTTATCCACCGGCCCCAAAGCAGCGTGGCTGCTCATCCGTCCACCCCATTCTCCAACGCACGCCCGTCGGGCTGCCGCGCCATTTCATTTTTCACGTCGCCGGCTGCGCCACGTGTCTCGCTCCCTGCGGCGCTCACCTGTGTGGCAACCACCTAGGTCGCTCGGTGTGGCTACTCATCCGTTCGCCTCTTCCCCAGCCCGCTCTTGTCGGGCTACCGCGCCGTGCCCTTCTCCCCATCGCCGGCCACGTCGAGCGCCCTCGCTACCTGCGCCGCTCACCTGCATGTCAGTCACCTGCGTCGCTCGCTCCCTCGCCGTTCATCCGTTGCCCATCGCCGTTGGGCGCGCAGCTAACCCGTCGTGGTCGTTAGGGCACATGTGCCGTGGCGCCTCATGTCTTCCCTGGCCGAGCCAAGGTGAGCTTGGCCTGTGCTGGTGGTGCTTGCACGCCGCGGCTCGCTGCCGACTCCCACCCCGACGGCGGGAATCAACTGGCCCGGCCTTCCCTCCCTTATGCTGCATATGTATGTTTCAAGTGTTTCAAACGTTTCAGATGTATGTTGCAATTATTTCATCTTGATGTTGCAAAAGTTGATCGGGGATGTTACACATGTTGCATATGTTGCAAGTGTTACAGAGTCATGTTGCAAGCGTTTGTTCGAACTGTTTCATTTGTTTTCAGACGTATGCTGCAAGCGTTTTGATCTGGATGTTGCATATGTTTTTACACATATGTTGCAACAGTATGCACCAAAATGTTTCATCTATTTCAGTCTTATGTTGCAGAAAGTGTTTTCATGTTATATGGGTGTTGCATATGTTTTCATACATATATTATAAGTGTATGTTCTAAATATTTCACCTGTTTTAGTTTAAATGGACGTTGCATACCCCCTCTGTTCCTAGTCGTTTTCACTTCCCAGAAAACAAATTTGACTAAATATATATATATAAATACTAATATTTATGTTATAAAATTAATATTGTTAGATAGTTGAATCTATTTTCATAATAAATTTATTTAAAGATATAAATGGTGTACGTATTTTCTATAATTCCAGGCAAACTTACGGCACGGAAACCAAAAGTTGCAGTTATTTAGGGACGAAGAGAGTATATTGCAGTGGTTATACACATATGTTGCAAACGTACATTTTAATTGTTTCACCTTGTTTTAGTATATTGCAACTGGTGCTGCTCCCCACTTGCACTCTGATTCGTGGACAAGCACATGCTGCACCAGGCGCCCCTGCTCCACAGGTGAAACATCCTTAATTTTCCGCGAAGGGAAAATCCACAGAATAAATTATAATATGATGAAACCAATAGTTGATTCCATCATATTATCATATATCAGTCGATATCACAGTCATACATCGTAAAATTACAAGAATACAAGATATTACATCACTGGGGAACACACCTATTACAGAGTTAATCTAGCGGAAGACTATCGAGTGAAGGCTTCTCCTTCATGGGTCGTCATCAGAGTTGGCGTACTGCAGCGTAGATTCCATCTCTGAACCAAACTTGAGCGTAGGCACGAGACCTCCTAATCCTTCTATAGTCAGCATCTCTGAGAAGCAGGAAATCTGCACACCGCCAGATGTGTGCAGGCCATGGTCAGCACCGATGAGCTTTAGTGGAAAAGATAAAACAAGAGGATCTGGTGATCCTAACATTTTGCTGTGGTTTACATCCTTAGCGCATGAGAAGTAAGTAACAGTAGTAATGTAATAATAATGTCCAGTTTTTAACACATTCCCAGCCACACACATCCACATCCATCCATATCCATCCATCCCAAACCATCTCCACACCACCACACCGTATCTCATCTCACACACTCAGGTCGACAGGCCGACTCCCTCTCAGCACTTGTCTCAACGGCCCACAGCCCCTGGCTCACGGCCGAAAAATACCCCAACCCTGGAGGGAGAAAAGAAGGACTCATCTCCTATCTAGTTTAAGCAAAACCCAGGAAAGGTCCATAACCGACAAGTCGGCATATGTATTGATCGATCAACCATACACTCTGCAGAGGTTTCACATACCCACAAGATAGTCATCCTCGATGGTGCCCCGTCTAGGCAGATTCCGGTCGCTTGCTAGCCTAGAACGATGCCACCCTACCTCTCAGCCCTGGAACATCCCAAGTCTAGTCTGGGATGGCTGATACTGTGAGTCGTAGACAGAGCCGGGGCCCACCGGATGTCAAGAGCCGGTCCACAAGGCCTCCTGAAGTCTCGGAAGGGTGAGGGGGGGAAACCGCGCACCCCGTACCTCCTTGCACATGTTTGCCTAGCAGTAGTGGCATCGCTCTACCAAGTAGTCCGACCTACCCGCACCATATAGGGCGAGTGGGATGTAAAGGATTCTCGGTGAATCTGAGTACTAGTAAGTCCTTAGGGATGACCAAGCCAGAATGTCTTCATCAGGGTTTCCATTTTACGTGCCACCACAGCACCTCTACCCCGGGCTCCACCTCTCCGAGGTTCACACCCAAGGCCACCTCCAATTACCATTTACCCGCCACAGGTATTCCATATCCAAGTGCCCAAGTAGCACCACATGGCAAGACTCGCCCCATGCTCGTCGTTATTCCAGCTCGATCGACACAACCCTCACTCTCCACGCACCCAAGACACACATAGCACGCTCACACACCACCAAGTCCGGCACCCATAGCCAAACCATTCCCAGGGGTTCACCACCAGCATCACATCCCAGATATAATGCAAAGTGGAGTTAAAAGTAAGTATAGTGGTATAATATGCAAACAAGCAGGCAAGTAAGCATATATATAAGTGAGCAAAGGCGCAAAGCAGGGTGACATGGTAGAGTGGGTTGCATCAGGGTAATAATGGCTCAGGTAGTAGCATGCATCAAGGCACTAGCAAGGAATAATTATAAAGCGCTAGCAGTTCTAGATATTATGCAATGTCTAATAGGATTCTCTAAAAGAGGATGCTGCCATGACACCTGCGATGTCGAGGTAGTAGTGGTACCAATCTTCGTTAGTTGATGTAGTCGATCAGCAAGGTCTCCTCTTCCCAGGGTCCTGTCGTCGTTCATGTTCTCCTTCTCCATCGGTTTCCGATCCAACGTTGTCCTCGTGGCAATTACCTCCAAAACACACTCAAGGCAAGAGAACAAACAATATTCCAAAAAGGCGACAAGACCCAGAAGGAACACAAAGAGGAAATGACTTGGCCCTCTCGGCTGATGTCCGATCCATGGGCCAAAGAAACATGAGTGGTGGTATGCTGAGCACAAGCTTAAGTCATGGCCAAGCCAGTATGGCTTTACGATAAATGGTTTAAGCCAGAGCTTATCCAGAGCAAACACCACGGCTCACGATCTTTCGATCCGGTGTCATTGAATTGACGGGGATTGGAAGTCGGGCCCCAAGAAAGAAGAACGACGGGGTTCGGCTCTTAATACCTTATCCCGCAAGTCACAATTGGACACGAGTAGCAAACGAGAATGTTTAACACTATTGTAACTTGGCTCCAACGTACTTCAGCTCGCCCGCTATGGTAGAAAGCGGTAGCGCAAAGAGATTGGACATCAACGTTTCCCCTCGATCCACATGACACAATAACGTCGGGAGCCGAGAAGAGAGTCGCTCAACACGGCAAAAGATGCGGGGGTTAGCTAGGCACATCCATGTCATGTTCTCAGACACATCTTCGGGAAAGATGGTTTTAGACGGTCGATCGGGTCGACACGCACGGGTCCGAGGTACGACTTAGACCATAGCTTTGCTAACAAAAGGGAATAGTTCGGTCTTTGATCCAATCATCACGGGCAAGACAGGATCGAATAGAGCGGGCTATTAGCGCAATAAGAGCAAGAACAACCAAGAGCAAGGTCCACTTCTTCTAACACACACGCCACGACAAAGACGGGGCATCGAAAGGAACGACACTCAAGTACACCAAGTGCGTAAGCCACTCGTAGGGTACCCGACCTGGGTGCACTGGCACTGAGATATCTCTTGGATTCGAAGCGGTGTGGTTGTCACCGCGAGAATCAGAGAAACGTGATGGTCAAATGGGGTACAAGCATACAAGGGCTTGAGCATGAAGAAGCAAACAAAAGCGAAAGAGAGGCGTAGCTCCATGGTCATGGCGAGGCGAACTCGCGGCCACAAGCTACACCAACGAGTTGGCACCCATCGTTCCACGATTGTTATCTCTAGGTCATCTCCCATAGGACTTGGTCAGGGAGGGATCAAGGCGTGCGGGTGATATCCACATCGGTGTTAGTATCGACATCGAATCCATCACGACCATGTTCTAGGGCCGAAGGCAGGAGCTAACACTCATGGTACTATGAAGTCAGCTAAAAAGCGAGGGGTTGAGTTACACTCGGCATCATGGTCATGGTGAGACGGATCCCGCGATTGTAACATCCAAACAAGGTACGATCCCTCAGCCAACTTGAAGGCTCGGCACACAGGCAGCAACACCAACAACCAGCGATAAGAACCAAACACGACCGAAAGACGCAACAACTCGACACGACTACGGAGTAGCACATCTCCGTAGCAACGAGGGAACCTGCATAAGGGCATGGCATATGTGGATTCAGATAGGCATAGATCGTGAAAGACGGGTGTAAGATCGAGTGTATGAAAGAGCGAAGGGAGGGCTTTCATCGGCATCAGAAATGGCGTCCAACTAGGATTCGTCCTTGCGGCAAAGGTGAAGATGGCCAGGGGCGGTTGTAGCTTGTCCCGAAGGGTCGTGGCTTCTTCTGGCCAGCTAAGGCCAGCTACGGCTTGCTGTGGCTAGCTGTGGCTTGCTACGGCTCGCTGTGGCTGGCTGCGGCTGGCTATAAGTGGCTATGGTTGGCTAAAGGCTGGCTATGGCTGGCCGGGCATGGCAGCGACTGGCCGGGAGGTGTCTACTGCTGTGATGTCGAGGCAAAAAGAGGTCTTGGGCTAGCGAGTGCACGTGCATGGTTGTCCAAGCGGTGGCATCGGCAAGGCCCGGTCTACCACCGTGCTGTTCGTGTGCACCGCGAGCGTCAGGCTACGGCGGATCTTGCGTGAGCGCGGCTTGGCACGCTGAACGATGACATGATGAGGCCGTGGGGGTGTGGCGATGAGGCTTGTGCGCGGCGTGTAAGGCATGGCCGCGCGTCACCGCCGTAGGCGCGCGTGCGGGTGCGGTGCTCACGCGTGTGGCTGCAACCACTGTGGTCGGCTGTGGCGGTGATGCCGCGCTGTGTAGCTGGGGTATCCGGGTGCAGGTACTAGCCGGGCAAGGGCAGCGGTAAGGGAGAGACCTGGCAGTGCATGTGCTGGTGCGGTATCTCCTTGACGGTCTGTGACGTGCCGGCGCTCACGCAATGGTGTGCTAAAGGATGACCGAGCAGCACCGCGTGCAGCTGTGCGTGTGTCCAAGCAGTGTGGCACCACGGTGGTGCACCATGGTCGACCGGTGAGTCGGTAACAACGGTTCGACGGCTAGCAAACAGAGATGGCAACAAGGGAACGCATAAAGGCGGAACTTTGGGGCTGGCTGTGATCGTGTGCCGCATTGCAACGTCATAGGCGAGGTCACCGGGCTGGTGTGGCTGTGTCCGGTACTGGGACGTCGGAGCGGAGACTACGACGGCGCGTTCAGTGGCGCCGGGTCGTGTGCCGCGTGCCAGTCGGTGCCATGGCCGTGAGGGTGGCGAGGTAAGCACTCGTGTGCATGACGTGGACGTCATGTTCCTGAGTAGCCGAGAACAGGCACTATTCCGGTGGCTGTGCGTGCAAGTGCAGGTGCCACGGGCAACGCGGCACGAAGGCCGGACAGACAGGCATCAAGGCAACGAATCAAAGGTGGAGCTTTGGGGGTCTGGTGCTTACCGACGGGCTTGGTGCCGGGTGTCCGCGTGGTGCAGTTCGGGACGTGATACAGGGGGATGTAGAGAGCATCGGTGTGGTGATGCTGCCATTCTTGGACGCGAACGGCGTGATGTAGGCGCCCCGAGGCGGCAGCTTTGGCTGCAAGGGGCGCAGTTCCGGCGGTGCAGGTCGTGGCCGCGGGGAGGGCATCGGCGTTCATCAGGGTGCGTCGGTGCAGGGGCTCGGCGTGGCACAGATGGTGGCTAGGGCAAGGCAGGGCGCTCGGGTCGTCATGGTCACGGGCCTGGAGCAGGGGCGCGTCATGGTGCTCGGTGCAGGGGCGTCGCAGACGTCGAGGGCGTCGACGGGACGAGGCCGGTTCAAAGCAGGGCTAGCAGACGTGGAGGTCGCAGGGTGGTCGTGACCGGCTAGCGGCCTCCACCGGCGTGGCTGCGGGCGACCGAGTGGAGCTTGACGTGGCGCGGTGTGTCCCGGCACGGAGAGGCTGTGGCTTTCCGGTGTTTCATCGGTCGGCAGGGAGGTGGCTTCGGCTACAGGTTGGTGGTCAGGGACGGTCGCCGTGCAGACGTCGTGGTGGTCATGATGAAGGACGACGGTGGCTTGGGGTGATGGACTGTGTCCACGGCCGGCTCGACGTCGCTCTGGCGAGGCGCCGGTGGCAGCGCGGGCTTGATGGCGTCCATGCGGGTCGAAGTGGAGGGCACTGGAGCGGTCTCAGTGGAGCACGATGACATTGGCGTGGAGAGGCTCGTCGTGGCTGAGACAGGGTCGGGCTTGGCGTGGCGCGATCGAGGACGAAGGCGCGAGCGATGGCTCGAGGTGGATGCCGACGAGGTGGTGCCGCTGCGTGGACGTCAGGGGAATTCTTTGCTTGGCGCAGAAGGAAGAGGGAGAGGGAAGGCGGCGGCGGTTGAGAAATGGAGGAGAAAAGCGGCGGTGGCTCGGCTATTTATGCTCGCGGGCTAGGGCTTCTAGGAGCTCCGTCCATCCTCGACGTCCGTGCACGGGCATAGACACGCGGCGTGCATCAAGCGGCGCGGAGGCCGAGGCACGTGGGGCCGCCGACTGCGTCTTGGTCGGCGCGTCTGAGGCACGCGTCTTGGCGTGAGCGAAGCGGCGGCGTGGATGGCGTCTGGAGGCTGTAGCGTGCACCCTAGGGTTAGGGTTGGAGTGGGGCTTGGTGGCGGCTGGCTGGCGGCCGGTGGGGCAGGCAGCGGTTTGGGCAAAGAAGAGCCCAGCGTGCTCGTGGGCGGTGGGGGTGAGATGAGATGGGCCGACCAGGGGCAAGGAGAGGGGGGCTCGGTTGGTACATATGCGTCGGTTGGGCCAGCAGGCCACCCGTCTTGTAATGAAGTGCAGTAGGGGGGGCTAGGTTGGGGTGGTTCGGTTATTTGGGACAGATGCCCTTTTTTTTTTCCTCTGTCTTCTTTTCCTTTTTTTTTTCTTATTTCTATCCTACTCTATGCCATGGGTTTCTCACATTGGAATACATGTGTGCCAACACGTATACCTCCTAGTGTGGTCCTCTAGGGGTCACTTAAGGCTCTAGGGTCCATGTCAAGGGTTGACAACTCACGTGCATTGATTTGATAAAGATAGTTGGCTGACTATAGAAATTAGGTCAAGGGGTTTATGAGAGATTCTAGAAGGAGTCAAAATGATTTGCTACAGACTTGTGCTCTCCAACACAAAACACTAAACCAATAAAAGAACTCCGACAAACTCCTACAAGTAATTCTATATGCATGCAACAATTTATTTATAAATTATTCTTAGTTTGATCTTGCATCTACATGCTTCACTCATTGCAGGAATTTTTTTTTAAAAAGTTCGTATTTTTGGCTTCTCCAAAAACCCGGGTTGTTACAACAGGCATGCCCCCCACGGTGGAGCATGCTGCCCGCTCACACACATGTGCATGCCCCTGTGCTCCACCCCTCTCTCTCGTATTGGGGCACGCGCGCTGTGATTGTTCTCTCTCTCGTGTAGCTGGGTCTCTCGCATATGGGCACGCGCGCTGCGCTCACTCTCTCGCATTGGGGTACGCGTGATATGTTCCCCCTCTCTCTCTCGCATGTATCTCGGCGGACAGAGGATGTGTGGGGCACAGCAGCAACAAGAGGAGGCACGTGTTCCAAAAAAATAAAGCAAGAGGAGACGCGGGGCGCATCAGGCGTAGCAGCATGCGTGAACGTCCAGACACGTCGGTCCGTCCAAACTTCCGAACACTAGCATAGCCCTTGACATAAGAAGGTGCTAACCATTAGCCTGTTCGGTTGGCTGGTTCGTATCGTTGCTGGTTCGTTTATGTGAGAGAGAAGTATTGCTGACTGGTTCATGTGAATAGTGTCCATATGAGGGGGTTAGCCAGCCCCAGCCGAACGGCTGCATGTTTTGAGAAACTAACGCTCATATGCTTTTTGAAGAACGTGCCGACCACAAACCTTCTTTTTTTTGCTCTTAATGCTCATATGTTAACATTTGAGTTTCACTTGCTTCTTGTAATTACAACCTTGTTAAATGCTTTCATATATGGCATAACCATGTTCTCTTTTTCTTTATATATAGGGCATGTTCGCTGGTTGGTGCTGGTGCTGGTTTGGGCTGGCTGGTGCTGGTTTTTTTGAGAGGAAAACACTGTTGGCTGACTGGTTTGGGCTGGCTGAAACCAACAAGCGAACAGGCTGATATAAAAAATCATTACTAGCCTTCGTGTACGAACACCTGTTAATTTTCGTTAGTTTGTTAGTGTACATATATAGTTCGTCAACAACGCATAATTCCCTATTGATGGGCATTTTTGGCCAACTTATACAAATACGAAATGCATTGATAATCTCACAACATTAAAATAAACAAGATAATCACGTATTTTAATCGCACCTGTGTTTTGTTAATGCACACGCGCGCGCGGGTTGCCACTTCTTGCTCCGCAAGTTGAAACGGGAGACTTTTTCGTGTGTCATTATAAAATATCGTAATTCCTTGTGTGTTTCTGGAAAAATTTAGTGGTCTTTATATCAAATCATATTTTTTTGTGGAATTAAATGAAAATAAATATTATATGAAAATTATAGATCTCGACGAGATCAAAAACTTTCTAGTTTTGAGTTTTTTCATTCGAAGTCGTTAAGATGCTAAATAAAATAACATATTTGAACTTAAGGGCATTTTCGTCTTTTCACACCTGCGGTTTGACGGCGTTAGAGCCTGAACTGACGGAAGTGGCATGAAGGACTCGAAAAAGTTAGAGAAATGACGCTGAAGACCGCTGAATTTTTTCAGTGGCACGTAAGGAATTACGATCTTTTATAATGACACAAAAGTATCTTGAAACTGCCGTCTGCCCAAACCCAGCTCACTTTGGCTGTTTAGCTTTAGCAGCAGCTTCTAGAAACGGACCCTGCTTCAACTTGAAACTCCTCCCCACCCCCTACCGGTTTTACCCCGTTTGAATTTTGAAACCCACGAATATTCCACTCACCAGCCCGAGGGCACTCCCGTCATTCCGCGCTCCCTTCCTCCCGTTCCCCTGCTCCCGAAGCGAATATGCCCCACACGGCGCTACCGCCCCTGTGGCGGAGACTCCTTGCAAGGAACCACCACCGCGAAATTACCGGAACGCCCCTGCGCTGTTCAACTAATACCTTCCCCCAATTTCCCCTCGACTCCGTCCGTCCCCAATTCATCCTTTGCCTTCTTCTCTTCCCGCTCCCGTCCCGAAATCCGCCCGCCGATTAGCTCGCTTGCCCTAGCGGATCGAAGCCCTAGCCCTAGCCGAGGACCGCCCATGGCCGCCGCGACCGTGCGCTGAGGCGGCGCGGCTCTTTTTCCATGGGGTGAAGGAGGCGGCGTGTCCCCCGAGGCGTGGGGATGGACCCTAGCTTGAAGGAGGAGGTGATGAAGGCCGTGGAGGAGGCGAAGAGGTCCGCCGCGGCGGCGCCGCGGTGCCGGGTGGTGCGGATCATCGTGCACGACGAGGACGCCACCGACTCGTCTTCCAGCGAGGAGGAGGAGGAGGAGGGAGAGGAGCGCGGCGCAGCGCATCCGGGCTCGGCGTCGGCGTCGGCGTCGGCGGGTAGCGTGAAGCGCAGCCGCGTGCTGCTCCAGTCCGCCTTGTGCGGCGGCGCGGAGGAGGACGAGGAGGAGGAGGGGGAGGGCGGCGCGAGGTTCACGGGCGTGCGGCGGCGCCCGTGGGGCCGGTGGGCCGCGGAGATTCGCGACCCGCTGCTCCGCCGCCGCGTCTGGCTCGGCACCTTCGACACCGCCGAGGAGGCCGCCGCCGCTTACGTCGCCGCGCGGCTCCGCATCCGTGGACGGCCCAAGGCGTCCTCCTCCAGCAACCTGCTCCCGTCCGGTGCTCACGGCGGCCTGCTCCCTCCGCCCGCGCACCGCCCAGCCCCGGTGGCTGCTGCGGCCCTGCCCCCTCGTCCCCCGCCGCCACCACCTCAGCGGGAGAAGCAGCTGCCGCCACCAGCGAAGCCACCACCGCAGCGGGAGAAGCAGCTGCCGCCTCTGCTTCCGCCGAAGAAGCAGCTGCAGTACCCGCCACCGCCTCTGCTGCTTCCGCCGAAGAAGCAGCTGTACCCGCCACCGCTTCCCCCCCTCCCGCCGAAGAAGCAGCAGCAGCATCACCACCACCATCACCCTCCACCGCCGCCTCTGCCGACACTTCCGCCGAAGAAGCGGCTGGCGCTCCCGCCTCTGCTGCCGGAAAGCAAGAGGCAGTGCATCGCCTCCTCCCCGGCGCAGCCGCGGTTCGCGCCGCTGCCGGTGTGGGCGCTGATGTCCGGCTCCGGGAAGCGCAAGAAGCGGTCGGGCTGCGGCGGGCGCGTCCCCGCCCTCCACACCCCCGCCCCTGCCGCCGAGGAGACCGGGCGCGCCTGAGACTGAGAGGCCGAGACGGCACCCCCCTGGTACTGGTATCCATCGTTCCATCCCCTACCGCCGCCGCTCCTTGATCTTGATGCCGATCTGAATGGCCGCTGCTCGTGCCGTGTGACTGCGATTTATGCTAATGTGAAGAGGCTTTTGTAACCTCTCTCTGATTCGTGAAACTGATGATTTGTGTACATATGCTGCTGCTGGGACTGGAATCGCCGCAGCGGGTGATGAACTGATCTTGTAAAACCTGATGAATTATTCATGTGTAATAAATAAGTATCTGTTGACAATTTTCGATCGGAACAATGTTTTTTTTATGAGAAGATCGGAACAAGGTGGTTGTTGCTGTGGAGATTGCAAGATTGTTGGCTGCCGCTGTTGTTTCTTGCCCTTGGACGATGGATGGCAGTGAAAGTAACGGCTGCGGTTCCGCTTCTTCTTTGTTAAAGACTTGTAAGGAGGGAGTACTGCTACCTCTACCTGTGAACAACCATGACGTATCGAGCGGCAGGGCAGAGCGAGCACACGTGCAAGCTACACTTTTTCTGTCAGTGCACGATCACTGGCCGCAGTACCCGTAACAAAACGGCGTTGCGTCATTGCGTGCCAGCGGTCAGAGGGAAAAAAGGGCAAATAAAGCAGTTGCCGGTACAACATTACGAGTAGGAGTATACAGCCACTGCTCCTAATTTCAGTACTATATACGGAGTACTATATCTCAATAATTAACAATTTTAACTCAGATTAGTTGCATACAAACAATTCATTCATCGCGAGTTCCTCGAAGCTCTTTCATTTATTTCGTTCCTCCTGGCACATCTTAGCTTGTTCTTTCAGATTGTGTTTATAGTTGCCGATTTGTCTTTGTCGTGCCTCTAGTCAAACAGATTTATTACATGACCATGTACCGTACGTTTCCTTCCTCGTTCGCCCAACTACTTCTAACGGATCCCAACGTTTTGCCTTTTGTGCTACCAAATCAGTTCTTCTTTACAGCGTCAGCTTGTTCGATTGTCGTAAACGATTGTGAATTATTTATTACTGGCTGGTTTGGTGTAAGAGAAAAATACTATTCCAACTTATAATCCATGATCGTATACGAGCAAGTGAACATACCGTATGTTCATCATTTCTGTGGCTTATAAGCCGGCTGATGTTGTTTTGTTGTGAGAGAAAAACACTGTATCATGACTGATAAGCATGGCTGATACGATCAAGCGAACAGGGAGTAGAGGACTAGATCAAATCCGGTGTTTTTCGTGTTCCTACTCTGTTACACGGGAGACATACATGTAGCACGTCCCCCCACCCCCTAAAAAAAAGAACTTGACGTTTTAGTTTTAACCTTAAATCATTTGATTAAATCATAGATATAATTTTATATCTATGATATCAAATAGATATATTATAGAAATACGTTCCATACTGAATCCAATCATACTTATTCAGTAATGTAAATATTATTATTCTTTTGTACAAGCTTGACAAACTTAAGGTAATTCGATCTAGGAAAAACTAAAACAACCTCCGTCTAGAAATGTTAGGCATATTGGATTGGAGCAAAAGTCAATTTTTACAAAGTTTGGTCAACAATTAGTTGAATTAAGTGCAAGTTTAGAGCATAAAACTTACATCAATAGATTTGTGTTTAAAGTGGCTATAATATGACATCTGATTCTTTAGCAATTGACTACATACTATAAGAGAAATTGCCGGTCAAAATCTATTTTGTATGACTTTTCCTATGGTCAAATACGTCTATCATTTCTAGACGGAGGCAGTAATTTTTAGGGGTAGAATAGCCATATTGTTATGAACTACTATAGTGTCTATTTCATTCTTTAAAGTTTATACTTTCAGACTCAATTTCGCATGTAAACTAGCCACTTTAAGGGTTGAAGACCACTCTAATAGTTTAGGGATGGAACTAAGGGCCTATTTGGCAGGGCTCTGGCTCCTCTGAAAATGGCTCCGGCTCTGACTCCTCTGAAGGAGCAGCTCCTCTGGAGGAGCTGAAGCCGTTCTGGAAAACGTTTGGCAAAACGGCTCCTTCTGTTTTTTAGAATGGATGGAAGATGGTGAATGTCCATATTGCCCTTGCTTTAACTTGGTTTTACATTTTATTTATATTTTTGTGATTTATTACATATTTTACAAGTACCAGGCGATTTTGAACCTGTAATGAGAAGCTAATAGTTGCTACAGGGTCCTCCTCTTCTTTACGTAAGGCAAAGCACGCGTACGCAAGGAAACCGGTTGCCCTGGCTGCTACGCGCTCAAGCAGAAGGGCCACCGCGCCCTTTCACGCCCCGAGGAAGGAGGAGCCAGGAGGAGCTTGGTTTTGTGGCTCCGTCTGCGCAATAGAAAAAGGGCTCTGGCTCTGGCAGGCTTCGGCAGCGGAGCCGTTCTTCCCGTCACCCGTTTGGCAGGGCTTCGGCAGGAGCCGGAGCCGGAGCCGAAGCCGCTCGTGGAGCCCTGCCAAACGGGTCCTAAGCATCGTGCGACGAAAATAACTATTTCGCCGGTATTGAATTTCTTGCTCGGACAAAGTTGTACCGTATTTTGTCGTGTCTCCTCCTCTTGATCCATATATATAGATAAAAAGGGTAATCCTGAAATAAAATTTAGGTAGGATTTATCGTTGGGCATGGCCATGAGCCCATGATGATATGGATATATGGTACGTATACTCGGTGACTGCCTGTAGCTCCTTTTACTTTTTTTTTTGTCCTTCTCTTTATGGAAACATTTATTAGCCGTAGTTCTTCTCCCCTACCTGCAGGCTGCAGCTCTACATCACCCGCCAACCTGTGGGTGCGGTTGGCCGGCCGGCTGGGACTTGAGCCGTTGCGTTGCCTTATCCATTGCCCTGACCAGCACGACGAAATATCGAGTCCAGCACCAGCTTGGGTTGGGCAACTCGGAAACTGGCGTCTCGAGGTTCCAGCTTGCTTTTCTGTGTTTGAGGGGACTCGGTACCTGCCAACGGCCGCCGCTTCGCCGCCGCCGACATTCGGTGCAGGCATGCCAGTAGCTTTCCCTGTATGCGCCGGGTGGTGTCATTCTGTCATCACCCATTCCGAGGAGGGCGCCGCGTGACTTTTGTGCTAGCACTGGTACCTGCCGCTAATGTGGTTCAGTCTTGTTTAGTTCACGAAAAGTTTTCCCAAAAAGTGCTACAGTACCCGTCACATCGAATCTTGCGGTACGTGTATGGAGCATTAAATGTAGACGAAAATAAAAACTAATTGCACAGTTTGGTTGGAAATTACGAGACGAACGTTTTGAGCCTAATTAGTCCATGATTGAACATTAATTACCAAATAAAAACGAAATTGCTACAATAGCCAAATTTCGCACTTTTCGCGAACTAAACGCGCGCTCAATTCACTACGAGGAGCACTACGCTGTAACCGTGGAAGGATTGAAGGAATAATTACTGAGATTGTTAACTTGCCTAGACATTAGCAGTTTAGCACTGCATAAGCTTGGTTACGTGTGTGATAGTGTGCAGTTAACTAAGATTCAAAATATTACCGAGAAACTTGTCTATAGCTCAACATTTTTCCTTTTTTTTTGTTTTGAAACATATCTCAACGTCTTGGTGCTTCAAGAATGTGATCGTCTCTTTCCCCGCAAAAACAAACAAAAAAAAGGAACCACCGGGCTAGGAACGGTTTCTCTTGTATTTCAAAACTTCTATCTTCTTAATACAATGATTCGCGATGCTCTTGCGTGTTCGAGAAAAAAAAAGAAAAGAAATATGACCACAACTGATAAATACTCAACCCCAAAGAGCCTGGACCTGAGAGCATCTTCACCAGATCTCTTACGCTCTCCCCTATCACTTAAATAGAAAATGTAGTGGTCGAAGTAGACTTCCTGTTACATCTTTTAGCCCTAAATGCTTTAGAAGATCTCCTAAATCGACCACCATCTCTTCTAAAGAAATAGGAGAACTCTCCCTGTCCTAAATCAGTGTGAGGTTTTGGCAATCTTCTGAAGCAGGGACCCCTCATTATCCTAAAGTTCCTTTGGAGGGATCTCATATAACTGGTTATTATAGTATATCCGGTGAAGATGCTCTGAGCCAGTCCAAGGGGAGCTATTTCCCGTCAAATTATAGATTATTTTAGTTTCTCTGTTGCTAAAAAAAGATTATTTTAGTTTTCCTAGAAACGTAATTTTTACTATATCTAGATAATATGTACAACTATACATCTAGAAAAACCAGTATGGCATATAATTTGAAACCGAGAAAATACCACTGTTCAAACATTTCTAGGCTGAAACAACTTATCTAGCATCAACCAGCCTTGGCAAGTTTTAATTAGACCAGATATGCCAATTGATTCTACCGTTTCAAAATTGGGTGTCATCTTATAGATTTCTCTCAAGTCTCAACAAATCCACAGCCTGATCGCTTGGTCGTATTTGGCTTATAAACCATGACTTATCAGCCAACGAACAGTATTTTTCTCTCACACCAAACCAGCCAACAGTACTTTCAATCATGACTTATAAATCAAACCAGCCCAAACGAACAGGGTGTCAGGCTCTCATCAACTTACACTAACGACTTCTTTGGATCCATCATTTTCTACGGGGATTAGAGGGGGTTAAGAGGTGTAGTTCATTTTCCCCACAATCCTCTCCAATTCTCATGAATCAAATTGCACCCAAACTAGCACACAACGAAGGAACATTACAATCAAATTCCGCAAACGGGCATCAATTGAACCACACACTAATCTGATGGGTAGGTCAGATACATCTGCTCGTATCTCTCTATCTCTAAATAAA
Organism: Miscanthus lutarioriparius; assembly: GCA_904845875.1. NCBI lineage: Eukaryota > Viridiplantae > Streptophyta > Magnoliopsida > Poales > Poaceae > Miscanthus > Miscanthus lutarioriparius. Next base: position 88,589,384 of record CAJGYO010000004.1, on the reverse strand, counting down.
TCAATTTTCTAGAGTTTCTTAAGTCAAACTTTTTATGTTTCACCGAATTTATAAAAAACATAAATATTTGTGACACCATGTTATAAAAATATAGTTTGGTGTCATAAATCTTGACTCTTTTCTATAAATTCAATCAAATTTTAAAAAAGTATGACTTATAATAGCTCTAGACATTAGTATATTCAGGTAAGGAGGGAGTAACTAAAATATAATTTAGCGGGCAGTTCATTTGAAAATACACATTATATAAACGCCCCATCGATTCACAGAAGTACTAACATTCTGAATTCACATGGTTCATTCAAAGTTGTCATCAAACTATCATAGAGCGAAGTGCGTCATCATCCGTGATATTGCAACTCCAGAATGCAACGCGAACAATACAAGCTAATTAAACACCTAAACGAACCAGCTCACATTATCAGGGCATAACTAGTCTCCCCTGAAACCACCTATCCTCAGCATCATAATCTACTTAGGGTTAACAGTCAATAACGAATAAAACGAATGTCCATCACCTTACAAGTTACAACAGCATGGCTGGATCCACCAAAGATCGAGACAGTTCAACAGCCATCGATTTCTCCTCATCTCAAGGGGACGACATTGGTACCAGACTACCTGTCCAGCAGCAAATGCGTACCTTTTCTTACACAAGCACCCACGACACAGACAGCGCAAGTTCAAGGGCACCTTGCTGGTGCTGCACCATGAACGACTGAAGGGTGGAGAGCCAAAAGCTTCTCTACTGGCTTGGTTTCGCGCGTTTCATGCCACCGTTACTGAAAGGGGAGACGCTTCCAGGGTGAGGGCTATCTTCTCTCAGAGTTGAGTTTAGCATAGCCAATTCCCTCAGCTGTTGCCTCTTGTAGAAATCTTGTGACTCTTCCTACATCAAAGGAACGCAAAAATTGAGTTCTGAGCTAGGCGTGCTCTGAAACTTAAAGACACTCATAATTCAACAGAATTTCTAAGAAGCTAGAGAAGAAAATATAACGAAAAATACAATATATGCATACAATGACTGAGAAGTGAAAAACACTTTACAGAAACATTGAGTGAAGAAATTGCTCTCAGCCACAACAGGCCAAAGCTAATGGTTTTCAGAGTTCAGTATAGCATTTCTTCTCTGGCCACTACTTGCAAGTAAACGACAACACATATATCTTCTCTACGGAACCAATTAATACTGCCATAAGTCACTGACAAAGAGGTGGTATTGTCGAGAATGACACTGTATCTTAACCTTTCAATATTATAATACTATAGTATCCTTTGAGAGAAACTTACCTATGAACCTTTGTATGTCCAATCTACATGCACAAAGACACAGCTAGATAATGTTTTAAAAGTAATAGGTACACACATCCCAAAATGTCCATTTTAATTTTACTTCAGGGAAAATCATGATCTACATGCAGTTAACGATATATTAGGCAAAAGTACGAATGCTTCATATTTTGAGAAAGTTGCAATTGAATAGCATACTACAAACTTTCCAGTTTTAGTATATACATTTCCTTTTGTTGTTGACTTCAGTTTGCATAGTTAGACAAGACAGAATTATAGGGTACACGTTGTGCATGTTAGCTGCTAGAAGTCACTAGATACTAAGTAATGCAAAGCTTGACACCATTAGTCTGTAATACTCCCTCCATTCTCATATGAGAGGCGTCTAAGAAGTTTTCACCAAGACTAAGGAATCCAAACTTCCATCTAAATTTTATTAACTCCTGGCCGCGCTAATTAATCTTGCATGTTGCATGCGCGATGTCCCAACCGTCCGCGACGCTCCGCATGCCAGGAAATCCCGCCAGGCTTGCACGCACTCTAGCTCGCTCTCCTGCGACACCCGCGCCGTGCCGTCTCGCGATCGTATTTTCGGCAAATTGTTTGGTTCTTCTACTAATTCTCACGTACGACTCAATTTTGGTTCCACGGGAACGTCGGTTATAAAAAACATAGCACCAAAGATTCCAACGCTCGTGCTGGGCAAACTCTTGCGACCCCAAATTTTGAATCCACCATGGCTCTCTATATATTCCCGTCTTCCATGCACAAGTCTTATGCTCACCTCTCCTCTCTAATCCATGGCACAGTTAGGATTCGATCTCAACCAAGAGCCAACGCCAGATTGGGACCTCAATGGCGGTACGATCGATTGGGATGTCATTCATGAGTCTGGAATGTGAGCAACAACTAATCTTGCTTATCGCCTACTTGGTTGAGTCTGGAATATGAGCAGCACTCTCGGTCATCCATATGTGCTCAGGGAACAATATGGTGTCGCCGTCCATCTTTAGATCATCGATGTTAGGGAAAATTACAAGCAGTCAAACTCCTTGAAGCCATAGATCCAAGCTCCTAACGTATATTCCCCGTGTATGAGACCACAGCGAGAGCACGGAATCCCAATGCCGCGACGACGACACCACTCCTCATGGTCTAATGCATCTTTACCGTTGTTAGTTTCAGCCCCGGCAATTGCTTCGTCGATCTCGGCCGCGACGACAAGCTTGGTTTTGGCCCCGGCAACTGCTTCGTCAATCTCGGCTGCGGCAACCACTTTGTCGATCTCGGCCACGAGCGCATCCTCGTCAGACTCATCCTCGGAGTCTGGCACCCAAATGAGGCCACGAAGGAACTCCGGCGAGGCGGCCAAGTCTGGTGCCGGTGGCAGTGAAGGGCTGAGCGATGCCGTAATGGAAGTGATGGGCAGAGATGGAAGTGCGTCCGAGAGCGACACTTCCTCCATGGCTGAGAGCGAGAGCTGACTGGAAGCAGTACGACTGAGAACAAGTTAAGTATGCGTGCATCCAGCCGTTGGGAAGGAGAAGTAAATAACTTGCGATCGATAAACGGACTGTATGCACGCGTCAGAGTTATTTCCTCTGGAAAACTCACATGCATGCATGCGGAACCGAGGCATCACTCCTTATGCGCCTGTCATATGCGAAAATTTTTCTAGAACCAATACGCCTCTCATATGAGAATGGAGGGAGTAGTGATTTACAAACTAAAATGAGTTAGACAGATACCTGAAGTGATAAACATCCAAATATTATTAGATTTAATACATGGATCATGTAATCTTTCCACAACATTGACCAATTAACATAAGAGTGTCCCAGTATTTGACATAAGAGTGTCCCGGTATAGTTTATTGTACACTAGAAGAACTTACCACTGGCTTTAGCAATTCTTCCATGACTTCTTGTGCCTGTCTCAGTCTTGTATCAATGACATTTGCTGGTAACTCAGCCTCGATCAATATATGCAGTGGCTCATTCAGATGTTCATACCCAGGTTTTCCTTTAAGCTTCTCCTCCTGAAGTAACAACAAAAAAAGTGTACCCTTCACGGAGTTAAGCAGAAGAGAATGACAGGAAGGGAAATATGACTTCTTGATTGCTGTAATAATGGTGTAAGGGAATAAATTAAAGAGGTCAGACTGAATCCTAAAACATATCCACAATCCATAACAAGAAGAAAACACAACAAAGCAGTGCTGAAACTTCACATGGAATTCACTTGCACTAATTGAACATATCTGACCATAAGGAATAACCAAATGTTATTATTTGAGAAGTTACCAAAGTCTAGGTCATGGCATAGCGAAATTTAAACTAACAGCAAATAGATGTGATTCTTCAAGCCATCTTGGTAGAGGGCTCGAGTAGCTGGGGGGGTGCAAATGGATCAGATACGGATGGATACCTACGGATACGAATTCAAATAGTCATTTTTTTCTCGAATTCAGATTTGGTTACGGATATTGTCGGATAGTGTCGCTGTGTTGGATAATATATGAATGGATATTGACATCATATATGATTCTGATTATCTAGATTTGCATACGGTGTCAGACATTGAATATCTGGACTTGGATACTGACCAAAAATATCCGTACCATTAGTAGGGTTACTGGATATTCACAATACAGATGTATCTAGGATTGGCCCTAAGGCAGAAAAAAAAAAACAAGCAAGCCTCCCAAACACCAATTCTTTTTCAGCGCTTCTGCTGCTTTTGATAGGGAGAGCCAAAAGTTAGAAGTGGGGAGAGTCCAGCTGTGTATCTAGGATCGGCCATGTTTGGCGTGGCTTATCTCCAGCTTCTAAGAAAAAAATAAGTAGGCAACCCATAATTTTTGCTTCAATCCATTGAAGCTCTATGCCATAAATATTTTGATTTAGTGACAGCGAGAAAACAATAAGCGCAGAATTGAAGCACTCCTTGGTTTGAATTTGTGCCATAAACAAAAATGGACAAACTAATGATGCTTTGTCTGAAGGATAGAGAAAGAAACGAAGAGTGAAAAAATGGCAGAATTCCTCCTAAAATTATTTGCCTAAGGTAAGTAACCTACTGCCCTTAGTCATCACAATGCTGCTCTTTCTCAGGGTCCCATGGGCATGGGGGATCTGGATCTTGAGCAGGACATTCTGTCACTCTGTCCCAAGCCAACAAGATCTAATATAATAAAAAGCAAGTGACGCCTAAGTAAGCATTCATTTATTCTGTCACTCTGTCCAAAATTATGTTTGTCCTTATACTGTTTGAGTTAGTCAACTGGAAAAAAAGGGCTTGGTTTGTGTTTTCTGATCAAGTCAAGGAAAAAAAAGGCTTGGCTCCTGTTTTCTAATCGTGAATGCTGATGTCTAGTCTATTGCAGAAATGACAAAAGCAAGACTAGTAGAACAATGTTAGTACTAGAAGTCAACCAAGAAATCTGAAGTGGCATGCAGCTCGTAGAGTTTCTTGACAGACAATACTTTAATAGAGGAGCTCCTTCACCTATCTAGCTATAAAATCTTGCTAAATTTAAGATAGCATAAGTACAGAAACATACAAGTGTGGTGCGCTTAAGCAAAAACAATATTTTGGTTACCTTTTCTGTGTCTTTGATGGAACCCTTTCCTCTAATAAAAACACGGCAGCCAGTTGATGCTTCGACTCGCTTTAGAGAATTACCCCTTGGGCCTAGAATGCGCCCCACAAAGTTGAACTAGAGAAAATTTAAAATAGAAGATATTAGAAAAGAAATGTCATTCAGTGCTGAAGGATAAATTGCACAGGTTGCGGGAGGCAGTACATTAGGGTAAGAGTCGACGGGAACTTCCAAGCGTACGATCTTCTTGACAATATAAGAGCCAGGACTTGGTGGTGCTCCTTGCCAATCCATACTTGTTCCAGGAGGAGGAAGGCCCAATCTCTGTTATATTAAAAGTAGACATTACTATATATGACATAGACACACCCTCTAGGACTCAAGTATCTTCACTACAGAACATTGTAACAATACAGGTCTGCAGCCTAATGGCTGTAGTGCCTTAGTAGCACCCAGCAGGCCCGGGTCGACTCCCTTTGGGAGCGGATTTACGGGGCTTGGTTTTTTTTATTACATTCTATAGAGCATCATAGCCTTCATGATTTTATCCGTCATCAGAATGTTGCAAGAATTGGAGTTCCAAAAACAATGAAAATATAGCATAACAAACGAAGGTTACTGAAGGGATTAGAACATGTTGAAAAAGGAAGCTTATTTCAGCAATTAATATATTATACACCTACCTCTTGGTGCATCCCATTCCAAGGACCAAATCCATTGCCATGTAGATTAGGCCGGACAATTGGTGAAGACATAGGACTAGGGCTTCTAAACCGGCGCCTGTCAAGATCACTAAATCCATGGTCATGAACCATGCTTGATACCCGCACGATTTCTACATGACACAAATGACAGAAGAAAAGAAAATCAGCAGAGTTAGTAGTCAGAAAAGAAGAAATAATAAATTGTTTTAACATAGGGTGCCATAATAGCAGCACACATAAAAAAAGAATAAGAAACATGCCAGATAATAGGCTATAGATAGCAGATTGTGTAGTCCTGCTCCTGCAGATGGTTTCCTCATTAAACAAGATAATCAATATTGTCGGGGACCGAATACTGGGGTACCCAAAGAGGTGGAACCAATAACCATAAAACGCTGATGCTTCCAAACAGACGAGAGCGCATCTACACTTCCTGCCCATATGACCGAAGATTGGTTGCGCCTTGCCCGACCCCTAAGGGTTGGCTCCGCCTCGCCCGACCCCCGAGGGTTGGCTTCGCCTCGCCCGACGTCTAGGGGCAGGCTCCGCCTCGCCCGACGTCCGAGGACTGGCTCCGCCTCGCCCGACGGCTGAGGGCTGGCTCCTCCTCGCCCGACGTCCCAAGACAGGCTCCGCCTCGCCCGACGTCCGAGGGCAAGCTCCGCTTAGCCCGACGTCCGAGGGCTGGCTCCGCCTCGGCCGACGTCTGAGGGCTGGCTCCGCCTCGCCCGACGTCCGAGGGACAGGCTCCACCTCGCCCGACGTCCCCGAGGCTGGCTCCGCCTCGCCCGACGTCCGAGGGCAGGCTCCGCCTCGCCCGACGTCCCGGGGCCGGCTCCGCCTCGCCCGACGTCCGAGGGCAGGCTCCGCTTCGCCCGATGTCTACACCCTGCTCCTTCATAATGACGAGCACAGGGTAAGACTGGACACTCAGGTCAACCGCAGTACCAAGGACCATACCCTGCACGCCTGTGGGAAAGTACAGTCAGGATACGACGGGACGGGCGCTTTAAGCCCTTCCAGGCATGACAGAGCCCGAACAGTGTTGTAGGCGCCAACTTTTGCCTTACAGTGTTTTGGGCGCCGCCATCAGCCCTCGGACGCGGATACTGACATAAGGATACGACAACCACTACGATCCAGGAGGGGACTCACATTATCTACAGTAACCAACGTATGGTCACTTCCCCGTTTGCTGCCCGTAGGGTCGCGGCTCGGCACCTCGGTGCGCCGCGCCGCCCGCCGGGGCAGGATGGGACGTAACCACTTGCTGAACGAAGCCTGAGCACGGCCCTATCAAGATCAGCGAACGTGCTATCCCTGGCACCGTCTGCCATATCAGCGGGGCTGGCTCAGAGGAAAAGGAAGACCCGGCACCTTCGAAGGACCTTCTTGGCCTCTGGTTTTTCTTCTTTCTCCCATCTGTAACCCCTGCTCCCTCTTGATCTATAAAAGGGAAGGCAAGGCACCCCACTAAGGGGGGGGGGATCGATTCCACACACAACACATCACATAACACACAGCCAAGCAGCAACCGAGCTCTTGGCATCCTTTCGACCTTTCCATCAGAGATTTGTGACCTGTCCCTCTCTCGACCGTTTGTACCCCCTACTACGAACTTTTCTCAGTACTAATAACACGAGCAGCAGCAAACTGGACGTAGGGACATTCTGCCCGAACCAGTATAAACCTTGTGTCCTTTAGTACACCATCCGGGCCTAACGCGCAACAAATATAAATTTACTAGTTGGTGTTTATTCGAAACACCGACAAATATGCAATGCAGTACAGCTAAGTTATCACTCTGCACAATGCAAGCCACGAGGATGGAATGAACAATTGATTGCATCCCCTATATAAACCTTCGCTGATCAATGGGATCTATTGCTGTTTTCAGCCATCTTGATCACTGATTGTGGATCAACTAGTACGAACTAAGAACTCATTACCAAACTTGGTAGCAAGAGAATCAAAACAATCGACTAAATCACCTAAAGGTCGACCCAATCGCGAAACAGGGACAATAAGACTAAAGGGATCGCTCTACGCCAGTGAAGACAAATCAAGATGACGGCTTGGCAACTCTACTATTCCCCACCAGCATATAAGCTGCAGAAAAAGATCGGCGGCCACCCGAGCATTGAAGCCGGGCGATTCCCCAATCTCGATTGCAGAGGAAACCCCCTCTGAGTCTCAAGCGCACAAGATTTGCCACCAATCGGCAAGCAACAGTGAGCAAGCGATGGATAAAAAAAAGATCTCACCTTGGTTGAGCAGCCGGCTGCATATGGGCAGCACCTGCATGAAGGGCCCCAGCTTCTGATGCTCCGCGAGAAGCTCGGCCAAGTACTGGCTGCAGAGGAAGCAAGCAGGGACGGTACCGTCAGCACAGCGCACCAAACCAATCAATCGCGGGGGAGAAGGGAAGGAAGCGCGGAAACGGAGCAATCGTCGGATCAAGAGTTGGTAGCAAGTAATCCGGGTGAGAAATCAGTACCTGTCAGCGTCGGGGTTGCTCCTAATCTGGGGGGAGAGGGTTCTTGCAGGGGAGAAGCCCTGGCTGTAGAGGCCTGACATGGTGGCGGCCGGGTGAAGAGGGAGAGAGAGAGCTGGGAAAGAAAGAAAGAGAGTTTTTTTTTCCTTTTCCTTCCAGTGGAAGGAGGGTGACGATGATAGAGAGAGAGGGGGACCCACTCCCAGACCACAACACAAGAGGGAAACGGATAGAAAAAGAGGTGCTGGTGGTGTGAGGTGTGGTAGAAAAGGTTTTGCACCCTGTTTGTGTGGGTGCTGCTGCATAAAGGGAGACTGCTCTCCGATGGAATACAGGAAGAGAGGCTGCTGGAGTAGCAAAAAGCCGGCCTATCATACTGCTGCTCCGTGATGTCTCTTCCAGATTTATGTTAGCGTCAACCATTTATTTATATAATATATATCCCTTGTTTATTATTTCCAATCATACTTTTCATACTACTGTTTGCTTCATATACTAACTCAGAAAACTTTATCCCCCACACCCCACCCCACCCTACACAAAGGGGATACTGGCGTCCGGACGTCCGGCAAGTGCGCGCGTCCGGACGCTCGCACCTCCTGTCACGTACGCCCACGGGAAAAACGTCATGCCTGCCTCTTTCTCCGCGAGTACAGACGCCCACGGGAAACGCCGCACCTACAGTCCCTTCCCCCTGACTCCCTCCTCACTCTCCTCATGGGCAGGACCTAGGAGCCACGATGAGGACGAGCATGCCCCGTCCGCAGGCTCCCAGCGCGCTGCATCCCGGCGCTCGGGCCGTTCTCCCATAACTCTCTGAACATAAAATATTTGAATGTAACATATATCTAATATAAAGCATAGGAAACATTTATAACATGCACTTGAAACATATGCAATATCTAGATAAAACGCTTGCAGCTTGTAACATGAAAATACTTACTGCAACATAAAGACTGAAACAACTGAAACATTTCGAACATATGTGTGAAACATATGCAACATCCAGATCAAAACACTTGCAACATAGTCTGAAAGTAGATAAAACATTTTGAATAAATGCTTGCAACATTCTTTGAAACACTTGCAATATCCCGATCTACTTTTGTAATATTCATATGAACCCCTTGCAATATATATCGGAAACATATGAAACACTTCAAACAAAGCATTTGTAACATAGGGGGAGAGAGGCGGGGTCGATCGATTCTGGCCGTCATGGCGGGAGTCGGCGGCGAGCAACGGCACACGAGCACCACTAGCACCGCCTATGCTCGTGGGTGCCCTTGACTCGGTCGGGGATGACCTGACGCGACCCAGCACATGCGTCCAGTCGCCATCAACAGGGGTAGCGATGGCGACCCGCGGCAGCGAGGCATCCCGACAGCGCTGTGTTGGGGAACAGGCTAGGGAGGCACTACGCAAACCGAGGGAGGAGGAGGAGTGGTCGGCGTGGGTGTAGGAAGGTGGCAGTGGTGGCGGCGCAGGGCTCTGCTGCTGCCAGCAGACGTGAGAAGAGACCAAGAGATGGGGAGGGCGAGTGACAGAGTGGGGGGATTTTATTTTCTTGAGAGTGGCGGGTGAGGTGGAGTGGGAAGCTGCGTTCGAATGGATGTGGGCGGACGGACACCCGTGTCGAAGTATTTCAAAAAAAAAACCTAGCATATGTAGGTTAAGTCAGATGTTGTACTAATTAGTTATATAAGTGAACACACAATTTCGTTTAAGGTTGTCGCATCATCTTGCTCTATTTTTTTTTTTCATTCGTAGCTCTGAAAATGGTCATTAGCGGTGACGTAGCACATCAGCAAAACCATCGCCAAAAGAAAAAAAAACAAGAAAAAACATCAACGAATCACAGATGGGCTTTAGACCCTTGTCCTAGGAATATTTTGAAGGGCCCATCTAGCCCATAGCACCATGTGAGCACCAGATGGTCCAGGACGTACAGAATGATGCAGATGGAGATGGACAATGGATATAATAAATAATTTTTTTAAAGATTAACGGGATCATTTTCTAAATCGAATGGCTTTGAATTTGGATGGCTAGGGAGTTCAATGCGGATGGTGAAAGTGGAACATCTGTCACCAGAAACAGAAACGCTAGAGCGCGTCATCCTCTTGAGCCTTTCTTCAGTCCGCAGCACGGGCGGATCCACGTTGTGTTTACTGGGTGCGGCCGCACCCACGCTGGAATACGGAATACTTCGTAGTATACAATTTTTTTTTCTGTATATATTCGCACCCCCCTGGCCCAAATGCCTGCACCCACAGCCCAACTGGAAAGAGCCCATAGCTCCTTGCAACTCGGCGGCCCAGCAGCCAGCAGCATCAACGCACGCACCCTGGCCGGCCGCCCAATCGTACGCAACAGCCAACAGGCTTGCGGACGTTTCGACTGCACGCCTCCTACTCCTATCCGGGCCTTCTGTGTCGTTCGTCGCTCCGCCTTCTCGGCTTCTCCGAATCTGACGATCGCGGCTGGCCGTCGCAAGCAGCAGGGCGCAGCGCCCTGCGCCCAGGCAGCCACCAGGAGCGCAGCAAGGCAGCAAGCAGCAGCGTACTCAGCAGTCAGCACGCCTCTCTCCTCTTCGTGTCCATCCTTTCACAGAGTAAGCAACTTCAAATATTCTTCATTCTTTCAGAGTTTCAGTTTCCATCAAATCGGCCATCCAATGATTTTAATTTTGTAATTCCTGTCTTTCCTCTTGCAGTCTTGGTACTTTGTACGGAATCTAGGGTTATGATTTTTTTTTGTTCTTCCTATTTGATTATTGATATTTATAAAAGTAATCAAAGTAACTAAAATTTAAATACTCTTGTGGATGCTAGGAAAAACATGGAAAGGTTTTTTGATGATGTGAGGGATCTTAGCCACTGCCTTGGCCTCTACATCGTTGATGTGAGAGAAGACAATCGATTCTCCAACATAAATACTATCAGTGAGCTTTCACAAAGAATGGTGGAGACAAAAAAAAAAAAATCTGTGCTATCCATTGGTTTATCGACTTTTGAAACTTGTGCTGGTATTGCCGATTGCTACTGCAATAGTGGAGAGAATATTTTCGGGGATGAAGATTGTGTAAACAACTCTTAGTAACCGCATGGGTGATGCACACTTGAGTAATTGACTTATTTGCTATGTGGAGAAAGAAAAGAAAGTTACCAATGATGCTGTGGTTCATCGCTTCATGAACATGGAAGGAAAAGGCGTAGATTTGATCTATAAGAGGTAATGCACCTCTTTTCAAATTTTCAATGATACATTATATACATTGTTTGTTACAATGAATGGTTTATTTCTTTTTCAGTGAAGATTTCGTGGTTAAGGATTGTATTTTGCCAACGCCGACAATCTTTTGTTGTTATAATTGTGGGATTTGCTCACTATATTTTGATAAATGGTAAGCACAAATATATTATTACGGCTACTTCATTGTTGATCTACATCAATATTGCTTGTTTTAAACTATTCATGCTAAAATTATGGCTATGGTGCTTGGTGCTATTGAGTTGGCTAAGGATTGTATTTTGCCAACGCCGACAATCTTTTGTTGTTATAATTGTGGGATTTGCTCACTGTATTTTGATAAATGGTAAGCACAAATATATTATTACGGCTACTTCATTGTTGATCTACATCAATATTGCTTGTTTTAAACTATTCATGCTAAAATTATGGCTATGGTGCTTGGTGCTATTGAGTTGCATTAGTGTTCTATCGTTAGACCGCAAGCCGCACCTCCCTCCACAATTCTCTAGCTCCGCCAGGAATAGAAGCACATATACGCCCTCACGAGACAATAACTAGAAAGAGTAGGCGTCCCGTGCTTTACCATATTTTCTTATAGTTTGAATATGGCTTTGGCGACTCGAGAGAATGAGCGAGGGCTGTGTCGGGCGAACGCTTCGCCGGCCGTGTTGTTGGGCTGATCCATTGATGGGCCAAAAACTGAAGCGTTGCTCCTGTGCAACTTGGGCCATGACCCTAGCTGCCCTAATGCTAGGCCCGCTCCTGCCCTTGCACCAAAAGTTCCAATGTATTTCATCCTTCTTGTAGATTTAAAAATCAATTTCTTGAATGGGATTTCTAATCATCTGTCGGCCGTTTTCCTTTCCCTCATTGGTCGAATGTTTTTGTGGGATGGTTTGTGTTTGTGGGCTGCCTTCTTGTTCAGCCCGTTTTTTGTTTTCGGCAAGACGAAGTTTTTTTAATGTTTCTCTATCGGCTCTGAACAATTATTTTTTCAAACTCCGCGCCTCTATTGTTTTCGGCGCGACAGCTCTTTTTTCCTCCAAACCTTTCCTCTATCTTCCTCTGAAATATCCTGCGCACTCCTTCCCCTTGTGGCTTCCTGTTCGTCTTCCAGAAGCGGGGAGCGGGGGGAGGCTCGGCTTTTTCGCAGCCGCAGGACGCCTATGCTGTAGCGCCTCTCCCCTAGCCACTGATTCGAGTTTTGGTTTTTGTGGTTTTCATTTTCTCTATTTGTGTTTTGTTGCCTCCCCAAATCGTCCGATGGGAGGGCTCATTCGCCTCCCCCAACCCGTCAGGGGAGAGTTAGTTCGTGTTGCTGTTGTCGCGACGCAGGTACTCTTCCCTTACCTGAATCCTATGTGCAGGTTGTTTGCCTCCGTTCGATTTTTTTGTTTTCTGAATGGATTTTTGTTTTTTTCCCCATATGTAGGCACCGTTTTCTTCAATTTCTTCAGTCGTCTATCAATCAGATAATTGTTTCTGCAGATATTTGGTCTTGGTTCATCAGATTCTAAAATCTCATGCCTTCTCCCTGTCTCCCTGAATCATGCAAAAAAATCTGATGGTCAGATCCCTAATCTTTGTGGTGTGCTCTAAGTTAATTTGGATCTGTTGGCTCTGTCCACGGCCATGGCCATTGGCCTAGGTGATGGTGTGTTTTGCCTGCTGCTGTTTCTGTATGACTGTATATATGTGGGTGTTGCTGTTGTGACTCTGAGCAGTGACATTGTGTTTTACAGTGGCTGAGAACTACTTTGGTTGGCATGGTTCATCAGTTGTCTTTTGCTATATGATGTGTGTGCTTTTGGTTTGCCAGTTTAACGGTAATTGTGTGGCAACCTGGCAGCTCTTGGCCATTTGAGAGGAACTGTCCGTATGTACCTAAAATATTCAGAGAAGGTCAGTTCAGAGTTGGGCCTATAGCGAATCAATGAAGAACTTTTTTGATATCATGTTGCAGCCTCTAGAGTCTGCTGATATTATCATGATGCTGGATGCACTGGTATGACGTTAAGGAAGTCAGTCGTTTGCAGCTATGGTTTATCTTCAGTCTGTTAATTTTTGTTCTGCAAATTGTTTTAGTTTTCAGGATTTTAGCAGTCAATATTCAGAGTTTCAGTTATGAAAATGTTTGTTTTGTTCGTGTCGGAATGGAGATGTGTTGGATTGTCAAATTTGTTCTTTATATGGTTGGGGTGTCAGGTTGTCACATTACTGTGCTTAGAACACATTTCATATCGCAGTTGTGAAGGGATTACACAAGTCTAGGACTAGGAGTGGCATTGATATAAGGTGATATATGTGAAGCCAGTAGGTTTGCACTGCCATTCTGATAAACTCTCTTGGCTTTCAAGAGCATCCGATCTATTACTTGCTGGCAGTAAATTAGAAACTTGGAATAGCCATGTCTATCTCTCTGTATGATTTTCTACTTACAAAATGAGATTCCAAGATGATGCATAGCCTCTCGAGAGCTAGTATACATTTATTAGCATGTAGGAAAGTGAAGAATGAAAAATTATTGTGTTGTTTTTTTTTCTCTCTAAAAATGTTAATTTAGTCTCTATATATTTATAAACAAGTTTTCCTCCTATATACTTGGCTTCCCTTTAATAGTCTCAATGGTGGTTTAGATTTGCTGATCTATTGTGTTCAGTCTTTTGCAGCTATGGTTCATGTTCAGTTTTTGAATTTTTGTTCTGAAAATTGTTTCAGATTTCAGAATTTTTGCTAATAGTTCAGTCCATATTCAGAGTTTAAGTATCTGAATTTTGTTGAGTTAGTTCATTTTGTCGTTGCATTTTGTCTTTCAATCTTGTATAATTTAAAGGCTACTAGGTTTGGTTTTGGTGTATTGTGTTTGGCGCCCCTTTTATTTGCAACTCAGTTGATAGTGGTTCAGTTCAATTTCAGGTTAAGTTTAGTAGATCCTATTTTCAGTTTAAGTTCAGTTCAAGTCCAGTAGAATCTATTTTCAGTTTAATTTCAGGTTCAGTCTTGTAGAATTTTCAGTTTTTCAATTTTTTTAGTTAGTTCAGTCAGTCTGTGCATCACTTGACACATGTTTATCAGTTCACAATAGCTTGCTTTGCTCAACTTACATATATATTGTTTTGGCTTTAATCTGAATTATTTCACAGCAACTAGGTGTTTTTTTAGTTTTTCAGTTATAGAGTTTCAATAGCAGTCAGGTATTGCAGCCTGCTGGTTGGTTCATAGTGTTTTGATTTATAGTAGACAATAGTAGAACAACAGGTGCTGAACTGCATTTGGAGATCCAGAGGATGGGGGCCACTGCTTGTTGACCAAGTGAAAATTTGTCAAGAGATGTTTGCAGCTGATCGATGAATTTGGAAGACATTCCAACACATCTGCTGCTTCGGTTCTCTGGAATACTCGGCTTCATTCGTAGTAATACAAGTTACAACACATCTTGACCATGGCTTGCTTTGGCGTTGTAGGATGAATGAAAGAAACAAAGTAAGTAAATGCTGCTGAAGAACAAGCCAATAGTGTCAATGACATGGACACTCAGCTAGCTTTGTTCAAAAGACCAAGCAACAACATCCCTACATTCATAATTTCATAATTGAAGAACAAGCCAAAGTGCATGGTGCTGCCTCCTGGCATGCACAAGATCCGATCTCCTGAAGACTAATTAACTTTGACATGGACGGATCTTTTCCTGGAGAATGATATCAAAACCTGTAAGCTAGCTTTGTTAGTGTTTTGTGATCGATCAGGGGTTGTTCAGGAGGCAAATCCAGAGAGGCAAATAGAGTCTTGCAGATGTCGTTGCTTGTCACCCCAAGGCAGCTAGTTGCATAAGGATACCAATCACATGTCCTAGAGATACTGCAGGTGGGGATGCCATTGTAGAGGTCTAGCCAAAATACTGCTTGCAGATTGTTTGTTGTAAATTTGTTTTACTAGGAGTTGATCCCAAAATAATAGGTTTGTCTTGAACAAAATTTGGTGAATCTTGAATCTGATTTTTTTTTTTTAAGTTTGTAAGAATGATTCATTTGACGGTATGCAATTTTTCAAGTCCAAAGATTGGGGGTACCAGACAGTGATGAAATAGGATAAGTACTACCTTTTTTCAGGTGTTTCATTGTCTTGATCTGCATGTTCATCTGGTTTTGGTTTTGCTTTTTCTTTCGTCCGCATCTTTTCCCTTCTCTTCTTTCAGATCTGACAGCTGTAGATATTCTGGATCTCTTTTGTTTCTCTTTGGTCTGTCCTTCGTTCCAGGTCTTCTCTTTCTTGTCCTTCAAGAATGTTCTATTATTGGATTTTTACATCTTGACCCACTATGATAACGGTTTTTGGCTTCTGATGTCCTATGGTTCTTTTTAGTTTTTTTTTTCCCCAGAAAGTTGGCATTTTTTTTTCCAGAAATTGTCTTTCGCCGATTGGAAAGATCATTTTTATTTCTTGTTTTTTTGTTGTTCGTAATTATTTGTTCCATGTGCACGTGTCCTGTTTTGATTGGTTTAAAAAATCATCTGAGACACAAAAATCAGTCAAATGATATGTAGTCACTTCCTTTCTTGTAAGCTGCATCTGAAGGGTACTGGAGCATGCAACCATGAATAAATCCAAATGGTCAGTGAATGCTTCATCTTTGCGCCAATGTTAATTATGAACTATGGAGACCGGCACGAATGAGCGAGGTTGTACCGTGTTTGACAGGCAGAACTGTTCATTCATTGATAATCAGTATTCCTTATGGTCGAAACTGTTGTTTAGTATAGTGGCATATTTATATTTACTTATGTGCATATAATCCAGAACCTTCCCTCTCAGTTTACCTCTATATCATCTAGCTAGGCACCAGACATTTGTGCCAGTGAACCCACGGCAAATGCAGAAAAAAAGTTGGGAATGAAATGAAAGGTCTGCTGAGCAAAAGTAGATCGGGCAAGTATTTTCTTCTGAAGAAATTTGTTCATACTACAGTGTGTTTATGACTGTCATGCTATGTGGCTTTACTCCATTAAACCCATTCGATCTGTTGGAAAGTTCGGTTTCAGCGATTGAGACAAAGAAGGATAACGAAGGCCTTCGCCCAGCCTTGTGCCCTGGGCGAAGGTATGAGTAATGAAAGGTGGGCCCTAGCCAGATTAGGGTTTCATAAATTTATATCCCTCTTTGTACAGAGTTTGAGTCCTCCTTTTATAGGGCACTGTTTGCTAGAGCTACTCTTTACATTTCCTACCCCTTGTCGGTTACAATACATTCCGAGAATATTCCTGTGCTAATACAAGCCCTTGGGACAGTTTGGGCATCTTCTTCCTCTACCGCCTTTGCCTGTTGGGCCATCGTCAACGACCCGTCATCGGCCCACGGCCCAGTAATGCCGCCGAGCGGGGGCGTTCCCTGGTTCCGGGGCCTCCGCCCGGGAAGCCTTTGTCGGA
The DNA here is from genome assembly GCA_904845875.1 of Miscanthus lutarioriparius. Classification (NCBI taxonomy): domain Eukaryota; kingdom Viridiplantae; phylum Streptophyta; class Magnoliopsida; order Poales; family Poaceae; genus Miscanthus; species Miscanthus lutarioriparius. The sequence goes on along the minus strand of CAJGYO010000004.1, from coordinate 88,572,617 downwards.
GCTTTTCGACCTTCACTTCTGACGCCCGAGCCATGGCCTTGTACCGCGAGTGCCTCCGCCCCCGACCGTGTCTTGGTGCCTTCACTGTAGCTTCCCGGCCTTCGCCTCACACGATCGCCGGAGCAGAGGCCTCTGCTTCCTTTCCACACTGTTCGTAAAACTCGTTAGCCGTTAGTTCTTATTGCTGTTGCGAACTTTGTTCTCTGCGACTCATAATCGTGTCCCAACAGTTCCCTCAAAACATAGTCCTCAGGCTCTGAGGCGCGAAGGCTTCCCTCCTGGCGGGCCTTGCCCTCGAAACCTAGCCCTCAGGCTCTGAGGCGCGGAGGCTCTTGCGCACGCGGAGACTTTTCCCCCTTTCTTCCCTGGGACGCCTGGATCAGACCGCAGTGTCGGTGACGTGTCGCTATTTGATTTGCCGCGGTGGCTGTGGAACCGACGTGTTTTTGAACGGACGTGACCATTGGCCCCGAAAGTCAAAGCGATGTGGCGGGGGCTATGTAAGTGTCGGTAGGTGAAGGCTCCCCCGTCCCTATCTGAGCCATCGCTTTCGCTGCTGTTGCTTTCTACACTATTCCTTTGCGCCTAGTTTTGGCTTAGTTGGTGTTTACCTTCGCTCCCTTTGGGCTGTTGCTGAGTCTTAAAAGTGGCTACGCCTGTCAGTCCTCCTCCGCGCCGGGCTTCCTTCTTTGGGCCGTACCGCCGCCTTCTCGGTGTTAGGTCTAGTGGGTGGTCTGCGTGGTTTGAGGAGTGTATGATTGTCAGCGCAGAGGCGTTAGGGCTTGAGGAGGATCTTTCTGGAGTTGAGGCCTCCGTTACTGATTTGATAACCGTTGAGGAGGCAGGAGACATGGCTGGCTCATCCAAGGCGTGGGATTTTGGACCTTCGCTTATGACGAAGGACATGATCGAGGAGTTGCGGCAGTTGGGCTGCTTTGGTGATGCTAAGGTGAAGCCTCCGAAGGGGGAGACGATTCCTAAACCGAAGGCCGCTGATGCCGTGGTTTTCATGGATTTGCATTTGCAAGTCAAAGTTGAATTGACATAAATGATATCAAAATATTTATAAATAAAATATGATTAGCTTCAACTCAGTTTTTAAGTATAAATATGATTTGTTTAATCTAAAAAAATGCTACTCGCATAGTTTTTCCTAATTAATATAAATCAAGCTTATGGTTTTCTCTTTTCTTTTATAATATAAAACCCTGTAGTCGTTTCTTTACAACCGTAATTCTGATTAGCGTGCTTTTCGTGTCTGTGTGTTCGTAGCGACATCTGGAACATCTTTAAAACCTTTTTACTTACTGTTTATTATGTTTGGTGTACTGTTCTGATTTAGTTCTATTGTTTGCTTCGTGTATAATTGCATGGATGTTTGTGTGGTGCTTTTATGAACATGTCCAATTGGTGAGCTATACGCGGTGAATCAAGAAGCAGATCTTTGAAAATTTGGACTAGAAGAAGATATGAGTTTTAAGGCAAGTATAGCATGGGATCTTCCTTGTTGTCCTATACACCATTAATCACTTATCATACTACATGTGTTTACCTTGATTACCACTAAGGATTCCCTAGTACTTTGTACCTTGTGCCTTGATACCTATGGGGTATTGCATTGGGTAGTATGATGCTAGTGCTCAACTACAACGATGATCTTGTAACTTGACTAATGGTATATGCAATAAACACTAAAAGATACTTTTTAGCAACATGGAACAAGGGGGCTAGAGCATTGAGCTATTTTATGGTGCTCTAGATTCCTCTCCCTAAGGACTTATCTATAAACGAACATCCGGGACTTATAGTACAATTATGAGGGCTATATGGCTCTGGCTTTAGCTCAGTATGAGAACATTTTCTAGCTTATTAGAGGTTACCTTTATGACGTAAGAATGGCTTGCCGAATCGGGTATAGTGCGGCCTCTGTCCCCTTGTGTATAGGCTGCGCGTCATTGTGCCATCGGGAAGGGGGGCTCTACATCTGTTTGCCGAGTGAATCTAATGGCCCTAACTTGTTAGACGAACCTTTGAAAGGCTTCATAGTGAACCCTGCCGACCTTCCTTGGTAGTGGGTCAAGAGTCTGATCACCTCGGGTGAAAGGGTAAATCATGACTCACAGTAAAAGTGTACAACCTTTACAGAGTGTAAAACTGTTATAACAGCCGTGCTCACGGTTACGAGCGACCTTGAAACCCTTACGGAATAGATGATGAACACTGATGATACGGATGATGAAGGTGCCCACTAATGATTACTGCTTATGCTATTCATTATTCATGTTTACCTGATCATGTGTTTATATGGGCTTGTGATAAACTTGTTGCTACTCCTATGCTAAAATTGTGATAATTAAAAACTAATCGCAGTTAAACCAGGCTCACCCTTTTGAGCCTCATGAACCTCATGTTATATTTGTTGAGTATGACATGTACTTACGCTTGCTTTATTTTTTAGTTATTTGGATAAAAATCCTGGATGGGTACCAGATTGCTAGAGTTTGGAGGAATTAGACTTGTGATCAACCAGTCAGTTGTCCCTGTGGAATTAGAGTCTTTATCCGATGATCGGAGTTGTATTTCCGTTGTTTGTTGTCTAAGGTTATATCCTTTATACTAAGTACATTATATATTAAGCATTGTCTTTCGATATTATCCTTATTTGTAGTTATATGTGACATTTGACTTTCTGGGCTCACATATGGTGTGTATCTGGTTTTGTTCTTAAAATCGGGTGCTACAGGCGAGGCGAGCACCATGTCGACCGCGCGATGCAGCCGCAACCACGGCGCGGCCCAGCGGCTAGCCATGCGAGCGCGGCGCACGTGCAGCAGCGGGACCAGCCGCAGCCATCTGGGACCGGCCAACGCTAGGCCGTAGGCGCTGTGCGGCATCACCGGGGCGCGCGAGCTGGCCAGCAGTAGCAGCACGGCCATGGCCTAAGCCCGGCGCCCGCAGCGCCCACGCGCGCGGTGACCGTAAACTCGGACCGAGAGGTAGCAACTGGTGATGTACACGCATTTTAAAGAAAAGCAAAAGCTGCTAACGATCATGATCGAGGTTCAATTAATTCCCCTAACCTAAAGTCGATACTAACACCCAACTGATAAAGTAAACCTCACGTCCAGAGAGTGACCAGAGAGGGAGATACGGAGGTGTCAACATGAGTTCGTCACGCTGAACGCCGGTTCGCGAACCGAGCATCAAATCATGGTCACATCGCGTTCTAAGAAGGTTTGGACAATTTTTACGAGAGCAACGTGACACCCAACACAACAACCATCTATGACATGCTCAAGTACTCACTTTGATGCAATCAACAATACCAAAACATGCAGCTAGTGTTTAAACATTTTTGTTAGAAATTAAAAGTCCAAATAGCATTGTCTTACTACTTTTCCATACTTAGAAAAGTTAAGGATTTCAGTTGGGACTAAGTAACCATTAACTCTTTTGTCGTAATTTTTAATAGGTCTAAACCTTGTTAACTTCAACCAACAAATACTTCATGCAATAGTCCATACCTTATACTAACCCATAGGAGCAAAATATTTAAGCACCATTTAACTATTTTGCTCAATATAAATCATAAAAAATGGTATTTTAAAAATTGTTCAAGTGTTTGTCGACTTAACGAAAATAGCTTATCTTAACGTCAAATTTGATTTTTTTGAGCTCCCAAGAGCACTAGTTAACACTATTTATTTTGATTTTTTTTTCAACCACGAAAGTGAGTCACATATGATTCGTTTATCATTTCACGTGCGTTATAAATTTTTAAAACTCGAAAACTTTTTTGGCTAATTCCTCTCGGACCTAAATCTCGATGCTAAGTAAGCTCGTAACACCAGGGGTGTTACATCCACCATCATCGTCGTCTGCAGTGTCGTTCTTCCTTGGAATGTTGGTTAGACATCATCTTCTCTTCCTGTTTTTGCCCTCAATTCTTGGTTCATTTCTAATCATGATGGATATACCACGTTCGCCGTAGATCAGAACGGTGAGACGATCCTAGCACCTTAGATCAACATGAGGAGGAGAAGTGGAAGGAAGGAAGGAGTATATCATCGGAGGATTGTCGTCGTACTTGGAGTGGCTGCACTAGGTGAGATGTCGATACTAATCCACTTCTTTGGATCAATTTTTGCGGATCGAATCAGCTAATTAGAAGAGGTTTAGTTGGACTAATTACTGAAATTCTCAAAATTAATCTTGTCCATGTTCTGAAATTCTGTCACACTATGCAGTTTCTGTTCATCATTGTTTTAGTGAATATTAATGGCATTAATAAATTTTGTCACTGTAGAAAAAGTTGTAGAGGATGTCAATACCTTTGTTTCGACACTAAGATCACCCCCATAGCCCAAGTAGTTCGGGAGATATAATTGTTATGAGAAGGCTTTTTTGAGTAACGAGAATATAAACAGTTATAGATCTAATCCGTTTTTGGCCATCATAGTTGACAAATTTTAACTTTGGATCAAAACAACAGTTGTAGGGTTTTTGTTACTCTTTCCATATTGTTATAGAACACCTTTTTTTTGGATAAGTATATCTCCAGTTATGAATTTATAAGCTTGTTGTCCTGTTTTGATCATCAGAAAAGTTTAGTTAGGTTAAGAGGATGTTTATACTATCTTGGATATCTCTTATGCCGAATTTTATAATACAAAAGTTGTAGATAATGGAGTGTTCTAGCATCTGGTAGATTTTAAGAATTTTTGAATATTTGGTTTAATGTGTATGAAAAAGAGAAGGGGCAATGCTGCTGTCAGGAACGGTAACAAAACGGCAGATACTTGAACGGCAGGTTTGGGACGCTAAAGTGTGTAAAATGTTGTTTGTTTTGTTTGTATATGATGGTGTTGGTACTGAGGTTTCCTATGATCAGGTGGTGCACCTTCAGAGCATGTTGAGCTCTCACTTTTGATCTTCGGTGAAGGCAGGCAAACGTGGCACTGTGATCCACATGCTTTGGCTTTGTTGGTTGAACTGCCACCACTAAAATTTTCTATATCTCACACTGGCCATATAATCCAAAATTTGAAATTTGAAGTTATTTGCTTTACTTCAAATTTTAGATTGTATGACTAATGTGAGATATTGAAAATTTAGTTGTAGCAATTCAAACAACAAAGGCAAAGCATGTGGACCAAAGCGCCATGTTTACTTGCCTTCACCGAAGATCAAAAGTGAGATCTAAGCAAGCTCCAAAGGTGCACCACCTGATCACAAGCAAACATCCATCATACAAACAAAACAAACCACATATTACACACTAGAGTCCCAAACCCGCTGTTCAAGCATCTACCATTTTGCTATCATTCGTGACAGCAGCACTGCCCATTCTCTTTTTCATAGACATTAAACCAAACATTAAAAATTCTCAAAATCTACCAGATACTAGAAACTCCATTATCTACAATTTTGGTATTATAATATTTGGCATAAGAGATCTCCAATATAGCACAAACATCGTCTTAGCCTAACTGAACTTTTCTAACGATCAAAACAGGAAGCAATCTTATAAAATTCATAATTGGAGATAAACTCATCTAAAAAATGTGTTTTATAATAATCTGGAAAGCTTAATAAAACACCTACAACTTTTTTTTGCCCATAACGATGGCCAAAAACTGATTGTATCTAAAACTGTCCAAATTGTCATCACTGAAAAAGAGCCTTTTTAAAATGATCATATATCCCAAGCTACAGGGCCTATGAGGGTGATCTTGGTGTCAAAAACAAGGTATTAAAGAAATCTACAACTTTGTCCACAGTGACAAAATTTATTAAGGACATTAAGATGCTCTAAAATGACAATGAATAGACACAGCATAGTGTGACAGAATTTCAGAACGTGGACGAGATTAATTTTGAGAATTTCGGGAATTAGTGGACGAGATTAATTTTGAGAATTTTGGGAATTACTTCAACTAAACCTCCTCTAATTAGATGATTTGATCCACAAAACTTGATCAAAAGAAGTGGATTAGGATTCGGTATCTCACCTAAGGCAACCACAGCGAGTACGACGACAATCCTCCGACAATCTACTCCTTCCTTCTTCCTTCCTCTTCTCCTCACGGCAATCTACGCAGCTACATACGTCTCACCATTCTGATATACCGCGAACGTGGTATATCCATCATGAATAGAGAGAAGAACCAAGAAATTGAGGGCAAAAACGGGGAGATAAGATGATGTCTAACCAAAATTCCATGGAAGAACGGCACTGCGGACGACGACGGTGGCGGCGGATGATGACGACTGCAAGCTCTAAAACCTCTATTCCTCTCCCTTCTCCCTCTTCTCTCTTTTTTTCTGTGCGGCAGAAAACGATGATCGCTCAGAAAGAAAAAAAACGCACCTCTCCTAGTCCCTATCAGGTACATGGTTTTTTATTTTTATTTTTTCTTTTAAATAAAAAACTAAGAATAAACATAAGTCCACCGTCCAAAAACTGTTGTGTTGGCCACGACGAGCAGATAGACTAGGGATGGTTTTTTAATCAAGCAGCCGATATTCATTTACCAACATGTGAACATTACCTAGGTGTTCAAGGTGCTTGTCCAAAGCCTGTTCTCCTGTTCGTTCGACTGAACCTCCGAAAAACCAATTCACTCGGATATATTTGGAGTTGGATGAATGCGAGGAGACATACATGGTGCTTCATACTTCATCACTTTTACAGATGAGGATTAATTATACGCTGGAGAATAAAAGTGCACATTTTTTTCCTTCAAATACAAGATTAAAACTCAGCCCTGTAAGTAAGAACAATAACATATATGTCATGGATTTGCACATAGGATTGTTCAAGGATCGGCCGGGGACACATTTTTTAGAAATGGAAAATACGCGGCTTCTGCGACACATCACACATATATCTTACATCCGAAAGGACCTGTCAGGGATGTGCATGTAGGATTGTTCTAGGATTGGCAAGACCACCTAGAACACCCACAAAATCTCGTTGAGAAACTTGCAGAACAACATAACTGGGGTTTGAAAAGTTATGACCCAATTCCCCAATCTTGTGCTTATTTCATCTCTTAGCACGATACTGTACTGTTTATATGCTCCATTTGCATCCTTACATTGGCTACAACTCCCCTGAGATCCTTTTAGAGCGGCATGTAAACAAATCTTGGTTATTGCATTTTCCCAAGTGTTTCTAGTGCATGTTGGTTAAAATATTTTAAAAGAAATTTGAATGAGCTGTGGGTTTTGTGAAGAATCCCGTGACAATACCCTGCATTCTGTAATTAGCAATATACTGAGAAAGTTAATACGTTTTAAAAAATAATAATAGTTTATGAATCATTCTTGTTTCTTACTCTGGTGCTACACAAGATTATTATTGCAAATACTATTTTATTAAGTCGATATATTATTTTTAGCATATTCACCATAGTCATTTATCCTTGCATTTATATTTTGAGTTCAGGGATAATATTGTTGATTGTTACTAATTTTTGGTTTATGTCAGAGAAGCTTGAAAGAATTGTATGAAAGCTGTACCATTGTCTTATACATTCAGTACATATTCAGCATTACTACCATTTTGAGGAAAGCATATTCAAGAATCTATATAAGTTTTTATTCAGGAGAAGTATTTAGTAGTGGTCACTAACCAGGAACTTGTCATCCCACTAGACGAAAGATTTTTCAGAAATTTTAACCAAAAAAGTCAGGAGCATGGGTTCGGGATACCTGTAGCAGTACACCTTTCTTTTTTCACGATCATGCATCATTGAGGTACGTATTTCATTAAGAAGAAGTAGAGTCTGAAACATTACAAGGACCTGAAAGTAATCCAAGGATTACCACAGCAGTCCCAAAGACACACACAGCTGTAAAAGAAAAAGCAAGAGCAGAACGGCACAGAGACCCATGGCCTCAAAAGCCTCAGCAGACCGAAACCTGTGACAAAGAATAACAACACAGAGGTAGCCAGCAGTGAACTACATTATATTAGTACACAAACTACTAGGAATTATGTGCAGATGCACATTGAAAATATTGGAATATCTCTGAGCAGTTGCTATCTCATTCTGGGGAAGGTACATCACCACATCACTGGACTCTATAGTACCAAATATACCATACATGTGAAGTTTTACATAGAATTCCAATGGTAACAACTCCTAGCCTGTATCTAGTAGACAACAAGTCATAGATATATCTTGGTGACAACCATGAACTATCTACCATCAGAATGAAGGTGCACTACTAGAACACTTGTGACATGCATATTGTGAATGATCAGCGCTTGCATCTGTGACTGATCTTATTATTCATAACATATATATTGAACTTGTAGCAATCAACCATGATTCTGGTTGTCGGGGAAATTCCTCAGGCCACAAACATCATAGAGATCACCATTAAGCATGGGATCATTGACTTCAAATAATCCACCAATGAATTCATTATTGCTCGAACTAGGAGCTGTGGACGCCATAGGATTGGCACTGATGTGCTCATCACCAAACTGGTACTGCAGGTCTGGAGCTGTCTCCATAGGTGGCAGTGGCACTAATCCTTGAGTTTGGCTCGTTTCAAGCTTGTTATTGTCCTTCTCTTCGACAACACCATGTATTGCTACCAAATACTTCTGAAACTCTTGCAGCTCATCTAGACTTAATTCCGAGACATCAGTGTTCAACAACTGCATCATACGTCCACCCATTTCCTTCTGAGTAGCCTCTAGCAACATCTCTTTCTTCTTTTTTTCAGAATTCAGAGACTGTTGCAGCTCTGAGTACTCTAGATTCAGCCCATGTATAGTATCCGTTACAGCCCAGCTGTTATCATTGCTTTCACCACCCGAAGCAGGACCATCAGAAGTAACCGAGTAGTTGAGGAATCGGTTTGCAATATCATCAATGGATGGATGCCCAAAAGAAAATGACGTACCGGCGGTTGAGAAGACAACAGAGCCAACCATTGCTCCACACAAAATGGAGAGCTCACTAGCCTTATTGAACAGGCTTTGGCGACGCTTGGTGAAGCATATCTGGCGGGTTTCCTCATTCTCGATGGGCTTGATTTCACCTTTCACCATTGTTGGCAAGTAGTCAATATGTGCTTTCTTGCTAAGTCTTAGAGTAGTATGTGTTGATGCAAGCGTTTATGTAGGTACATATATATAGGATCCAAGTGCAAACTAAGATCTTCATAGATTTGAATAAAGTATATAATAATTCTGAGCTAGTTTACAGCAGGATTCCACTTAATTATTCTGTGCTAGTTTACAGCTGGATTCCACTTATCTTTAGATGGCATTTGTAAATATTTAGCATTTATTGTGTTAAAATATAATTTAGTAATTAAATTTTGGACCACAACGTTCTGGAAGACAGCCATGTTATAACTGGCACTGCCATAAAAAAATAATGGAGCGCCTATATTATATGTGTGCTGATTGTTAATTTGTCCACAAATAAATTAATGATTTTGAACAACTCAGATATGATCAAATATGTATACACTGTGGTAGTTAGCGTAGTGAGGTGTGTCAAGATTATATGTAGCCAAAATGCGTCATAAATGCTTATATAATCAATAAGTAGAGACATAGTATATTATTTCCTTGCTGGCACACAGTAAATCAATTGTTGTTGATAGGTAGTTATTAATGACAACTGGTATATGTATGTATTCACTGGCAAATATTTCGGTTTGTAAAACAAATTTGAAGCATATTGTTTTGTTGTTAATATAATGTGGCTTAATATATAAGAAAGTGGGAATGATGCCCCCTTTAAAAATTAAAAGCATAGCAAGTATGTTTTCATATATTGTATAAAATAATATAATCTGTGATGCATTTCGTTTGTGGCCAAATTAGTGCATGTTGTACGGTTGTATATGAAATAGTCACTTTGTCTTTGAGTAAGGATTGTTCTTCCATAGTTAGGTCAATGTTAGGCATCAATGTCTCACAGAAATTCAGAAGATAATACTTCATTTGAAAATAAAAATTCATGTGGTTTCTCAAAATTAGAAGGAATGAGACTAACAAACAATAAGGGTCTGTTTGGATACATTAGCACTGTAACACCCTAAAATTTGCTACTTTGGAAATGTAGTTAAATCGATTTAATTATGATTTTTTGTGCACATGAAATATAGGAAAAGAATATTTTCATTATATTAAAATTTATCATAAGGAGTACCAACATGGTTGAGCATACATGCCGAAGCATTTGATTTATTTGGTTGAGTGGTTTTGATTAAAATTCAAAATGATTTAAATTGCTTTTGGAAATGAGTTTGAAAATGGCTTTGAAATAAAAGAAAAGAAAATTAGAAAGAAAAAGAATTTAAAAAGTTGTAAAATTTATTTTTGTAAGCCTACCAAAATTGTCCATTTTTATTTGAGTTGAAAAGTATATTTGAAACTCTACTTGAATTTGTATTTGGTTCATAATTGAATTTGGTTTTGAAAACAAAATAGAAAAGGATTTGGAAAATGAAAAATCCTCTCTCCTCTCAATTTAGCCCAAAGGCCCACTCACTCTCTTCCTCCTTTCCCCTTGGCCCGCTCCGATCGGCTTGCGCCTCTCCCACTCTCTCGCGTAGGCCCAAGCCGCGTAGGCCTGCTCCACCCCGAGGCCCAGCTCCCCTCTAGGCCAGCCCACTCCCGCTTCCCCTCTCCCCACCAAAGCCACGGCCCAGCAACCTAAACCCGAGAGCGGACGCGCCCCTTCCCTCTCTGTTTGGCTGACAGCCTAGCCCTCGCCCTGTGCCACTACCACGCCGGGCCCGCTTGTCGGCACCGTCCCGTACCTCCCGTGCCCGGAGCAGACTCTGCCACGATGAAGCCCCGCCGCCGCACGCGCCGTCCCAAGATTTGGTGGGCTCCCCACGCCCAGCGCCCCTATAAAACCGAGCCGCCGCCACCGCCTCGCTCCCGTGCGACATCACCTCGAGCCCTAGCGCCCTCCTGCTGTGTTTTGGATCTCTCCGACGCGAGGTTGAAGCCGCCGTCGACGCGCCCGATGATGGAAGTTGCTGCGCCGTCTCTAAGCATTTATCGCCCTTTGTTACCAGGTGACGAAGATTTCTAGCCTAGCCTCTTGTTCTCTCTTTCTCTCCATGCCCTATTAATCCATCGCCGAACCTTCGCAGGGAGCCACCGTCCGCTCCAATGAGCCCTACGTCGTCTCCATGCCATCCTCTTCCGTGATTTAGCCCCTAGGTGAGTTCGCCGTGCTTCGCTCTCTCTCCCGGTGCCTTCGCCGTGTCGTAACATGGCCCGTAGGCGCTTCCCCGTGCACGCCGGCGAGCTCCTCGTCGCCGTTAATGGCCACCACCGCGCCGGAGTCACTGTGCCGGTCAGAGAAATCCTCCCAACCCTCGGTAGCCGTCCATCTTTGATCCAACGGCCTAGATTAGAAGATACCCCTTCGCCTATCCCCTTTTACAAAAGAGCCCCCCACAAGATTTTAAGCTCTAACCTGCCGTCCCTGCAATTTTGTTAAAGAGCCCCTGTCTTTATTCAAAATAGTATCCGCAGTCCCTGGCTCAGTTTAAAATCTGATTTTATTTATTTTAAATTCAAAAATCAAGTTCCATCTATTTACAAAATTGCCACTATATTCATTAGGCCATATCTTTTCCGTTTTAACTCCGATTTGACCCGTTCAAGTTGCGTTAGATTCCTAACGACATAATCTACGCATTAGTATTAATGTTTTCCATGTCATGAGCTCTAGAATTTCATGGTTTAACGCCTAACTTGAATAATGATTATGCAATTGGATTTTTCTAATTAAAAGTAACGTAGGCTTTTCACCTTGGTCAATTATATGATTAGTTTTACTTTATTTTTCTAAGTCAAGTATAATTTGACTTAACTCAATTAAGGTATTTCTCTAAAGTATCTTATACATGTTTTATATAGCTAAAATAAATAAAGCCTATAGTTTCTTTTTAAAGTAAATCTATCGGTATTTGTATCTTTTTCACCATAGCTCCGATTAGTGTGCTTTTCGCATCTGTGTGATCGTAGCAACGCGTAGATTTGATTTCAAATTCTTTTTCACTAATTGGTGTATTGTTCTAATATACTTATGTTTGAATGCTATGCATGTTTGTTTGGATGCGTGTGTGATGCTTAATGATCTTGTCTAGTCGGTGAGTTTTGCGTGGTGATCAAGAAGCAGTTCTTTGGAGGCTACAAATCAATAGAAGAAGCATATAAGTTTAAGGCAAGTATAGCATGGGATCTTCCTTATTATGCTATACACCTTTAATCATTTAATTCATGCTGCATGTGTCTACCTTGGCAATCGTAATAATTTTCCTAGCTAATTGATATCCTGGATTCCTTGACACCTTTGGGTTACTGCATTGGGTAGCTTTGCTAGTGCTCAATCAAAGCTATGATCTTGTAACTTGACTAATGGTATATGCAATAAACACTAAAATATGTTTTTAGTAACATGGAACCAGGGGGCTAGAGCATTGAGTTGTTTTTATGGTGCTCTAGATTCCTCTTCCTAAGGACTTATCTGTAAGCGAACATCCGAGACTTACAGTACAACTGTGAGGGCTACATGGCTCTGGCTTTAGCTCAGTACAAGGACCTTTTCTAGCTTGTTAGAGGTTACCTTTATGGTGCAAGAGGGGTGTGTTTTGGGTTGGATATAGTGTGACCTCTGTCTGTCAGTGTATAGGCTGCGCGTTATTGTGCCTGTCGGAAGGGGAGCCCTACATTCGCAGGGCACAGAAACCTAGCGGCCCTAACTTGTTAGACAAACCTTTAAAAGGATTCATAGTAAACCCTGCCGACCTTCCTTGGTAGTGGGTCAAGAGGCTGATCACCTCGGGCGAAAGGGTAAATCATGACTCATAGTGAAAGTGTACAACCTCTACAGAGTGTAAAACTGGTATATCAGCCGTGCTCACGGTCACGAGCAGCCTTGGACCTTTATGGAATAGATGATGAACACTGATGATAAAGATGCTCATTAATTGTTAATTGTTTATGCTATTCATTATTCATGTTTACCTGATCATGTGTTTATATGGGCTTGTGAATAAACTTGTTGCCACCCAATTGCTAAAAGATGACTCATTAAAAGCTAATCGCAGTTAAACCAGTGTTAGCCTTTTGAGCCTCATGAACCCCATGTTATATTTGTTGAGTACGATATGTACTTACGCTTGCTTTACTTTTTAAATCTTTGGAAAAATCCCGGATGGGTACCAGATTGCTAGTCTGGAGGAGTTAGGCTTGTGATCAACCAGTCAATTGTCCCTGTGGATTGGAGTCTTCACCGAAGATCGAAGTTGTCTTTCCACTGTTTGCTGTCTAAGGTTATATCCTTTATACTAAGTACGTTATATATTGAGCATTGTCTTTTGATATTACCCTTATTTGTAGCTATATATGAGATTTGACTTCCTAGGCTCACATATGGTGCATATCTGGTTTTGTTCTTAAAACCGGGTGCTTACAAGCACTAAACATTACCAGCTAAAATTAGTGCTAGTGGATCCAAACAGACCTGCTAATTATTAGCTGGAGGGCTGCTAACTATTAGTTCCATTAGCAGGTTTATAGTTGCTAATAGGTGTTAATAGCTCATATACAGCTTGAACTCACTATTCAACAACCTATTAGCAGGTGGATCCAAACAACCCCTGCTAAAAATTAGGTAGCTAAAAATTAGCAGCTATTAGCTCACTAATTTTTAGTACTAATGGATCCGAACATGCCCTAACTTAGCTAGATGGAATTGGAGTGGGAGTACTCATTGTTGTTTTTCTAGTAAGATAGAGACTATTAGGCATCTCTTTTCAGAGTGTCGCTATGCTACATATTTCTGTTCGTCTATTTTGCTATCAAGAAATGATAATGTGTTTGATAATGGCAAACATATTTTTTAGGTCTTATTTAGAGGGACACAATGGCTCCACTTATGAAGTCAGTTGCAACATAGTGATGCCTCTAAGGCTCTCATCACCTTTTAGTGTGCCACCCTGGAGTCAATGGCAATTACCTTTTTTTCCTCTCATGTATTGCCTTTTGTTTTAGGATTGCCAAGTGAACTATTAAGAGTTTGGTTGTATGGTCGCTTGAGTGTGCAACTATGAGTGTGGCCTGATTCCTCTATTTTGAGGATGAACCAAATTCATTCCATTATATAAAAAAGGTAAGGAGTATCTACAAAGTTTTCTTGTTAATTTTGAGGTAGGATATAATGTTAGTTTGGTGTAGCTGGCCTCATTGTTATAATGATAGGTGTGTTGAGAGTAATGGGTTGAGATGTCTTGAATGCTAGGGGAATACAAATGATTAGCTCATACTTTGAGGAAACCGGGTCTGTAAATTATTGAACCCTCTTTAATTGTGCCTTTGTTAATATATGTCAACAATGCACTCGTGGCACATACCTCTTAGAACCATGGGTTTATATTAGAATATATATCTTAATATACATGGTATGAACATAACAGAGTTGTATCTCTGTCTATATGTATTTGAAACAAACAAGAGTTTCCAATAAAAAAAATGACGCATTTGCTTCTCTGTGAAAGTCCTTGGATACCTCAACTATCATGGGCAACCATCTCTCAACTGATTACAAATCCATGCAAGCATTCCAGAGTACATAATATGATTATTAACTTCATTTGAATACAAGCCCTTTGTGCTAAATCAAAAATAAAACATTGAGGATCTAATATACCAGCAAAGTTTGATGAAACTAGTAGCATCCTTAAGCGTGGATGTACCCAACTACCAATCTCAACATCTATACACCACCAGATGTGTGTAGGCCATGATTAGCACCAATGAGCTTTGGAAAAATATAAAATAAAAATGGGATCTAGTGATTGGAGAAGTTTGACTATAGTTTGTGCCTATAGAATGCAAGTAATGCAACAATAAATAATATATTATCTCCCTCTCCAAAGCATCCAACATTCTCACTTTCAAGCTCCTCGACACTTACTCTAGCAATCACCAGATCAGGGTGAATGAGCTAGATCAACCAACGACTCTATTCATCACTCCTTTCAACTCATTCTACTACATTCCTATGCCTTTTGGTTTAAAGAATGTCGGCACTACCTATCTGAGGTGCATGTAGCAATGTCTTCATGACCTGTAGCACCCGGTTTTAAGAACAAAACTAGATACACACCATATGTGAGCCCAGGAAGTCAAATCTCACATATAGCTACAAATAAGGGTAATATCAATAGACAATGCTCAATATATAACGTACTTAGTATAAAGAATATAATCTTAGATAGCAAACAACGGAAAGACAACTCCGATCTTCGGATGAAGACTCCAATTCCACAGGGACAACTAACTGGTTGATCACAAGCCTAATTCCTCCAAACTCTAGCAATCTGGTACCCATCTGGGATTTTTATCCAAATAATTGAAAAATAAAGCAAGCATAAATACATGTCGTACTCAACAAATATAACATGGGGTTCATGAGGCTCAAAAGGCTGACACTGGTTCAACTGCGATTAGTTTTTAATGAGTCATGATTTTAGCAATTGAGTAGCAACAAGTTTATCACAATCCCATGTAAACACATGATTTGGTAAATATGAATAATGAATAGCATAAACAGTAATCATTAATGAGCATCTTTATCATCAGTATCATTAGTGTTCATCATCTATTCCGTAAGGGTCCAAGGCCGCTCGTGACCGTGAGCACGGCTGATATACTAGTTTTACACTCTGTAGAGGTTGTACACTTTCAATGTGAGTCGTGATTTACCCTTTTGCCCGAGGTAGCTTATCTCTTGACCCACTTCCAAGGAAGGTCGGCATGGTTCACTATGAAGCCTTTCAAAGATTCGTCTAACAAGTTAGGACCATTAGATTCACTCGGCAAGCAGATGTAGAGCCCCCTTCCCGATGGCACAATGACGTGCAGCCTATACATAAGGGGAGAGAGGCCGCACTATACCTGATTCGGCAAGCCATTCTTACGCCATAAAGGTAACCTCTAACGAGCTAGAAAATGTCCTCATACTGAGCTAAAGCCATAGCCATATAGCCCTCATAGTTGTACTATAAGTCCTGAATGTTCGCTTACAGATAAGTCCGTAGGGAGAGGAATATGAAGCATTTAGAAAGTAACTAAACACTCCAGCCCCCTGTTCCATGTTGCTAAAAAGCATCTTTTAGTGTTTATTGCATATTGTTTACACCAAAATTTTAGAAGTAGAGCGCGGGAGCTCGAAGCTTCCGAGATTGTGTCATCAAAGAATCGGTTGCGTAAAGATTGGTGTTAGCTGATTCAGATGCGGTACTGGAATCGGCTCTTTTTGGATAACTTCAGCGGACGACGTCAATGGACTACGTGGAAAGATATGTCGGACTCTAAAAAAGGAAAATATTAGGATCCAAGTTATTTTAAGTTAGAAATGTTTTCTTTTATTCCAAGAATTATAACGAGTCATATTTGAGTAGGATTCATGTTTAGGTTCCGGGTATATAAATATTGGACCCCGGTTATTGTATAAGGACACGAACAATCAATCAACACAATCTTTCCGGCTTTCATCATCGCATTAGGAGTAGGAGTACTGTAGATCTCGATGATTTCTTCAACAAGCAGGGCTACATTGACTGATCGACCTCCGGCTTGTCTATGAGTACCGTCATGACTTTTATTATTACTTGTAAGGCTGCATTAGCTGATTGATCTATTATGAGTTGTAGTAAAAGTTAGTTATCAATTCATATTGTTGTTTGTAAGGCTGCATCAGCTGATTGATCTCTTACGAACCATAATATGGATCAAAGTTATCAATCTTGTATTAAATAACTTGTTTAACACAATATCACTAGTTATCGAATCTACTAAGATTAGTAAGATTTTTTTTGCTATTTTTGGTTGATTCACCCGTTATCGATCTTGTTATAATTAATGTTTTATTAACTATAACAAATCACCTGATTGAGATAGAGATAGAATTGACATCACATCATCTTAATTGGTCGTCTTCTAGTCTGGTCACACTTTGAATCTTATAATTGATGGCTTAATTCTGCTAGATCGGCTGTTTTATCTCTATTCCAATCAAACATAGTATGCATTCAAAGACATGTTCCAATCTTGAGTAAGTTCACTAGTTAATAAGATCTAATCTAATGACACAACTATAGCTGCATCGATCCGATCGAACCTCACTAGTAAGACTTTGGATTAGAGATTATCGATTAGTGGTTTTGTTCATGAATGAGATATGTACTCTATTTGTTTGCTATGCATGCATCGGCTATTTTAGCCAATTCGCCTATGCTTTCACACATATAGCATGTTTTTCATAAACCTGTAAATATATAGATGATTTTATAGATTTTTTGGCTTTAGTTTGTTATTATTATCATAGCTATATCGATCCGATCGAACCTCACTGTTGATGATAACAGATTAGATTCAGAGCGTTTGTAGATTCATTTATACTAGACAGTCGATTTATTCGCATGTTATATCCTTTTTCATGAAACTTATCGGCTCAATGTTTTACATTGGTTATATCCATCTAGCTGATGATGTTTCTTTATATTACTTATATTTGGGTGTATTGTACCTGTTCTGTCTAGATTAATCAATCATAATAAAATCGCTATGACCCATGAGTATCGGTTATTTTGAATTCGTACCATCATCATTGATATTAGCCGATAATCTTCAATTCAGCGATCCTCGCTTTACTGATATGTTGGATATCGACTATTTAGTCGATAGCCCTATCGAATCGGCTGTTTAGCCGCATATTTGGAACTGTCTGGAGCAACATCGACATGTTCCACCTTAAACTACTGATAAGATTTTCTCTCCTTGTCAATTGCAGGTCAAATTGACTGGCACGCTTTTGGGTTTTCATAATCGACTGGTCCTGTGTTGAAGCCAAACAGATCTCCAATCTTATTCCGTTTAGATCGTTCGGCTTGTTGTGTGTTGATTGCATTGTCACATTTTTGCGTCAACACATATACCATTAGTCAAGTTACAAGATCATGATTCTAGTTGAGCACTAGCGTTATATTACCCAATGCAATAACCCAAAGGTGTCAAGGAATCCAGGATATCAAATAGCTAGGAAAATTACTACGGTTGCCAAGGTAGACACATGCATATGTTTAAATTGTTAAAGTGAATAGGACAATAAGAAAGATCCCATGCTATACTTGCCTTAAAACTCTGATCCTTCTTCAAGTCGAAAACTTCAAAGGAACTCCTTGATCAACACGTAAAGCTCACCGACTAGACAAGATCATAAATCACCACACAAGCATCCATGCAATCATACACGAAGCAAACAATAGAACTAAATTAGAACAGTACACCAAACATAATAAACATCAAGTAAAAAGGTTTTAAAGATGTTCTACACATTGCTACGAACACACAGACGTGAAAAGCACGCTAATCGGAGATATAACGAAAAAGTTATGAATTAAATAAGATTTCCTTTAATAAAATAATAAATTTAAAACTAATCTCGAATTTCAAAAGTTGAAAAATATTTTTAACAGTAAGATAATGTAACGCCCTAGAGTCTAAACGGCTCAGATCCAGTCTGCACGCTGAGCAAACCACACCTACCACCATCCCACTTTTGCTTTCGTTCTCGCTTCGCGTAAAAGGATTAACCCGGGGATGATGGAACGGACTCTAGAAGCCTTATATGTTGGTCTATCCCACCTTAACAACCAAGGTGGGACTAAACTCTCCACAATATCTCATTAACATGCACATGGCCCACTATGGGCCAAATTCCAAACTGGGCCGAATGTCATAGATAAACATGTAGATTACTCAATTATGAACCTAACGCAACTTGAACGGATCAAATCGGAGTCAAAACGTAGAAGTTATAGCCTAAAGAAAATAATGGCAAAACTATAAATAGATGAAAACGTATTTTGGATCTAATAGAGGAATTTTATGCTTTCTGAAAGAGAAAACGTATTCTGGAAGTGCACCATGGCCTATGGGTTCTATACTAGATAAGGACAGGGGCTCTTATGCAATGTTGCCAGCCGAATCGGTATGGTGAGATCTGAGCCGTTGGATCGGTGATGGACGGTTCAGAACAGATCAGGAGGGAGGGAGGGAGGGAGAGAGAGAGAGAGAGACGTCGGCGGTAGCTCATACGGCGGTGCCATTGCTGGAGGCGCTCGGCTCCTCGCCGGCGATCGTCGATACGATGATTAAGGCCATCATTGGACATGGGAAGACCACAGGGAGAGAGAGGACAGCGAGGCGAACTCACCATGAAGAAAACCGGAGTCAGGAACAGAACGAAGGATGGCGGGCGGCTCGGCGGGGCGACGGCGACGCTAGGGTTGCGGCTCGGCACGGCGACTTGGCGAGATAGGAGCTTGCTCCGAGGCTCAGGATGGAGGCGGCGTGATGCGGGCTTCGTATTTAAGGCTGGGGAAGACTTGGGAGGCATGACAATGGGCGAGGCGGGGCGGACGCGGACTCTGTCCCGACGATGGAGTCCAACACGGATGGGAGGAAGGAGACAGCCCTGGTCGGTGGGTCCGGCGTGTCAGCGGCATAGGAGGCGGGGTCCATCGGCAGTGAGACAAACGGGAGAGAGGATGGGCGCGGATGACTTGGCTGCACGGTTGGGCCGACGCGGGAGTGGGAGCGAAAGCGGGCCCACGACGCTCTGGCCCAAGCGTTGAAGGAGAAGGTGGGCTCGAGGGGGAGCTAGGCCGCGTGGGAGAGAAGCGGGCCAGGCCTGAGTCCTGGGCTTGCTGATGGGCTACGCCGAGGGGGAAGTGAGGAGATAGAGCGGGCTGACCTGCTGGCTTGCTGGGCCTAAAGAGAGAGAGTGAGGGAGCGTTTTTCCTTTTATTTCAAAACTATTTCAAAAACATTTTAAATAAATTTGAATTTGGATCAAACCACACTGTACATTAAATCCAGTGTAGAGGCATAAATGCATCAACAATGTCGCTAACCCTTATGATAAATTTTAAATTAATGAAAAATATTATTTTTCCTATATTTCATGGCACAAAATGCAAATTCAAATCACTTTTCATCTATTTTAAAAAGGAGTAAATTTTTGGGTGTTACATGACCAAATAGGTCAAAATCTAGAATCCTACATGGATGGCATCATAGTCAAGTCCAAGAAGGTTGACCATCTAATTAGCAATCTCAAAGAGACATTTTTGAACCTCTAATAGTTTGACATGAAGCGTAACTCAAAGAAGTGTGTCTTAGAAGTCCCTTCCGGTAAGTTGCTTGATTACATTGTCTCTAAATGAGGTATAAAAGTTAACTTAGAAAAGACTACAACAATCATGATGAAGATGGGCCTCATTAAAAAACTTGAAGGATGCCCAAAAGTTAACAGGATGTACGACGACGCTAAGCCAATTTATATCTAGGCTTGGAAAATGAGGGGCCCTAGACAAGCTATTGAGGAACTTGGACAAATTTTAGTGGACTTAGGAGGCGCAAGAAGCCCTCGATCACCTTAATAAGTTCCTCACCACATCCACCATGTTGGTTTCCCAATGCCTAAAGATCCATTGCTACTCTAAATCACGGCAACCACGCTGGTGGTTGGTGCAACATTGATTGTTAAGCGCCAACAAGCCAGCGACATTCAGAAGATGCAAAAACTAATTTACTTTATTAGCAAAGTATTTTACTTTATCAACAAAGTATTATCTGAGTCAAAAAACTCGATACTCGTAGATACAAAAATTCCTCTATACCATTCTTGTCACTAAGAGGAAGTTGCTACATTACTTCGAAGGGCATTTAATCTCATTGTAATATCCTTCCCTTAGACTGAGGTCTTCAACAACAAGGATGCTACTGGTAAGATCACAAATTGGGAACTAGAACTCATGGTATATAGTATTGCATACGTCCCTCGCATGACAATTAATTGAAAGTTTTGACTGACTTTGTGGCCAAATGGACCAAAGCCCAAACAATCCCCACAGCCGTTCACCTCATATACTGGACGATGTATTTCAATGGATCTATATATAACGCATAATGATGCAAGGATGACATCGTGCTCATCTCCGTCAAAGGGAGATTGACTCAAATATGTTCTACAATTACACTTTAAAGCAACTAACAATGTTGCTGAATATGAGGCCGTAGTGCATGGCCTCCGCCTTGCCATATCACTAGGGATATGATGACTCTACATTCGTGGAGACTCCAAGCTGGTGATCAACCATGTGATGAGGGAATCTTTATGCAAAAAGATTTTAGGATGGAAGCATACTGCCAAGAGATTTCTAAGCTCGAAAGACAAGTTAGACTTCAAATGCATCACATCTTACAAAGGGATAATGACACTATGAACACCTTAGGAAAGATTGGGTCTGAGTGACAGCGAGTCCAAACTGGGATCTTTCTCAACAAACTACACAAGCCCTCTATTTGACTGAGAACCAACAATGAAGCATCACTGCCATAGTCAAATGGCAACATACAAGAACCCAATCAACATGTCATGGTAATAAACTCGAGTGCACACAACCACACCTCTACTACCTTTTCAGGGCTATCCTCCCACAACAGTTAACAGAAATCAGGCGACTCTCATGGCATGCAATGTCTTTTTCGTAGTCCTTGATAAACTATACAAGCGAAGCACATCCAAAATCCTCCCATGATGCATAGCCCGGGAAGAAGGTAAGCAACTTATCGATGACATCTACTCGAGTGTTTATGGCCATCATGTAGGCCCATAATCTTTGGTTCGTGGGGCCTTTTGATAGGGTTTTTTATTGGCCAATAGCAGTTCGCTAATGGTGATCAAATCATATGAAGCTACAAAGGCTGTCAGTTCTTTGCTCGGTAATGCATGTCCTAGGCCAAGAACTACAAACGATACCGATTATTTGTCCATTCGCCATATGGGCCTTGACATTGTCGGACTCCTCAAAGCGGTGTCTCATATTCATTGGCTCATTGTGATAGACAAGGTCACAAAGTGGATTGAAGCAAAGCCAATCACAAAAATAACTATAGAAAGTCCATCGAGTTTTTCTCGACATTATGTAAAGATTCGGTGTCACCAATGACATCACCAACAATGGCACCTAGTCACAGGGAAGGTGTTACTCAACTTTGGCGATAGCTACTAGATCTAAGTCGATTGTGTTGCTGTGGTGCACCAACAGATGAACGCCCAAGTTGAATGAAGACTAGATCAATCCTACAAGGTCTCTAGAAACCATGAATCTAGATCAGTTGAAGAATTTTGCATGCAAATTTGTAGCCGAGTTACATTCAGTCATATGTAGCCTATGAACTACACTCAAGCAAGCAATCAACTAGGTTGACTCCTTTCTTCATGTGATAGGACACTGATTGATCTTGACTATGGTTAGCCAAAATAAAGGCCTACATTGAAGACAAGTTGGAATAGCACACTAAGACGCTCTCAGTCAACTTGATGAAGCTTGGGTTGTCGGCCTCCTTTGGTAGGCCAAGTACCAACAAGGACCATGATAGTACCACAATAGGCATATATGCGGCCATGCTTTCAATACTGACGATTTGATATTGTGCAGAATCCAATCCAACAGATATATGCATAAACTGTCTTCCCTATGGGAGGTCCCGTATATTGTCGCCGACGTGATATGCCCGATAGCTTACAAACTAAAGGACCAAAATGACAACATTATCACCAACACCTGGAACATAGAAAATTATGTCACTTATATAACTAGTTTTCTTATCTGTTTTCAAGTATAAGCAATATCTGTACATAAACGTTAAAAGCGAATTTTATTCTGACATGAAACTCAATCTGCATAACTACACTCGAGGGCTATATATGCTTTTCCAAACAAAACTTGGCACAACTCCTTTCTTTTCTCAGAGAACCTAAGAATGGACAACTATGTCCTGCACTTAACAATTTTTAGACAACAGCCTACAGCAAAGCTTCGAGGGCCCGCAGTCACAGACGCATATGGCTTAGTCACAGAGTGCACAAAGCAAGGGAGACTCAAACGAAAAACAGGAATCTTAGAAAGGAATTTTTTTTAATACTGATAAAGTATATACAACTCTGTCCGTTCGAATGCTTAGTGTATATACTCTCAAACATAGTTTTACACCACATTTTTTGTTTATGACCTCTAGGTTTACCTGTTCTGCTAAGATAGAAACCATCGGTCTCACCTACAATGTGGGCATGCCCTCAGGGAAATCGAGAGTAATGCCATCAACTGCTTGAAGATCTGTATGACATTTGACTCCCTCGATCAACAACCTCCAACATCAGTCGATCTACATACACGACTTTAGATCTCATGGAGGTGGTTCACCATGACTTCGAAATCTCGTGGAGTCATCTCGCAAGGCAAAACAACATCACAAGTGCCGCGACCACCAACCAATCAGCATGAGCACAATATTCTTCCTGCAATTCTACAACCATGATACGGGTGCAAGTCAATCAGTCAATACACCCAGGCAATCGCAGCATACAATGAGCAAAAAGAAAAAGAATAAAAGAAATTACTATCAGTGGAGTTCATTTCCTTCTTGAGATTCATCATGGAGCAACAAGCATTGCCATATTTCTCTTCCAATTTTTTTTAGGCGGGCTCATCAGCAGCCACCCATGACTCTGTCGACGTCAAGCCTTTCCGCATTCACTTGACGGTTCTCTTCCATCAGGCTCTTGTTGGCGACAATCATGTGATCCACCTCTACCATAAGGGGCCTGATTGGTTGCCCGCACCAAGCCTGACCAGGCTCTCTAGAAGCAACCTGCTGGTGATTGTTTTGTTTATGTATGCTGACAATAAGCTGCATTCTGTAATTAGCAATATACTGAGAAACCAACATGTTTATAAACTAATAATGAATTATGATTCTTGTTTCACAAAATCCTCGTGCTATGCAAGACTACTATATTGCAAAAACAAAACTATTATTTATTCAGCACATATGTTATTTTTCAGCATATTGAAAATACTAATTGCTTGTTGCATTTATAATTTAGAGCTCATAAATAATATAGTTGATTCTTATTTACTATTTTTTGTTTATATCCGAAGTCTATAAGAGTTGTATGTAATGATATTACCATTATACCTATACATTCACTACAGATGTTTCACTATAATTCTCAGGAAAGCATATTCAATAATCTCAATAAGTTTTTATTCAAGAAAAAACATTTAGTGGTCATTAACCAGGACGTTGTCCTCCCACTGGATGCAAGACTTTTCTGAAATTTTTAACCAAAAGTCTGGAGCGTGGGTCAGTATAGGATAGAATAATATGGATTCATCCCTATTTATTTTCTTTCAGGACACCTGTAGCAGTACAACAATTAGTACATAAACTACTAGGAATTACGTGCAGAGACGCATTGAAAATATGGGAATATCTCTGAGCAGTAGCTATCCCATTTTGGCAAGGTGCATCATCACATCACTTGAATCCATCTCTAGTACCAAATATACCATACATATGAAGTTTCACATAGAATTCATGGTAACAACTCCTAGCCTATATCTTGACAACAAATCATGGGTATATTTTGGTGACAACCATCTAACATAAAAAAATAAAGGTACTACAACACTTGTGTCATGCAATGTTGTGAATGATCAGTTCATGCATCTGTGACTGATCATATTATTCATAACATATATATTGAATTTGTAGCAATCAACCATGATTCTGGTTGTTTGGGAAATTCCCCAGGCCACAAACATCTTGGAGACCACCACTACGCAAGGGATCGTTGAGTTCAAATCCATCAGTGAATCCATTGCTCGAACTAGGACCTGTGCAAGCCATTGAATTGGCGCTGATGTGCTGACCAAACTGGTACCGCGAAATTGAAGCTATCTCCATAGGTGGTTGTGGCACTGACCCTTGAGTTGTTTGCCTTGCTTCAACTATTATCTGGTTCGTCTTCTCTTTGACTGCACTGTCCACTGCTTCCAGACACTTCTGGAATTCCTGCAGCTCAGCTAGACCCAATTCCAAGACATTAGCATTCAACCACTGCATCATGTGTTCGCCCTTTTCCTTCTCAATAGCCTCTTGCAACCTCTCCTTTTTCTTGTTTTCAGAGTCTAGAGCCTGTTGCAGCTCTGATAACTCCATGTTCAACCTATGGACAGTATCCATTACTGCCCCGCTGTTATCATGGCTTGCACCACCCAAAACAAGGTCACCAGGAGCAACCGAATTGAGGAATCGGTCCGCAACATCATTAATGGACGGATGTCCAAAAGAAAAGGACCTACCAGAGTTTGAGAAGACAACAAAACCAACCGTTGCTCCACACAGAATGGAGAGCTCACTAGCCTTCTTGAACAGGACCTGGCGGCGCTTGGAGAAGCAAACCTTACGTGCGCCCTCATTCTCGATGCGCTTGATCTCAATTTTTCTCCTTGGCATGGCTGCCTTACCCTTCACCATGGTCAAGACGCCAATATTTGGTTTCTTGCTAAGTCTTAGAGTATATATATGCTGATGGAGATAGTATGCAGGATTGGTACAGAAGCGTTTATATAGGCACATACATAGGATCAAAGTGGAAACTAAGATCAGCAAAGATTTAATTGAATATATGTAATTCTGTGATATTTTACAGCTGGGTTATATTCAATGTTACTGTGAGCTATTTTATACCTGGATTCCACTTTTATTTGGAGGGCATGTGTAAATATTTAGCACTTATGGTGTTGTTAACATCGAATATAATTAATTTTGGATTCTTTTTGCGAGGGGAATTTTTCGATTACAACGTTCTGGAACACAGCCAAGTTATAACTGGCACTGACATTAAAAGATATTGGAAGGTCTAATGTATGTATGCTGATTGTAATTCTTCCATAATTAAATGCGAGATATGATCAAATATGCAATGCGGTAGTTAGCATAGTTAGGTGGGTCAAGATCCTATGCAGCCAAGTTGTGTCATAAACTCATACTCCATATATATACAAGCAGAGGAGTCTTTTCCTTGCATTGCCAGC
Organism: Miscanthus lutarioriparius; assembly: GCA_904845875.1. Taxonomy (NCBI): domain Eukaryota; kingdom Viridiplantae; phylum Streptophyta; class Magnoliopsida; order Poales; family Poaceae; genus Miscanthus; species Miscanthus lutarioriparius. The sequence goes on along the minus strand of CAJGYO010000004.1, from coordinate 88,546,601 downwards.
ACAGTAAGTAAGTACAGGTATGCATATATATTCGATGGACAGTATTTGAAAAATCTGAAGTCTACTATTTTGTTATTGATGTAGTTTGATATATAACGAGGACCCAAGGAAGTGGACAACTGAGTCGCACTTCAAAAGCATAACAAGGTATATTTTCATATATGAAATGGTTGGTGATGCATTTGGAGATGTGTACCAGCATCTGTGGGGCCAAAATACTGCATGCTATATAGCTGTATATAGTCAAGTACTGGAGCATCTACGAAGTTTCCTTAGCTAATTATGAAGCAGCGGGTGTTTCCTTTTATTGAAATGATGCAGTGGGTTTTGGCTGGTCTCATTATTACAGTGACAGCCTGACAGGTTTGGAAATCAGGTTTAGAAATGACTTGAACGCTAGCTGTGGGGGGAATTCAAAGGATTAGCTCATGCTTTGAGGAAATCAGGTTTGGAAACTATTGAACCCACTCAGGCCCATGCATTTGTGAATGTATGGCCAAAAACAACGGCCTGCATGGCACATACCATCTTAGGCCCATGTCGCGGACCTTTGTTACCACCATCGGTTTACCATAGAATGTTTCTCATACTTGACTAAACTAGAGTCGTACCTCGACCAGCTATATTGGATATTTATCTATAAACCCCCTCAATTATAACTTGCATGTTCTTTTTTTTTTCTCGAATACGCCGGAGAGCTGCGAATCATTGCATTTAAAGAGAGAAAAGATCGGCCCCTTACAAGCTTCACCACCTCACTCCGGACCGAGCTGTGAGGGGCTGTGAAACATGAATAGAAGAGCACTAAAGAAAAAACCGGCCAAGAAAGATAGGACCTGACCAAACTCTAGGGACAAACTAACACAAACACTAAGTGTCCCCATGACCAAGAACTCTCAGACCGCACGCACCAGCGAGGCACAAGAGATGCTGTTCCTCGCTGAACTGCCGGACCAGAGCGATTACATTTGGCTGCTCTCCTTTGAAGACACACGAGTTGCATTGTTTCATAACAACCAGGCCCCAAGAACGACCAAAGAGATAAAACCTTTCCTTTTAGCTTTTCCCACACGTTTGCTGGCCTTCTTCCACCAAGTTGCGAAAGTGTGATCACGACGTCCAGGGACACATGATAAAGGTCCAGTGGAGCCAAGATCTTGAACCAGAAATCGTGCGCGCAAACACACATGAAGTGAGAATGTGTTGCACAGTCTCCACTTCCTGGTCGCATAAGACACATTTATCCGGGTGAGGGAGTCCTCTCTTCTGTAGACGGTCTGCCGTCCAACATCTGTTGCGGATGGCCAGCCACAAGAATACCTTGCACTTTCCAGGATCCCAGGTCTTCCAGATTCGCAGCCATGGTTCAAATGTAGTGGAGCCATTGAAGAAAGCTCGGTAGGCAGACTTGGAAGTGAACTGCCCTGAGCCTTCTAGTCTCCATGAGTGCTGATTGTCCTCCTTAGACAGCAGGATGTCTTGCATCATATCCCAAAGTTGAAAGTATTCGAACAGACCAATCATGGACAAGGACAAACATCCTTGGATATCTGCTGGCCAGGCTTGCTCTAGGAGCGCCTCAGCCACCGTACGTTGCTGACGAGTTTTCAAAGGCACAGCCTCCACAACAGTTGGCGCGAGATCACTTATGCAACACCCCATTAGCCATCTATCCGACCAAAACAAGGTGTTATTTCCATTACCAACATGAGAGACCAGTCCGATATTGAACATATATAGCAGCCGCATTGGGATGGACCTTTATCTCCAATCCTCTCCATGGCCTGTTGGGTTCTGTTTTCATAAACCACAGCCTCTAATTTGCAAAGACCAGCCCATAAGCTCAAGGTTGAGCACGCCTAGACCTCCAAGATCTAATGGTCTTTGCACCTGTTCCGATGCCACTAAACAGGAACCCCCATTGACCTGTTGACTCCCCTTCCAAGTGAATGCTCGCCGAAGTTTGTCTATGGCCTTGATAAACAACTTAGCCACGTTGATCGCAATCAGCACATAAATTGGGATGGCTGAGAGAACAAAGTGCACCCAGGTCACTCTACCAGCCATGTTCATTTAACGATGCCTTCCAGCCCGGCAGCTTGTCCCCTAACTTCTCAATCCATGGTAAAAGATCAGATTTTCGGAGCTTTCTATCTGAATAAAATCGAAAGCCCCAGATAAGTACACGGGAATGCAGCTAAAGTGCAAGGGAGATTTTGCTCAATTCTCTCTAACTCAGGCTGTTCACATCGTATGGGGATGGCACAACTTTTCTGCATGTTGGTCAATAATCTCGTAGCTTCCCCAACTTTAGTAAGTAACCCCATTGCGGGATGAATTTCCTCCTCGACCGGTCGAACAAAAAGAGCAACATCGTCCACATACAAGAATATGTGCTAATCAGCATTCTGATGCGACAACGGTTGCAAAAGACCAAGAGCACAAGCTTCTGTAAACATGCTGTTCAGAACGTCCATGACCAATATAAAAAGCATTGGGGATAAAGGATCGCCCTGCCATAGGCCACGCTGGTGTCTTAAAACATCCCTAGGCTGACCATTAACTAACACATGAGTAGAAGCCGTGCGTAAGAGGCTAGAAATCATGTTGCGCCAAACAGGACCGAAACCCAAATGTGACAAAGCTTCCAAGAGAAAGGACCACGAGACCAAATCAAAGGCTTTGGAAATATCAAGCTTTAGGAACATGCTCGGTACCTTTTACCGGAAAAGAATCTTGATAGTCTGCTGCACCAACATATAATTATCATGAATACATCTACCGTGGATGAAAGCACTTTGGTTGGTGGTCACCGAAGAATCCAGAAATGGGGCAAGTCTATTTGCCAAAATCTTTGCAATCAGCTTGGCAAAACTATGGATTAGACTGATCGGTTTAAAATCCTTAGCCATGTTCGCCTCTGCCTTCTTTGGGACTAAAGTGAGATAAGCTGAATTCAAGAGCCATAACTTTCTGGCGTCTCCTTACTGAATAGAAATGATCGCTGCCATGAAATCCATATTGATAATTTGCCAACATGATTTATAGAACTTGCATGTTCTTGCTAGCACGGGGCTTCACTCGAAGCCGAGACATGCATGGGTCGAAGGGTCCATCTAGAGGGCTTTGCTTCTGATGAACAGAACTGGATATGGGGTTTAAGACCCTCTAACTGATCGCTCATAGCTTCAAATTAGTGGGCCCCAAACTGGGCCTCTAGAACCAGCAAGGACTCTCATATGATTTCTTACAAACTATTTGGTCAAATCTAATCTATTTAAAAACTCCGATGGAATAGGGCAGATTACAAAGGTGACACATGGCATCATGTAATGGCTGCACTGTGCCCATTGTGAAGGCTATTGCACCATCATAACCTCTCAAGTAGGAAGTGCATAGTTAACTCAGGACCCTTGGGGTGAGGGCCATGTTGCCACATATAGGATCCGCTTGTTAGTGGAAGTACTATTCCATGTACGTGGCCCTCATAGGAATCCACATAACATGTACAATACCTAAAACTATAAATACATGCATGACTTTGGACTTTTGAGAGTGGTTCTAACTTTTCCATCCATCAATGTTTGTTTCCAAGATTAAAAAAAAAGCTCTTCAAGAGTATCTCTGTTCTTGTTGGCATGAGTAAGTGTTGTGCCAACACAAAAAAAAACTATCCCCTGATATGTGGGTAGTAGCATTGTTGGCACTCACTATGAATGACCTTTATGCCCTATATCTCTCAGTGCATAAAATGAGTGCCGCTAAAACTGTTTATACATGAAAATCTATGCATTCTGCACATTATGCTTGATTCTTAGGTTTTTGGGCCAAAACAAGTCATAGGAATGCAAGATGTCAAGAGTTGGATTAAAAATCACTAGACAAACTTAAGCCATGTCAACGCAAATCCCATTAAGCCTAATGATGCGCCTTGTGTTCGGAAGCTTCAAGACAATAATTCACAAAGACTTGATTAGGTATTGAAAGTTTTACACAAAGCATATTTGGATTCATCAACTTTGATAAGTTTAGAGCTAGGAAGATTCATGTGTTCTTGAATTCCTCCATAGCTAATGGCCCACATGCATACAAATTTCTACTCTAAATAGGATGAGAGTCGACACTTCAAAAGTTAGAACCAGGAGGTGCCAAAAAGGCATAATATGGTTTGCGAACCCTTTGCCCTAGCGAATGGGTCGGACTAGGACTCTCTGAGTTTGGTTTTAACAATCCTTTTAATTAACCACGTATTTTGTTCACAAAGTATAAGCATGCAATGATGCTATCTAAAACCTCTGAACAAGATCATAAGGTCAAAGATATGAGGGACAAGTAACAATAGATGGTTGAGGGCTGTGAAGAAGCTCTAGTGGACACCAAAAGGTTGAGGTTCGAGTTATATAGATCATTGCAGTCACTCGATGTTCAAATTCAATACAACTAGAGGTATCTTCTTGTTTATATTGATCAATATGTGCTTGGATTATGGGCTCTCATAATAGATGTTGATGAACATGTTAATATATTCATGGTTTGTTTTGATGCATTCTTTTTTTTCTCATATGGTTGCAAACATTTGTTCTTAGTGTTTCCCCTTGATATATAAATCATAGTAGTGCATGATCATTAGTTCATAGATGATCCTATCATTATGTGGCAAAGGTACAACTTGAATGGTTCTAAATATCCTGTAGTCTTCAATAGCTCTTATCCTTGTTATCATGTTTTTTATCATCGCTTGCAAGTTAATCTTAGATTAGGTACTTTGTTTACCATCTCTATAGAACCTTGGTTTAGTCATGTTCTTTCTAATTTCCTCTAGTTGATACCTAATAGTGTTTGTTAATCCATTTCATTAGACATTAATGACCCACACAACTACATCATGCACTTGTAGTCTAAGAATTGTGTGCTTGTGAAGCACCAACAAACACGAAAGACACTCAAAGTTCCTAAAGTTTTCTCTATGGAAGGAAATTCATGCCAAAACTTGACCAACCATTAGATGAGGTCAATAGACACTTATATGAATGTGATGTGCCAGCATTGTAAAGCATGGCATGATACGGGGCATGAGGTGGATATGACACACAGTCTATTCTAAGCATGACAACATCAGGTGGCTGATTTTATATTGATGTGCCTAGCACATCAAAGAATCCTAGGTCAATAAGCACATGTGTATCAAATTTGTGAGCTATGTTACCTGTGAAGACTTCTTCTAAAGCTGGCTTTGAATGAAATAGTAGAATTTTCACTATTTGTCACAGGTTACATTGAGTATTAACCAATTTATCTAGTTACTGTCCTTTGGATCAATACTCTATGGATTTGAAAGACGGGAGATAGTAGAAGGATTATTTGTGACCCAAGAATAGCACCAGCATTTTCATGTAATTTATCAAGCAAAAAACTTCTTCAGCAAATATCACATATATCTAGATATATATAAACACAACCAATTCCAAATTATAAATATTTTTGTGAAGGTTGATATAACCAAGAAAGGCACATTGTTTGGAACAGAAATGAAATTTGCAAGGATTATAAGTACAAAGGTTAGGCCAACAAGAACAACCAAAGAAATGAAGAGACATATAGAAGGTTTATTACGAAACAAGTCTAGCAAGGAACTAGACAATTATGACTTTGTTTGGTGTATTGTTCATAAGATACATAATGCCAAGGATTGTTTCATCCCAAAACCTAATAAGAAATTATGCATGACAAAGAATAGCGGCCTAGTTCAATTATGTGTTGATGTTTGTGTTGAGCTTACCTATTCTCTCAGCAAATATGTGGACAAGATACATGATAGGAGATGCCAACTTTTGTAAATAAATAATTCTCTCATACTTCATCACCTACCAAATTCAATCGGATGGAAATATGTTTCATCTAAAGGATCTCTCAACAAGATTCCATGAAATTTCTAAAATAAATTAGAGACGTGTTAGATTAAATAAAGCTAATTGAATTTATGGTAGTTATCTATAAAGTGAACCTAGTATTTTCTTTCCTGCCAATAGAATTAGGAGCAGCAAGGAATCCAAGTCCAAAGAAATATAAGAAGTATCAAGTGACTTTTAATAAGGCAGATGATGACTCTTACCCTTTATGTCAAGTGTCACAAACCAACTTAACTTGACTCGCTGGACCATGGCAGATTATTCCAACTAAAAACTTGATAAACTGTTGAAAGTGAAGGAAGCAGACCTAATCAAATGTGCCACCTTGCTATAGAACATTTTCAAAGCTCAAGGAGCTTGCTCCCAGTGATCAAATATTTACCCATTGGGGTGAATTTCGATGCATATAGGTTAGCTAAGTAGAATGAATTACCTCCACTATGTATTATGAGCTAATGATTGACAACAACGATGAGGTGTCTGATAAAAGAATTCAAACTCTGAGGGAGATAGAAAGAGACAAAGCTCATGTTGTTCGGGCATACAACAAGAAAGTCAAATGCAAATTGTTTCAAGTTGGAGATTTGGTTTGGATGAACGTTCTACCACTTGGGGTGAAGAGCAGCAAGTTTAGCAAAGTGGTCTCCAAGTTGGGACGGTCCATATAAAGTGATTAAGCTATATATGGGAATTCTTACGTGTTTGAGACTTTGTAAGGTGATCATCTTCCGAGAGCACTTAATATACTGGAAGAATACTTCCCGAGTATTTGTCTAGAGGCATGAAAAGCCAAACAAGACCGATATACACATATTGCCCTTAGAACTGTTAGAGTGCGCAGCAGATACCGTCCTATCTCGCTATACCCACGAGCCAGCGCTCCTCGGGTCTAGGTCCACCGGAGCCCACAACATACCAAGGCATTGGGCCTAACTCAACCCAAAAGACTAGCCTAATAGGTGAGGGCTGCCCCCTCCTTATATGTTGTGCTCTCCCAACATCAATTTTCGATGTAGAACTAAAGCTAACAATCTCTCCCATCACACATCGGACCCAACTCTTCACATCACACAACCCCGTGTGATCACCGGAAGACATTATCCAGGCCCCGAGTTCAACGCTCCATATCACACACAACCTGTGTGACCTTCGAGACGTTAGCGGGCTCCCCCGTCACCATGTGACCCCTAAGATTTTTCAGGTTTTTCTGACCATGGGCTTCGATATCACTTGTTAGAGTGCACGATGGATACTGACCCAGCTCGCTATACCCACAAGCCAGCGCTCCTCAGGCCTAGGTCCATCGGAGCCCTCAACATACCAAGGCATTGGGCCTAACTCAACCCAAAAGACTACCCCTGCCTTATATGCTATGCTCCCCAACATCAATTTTCGATGTAGGACTAAAGCTAACAAGAACTAAAATAGTCAATATACATATATCACCCTTAGAGCAAAAATGGCTGATATACATATATTGGCCTTAAAGCAAAAATGACCGATGTACAAATATTGCGAACAAAATAGCCGATGAATCTAGCATCAGGCTCTACTATTGTCTTGTGTTTTTAGACTCGCATAAACCTCACCTAAAAACATGGGGCATATTTTGTCAATTTTGGACTAAGACAGAGAAAATCTCATGGCTGCCTTAAGCATCTCGCCAAAGGCCGCCGTTGCTGCTACACCGGCGCCTCCTGTGAGGCTGAAGACTTACTCTCGTCGACGGCAGTGTGGAAGAGAAGCTGAGAGCAGTACGCCCATTTCTGATGCTGAGCAAGCAGACATTGATGTGGTGGCCGTGTCTCCGCTCCCGACCTCTCTCCCTGGTCTGGTGAGTGTCGCAGCCATGGCTGCGACTCCGTCTACAGCAGAAGCTATCCTCGATGCTAGTCTTGTGAATGTCGACATGGCAGCCGTGCCTCCGCTCCCGTCCTCTCTCCCTGGACCGGTGAGCATTGCAGCCATGGCTGCAACTCCGCTCCTGACCTGTCCCCCTGGGTTGGTGGCTGTGCATCCGCTCCTGACCTGTCCCCCTGGGTTGGTGAGCTTGGGGTATGGCAGCAGCTCAGCCTGCATCAGAAGCCGTAGCCAACGCGGAGCTTTTAAGTACTGAAACGGTGGCCATCCCGACCACTCTTCCTGGTCAGGGGAATGTTACTGCCATGGTTATATCTTCGTCTGCAGTTGAAACCTCCCGGTTGGTCGCCACTCATGGGACTTTCTTCAACAAGTTAGCCGTGAAAATCACAAGCGTGCTGCCTACTCCGAGCTTCCCAAAATTCAAGAAGAAGATCAGGATGCCGGCGGCACCACCACGGCGCAGCCGCCATCTTGCTGGCGTCGGAGTTGAGTTCTCTATTGAGCAGGAGTAGAGCAGATACAAGAAGCGAGTTATGCAACCCTTGGATGTCCTCTGTGATCAAGATGGTATTGACGAAGCTGCTCTTGATGAGTACGCCAAGCTGTTCTCTCAACCCCTGTCTGACACTCATTCGTTGGCTTTGGCTTGTCTATTCGGATGGCGCACACCGGAGGACCTGATAGAGGGTAGCAGCGAGGCACTAGTTGTCCAGTAAGCTGTGTAGCAGTAAAACATGTTTTTGGTCGTATTTTTCTTAGCTTCATAATGGATCCGAAAAAAAATCATATTTGGAATGTAAGGGGATTAAATTCTAGAAGTCGACAGGATGTTGTTCGAACTCTTGTTGATTCAGCTCGGGTGGATGTGGTTTGTTGACAAGAAACAAAGATGCCATCCATTTCTCCGCGTGATGTATTCTCCATGCTCGGGGCTGATTTTAGTTCGTTCATCTTTTTGCCATCAGTAGGCACTAGTGGGGGGATTCTTGTGACTTGGAGACGAGATGTTGGGGTCACTGGTCTCACCAGGGTTGACAATCAGAGTGTGTCAGTCCAATTCTCTTCAAGGAATAATCACCCCTGGTGGCTCACGTGTGTCTACGGCCCACAAGGAACTGAACAGAAGATTGAGTTCCTGCAAGAGCTCAGAGATATCAGGCAGGCATGTTTAGGTCCGTGGACAATTGCTGGAGATTATAATCTAATTTACAGGGAAGAAGACAAGAGCGATGATAACTTCAATCGAGCTATGATGGGTTGTTTCCGGCGTCTTATCAATGACCTTGGTCTCAAAGAAATACCCTTGCATGGGCACAAGTTTACATGGACAAATAATCATGTTTCAGTTAAACTAGACAGAGTATTATGTTCAGTTGAATGGGAGGAGCTGTTCTCTAATAGTTTACTACAATCTGCAGCATCAGACGACTCTGATCACTGTCCACTGATTCTGGGCATGAATGATATCAAGCCGGGAAAAAGAAGATTTCATTTCGAGTCCTTTTGGCCTAAGCTTGAGGGTTTACAGGAAGCGGTCGAGGAGGCATGGAATTCAGCTCCGATTGTCCCCTGCCCTTTTGAAACTCTTTATCGTAAGCTGCATGCAACATCCAAAAAAATACAAGGTTGGAGTCAAAAGAATGTGGGGCATGTAAAAACCCAACTTGGTCTTGCAAGGGAAGTGTTGCATCAATTGGAAATCGCCCAGGATGGTCGTGCATTAACACCAATAGAGATTTGGCTAAGGAATTCTCTCATGAAGCATACTCTCGCGCTTTCTTCTCTTCTATGGACCATAAGGCGACTTCAGTCTAGAATAAGTTGGCTCAGTCATGGTGACGCCAACACTGCTCTTTTTCACGCCCAAGCCCGCTATCGCAAGAGGAAGAATTTCGTGGCATAGTTAATGTTGGATGGACAGGTATACACGGACCATGAGAAGAAAGCAGAAATAATAGATGATTTTTACTCTAACTTATTGGGACAGAATGTCGCAAGAGAGAACACGATTAACCTTGCTGCTCTTGGGATCCCCTCTCATGATCTTTATGAGGTTGATCTCCCTTCTCTAAAGAAGAAGTATGGAATACAATCCAGCTGCTGCCCCCGGATAAAGCACCTGGCCCGGATGGTTTCACGGGCCGTTTTTATAGAGTGTGCTGGCCAATCATCAAAAAGGAAGTCATGGAAGCAATTTCAGCAGTTTGGAGTAGGAAATTCAAAAATTTTGAGACTCTAAATTCAGCTTTCATCACCCTGCTGCCCAAAATAGAGGAAGCAAATTGTGCTATGGACTTTAGACCCATAAGCCTTGTTCATAGTTTCGCCAAACTTGTCACTAAATTATTGGCCAATAGATTGGCTGGTTGCTTGCAGTAGATGGTTTCTCCCAACTAGAGTGCTTTTATTAAGGGGAGGTTTATCCAAAAAAAATTTATGCTTGTGCAACAAACAACAAGGTTCTTGCATCAACAGAAGCTTCCCTGTTTTCTCCTCAAGCTGGATATTTCAAAGGCATTTGACTCAGTGTCCTGGCCTTTCCTTCTTGAGGTAATGCAACAATTGGGTTTTGGGCAAATTTGGCGTGATATTATTAGTGGGCTGTTAGGCTCCTCATCAACTCGTGTTCTATTAAATGGAATTCCTGGTGAGGTTATATTGCACTGGCGAGGATTACGTCAAGGAGATCCACTTTCTCCAATGCTCTTCATTTTAGTAATGGATGTGCTTGGCCACATGGTGTCATTGGCTGCAAGAGATGGTTTGTTGCAGCTACTCTCCTCTAGATCTCTCCAACACAGAATATCATTATATGCTAATGATGTGGTCTTATTCCTTCGATCTGAGATAAATGACATTGAAATAACTATGGATATACTTGACCTGTTTGGGGATGCATCTGGCCTAAAGACAAATGTCCAGAAGAGTAGTGCTTATCCTATTCAGTGTGGAGAAGAGGAGATTCAGGTAATTCGGCACGCCCTTCCATGTGAAGTTTTAGAGTTTCCTTGCCGATATCTTGGTTTGCCCCTCTCTTTAAAGAAGCTCACAAAGGCTCAGACTCAGTGTATTATTGATCGGATCGCCGACCAAATTTGCTGGATGGAAAGGCGATCTTTTGAGCAGGCGGGATGAGCAATACAAGTACAGATGTGATGATTGCCATGCTCATTTATCGATAATGGCGATGAGACTTACCATGATGGGCCACAAAGGCAATAGACAAAATCAGAAGAGGGTTTCTATGGCGAGGAAGGAAAGAGACAAGAGGAGGACACTGCCTAGTAGCTTGGGGCAAGGTGATGTTCCCTCGAGAGCTTGGAGGGCTGGGCATTTCAGATTTGAAGAACATGGGATGGGCACTTCGAATGTGTTGGCTATGGCTGCATAAAACTGAGCCCCATCGGCCATGGAGCATGTTTCTGATTCAGGTGCCAGAGCAGGTTAGAGCCTTCTTTGCAATGGCCATAATCACTGAAGTAGGGGATGGTACTCGCACACTCTTTTGGGAAGATAGGTGGCTGCATGGATAGCGCATTATAGATGTCGCCCCTCGTTTGCATTCTTTGGTGGCTAAGAAAACTATCAAGAAACGTACGGTAGCGGAAGCTCTCACTGAACACCTCTAGATTTCGGATATAAGAGGAGCTTCATCGATTGGAGAACTAGTAGAGTATCTTGATTTTGGGATCTTCTCACGGACTTCTCTTTCTGACTGAAATGGAGGACGTTCATATATGGCGCCTATCCCCTCGGGGCGATTACTAAAGAAAATCGCTTATGAACATCTCTTTCAAGGATCAACTCTATTTAGACCTTGGGAACGGATTTGGAAGACCTGCCCCCCCCCCAGAAAATGCAAGTTCTTCTTATGGTTAGTCGAATATGACAGATGTTGGACAACTGATCGTCTTGCCCGTCGAGGTGCGCCTACATGCGAACGTTGTCTTTTGTGTGATCGAGGAGCAAGATACAATTAATCGTCTTCTAGTATCATGTCCCTTTGCAAGGCAATACTGGTATTCCTGCTATGTCGGGTTGGGTTGCGATAATTTGCTCCTCAAGCAACCGATGTGGTGTTCGATGATTGGTGGGATGATTATGGCATCTTTGCTCGAAACAACAAAAGAAAGGTCTCAATTCTCTAGTTGTACTAGGTGCTTGGGTTCTTTGGACTCACCGCAATTCTTGTGTTTTTGTGAGCTGCTCCTAGCATTGCAAGGGCTCTTAATGCTACCAGTGAGGAACGACATCTTTGGGAGATAGCAAAGATGCGAAGCCTCTCTTCCTTGACTACACGGCACCTTTGCCTTAGAGTGGCCTGGTTGTTTGGTTTTTGTGGTCCTCTTTTTATGTTTAGCGGAAGAGAATGTAATGTAAATCTTTAGTTTGGCGTGTGTAGAGTGTGTTTGTATGTGGGTGTTTGGGTTCTTATCCCGTATTTTCTTCTTAATATAATGAAGCACAGCTCTCCTGCGTTTCGAGAAACAAAAGACAGAGAAAATCAGCCAAGTACACATGGATTGCAAATCAGTGAGCCCTCAATAAAACTGCATTCACGGACCTCTGATCACTTACTTTAATAGCATCTGGTTTTTTGGGGATGAGGATAATGTTGGCCGAGTTGAGGAGATCGAGATTTTGGTGTGCATGTGTTGTATAACTGATTTAAGGAACTTGTAAGATCATGTTGAATAATGTCCCAAAGCATTGCTTAAAAAGGCTCATGTGAATCCATCGGCCTGGGGATTTATCCCCGGCATCGAAGTCAATAGTGTTTTGATCTCCTCTTGGGTAAAAGGAATTTCAAGGGCCGACAAGTCATGTTTCTTTGTTATCCCAATGAATTAATGAGCTAGACAATTTGGACAATGAAGAAACAAAGTAATCATTGAGGGTGTGTAGATGAGTAGCCAAGATTGCAGCATGGGCATTCAAGAGTGCAGAACCTATACTTCAACAAGGAGATGCTTATGGTCAGCCATAGAGTGAAGTCCAGTTCAAGTCTTCTATTTGAGCAATAGATCTCAAATCGCTCTATGTCTGCGACGTTCTTTCTTTGCTTATTTTCTTTGTTTCTGAGCTTGTCTCCTCCGCCTGTTATTGTTCTCCTTATAACTCTCTGTAACCTCTCCTGTTTTCCCTTTGTTAATAAAGTGTTCGGTGAGGGGCTTGGCCCCTCCAGTTCTTTAAAAAAGGGTGTGTAGATGAGTAGCCAAGATTTGAACGTTCTTCAACAAGGAAACCTTAATGGTCAGCCATAGAGTGAAGCCTAGCCTAAGCTCTTTGTTTGATCAATGGATCTTAAATCTGGCTTAAAGTGTTTCTTTTCTTCTGTACTCATTTTCTTTATTTCTTTTTTTTGTCTCCTAAATTTAGCCCCTGTTGTAACTTGCTTCTATACTTTGTTCTTGTTTTAATATAAGCTTTTCTCTGTAGGGGTTTGGCCCTCCAGTTCTTTCAAAAAAAAAAAGCGTGTCAAAATGTCGACTTTCCCATTAGCGATAGGTTAGCAATTCTATCAATTATTATAGGCTGGATTTGGGCACTAGTTAATTTTCTCAATGACTGAAGCGATCTTGAGATACCTATAGGGAAATTCAGTACCTCATAGGGTAGCTTCTCTTGCACAATCAGAGTGTCTACACCGAGCCCTGAATATGGTACACATTGCTCTTTTGCACATTGGTTCTGAGACCCGAAGCTTCGCCAAATAAATGGAGTATGTCCAGGGTTATTTCAATATCACTAGAGGTGGGATGAAGGAAAAGGACAACGTCATCTTCATATAGAGAAACCCTATGCTGCAAGGGATTAGGAGCCCCTCATTTGAGGCCAAAGACACCATGTGCCCCAGGGTGTCCATCATGAGAATAAAGAGCACTGGTGATAGTGGATCACCTTGTCATAATCCTCACCAGTGTAAGATGACCTCACCAGGGATCCCATTCATTAACACCTGTGTTGATGATGAAGCCAAAAGCCCGCTAATGATGTCGCACCAAATAGCCCCAAAACCGAGCTTTCTCAGCACTTCAAGGAGCTGAGGAAAGGCCAAGATACTGAGTCAAACGCTTTCATGATGTCCAACTTGAGAAGAAGGCAGGGCTGTTTCTGTTGAAGAAGAAATCTTGCTATTTATTGGACCAACATGAAATTGTCATGTGTGAAGCATTTCTTAATGGAAGCACTTTGATTCTTAGACACCATCATACCAAGCCGAGTTGCTAGGCGATTGGCTAGAATTTTGGTGACCAATTTAGCAAAGCTGTGCACAAGGCTCATAGGTCTAAAATCCTTAAAATGATTGGCCCCGTCCTTCATGGACAGCAGTGTGATGTATGCAGTGCTAAGGGCCCCCATGGTTCTGAATTTTCTGCTCCAAACGGCAGAAAGTGTAGCCATGACATCCCTCTTTCTGACAGGCCAACATTATTATTAGCAAAGCTTGATATGTTCGACGTTTCACTAGATGTGATGTTCTCTTACAGATATAGATCTCAACTACTATATAATCATATATACAAATCCATGTCTTATCTTGTTCGCAGCATACAAGTTATTATTGGATTCATTAATCCCATGGACATTCTACATTATTACACTATTTTTTGTTCAAACCTTATGTGCCCGTAGTAACGAATGGGCCAATACCTAAAAGTACATAAACTACTAGGAATTATGTGCAGATACAGATTGAAAATATTGGGATATCTCTGAGCAGTTGCTATCTCATTTTGGCAAGGTACATCACCAGGTCACTGGACTCGATCTATAGTACCAAATATATCACACAAATGTTGTTTTACATAGAATTCCAATGGTAATAAATCCTAGATTACATCTTCACAACAAGTCAAGGATATATCTTGGTGACAACAATCAATATCAGAAGTGAAGGTACACTACTAGAACACTTGCGAAATGCATATTGTGAATGATCAATGCATGCATCTGATCACTGATCACATTATTCATAACATAAATATTTAATTTGTAGAAATCAACCATGATTCTGGTTGTAGGGGAAATTCCCCAGGCCACAAACATCATGGAGACCACCACTAAGAAATGGATCGTTGACCTCAAATCCATCAATGAATCCATTGCTTGAGCTAGGAGCTGTGAAAGCCATAGAATTGGCACTGATGTGCTCACCAAACTGGTACTGCGAAGCTGAAGCTATCTCCATAGGTGGTTGTGTCGCTGACCCTTCAGTTTCCCTTGCTTCAACCACTATATTATTCTCCTTCTCTTTGACAACACCATCTATTGCTTCCAGCAACTTTTGGAACTCTTGCAGCTCATCAAGACCCAATTCCAAGATATTAGCATTTAACCACTGCATCATGCGTTCTCCCATTTCCTTTTTAGTTGCCTCTTGCAACCTCTCCATTTTCTTCTTTTGAGAATCCATGGACTGTTGCAGCTCCAAATACTCCATATTCAGCCCTTGGACAGTACCCATTACAGCCAAGCTGTTATCATGGTTTGCACCACTCGAAGCAGGACCATCAGGAGTAACCGAATTGAGGAATCGGTTCACAACATCATCAATGGATGGATGGCCGAAGGAAAATGACTTACCAAAGCTTGAGAAGACAACAGAACCAACCATTGCTCCACACAGAATGGAGATCTCACTAGCCTTCTTGAACAGGCCCTGGCGGCGTTTGGAGAAGCAAACCTGACGTGCATTCTCATTCTCGATGGGCTTGATCTCAATTTTTCTCCTTACCATGGCTACCTTACCCTTCACCAAGGTCAAGATGCCAATATTTGGTTTTTTTTCTAAGTCTTAGAGTAATATATATGTTGATGGAGATAGTATGCAGGATTGGTGTAGAAGCGTTTATATAGGCACATACATAGGATCAAAGTGGAAACTAAGATCAGCAAAGATTTAATTTGAATGTATGTAATTCTGTGATATTTTACAGCTGCGCTATATTCAATGTTACTGTGAGCTATTTTATACCTGGATTCCACTTATATTTGGAAGGCGTATGTAAATATTTAGCACTGATGGTGTTGTTAACATGGAATATAGTTAATTTTGGATTCTTTTTTGCGAGGGAATTCTGTGCTAGTTTAGAGCTGGACTCCACATTATTATGTGCTGTTTTACAGCTGCATCCCAGATGTATTTGGAAGGCATTTATAGATATTCAACATTTATTGTGCTAATTTGGAATTTAGTTATTTCTAGGTGG
Source organism: Miscanthus lutarioriparius (assembly GCA_904845875.1). Classification (NCBI taxonomy): domain Eukaryota; kingdom Viridiplantae; phylum Streptophyta; class Magnoliopsida; order Poales; family Poaceae; genus Miscanthus; species Miscanthus lutarioriparius. Next base: position 88,530,616 of record CAJGYO010000004.1, on the reverse strand, counting down.
AATACAGCCAAGTTATAACTGGCACTGGCATTTGAAAAATAATTGAACGTCTATTGTTTGTATATGCTGATTGTAATTCTTCTATAAAAAACAAATGCTTCTGACAAGATCCTATGCAGCGAATATTTCAGATCCTATGCAGCGAATATTTCATACTCTAAAAGTAGAGGCGTCATTTCCTTGTGCCGTCGCAGTAAATCTATTATATTCTTGATAGGCAGTTATTAGTCACGACTAGTATGCAAATATATTCGATGGCCAATATTTCAGATGGTGAAAATCTGAAGTTTATTATCATTTTCTTGTTGATGTAGGCAAGTGATGACCCCATGAGAGAAGCATTGCTGCATTGCTAATCTGTTTTCATATATTCATAAAATAATTGTTGATGCATTTGGAGACTTGTACCAGCATCTGTGGCCAAATTACTGCATGTTGTACAGTTGTAAATAGTCAGGTAATTAAGGCCCTGATAATAGCTATATATTAATAGTTATCTCTTTTGGATCCAAAAAGGAGCGGTTAATAAAATAGCTAATTGTTAGCTGGACCTCTAAATAATAATTATCTCATTGGTTGGACCAAATAAATTAGATAATAGTAGCTAATAGCTAGTTATCTTAGTAGCATTTTTCGTTAGCTGTGCATCCAAACACCCTCCAGCTAATAGGTAGTTAATAGTTAGCTAGCTAATATTAGATATGAGCTAACGAATTCATAGATGGCACCAAGGATCTCCACAAGGGAACAACTACTTAGGCTCAGAGCTTCCGATAGAGTTCTCACAGGGCTAGGGGCAAGGTTCGAATTGGAACGACATTTCGGGTCATTACAAAACCTCCCCTCCTTAAAATAGAGCTCGTCCTTGGAGTATAATTGGGCAAGCTTCCAAAGGATAGGTGTCCTGTGGTGACATCTTATCTTATAGTACAACTCGAAGACTTTTTCCGCTCCGGGATTCAAGGTATAATCCATTGTCTCACCTTGACATTCCGGTCAGTGACTTCCGGCATAAATCCTTGCTGTTTCTCGTTCTTGGGCCCTGGTTGCTGAGTTCGACATTTTTACTCTTCCAATATTTACTTGATCCATAGAGTTTTGGGGCAAATTGATCACCATTTCGTTAGATGAACTTGATAATCACAACGTTGAGAAAGGTACGAGGTGCTCCTCGTGCTTCATTGATGTCTTGGAATATCTCTATTTGTCTAGATAGAAAACGGGGTCGTGAGGCATCTTCTGCTAACCCACAGACGGTAAGGTCCAATCATCGGACGGTCCAGTGGTACTAAAAGGTTGACAGTCAACTTCGAGTCAGTTATCCATATTGACGGACGGTCCGCTGCAGCTGACGGACTCTCCGTCACTCCACGATCTATAAATAGGCCGACGGTGACTGATGGGGTTCCCTTTTTCTATTTGTGTCAAGGTCGTCGCCCCCACTGCCGCGACTGCGCCCTTGACGTCTTCGTGCACGTTCTCTGGTGGATTCCCGTGGTCCAGGTGATTCCACGCGCCTCTTCAATCATGAGGGGAAGGTACGCATCAAATTCCTTTGCTTCTTTTTGTTTTATTCCCTTTTTCATCCAAAGCTAGGGTTGTCTCGATCTCTTGATTGGTTAGGGTTAGGGGTAAACCTTCTTAGGGATTTGGTAGAGCATGTCTAGGGATACCTTTGTGCAATTTTTGGCGAGGTCAAACTGCTTGATGTTGAAGCTATGAGAGGTCCAAGTTCTTGCGGTTACTGTTCTAATTTTTCTGTCTTCGACGGTTGACGGATCATCCGTTGGATCTGGCGGAATGTTATGCTGGTTCCGTAGTTACTCAAAAAAATTCAGTTTACTCACTGACACTGCCTGTAGCTTTAGCGGACGGTCCGTGAAAATTTGCGGACACTCTGAAAGACTAGTCTATAGGGCGGTTGATTCTCTTCTGGTTGTATGATCTCTGTTGGCGGAACATTCCGGTACCTCTGGCTGAATGTTCCGGGACTGGTATTTGCTCTCGGTCTGATTTATTACTGCACTGTACAAACTCGAAGAACGGTACGCGGACCTTGGCGGATACTCCGTTAGTGTCTATTCCTTGCTGATTTCATTCCAACCTGTTTCATTTGTTATCCAAACCTTACATGTACCTCTTGTATACTTCATATATACTCTGTGTACATGCTGTAGAACACATGGTCGCATCATTTGAATTATTGCACTTATAGTTGCTTAAAGTTTCCATTACAGGTCTCGTTTTATCCAAGTCTAGTATCTATTGATCTTTCTTCTTGCGTTGCAGGTTTGGTGCAAGTTCCCATAATCGTCAGGAGGAGAAGAGATCAAGGGCTGATTCTTCCGGAGATGATGATGAAGGAACACAGCCGATGGACATGTTGGCAGTTCCAGCTGTCCATTACCATTGGGTGCCGGAGGAGTTCAGTAAGGTTTGCCTATCCAGGCATTTCGGGCAAGCAAGAGATTCTCCATCATCCTATTTCCACACTGGCTCTCAGTTTAGGCTGTTCCGAGGAGGCTTGGATATAAGGCCAATGCATGTTGAGCAACAATGGGTGAGCTGGGGCTATTTGGAAAGCTTCATGCAGATGAGGAGCCTGGTTGACATGTTCAGAGGCGTCGGCTGGAAGAATGTGCTTGGCTTCAAGCAGGATTGGAATGAAGCAGTGATCCGGCAGTTCTATGCCACTCTGGAGGTTAGGGCTCAGAAAGAGAAGCTGGTTTGGATGACTGGCATCAGAAAGTTCAAGGCCACATTCAAGGATCTTGCAGCTGCTGTTGGTTTAAATTACCACGAGATGAAGCGAGGCAAGTTGGTTGTTCACCTTCCAAGGTTGCAGTCAGGTGATGTCCAAGGTTTCCATTACCAGGAGACATCCGTGTATGGTCCACAAGGAGGCTTGAGGAGGATTCCGAAGCTGATTTATGAGATTCTGAGGCGTACCATCGTGCCTTCTGCGGGAGGTAATGACAATGCCATTGGTTGGCCCTTCTATGAGATCATAACTGCTGTGATGTCCGGGGAAAAGCTTAACTTGTTGGACTGGATGGTGAACCAAATGCTGGAGTGCAAGCAGGATGTGCACTCACCTCTAGCGTTGCAGCCATACATCATGGCTATGATGCTTCGTACCGTTGTTGGTGACTTTAGAGGTGTGTCAGATATTAGTCATCAGATCTATCGACCGTTCCCTCACCAGTGGGAGTACATGGAGAGGGAGCCGTCACCGATGTCTTGCAGGGTTCTATCGCCACATTCTCCAGGTATATACGAATTTTTTCCTCCTTACTTACCTAGGTTCACTTGCTACAGCTACTAGGGTTCTAACTTATCCGGGTTCAATCTATGCAGAGCCTGTCCCGTTGGAAGTAGTTCCTCCTGATAGTCCGGTACCGCTTGAGGTCGTCCCACCTTCACCGAGGTGTATCGGGGTCATTCCTTTGCTTCCAGTTCTCATGCTGCAGGTTACATCCTATACTTCTAGTTTATAATTCCATTCTCAGTTTACGGGTCAATATCCATGTATTTATCGTTCGTCTTTCTGTTCATAGGTACTTCTTCGTCTGGGCCTTCTGCTCATGTCGCTCGTCGAGGCAGAGGTTCTTCGCGTCACCGTGGGTTTCATGGTTGAAATCTCTACTTCCTTGCAGACATGGCTGATCTTCGGGAGCAGTGATGGCATCATGTGTTGTCCGTTCTGCTTCAACCTTTATGGTTGGTCGTGTTCATGACTGTATGGTTTTAGTTGGTTGAGTACTGAGGTTAACATTCTGGTCTGTGTGCTGCCCATCCATCGAGGTTGAGTGTTGGTATCTTTAAACTTGTCACTATCTGGTTTGGTCATCCAAAACTATCGGGTGTGCTTGATATGGTATTTGCTTTCTCCGATGTGAATAATGCTTGTAACCCTTTTATCTATCCTTGCTGTGATCGGGAGATAAGGCTAAGATACAAAGGAGATTCTGCCAAGATTCTTGGGTAGGATAAGGGATAAAGATTTCTCTTAGGTTCTGAAGGAGATTAGGAATTTCTTGTGGTCCAAAGGAAAAGCTACGAGACATTCCGAAGATTGGGAAGATAAGGAGCTCAAAAGGATAGAGAGATAGATAAGGAGATTAAGATTGCTCTCTTCGACACTCGTTAGCATAACATGCCTATAGGGCGAACTAATTACGAGTTATGTTTCCTCACATAGGTGATTTCCTACCATTCCACCCTATTCCCATGATCTAGTTACTATCAGGTTTTCTACCTCTAAATTCTAAAAATAAATTTTATTTAAACCATTAGCAACTCATTTCAAGATTGGGATGAGAAGTTAAGGGTTAATTAACTCATAGGGTTTGTCCTCAAGCATAGAAATTTCAATTTTTAAAAGGCTTGCATAGCACAATGCTCGGGTTATATAGGGCTTGACAAAAGAATTGTTTGTGTAAGTCAACCACCGCTCTGTTACCCGCTTCCTGTGGGGGAGCGTTCGCACGTCTGCCGAACTAACACAAGTGTCATCCTCTTGACCAACCTGAACTACTTCCGACCGACACGAGGCCCCAAGGAGAGTGCCATCTGTACCTCCTTGTAACACCCTACTTTTACGAAACTACTATTTTAGTAAACTTATAAAATTTGGGCAGCACTTATTTGAAAACGCAGCAAGAACGAAGATCACATGTCTCAAGCATAATTAAAGAAAACATCAACAAAAATAGATAAACTAATTCAATATCAACTCTATGAGGTACACCACAAAATTATAACATCTCAGCTAACACAGTTAAGTCAACTTCGACATTACTTTAACTTAGACAAGTGCCACATTGCGAACTAAATTGTTAAAACATGAATATTTATTCTTGTGGTGATGTAGTGACGCGTGCATGCATCTAAGTCCCAAGCCCATCATGCTTGATAAAATTGATTAAACACCTGTAAAGAATTAAAGGGGTGAGATAAACTCAGCAAGCAATGGCTATGAATATAAACACATTTCACATGTGTTGAGTTATTAAATTTGAAAGCCAAATGAACATCCATAATGATAAGAAAAATAAACGAACAAATAAATTGTGCAGCTCCACAATGTAGCGACTTCCAACATTATCATAGGACTAGAGTATCACAATTATCCATGTATTGATATTCTCCAAAACAACAAGTAATAATGTATGCATGCTATGACGCAACTCCATTGAGAGTTTTACGTTGGGCGGTGCCAACCTCTCATGCAACATGTACCGGTACTAGTCACTGCACGATGGCGGTGACCAGCCATTAACTCCATATGAAATGCATATATATGCTTATGATGGATGATCATGTATGCATAACTTCATATAGTGCAACAATTATAATAAATAATATGCAGCCATCATCTCATAGCGACAAGCTTCATCAACATGATAAATAAATCCATATACAACGTATAAGTGAACAAGAATGAAAGTAATCATATTATTAGTCTTGCCGTATTTTTTTAAAAAAAATAATGCAAGACATGAATATAAGCATAGCATTAGCCACACCCCTACATTACTTGCCTTTTCGCCGAAGAAAAACAACCTCGACCAGCACGTCTAAGAACAGTTATGAGGCGCACTTCCTGATAAAAATAAATATATAGAACTACTCAATAAATCATGCATGACATATAAAGAGTAAATACACGTCCCTATGCTTAATCGATCACTCCCCATATTTTCTAATTACAAAAGAAACAATTAAAAAATATAAATATCGCCAAACAGCCAGATGTCTATTTTTTAGGGCAGATACCTTGTTATTTTCATAAATATTTTTATATGGCAACAAATCATATCGTTGAGTATAGTAAAAATATCTACATAAAATTTCCTACAACTTTGGTATTCATCACAAAATTTAATTCGGCCTTCTATTATTTTTAATCTAAGCCTCAAAGTAACTGGGTCATATCCTGCTATTGAGGGCAGAAGCAAACAGCAGGGAAAAGGAATACAGACAATCTGAGGTGCTTCCTCACCCATCGATTAGCACCCACGAAGATGAGCCTCAAGATGGCGGCCGCAGATGCTCCACCTCCGGGGAATGATCCGCAAATAACGTGGGTAGTGGTGCCCCCGTCAGTTTCGTTTTTGTTTCTCTCTTTCCTCTTCTCTACTCTAGGTTTGGACTCTAATTAGGTCTTTGTTTTCTCCGACTCTAAGCCCATTAGGCCCAAAGACAAGTTGATTAACTTTTTTTCTGGATGTTACATTCTCCCCTCCTTTAAAGGATTCGTCCCCGAATTCGGTCGCTTAACATCTAACACAGAAATTAAGTTTTAGGAAACGGCTTAAACATACCATTTTGAAAAAGACCAGGGTACTCCTTGCGCATAAGCTCCTCAAGTTCCCATGTTGCTTCTCTCTCTGTTTGATTTGACCAGAGTACTTTTATATACTTGATCACCTTCCTCCTTAGTACACAGTCCGAGGATTCGAATATACGAATAGGATAAGACTTAATGGTAATGTCTTGTTCAATGATGATAGGCTCAAGCTCAACCTTCTGCTCTAGATCATGCAAATACTTCAGCAACATCGAGACGTGAAAAACATTATGTACCCCATACATAGATTGTGGCAGATCCAATCTATAGGCTAGCTTCCCAATGCATGCAATGATCAAGAAGGGACCATTGTATCTTGGGCTAAGTTTTCCATTCGTTCCAAACCTTAGAACGCCTTTCGTTGGTGACACTCTCAAGAGAACATGGTCACCAACCTCAAACTCCAGCTCACGCCTCCTCACATCAGCATATTTCTTTTGTCGACTTTGTGCCGCTAAGAGATTAAGACATACTTCAGCCACCTTATCAACGGTTTGTTGAATCCAATTGGGACATACACGTGCCCTCTCTCCAACGGAATCCCAACAAAGCGGTGACATGCACCTCCGTCCATATAATGTCTCAAATGGTGCCATTTTAATTCTAGAATGATAGATGTTATTATAAGCAAATTCAGCTAGAGCCAAATGCTCCTCCCAACTGCCTTTCCAAGGAAGTTCACAACATCGCAACCTATCCTCTAGTGTTTGAATGGTCTGCTTTGATTGACCATCCGTCTGTGGGTGAAATGCCATACTTAAATCCCGCTTAGTGAGCCCCAAATGATGATGAACAGAGAGGAATGAGAGGATGGAAGAGCGTGTATCTACCTCTTGCGGTGTCCTCCTTCAACAAATCCAAGGGCAAAACCTCTCCCCCTATAATTTGCTTAATTTTTAGGGTTTTAGAGCTCAAAAACCCTAAAAATTGGAAGAGGAGCCACGAGGAAGAAGGGGGAGGCAGCTAGGCGCATTTTTAGCCACAGGAATAACGGAGGTGGGCAATATAAGAATAACCGCCTCTGTTAATCACTTATTAACGGAGGCGGTTGATATAAGCAGCCTGCCTCGGTTAAACTCTTAAAGATGACCGTCTCGGTTAATACCTATTAACCAAGGCGGTTGCGGTATGTGGACTGCCTCTGTTAATACATTAACAGAGGCGGTTATAAGTCAACCACCTCGGTTAATGGGTGATTAACTGAGGCGGTCACGTTAATGTGACCGCCTCCGTTAACCTTTAACCGAGGAGGTCGCTCGGGAGGCTGGCCGGCCTAGGGATAACGGAGGTGGGCAAAAATAGTGCCCGCCTCCATTAATAAAATGTCACCACCACCCAAAAGAAATCATGTAGTAGTGCAAGTTCCATGACGTGTGTACGTGAGTTAGCATTTCACAAACATTTTCAAGGGTTGTTAGCACACACTAGGTCCTAATGCAAATGCATGGAGTCAATTCACCTAGTGGCACTAGATAACCATATTAACCATGAGATCACCCCTCTTAATAGTACGGCTATCTATCCTAAACCTAATCACACACTCTATTGCGTCTTGATTGACAAAACAAAACCCCTATCAATACCTATGACTTGATCCCTATAGGATTTTGTTTTTCGCTTTCTTCTTTTCCAAGTTGGAGCACATGAACATCATCTTTCGGCCACCTCCATCACTTGAGTGCCATCTAGCTCCATCACTTGATGTGAACCAACCTATCTCATAACACTTAGAGCATAGAGGTTAGTCCACTAAGGTTTCATCAATTATTCAAAACCAAACTAGGGCTTTCAACTGTACACACGTAGTATTCTTTTATAGACAAAATGCCCATGTCTTCCTCCTTGGCCTTCTTGCAGGCTAGGCCAAACACCATGGTGGAAGGGTGGGTGGTGGCCTTCTAGCTGGTTAGCGATACACTCTCTCATAGGTAGGCATTAAATCCAAGACGACCATGCAACATAGTAGTAGATAGCACCATACCTGTGGTGCTCACAACTGTGAGTCGAGAGCAACACACAACAGAGCCCAGTGATGGACACCTCCATCGGCCATGTGGTGGACGCATCCAGTGCCACAATGACCCATGATGAAGGCAAACCCCCCATGTTGTTCTCAAGACCTAGGGCCTTAGCGCAATGGGCATGGAGGGAAGCTTCAATAGGACACTCCATATAAATCATAGTGCATTGCCATGGCTATCTTATAGTTGAGCATGACATTGGCAGAGATGATATAAGCATGGTGGAATTAACACTGACCAAGGATAAGGTGATGGAATCTCCTTATCTCCTTGTTGATGGTAACATCATGACCGTGACCAAGATCTACAAGCCCAACTGGTGTCACAAAAAAACATTGTATTCATATTTAGCATCATCATCATGTGTCTAATCATCACCAAAATCATTATTTGAAAACTTAGAAGTATGTACAAGAACTGTCAAAGCCTAGCACTGCTTTGTTTTTATGGACAGTCTAATGGGTCATATTGGATAGTCTGTCAAGTATTAAATCCACACTGATAGACAGTCCATCACAACACAACGAAGAGTCTACCAATACATGAGCATGCACAGTTTGAGCTAGCAACCAACTCTCCACTATGGTCCCACTTGTCATCCTATTTGGGGCACATCACCACAAGCTAACAACAACCAACAACACAAAACACGCTCTCCCTCTCCCCTACTCACCTATCCCTCACTCTCTAGTTATTGGACTCAAGAACACCATGAACCCAAAATCCAAGGTAGAAGAAAGGAGGATTAAGTTTGAGGAGGCCATAGTCGACTTCCACCACCATCCCCCTCACCACCTTGGCTAGTGATTGAGCTAGGGGAGCTCAATCTTCTTTGCCCTTGGTAGAGAAGGCAAAAAAATTAAAGAAGGAGCAAGAGAACAAATCCCACCCAAAAGGTCCATTCTCCTTGTTATATCTCACAGCCAAATGTTGGTGAATCTCACCCCTTTCATCCATGCAAAGTAGACACCAACCAAGATAGCTCACACCATAAAAATTACCATTGGTTGCATAGAACTTCACTTAGGATTGTTTAACACAATGCACCTTGCTAGATAGGATCCAAGTGACCCTAGGAACCCCCTTGCACACACCCGAGGCCATGCACAAACCCAATCCATACATAACATCCTTTAATTCCATTTTGGAGTGTTCATTGTGCCCTGATGGACAATCCATCTGAGTAAAACCTAGCCAGCAGCACAAGTCAACCTTGAATAGGATCGATGGGCACTCCATCGTTGCACCACAAACAATCCATGAGCATGACACTTAATCATTTTCTTCATATAGATCACAACCATAATGACAGACATTTCTCATCCTACCATGATGAATAGTCTATAACACTTTCTCTCTCTCTCTCTCTTTGGTCTAGAGTGGGTGTTTTCTATTCATGCTCTCATTGATAGTCCACCGACACTCACCAAATAGTTCATGAAACCATAGCATTTTACACTAAGTTGATTTTGGCTTTGGGATAGTTCCCTAAGACCTAGTGAACAGTCTAATAGGTCAATGTTGGTATTTATTAACTTGTCGTTTCTTTTAGTAGTCACCTAATGTATGTCTACATCTCTTAACATTACTTTACTAGGTTGTCATCCCTAGTGATGATGCTAGAGATGCTTGTTGGTACTACCTAGTATTACTACTAGAATGATATAAGTAGTTCTTTATTATTTTATGTGACTAGGAATAATATATATATATGAATGAAAGGAATCTATAAGCGCACAGATAATATACCATTGTAGCACTTCACCCGGGAGTATTCCATGTATCATTATTTATATTTTTACCATAGGGAAGGTCTAGCAAGGACATGTATTGATAACTTATGCTATTGATGGAGAAGTAAACCATAGCCAACACTCTACTCAGAATAGGGGTAAGTCAAGAGGTAAATGTATATATGAATGATGCATAATAACTAATCATTGATCACTCAGAGTACTCCTTTCTATGGCATTAGCATAGTTAAGTAGAATATTAGAGGAATAATTCCTAAGTCATTCAATTACAAGTCAAAGCATACATTGATTAGTGCAATTACACAGTAATTATGGCTAAGATCAACTTCATATCTACACATAAGGGATATTACTAAGGAAGATTAATAGCAGAGCTTGTCTTCCTTCGTAACTATATCCTACTTGTCCTATATTCGGGGAGTGGACTACAAATGACTCAACGGGAGTGTCACATCCTCGATCTACCACATGACCCAGAATATAGGGTGTATCCGTAGGTAAACAATGTATAAGCACCACGCTTACACAATGTCGACCACTCAACCCATGTACACCAGAGCGAGCGTTATATGAACTTATACATGAATATAATGATAATCTAGCTATACAAAGTATATAATCAAAGTAGACGATGAACATGATAACTAGGAACATGAATGGTATGAATAATGTCATAACAATTGTAGCAAACATATAAAAGTAATGAGAGATACAAAAGAGAGAGGGGTACAAAGATTATACCAAACCATGCTCTTGACACGATCGGGAATCCAAGTGAAACCTGCTTGCCTCCCTCTAGACCTAGCCTAACTAGCTATGACCTAGAATATGATGGAGCTCTAAGAATAATTAGGGTTTCTGTCTTCTCAAATGACTTATGCCTCAGGGGGGGTGACAGGGGATGGTATATGTAGGCCGGAGCATCAATCCTGAGCCCTCGGATCAAACCGACTTGAATAAAAGACGTAGATGCAATCCTTAAGGCGGTGGAGAACCAACGTAGCGAGGCAGAGGCTGACAGGTGTGGCCCTAGACCAGCTGACCTGAGGGTGGGACCGGCCAGCCCCACCTGGTGGCCTCTCGCCCTTCGCTTTGGTGTGGTGTCCTCTAGAACCTTCTAGAGTTGTTTGTCCCATGGATAATCATGATTAGGTCTGATATCTAGGTCCACCTTGATGGTTTTCTAGATAAACCCTGCAGAAAATACAGATTCACCAAAACTCATGGAATTTGTTAGTTTAAACCGTTAGACCTTTGTTGGTGATCATATTTATGCCCTTATATATGTTTTGTTGACGGTTTATAATGGTTGTTATCTACCATCAACAAACTCCCCCAAGCTTAACCTTTTCTAGTCCCTTAGCAAAGCTAAACTCAATAAATGGATCAGGAGTTACTTCAATGCTTTCACTCCTCAAAAGTACACATGCGTTCAAACAAAAATTCTCCTCCGAATTAGAGTAAACTGATTTGACTTTCAAACTTGCCCATATTTCCTTCAACCATGGGGATTCTTAGCCTTCACTTGGGTCTTGAGCAATTGAAAGATAGAATGATCAAGTCAAGCACTATATTTCAAGTTCTTTGCTCAACCATTATTCTAGAGTTTTTATAGATTATCAAAATAAAACTCAGAGCTTCCATTGCATGACACTCTCAAGTCTCTCAATATATGTGGTATTTATGGATCCTTACCAAGGCAATAATGATGTTATGCCTTTCTCTTCCTACAACTAAGGCTTATATGGAGCTCATAGGAGTGGAGAAAACATGAAAGCGCATACTTGCAAAACATATATTGTAAAGTCAAACCTCGAATCCAAAGAGAGTTGAATCATAGAATCAAATCAAGATGTGCATATGTGTGGATATATGATGGTTGTATATGGTGGCTAACCTAATTCTACTATGCTCCTTAAAAACATATCTCTCTTTTGAAATTTGGAAATATTTTTACGAGAGAACAGGGGCTATCTTATTCATCTCTTTCTTTTTTTCTTTTCAGGCGAGCATCTAAGTACCCATTGTTTTCAATATCTCGGACACTTGTCCATTTTTTCTTCTCTTTTTTTCATTTTCCATACTTTCTCTTTTTTTATGAATAACTTTTGCATAACCCCATGTCTCTTTTCTACAATAAAACTTTTGAGAGATAGCAACAAGAACTTGGAGCATTTATTTGGTGGATACCCTATCCAGCATGTTTTTTGTGTTTACTCCCAGTGTAGGAGTAAAACATTTTTGGGTGAATCTATATGGAATGACATGTTTTTACGCCTACCCCCAGTGTAGGAGTAGTGCAAATATGGATGGTGTGTACGTGATCTTGATTTTAAGAGCATGACAAACCTATCATAAGGGTCAATAAGGCTTGACTAAACTCAATGCAAAACAAGAAGCATATATGTGGAAGTTTTTTAGTCTAAATAACATATTTGGCTCTGGTAGGAATTCAAGGTTTGTCATACAGGAACTCATCATGAAGTATTTTTATATTTTTCAAAAGATAAATCTCTAGAACTTTAGTATCACTTAGAACAAGATAAATAGCAGCTCAGACCTTCTCATATCCTACTCATCAATTACCTAGACTTAGATCGAGCATATGCTACCCACGAGTTTTAAGTTCAGAGTAAATTCTTACATCGAACCAATCTTATCCAAAACTTAGGAGAATTCAAGGCTGAGAACTAGCTAATTGAAAGGAATTACAACAGGGCAACTATTCATCATTTACATTTTAAGAGATTTTCTTTAGAGTCCATTTATTTATTCAGCTCTTAAAAATTAAACTTAAAGAAAACTAGACACACACTTTTTATTTTGTTTTCATCATTTTTTTAGATCACACCTTACTAATATATATATATAAGACTAAGACAAATTTTTATTTTACTTTTAGTTATGCATCTTTTTTTAACAAATGTATAGTAAACTTGAGAATAACAAAAGAAAAGAAATACTTAGCTAGGTACATGGGGAGGCCCTTCCCCAAGCTAGATGTTGTCGTGGTTGAATGTTGAAGTTGAGTGATCCTTCTTAGAGCAGATTTGCCAACGGATGTCCTTCTCGTCCCGAAGTGGAGCGAGACGAAGATGACCAGGTGAACTTGCTCTTGATCTTTGTGCATCATCCTGCAAAAATATCAAGAATACTAAAACTCATGGAATTGATTAGGATAAGGGGTTAGCGGTCAGCCGTCCTGAGATTAGTTTTCTTGTAGTTTAGAAATATTTTCTTATTGGCAGAATTTTAGTAGGATGTTTACTTAATATATTTTTTTGGATTTTCTAATTTTTTTTGTATGTAGAAAGGAAATATAACTGTACGCATAATTTTTTTATTTATTTTTGTGCCACCATGGTGAATGTTCTTGCGCGTTTTTACACTCCAAGGAATTATTCACATGGGGCAAATATTTTTTTATAATAAAATAGAGACTAATGTGAGCTTAACTTTTGGCAAATAATAAGGTTAGAGAGAAAGCAAGAAGGGAACAAAGACGGAAGCATACTAATATGGCCAGTTCTATCTAGGCTTGCGTCCTATAGTCAGCATTGCTCCGATGCCACTTTGTAGTATCCGGTTTTAAGAACAAAACCAAATACACACCATATGTGAGCCTAGGAAGTCAAATCTCACATATAGATACAAATGAGGATAATATCAAAACATAATCCTTAATATATAACGTACTTAGTGCAATGAAGATAACCTTAGGCACAAACAGCGGATGTATAATTCTGATCTTCAGGTAAAGACTCCATTGCACAGGGACAACTGACTGGTTGATCACGAGCCTAACTTGTTCAAACTCTAGCAATCCGGTACCTATCTGGGATTTTTATACATGTAAAATATAAAGGCAAGCGTAAGTACATGTTGTACTCAACAAATATAATATGGGGTTCATGAGGCTCAAATGGTTGACACTGGTTTAACTGTGATTAGCTTTTAGTGAGTCATCTTTTAGCAATTGAGTAACATCAAATTTATCATAAGCCCGTGAAAACACATGATCAGGTAAACATAAATAATGAATAGTAAAAACAAATAATTAATAGTGATCATCTATTCCGTAAATGTTCTAAGGCCGCTCGTGACCATGAGCACGGCTGATATACTAGTTTTACACTCTTCAGAGGTTGTACACTTTCACTGTGAGTTGTGGTACCCATATTCCTGGGTTTTTAACTCTCAAAACACTTCCAAGGGAGGAGCTCTTTTTCAAAATAACCAGCGAAGGGGTGTGGGAGGATCTGAGCCGCTGGATTAGATCTGGATGGTAAAGATTAGAAGGGAGAGAGATGGGTTGCCGGAGCGGCACTCCTACGACGCTGCCATTGATGACAGCGGCTAGACCTCGCCAAAGTTCGTCGATACGGTGACTCCGAGCATCATCGTCCGAATGGAAAGCATAGGGAGGGAGAGTGGGGCACAGCGAGCTCGGCTAGGGTATCGAGAAAAGCTATGACGGCACAGCGGCATGCGTGAGCTCGATTTAGCGGCTCGGGTTGGTCGGAGTTGCTCCGGTGAGCTTGCGAAGATGGCGTAGAGCGAGAGGGAGAGAAGGCGAGGTATCTACGGTTCCTTACCCTCCGACGAAGCTCAAGAAGATTGTCATGGTGATGGAGAAGCAGTGGAGCGGCGAAGCGTGCTCGGCGGCGGCGGCTTAGGGTTGCTGCGGCGCTGTTGGCTCGGGACAAAGTGAGGTGGCTATGCTAGGGTTAGGAGGAGGCAGTGTAGGCATAGGGCTGCTATTTAAGGGGTTGTAGACATGAGGCACATGCCAAATCCCAAAAGAATTGGCGCACGGTGGTGGATTCCCATCGTGGGAGGAGTCCGGCCCGGGTACGACCGGAGGTAGGGGATGATGCCGACATGTGGGACCGCCTCATCAGCGACACAGGGACGGGTCCGAGCTATCAGAGAAACAGAGAGGGAAGCGACGTCCGCACGTGGGCTCAGCCCTGCTGGGCCAGCGGAAGAGTGAGGGGAGGCTAAGGCCTTGGCCCCAAGGGAGAGAAAGGACGCGCGCGCTGGGCTTCTACCTGCGGCTAGGGCGAGCGGAAGGGGAAAACAAGCTAGGCTCAGATAGTTTTGGCCCACGGGATCAGCTTGGGCCTACGGCTAGGTGAGGGAGGGAGCAGGCTGGCTGGCTGGGTTACAGCCAGAGAGAGGGAAGGAAAAGAATTCTTTTTCTTTTATCTCAAAGCCTTTTCAAATCTGTTTTTTAAACAGTTTAAATTCACTTTGAACTTTGGTCAAAACCAAACATTACAAAAACATAAATGCACCAGCATGTATGCACAACAATGTTGCTACACCCTATGATGAATTTTAATTTAACAAAAAAAAAATATTTTCCTATGTTTTCATGTGCACAGAAATTCCAAATTAAATCATTTTAGCTCTATTTCCAAAGAAGCAAACATTGGGGTGTTATAATTCTACCCCCCTTAAGATGAATCTCGTCCTCGAGATTCAGAATATGGTGGTCAAAGAGATAGGGATAGATCTTCTTCACTTCCTCAGCCATGTCTAGGATTTTGACGGTACTTAGTATAGGCAGGGTTCTCCTTTATTCTTAGATCCTCCAAGGCCATTTGTCTTCTAGGGGCCCACAAACACTCCTTCAACAGTGGCACGTCGGACACATCAGGTATTCTGAACCAACTCTTGGTAACTTCTGACTGTTAGGCCACTTTTCATTTTTAGTAACCCTAACTGAGTTGTTGCAGCGAGGTGCTAGCTTACTCTTCACTTCAACACAGCTTATGCTTCTTATAGAGGCCACCTTGAGATTGTTGTATGTGAACCAACATAACAACTCTTAGCATGCTCCACTATATCCCTTTTTAGTCCATACTATCAAATCCCCTATTTCCTATACTCACCTTCCAATGACCTTTGTGAACCTCTTATTCCAAGGTAGGCACTACCATGGACTTCATAACATTAACGACTATATATGCTTAGGTTAAGTTGCTCAATTCTTAATCCATGGTGTCGTTCGAATCTTCTTAGCATAACTCTCCTTTGCTAAGGGCATCGGCAATGACTTTTACTTCTCCAGGTGACAGGCACTTTTCCAAATCATAATCTTGATCAATACCAAACCAACAATGATGTCACAAGCTTAGAACCAACTTAGTGAAGGTGTCCTTTAGATTCTTATGATCCTCTTAGATGTCATGCTTATGTCCATGATTACAAAGCCACCAATCAACCTCTTATAAGTACTATTTCAAGGTAACTCCAGTCAATGGGTGGTTTCCATTTCAACCCATCTTTAAGTTTGAGTACTTCTCCATAATCCACCATTAGCGATAACATATCCAAGAAGAGAACTTCTTTCAACCAAAACTCACTTGCCATGCTTGGTGTAATAGTGAGATTTTCTAAGTCTGTGTAGAACCAACTATAGATGTACCGTGTCTCCTTCCTATGTTATTAGTGCCAACTTGTCTTGGGGTATGTTGAAGGTTGAACTCCCAATGGATAATAGCTTGAAGAAGCAAAGACCAATCCTAATGAGTACCCAAGCTCCTTGTAGACATCCCAACAAATTACCCATCCGAAGAAAATGATATTCGCTCTTGATAGTGCCTTCTCAACCATGAAGATAGCTGATACTTCCAAGTGAAGTGCTAGAATGTATGAAACCTTCTTTAATTTGGCTACCCCCCTTAAGAAGAATTAAACTAGGGGACACCAAAGTAACTTGCATCTCCTTATGGGTAGGTTGACTATCATAAAAACCTTCTGATATCCATGAGAACTCATGTGCATAACTAGGCATCAACCAACTTGATTTTTTTCCTCGCATGTAAAAACATAGCAGTGCCGTAAAACATCTATAACTCATGCTATGTTAATCCAATAAAGTTCTAGTTTATATCGTTGGAAATCTTATGAAATTCCCTACAACTTTCTTATAGAATACTTTTCTAGATTCTA
Source organism: Miscanthus lutarioriparius (assembly GCA_904845875.1). NCBI lineage: Eukaryota > Viridiplantae > Streptophyta > Magnoliopsida > Poales > Poaceae > Miscanthus > Miscanthus lutarioriparius. Next base: position 88,513,529 of record CAJGYO010000004.1, on the reverse strand, counting down.
AAGATGAGTGGGTCGAAAACAGTGTGCAACAGAGACTATTCCAGATTGCTGACAGCATAGTTGTATCGTCTTGTGATTTTCGTAACTCCCAAACCGTAGCAGATATCAGAGTAATTCTTTTTGTCAGAGATAGATACTGAAGTATAATGTTGTAAGGAAATTTTCCATGATTTTTGGCCTCGCAAAAACAGAGGTATAAACTGAAGAAGGAAGGTTGCTCCGAAAAGGATAGGATAGAGAAAACAGAAGAACCCAAAACCAACTATTTATTGCATTGATCCATATACCTTAGACCTATAAACTAAATGAAATTGTGGACAAACCACAAGGTCATTACACTCAATACAAAGATTCGGAACAAGCATAAGCATAATAACAAACCAACTAAGCACACCAAAGTTCACACTGACACACTTGACTCGACTTGACTCAACTTGACTCATGCTACTAGCGTCTTATTACATAGAAAATGGACTCAAAACTCCTATGGTGAACGAACTCTGGGTAGTTTCTCATAGATCATGGGCATCTTGAGCTGGGTCCTATACTCATCAAGCTGCCTTGCAATTCGTTTGCGAGCCTTCTTTTCCTTTTCCAATTCTTCCTTAAGGACATCATTCTTCTAGAGTATCTCCTTAGCAAAATGGACCATCGCCTTTGTAGTCGCATCAAGACCTTGAGGCTCCATCATCTCCCATCTATCTTTTTCAAGGTCACAGTGAGGAAGGAACCTGAATGGATCTTCCTTCATTTTCTCAAAACATCAGGCACGGTATATCATATAAGCTTGATAGGCTGCATCCTCCATACTTTCCTCCATAGTGGCACGACTCACAAGGTGGGTGTGACTGGTTTCCACCCTGCAAGCCTTCCGAGCTTCATCCCAAGCAATGACAAACAAGTCTATCTTCTAGTATGTAGCTTCATGGGGGTATCGGTACTCTATGCAATGATATTGCACAGTGGGATACAAGTCACAGTAGTAGCATACAAGCACCGTCATGAGTAGGGAATGGAAGTCGGCCGTGTCATCCCCACGATTGAAATAAAACTCCTTGGTCCACCCCACACCTGGGGGATGATTTTCTCCAGCGAAGCATGGTCCTCTATAGCTAATATGGGCGGTCTCTCGTTACGAACCATCTATTGAGAAAATTTTAGAATTGAGGCAAAGATTTTTTATAATAAAATAGAGACTAATGTGAGCTTAACTTTTGGCAAATAACAAGGTTAGAGAGAAAGCAAGAAGGGAACAAAGATGGAAGCATACTAATATGACCAGTTCTATCTAGGCTTGCATCCTACAGTCAACATTGCTCTGATGCCATTTTGTAGTACCCGGTTTTAAGAACAAAACCAAATACACACCATATGTGAGCCTATGAAGTCAAATCTCACATATAGCTACAAATGAGGGTAATATCAAAACATAATCCTTAATATATAACGTACTTAGTGCAATGAAGATAACCTTAGGCACAAACAGCGGGTGTATAACTCCGATCTTCAGGTGAAGACTCCACTCCATAGGGACAACTGACTGGTTGATCACGAGCCTAACCTATTTAAACTCTAGCAATTTGGTACCCATCCGGGATTTTTATCCAAGTAAAATGTAAAGGCAAGCGTAAGTACATGTTGTACTCAACAAATATAACATGGGGTTCATGAGGCTCAAATGGTTGACACTGGTTTAACTGCGATTAGCTTTTAGTGAGTCATCTTTTAGCAATTGAGTAGCATCAAATTTATCATATGCCCATGAAAACACATGATCAGGTAAACATGAATAATGAATAGCAAAAACAAATAATTAATAGTGATCATCTATTCCGTAAATGTTCCAAGGCCTCTCGTGACCATGAGCACGACTGATATATCAGTTTTACACTCTGCAGAGGTTGTACACTTTTACTGTGAGTCATGGTACCCACATGCCTAGGTTTATAACTCCCAAAACACTTCCAAGGTGAGCAGGCAGGGGTCACTATGAATTCTTTCAAAGGTTCGTCTAACAAGTTAGGGCCTTTAGGATTCACTTGGCAAGCAGGTGTAGGAACCCCCTTTCAAATAGCACAATTCCTTCATGGCTATACACATAGAAACAGAGGTTATCCTGTACCCATCGTGTAAAGCCCCTTTTGCACCATAAAGCTAGAAAAGGTCCCCATACTTAACTAAAGCCAGAGCCATGTGGCCCTCATAGTTGTACTGTAAGTCCCGGATGATCACTTATAGATAAGTCCTTAGAGAGAGGAATCTAGAGCACCATAAAACCCAATGCTCCAGCCATCTTAAGCTAAGTTGCTAAAAACATGTTTTAACGTTTATTGCATATACTATTAATCAAGTTACAAGATCATGGTTTAAGTGGAGCACTAGCTTCATACTACCCAATGCATTAACCAAAGGTGACAAGGTATAAGTTCAAAGCTAGGTAATCCTTAATGGTAACAAGGAAACACATGTAGTATGAATTTAAGAGATTAAAGTGAATAGGACAACAAGGATGATCCCATGCTATACTTGCCTTAAACTCTGATCCTTCTTCTAGTCCAAAGCTTCAAAGGAACTCCTTGATAGACACGTAAAGTTCACCGACTGGACAAGATCACAAAGCACCACACAAGCATCCACACAGACATGCATAACATACAAATACGACTAAATTAGAATAGTACACCAATCAATAAAAGGTTTGAAAACTAATCTACACATTACTACGAACACACAAACACAAAAAGCACGCTAAACGGAGCTTCGGTGAACAAGAAACGTTTACCGTAAGATTTACTTCTTAAGAGAAAAAGAAAGTTTTAAACTTCATTTATTTTAAACATGTATAAGATATTTCATAGAAGTATCTAAATTGAATTAAACCAAATTATATTTGATTTGGAAAACTAAGATGGATCTAATCTTATATTTACTTAATATCGAAGTGGAAAATCTAAGTTACTTTTAATTGAAAAAAAACAATTGCATATAGATTGATCAATTTATCATTTTATTTTAAAGCACAAAATAGTCTAAACAATGTTACTAACGTGTAGATTACATCGTTATAAATCTGCCGTAACTTGAACGGGTCAAAACGGAGTTAAAACATAGAAGTTATGGCCTAAAGAAGTTAGTGATAATTTTGTAAATACTGGGAACTTGATTTTCGAATAAAAATAAATAGAAATCAGATTTTGAATCTGGACAAGGACTGTGGGTTAGAATACTAGAAAAGGGAGGGGCTCTTTTGCAAAACAACCAATGAAGGGGTATGGGAGGATCTGAGCCGTTGGATCAGATCTAGATGGTGGAGATTAGAGGGGAGAGAGATGAGTCGCCGGAGCGGCACTCCCGCGGCGGCGCCATTGACGGTAGCGGCTTGACCTCGCCGGAGTTCATTGATCCAGCAACTCCGAGCATCATCGGCCAAACAAAAAGCACAGGGAGGGAGAGCGGAGCACGGCGAGCTCGGCTAGGGGATCGGGAAAAGCCGTGATGGCACAGAGGCATGTGTGAGCTCGATTTGGCGGCCCGGGTTGGTGGGAGTTGCTCCGGTGAGCTTGCGAAGACTCATGGAATTTGTTAGTTTAAACCATTAGAGCTTTGTTGGTGATCATATTTATGCCCTTATATATGTTATGTTGATAGTTTATAATGGTTGTTATCTACCGTCAACAGTCAACATGGAAAGTCTATCAAGTCTTGTGGGACAGTCTGTAAGAGAGATGCATGACTAGTTGATAGCACATACACATAGAACATAAGATAGAGTTGCCCCATGATGTATATGCATATTCCAATCTATTTAAACATGATCATGCAATGCTCTCTTACATTTCATAGCAATTCTTGAGCATAATGTTCACTTACTCGCACTATTGCTCTTATATAGGAGTTGAAGCGACTAAGTGACCTCCGAGTTTAAGACCATGCATGATAATGCACCCAAACCTGAATCAGTTGACCTAACTGAGCACCAAGGCACACTCCTAAGCACTTTCCCTTTTTATGAATGCGCAAATAGATGTCCTCTATAAGTGAATACTTAAGTATAGAATATAACTAGAATCCAATGAGAACTTGGTTGATCTATTACCATTTTTAATTCCTTATCATTTATGTGAAGTGTTGATTGCTTAATTTATGGATCATAATTCATGCCATTACCCCGTCATTGTGTAAGAAATATGGACCGTAGCAAGGGTTTAGTCATTTTCATGGTTGATTGACAACATAACCATTTGGACTAACAAAATTTGCTAATATACAAGGTACATTAGTCCATATGATGCAAAGATGGACTTGAGCTAGTCTAAGTTGGAGATCAAGCAATCAACACCTCAAAGGAAGATCAATAAGGAGTATTGAAGACCCTAGAAGACAAACAAGAAGCTTAAGGCATCATGCAAGTAAAGCTTGGACAACAAAAGGACGTGAAGATTTCAAGGATCAGTTGTTCGAGTATGCAGCAAGTACTATCGAGTATGCCGCAAGTACCTGAGGAAACCTATCACATGCATATATTCTATGGCATCAACCTGCTGTCCATCTCGATCTTTATGAAGCCATCCTCTTGGCTCCATTGGATACTATAGGATTACATTCTGACATCCTAAACTGTAGTAGCACCTTCCTTGCATAACCTAAATGCTTGGTAGTAAACTGAAGCCAGTGATCTCAAATTTAGTTGTCATCTGCTTCTTGAAGACTTCAATCTCATCAGGATCCTCTCCTGTACAACTAAGATCATTAACATACAATCCAAGTATGGATGTTGTCTTGCCTTCTCCCCTTATGTACAATGCTTGATCATGTGCACATCTAATGAAACTGACCTTCTTTAGGCTTTTATCATATCTGACATTCCATGCCCCAGGTGTCTATCAAAGGCCATATAGAGCCATACTGAATCTGAGAACTGCTTCTCTTTTCCTTTCATAACATCCCCTTCCGGTTGTGTCAAACACACCTCCGCTTATAGCTCCCCTTTCAAGAATACAGACTTGACACCCAAGTGGTGAACATGCCATCCATGTTTTGCTGCAACTGCCAAGATGACACGTACTATATCTAATCTAGAAACAAGGTTAGGCCAACAAGCACACCGATAGAAGTGTAGACATATAATATGATTTCTTATGAAACAAGTCTTGTAAGGGAGCAGAAAATTATGTCTTTGCTTGGTGTTGTTTACACCAAAATTTCAAAAGAAGAACGTGGGAACTCGAAGCTTCTAATATTGTATCATCAAGGGATCGATCAGATGTGAATTGATATCAGCTGGTTTTGATGTAGTATCGGAATCGGCTATTTTTTAGATGACGCCAGCAGACAACATCAACGGACTACATGTGGATGGCGTCGGGGAAAAATATGTCGGACTCTACAAAAAGGGAAAGATTATGGTCCAAGTTATCCTAAGTTAGGAATATTTTCTTTTATTCCAAAGATTGTAATGAGTCGTATTTGAGTAGGATTCATGTTTAGGTTCCGGGTATAAATATTGGACCCCGGCTATTGTAAGATGATCCAATCAATCAATACCAATTACTTTTTTTGGCTTCACGTCAACCCTTTGGAGTAGGAGTACTGTAGATCTTGGCGAGTTCTTCAACAAGCAGGGCTGCATCATCCGGTCGACCCCTGGCTTGTCTGCAAGTACCATCATGGCTTATACTTTTGTTTGTAAGGCTGCATCGGTCCGGCCAACCTCTTATGAGCTCTAGTATAGGTTAGTTATCGATCCTTATCTAGTTCAAGTACAGCTGCATCGGTTAAGCTCGACCTCCTATGCTCGAATTAGATTAAGGTCAAGTTATTGGCTCTACCTAAGGGTGGCATCATTCGGGTAGATTCATTAACTTATTGATCTTGCTGATGTTCTTATTGTCAATAGTTTCAGCAATATCAACCTGTCCGATCGAGGTCGATCTAGATCAGCCTCACATCCTTTTAGTCCATCGTTTATTTTGCTATATTGCGATTTTTTTACTTCAAACGATGGATTATGTTTTATCGGCCGTTCTACTTCGATCTTGATCGTGCATAGTATGCGGCCAAGACATGTCTGATCTTGAGTAGGTTTTCTAGCTAGTTGAATCTGGTCTATAGCTCGCTATTATGGCTGTAACGATCTGGTCGATCCCCACTGTTAGCACTTTAAATCAGAGTATGCTAGTTGGTAGATCTGCTTTTGGCCGGGCATAACCTTGGCTGTTTGCTATGCCTGTATCGGCTAAATAGCCAATTGCCCGTACTCTAACGCTTGTAGTATGTTTTCATGATTCTGTTAAATGTGAATAGATCTGTTTACTTTAAAGGTTTAATCTGTTATCTTTATTATGGCTGCCATCAATCCGGTCGAACCCCACTGTTAAAGATAATAGGTTAGATTTGATGAGTTTATAAATCTGTTCATATTAAATAGTCGATTGTTCACATGTTATAATCCTTTTTCTACCTGAATCGGCTATTTTAGCCGATTCGCCCGTGCCTTCATAGATATACCATGCTTTCATGAGCCTGTTGACATATAGTCGGTTTTATGGATTTTCTGGTTTTAGATTATTGTCATCATCATAACTGTATCGATCCGGTCGAAGCTCACTGCTGGTGGTAATAAATTAGATCTAGACAGTTCATAGATCCTTTTATATTAAACAGTCGATTGTTTGCGTGGCATATCCCTTTTACCGAATTCATTGGCTTTGCACCACGCATCGATCAAATCTAATTTAGCCAAGGATGTATCTTTAGCGCGTACATATTTGATAGCTCAAGGGAAGGGATCATTAAAAATTAGGTGCATTGTGCTCGTTATTATAAATCAATCATGACCCGCGAGGGTCACAGTCTTTAACGGTCGATTTCTTCTCGTATCGGCTATTTAGTCGATTTTCCCGTTTGGCTGCCCCCGAAGCGGCACGCTTGGAACTGTCTGGTCAAGATCGGCATATTCACCCTAAATTACTGATAAACTTTCTCTCCTTGTAAATTGTAGGTCAAATTAACTGGCACGCCCTCAGGAATTCGCAGGATCGACTGGTCCTGCATTGAAGTCAAGCAGATCTCTGGATCGTTCTGGCTTGCTTCATGTCCCTCGGCGCGTCTACCCCGTTTTCGTGCCAACACGCGTTCTGGCATGCCCTGCGTTGAAGCCAAGCAGATCTCCAGATCATTCTGGCTTGCTGCATGTCCCTCGGTGTATCTACCACATTTTCGCGCCGACACGTGTTCTGGCACGCCAGTGGGACCCCACAATCGTCATGGCGACTCACAACAATAGGGACATTCTTATGGTGCCTTATGAAGACTTACCTGATGAAGGACACCATTAGCAAAGCTATAGAAGAGTTTCAGAACAAGTGTTTGTTGTCCTACACCAAGACACGTGACAACAAGGTTATCTAGAAATATCCACTACCGAGAGTGTTGATGCATGGGCAGTCAGATACCGACGAAGCTGATGATAGGCGTTTCTTCATAGATGCTATAAACAAATCTATTCATGATGCCATGTTGAACCATAATACCGCTTTCTTGAACACATTCCACAATACCATGAAAGAGGTGTTTCATGGATATCCAATTGATCAGATTGGACCGGCTTACTACAACATTCCACATTCATCGACCTAGGGGACTAATCAAGCCGGTACTAGCCATCAAGAAGCAGCACTAGCTAGTAATGATGATGTCTAGGCAGTTCAGAGCTCATCTAAGCAAGTTCAGGGTACCACTACTAATCAGATACAGTATAATCCTAGATCGTCAGTGCAGCATGTGCAACCGCCGATGGGGCATGTTCAGAATCAAATGGTTACAATCCTAATGTTTACAATCAGAGACTCCAAGCAGCAAATCAGTAAAGGACTCAACTGATAGAAATTCCACAAGGATATCATTATGGCACAGATTACAATACCCTTCATATGATTCCAAATCCAGGGTATCAAGGTACCCAAAATTTTAATCCGTAGATGGGTTAGCAATTGCAAAGAAATCCATATTCGAATGCTGATGAGTTGTTGCTCAGAGTGACCGAGATGATGAAGAATCAGTTCGGTTTGAAACCAAAAGGACAGACCTTTTCGTACAAACGTCCATATCCAGAGTGGTATGATTTGGTCGCTCTTCCTACAAATTACAGGCTTTCAGAATTTGCTAAGTTCAGTGGTCAAGATAGCACAAGTACAAAAGAATATGTTAGTCAGTATCTTACACAGTTGGGCGAAACATCCATTGAAGAGGCTCATCGAGTTCGTTTCTTCTCCTTGTCCCTGTCAGGACCAGCTTTCACTTGGTTTTCATCATTACCAGTTAATTTCATTGCCAATTGGACTGACCTAGAGAAGAAGTTTTATACATATTTCTATATTGGGATAGGAGAAAAGAAAATCATAGATTTGACAACCATAAGGCAAAGAACTAATGAATCAAGTGTTGAGTTTCTTTAGAGGTTCCAAGAAACCAGAAATTTGTGCTTTTCATTGAATCTGATTAATGATCAGCTAGTTGCTTTGGCCGTTCAAGGAATGTTGCCAACGTCGAGAGAGAAGCTGCTTGGGCAAGAGTTTGACAATTTAGGTCAGTTGGCTCAATGAGTGGCAGCACTCAATAGTCAATTCTAGAATATGCGCAGAGATACCCAATTCTAGAAGAGTGCCACAATTGCTGAAGCTTATGATCCATATTTAGTTAATGATGGCGATGAAGATGATGAAGAAGAAGAGATTGCTGTGGCTGAATGGACTTGGGGTAAGAAGACAGTGATGGTGCCAAATCCTTGGGGAAGAGAGCTATGATTTCGACGTCACAAAATCAGACAAGCTCTTTGATTTCTTGCTTAAGAGAGGACATATCAAATTGCCCGTCAATCATGTTATGTTACCTCCTGATTAGTTGAAGAATAAGAAGTTCTACAAATTTCATAACACTACTTCTCATTCTACTAACGAGTGCAGAATTTTCTAGCAACATATACAGAGGGCTATTCAGCAAGGGAAGCTTAAATTTGATACAACTCGGAAGATGAAAGTTGACGATAATCCTTTTCCTAGAGATCAGAATATGGTTGATGTTAAGTTTCTTAAAGGAAAGACTAAAGTCCTAACATCAATAAGGGCAAAAGAAACCGGAACCGTCGATCTAGAGATGCAAATATCGGCTGATGAATATAGAGAAATTAAAAGGCGTCATGACCAACAGAAGAGCCAATATGAGTAGGGAGAGACATCAAGAAACGGGGTGATAAGGCCTCATGTCACATCTCAAATTTTGTTGAGTAAATGGTAATGGCAGAAGAAAAAGGATTATCAGTGTTGGTTAGAAGAGAAATAATACCAGCGTCAACAAGAAGAGGAGAGGTATGAAAGAAAACAAGCTGAATCACATTGAAATTATCCTTTTTCAGACATTGTTGGAATGAAGGTCTGAAATTGCCTACTAGAAATAATTGCCCAGAGTGTAGTGAACAATATTTGGAGTTTAGTCAATCTCAAGCCAACTGCCAGTCTATCCATGCTCAAAATGAGTATCATCATAATAATATGGATCGGCGCTTAAAAAATAGAAGTGTACATGATCGGCTCAAGAAGCGAGTTGTTGATCAAAACTGGGCCGATTATGAGGAAGAAGGTGATGAGGAAGAGTAAGTTTGGCAGGAAGGGCAATGGTGTCCAGGAGGTTTGACAAGAAGTCAGAAAAGAAGGGTACAACGCCTAAGGAATAGAGAGCTAGAACAGACTTAGAAATCTGGTAGACCTCAAGTGTGGCGTGCTAAACGAACAGCTGATAGGAGTCAACCATCGGCTAATATTCAAATAGTTTTTCTATTACCGTTAGAATTCAGAGCTCTAGCAGATCAAGAAATCTATTCAAATTTTGATGAATCGAAATGTGAGGAGATAGTTGCCAAGTTGACAGTGATATAGCAAGCCATATTTGATAAGCCAGTCAAGCATCGGCACTTAAAAGCTTTATATGTAAAAGGTTTTGTTGATGAAAGCCGATGAGCAAAATGTTGGTGGATAGAAGTGCTTCTGTTAATCTTATGCCTTATACTACTTTTTGCAAGCTTGGCAAGGGACCAGGAGATTTGATTGAGACTGACATGATGCTTATGGATTTTTGGGATAATGCATCCAAGACCAGGGGGGCAATAAATGTTGAGTTGACAATTGAAAGTAAGACTTTACTCACTACATTCTTTGTGATTGATGGAAAGGGTTCAAATAGTTTACTCCTTGATCATGATTGGATTCATGAAAATTGTTGTGTACCATCAACTATGCATCAATGCTTGATTCAGTGGTATGGAGATGATGTTGAGCTGGTTCATGCTGATGATTCTGTGAGTATCGCAACAGCTGATCCAATGTATTGGGAGCTAGAAGACTTCGAGTGTTTTTCTGGAAAGCTATGGGAAGGAGGCTTCATTAAGATCAATAATGACAGCCAATAGCCGATCCAAGCAGTTGGCTCTGAAAGTTTGTTTTAATGGATAATCCAATAGATGGTACAGATGGTAAACTTAGACATGGCTTTACGTCGGCCGATGAATTAGAAGAGTTAGATATTGGTCTTGGAGATAGGCCTAGGCCGACATATGTAAGTGCTAAGTTGGATCCTGAGTATAAGCAAGAGTTGATAGATTTATTAAAGGAATTTAAAGATTGTTTTGCTTGGGAATATTATGAGATGCCTGGTCTAGGTCGATCAATTGTTGAACATCGGTTGCCAATCAAACTTGGATATCGACTGTTTAAACAAGCTCCGAGGAGATTTAACCCAAATGTTCTTGATAATATCAAAAAGGAGACTGAAAGATTACTAGAAGCAAAATTTATCCAACCATATTGTTATATAGAATGGATATCAAGTGTTGTCCCTGTGTATAAGAAAAATGGGAAGTTAAGAGTTTGCATTGATTTTAGATATCTGAACAGGGCTACACACATGGATGGTTATCCGATGCCAATAGCCGATATGTTGGTAGATACAGTAGCCGGGCACAAGGTTATTAGTTTTATGGATGACAATGCAGGATATAACCAAATATTTATGGCTAAGGAAGACAGCTTTCAGGTGCCCTGGTGCAATCGGCTTATTTGAATGGGTCGTAATGCTCTTTGGTCCGAAGAGTACTGGTGCAGCCTATTAAGAAGCGATCAATGGAAAGTGTCTAAAGAAATATTATCCTAGCGTTTGGATTAATACTTGACAGCCGATTTGTTCGGTCATCGGCTCTAATAACCGGTACTAGAAGGGTATCGCCTTTAGTTAAAAATTAACCCAGAGAAGGGAAACGCCGATATGATATGTATCGCCTATAGAGCAAAAACCAACATAGAAATGATTATGGTATACATAAGACATTGCAGAAAGTACACTGAGACATGATCACAGAAAAACAGAGGTTTTTATTCATTGATTGGTTTGCCCTAAGTACAAACTAGTCAAAGACATTGTTTATCACATCCTGAGCAGATGTAATATCCACGATGGCCTCCGCTGCATTAACGAAGTCCTCGATTAACTCCTTGTGCTGTTTAGGCCGTCGCCCATTGGGAAACCGGTCTCAATGGTATGGAGCTTGTACCCGGTCTGAACCTGCACCATAGCCAGCGCCACTGATGCGCCATGACCGACGCCATGGAGGGCGATCTCCTAGACACGGGTCAGGACATCATGGAGGTGGGCGTTGATGAAGGGGCCCCAAGCATTGATGGCCACTATAGCCGCGTTCGCTACCAGCTGGAGGTTCTCCAACTGCACCGTCAGGGCTGGTGATCATAGAAACAAAGAAGACATCAAGACAAAGACAGGGGAAATTAAAATAAGAATTTTCTCATAGTTCATCTTTCTTGCCACCATGGCGTCAGACTCGGCCAGCCGCGCCCGAGTAGCGCTGGCCTCTTCCTCGGCGGTGAGGAGGGTGGCTTGAGAGGCCCCGAGGCAGAACTCAAGCTGACCGTTCTCCCGAGTTGCCTCAGAATAATGGTCCTGAGCCGCCCTCCACTCCCGGAGGAAGCATCGAGCGTCATTGCCATTATAGGAGTCGAAGGAGTTCGACGACAAATCTGGTGCGGAAGCAGCATCAGATGCAGTATTGGAGGGCTCGCTGGCCCTGGGAAGAAGTGGACGAAGGCTGTCATTCAGGATGAACCTATAAACAAGTTAGAAGAATTCATTGCTATGAGCAAAAGATGTTGACTTCACCTCATACGACGGAGGCACAGGCTCATTAGCAGGTTCTCCTTTGGGAGATCATCCGCTGTGCGCTTGCCGCAGTGATCCTCTCCCACCATGGGTGCTGGTCTAGATCTACGGAGAGGAGGAAGAAAACTGCTATAGGGTTTGTGAAGGCGGAGAAGCGCGAAGAACAGAAGCAGTTGCAAGTGTGGATGCATTTGAGGCCGGAGCCCTCGACTGGTATTTATAGCCACAGAGACGGGATGGTAGATATCTTGGGACGTGCGAAGAGTAACTCCAATTAATAGGAGGCGAAGCGCTGCCTCACTAATGCCAAAGAGAATGTAGCGTTAATAACTGAGGATGGAAGATTGGGGAGTTTCTTAGTGGAAGCCGTATTTTCAGATTTAATTGGGATAAAGTCAGAAGTATGGAATCGGCTATTTTCAAATCGGATCTTTAGCCGAGATGAGAGATATAATAGATCAACAGAAAATATGGTTATCATTAGTTCCAAAATATATGTTACAAATGTTGGTCATCAAAGTTTCACGGTTAGACAGATTCCTCTGAGCCTTTTTCACCTTTGGGGCTTGATCTTCAATGATGGATAAAGGTGTTAAGACTTCGATGAGATCTAGGGACAAATTATCCTTAATGGCTAAGAAGATTCTTCGCATTGGATCTGCATCTTGGACCAAATCAGCTATATCCTTCTCAAGCATTGGCAATATGTCCCTTAGCCGATTTCTGGTCTCTTCTGATAAAGCTTCTTTAGAAGAGATGGCTGATGAGCTGACTTCATCTTCATCTATATACTCTTCAAGATTGAAGAATAGCTCAGAACTGGTGAGTTAAGTACCTACGTGTGGCAAAGAAAAGTTTTGTTAAGAAGTAACAAGTTGTTTGAAAATGAGAAGAATGAGGAGATACAGTACCTTTTCTGGGGTAGCTTCTATCAGAGGAGAAGGAACAGCTGATGATGCACCAATGATATCTGGTTGAATCGGCTCTGAGCTTTCGACATTGGTATCTGCAAACATCAAGGAAGATTTTTTGGTTCATGTTTGTTGCAGAAGCATAAAATAGACAAATGACTTTCTTACCATCAATTGTTTGCTGGACTAGGAACTCGACAGCCTGGGTGACAGCATCAATAGGGTCATTTTCAATGGGTAGACTATCAGACTCCTTCTCTTGCGTAAATGTTTCCTCAAGGGGTATCTGGCATGATAAATGGTCAGAGAAGAGTGAAAATTGAATAAAAATTAAGAGTTTTGAGGAGATACCTTGGCAACATTAGGAAGTGAAGTGGGAGGACTCTCATCTTCTGCTGTCTTAGAAGCATTGGTTGTTTCAACTAAAATTGGCTCCTTTTGAGGATCGGCAGATGAAGGTTTGGTTGGTGCTGATTTAAACACCTGGGACAACAGTTCAACACCCAGAGCAGATTGGGATGCAATGGTTGATAACTGTAAGGAAAGAATCAGAATTAGAAATTGAATATCATTTTGGGAAGAGGATGAATTGTTTTACCCAGTAATGGTTTTCTAGGTTGTCCCTTGGGCTACCTTGCGTTTTAAAAATTGGCATGTTACAATTGTGGGAGCAGCCTAGGTTTTCATCAGCTTCTTCAGTGTAGGTGTAGTTGATCCCAGTCTTGAGATTGGGCATGGCGGATAATACTCTATGGCATGCCCTTTTCTGTCCACAATTGGGGGATTGAATTCATCATCTTACAAGGAAGTTCTGTTAGATAAGTTGACAGAGGGTTTTTTAGTAGATAATCTTTATGGAAGAAAAAAGAGTTAGCTAGTTACCTCACTGTCGGAAGCAAAATCTTCATCCAGAGCTATGTAGTTAGGATGAACTAGCCTGCAGAAGAGGTGGGAGTGCCATTCTTGCCACCAGGAATCATATAGATGAAAAGTGAAGGAGACTCTGGTCCATTCATGCAGATAGAGGGAAGGAAGATTTGATCCTAACTGGAAAACTCTAGAATCTTCCATTGCCTCACTGATGCCTTCTCTCGGTTTCAGCATATCTTTGAAGAATAGCCGGGGGGACAGTTGATCATGACCAAACTGACGAGCTACGAAAGAAGGGTTGTAAAATTCGTTGGAAGGTTGCCTAAAAAAAGAACATGTGGACATTTTACCGTGGCCATGATGAAATTTGGCTAGAAGAACGTAGGATTTGATGAAAGAATTAAAGATTGCAGCTACCGTTTCATCTGAGCAGCCTGATTCAAATCGAAATTTGAATGGGAAGACCAACTCAATATTCTCATCTTCATTGCAGGGTAGTCAGGTCAGAATATCTACATCAAACCCTCTATAGAACTTCTTGAAGAGGTGGCCAACATCGACAACAATTGTTATGGCCGATGCAGTTTCACCATAGTTCATACACTGACGGGTTCTTCCTTCTTCGCCTTTGTATTCCTCATCAAAGTTGGAGAAGGGAAAACTCAAATTCTGGAGATTTGGCTTCACAATCTTGTGCATATACAAATTCAACCACATTTGTATTAACCACCAAGGGCCACTGATAGTGTGCACTGCTTCATTCTTCAGCAGCTGAGTGGCCACCTGGTGCATCAAGTGGTAAGCTGATCCCAACAGATACTTTCCAAGAGGAATCTCAATGCCTACTACCAGATGCTCTACCATGAGTTTATGATTATAAGTCGAACCACAAGATGACCCACAGAAGATGAATCTTTCTAACCACATGTTCAGAAAAAGCCACATGTTCTCTTTCGCTAACAATCGATTCATTCCCGATGTGGTTCTGGATATAGCTTGCCCATCCTGTGCAGTCCGATATTTTGGCCAGTTTCTTTGACCCAGCACCTAAGAGTTTATATGGCTGCATTAGCCCTGTTATTCTAAGGCCAGTCAACGTATAAACATCGGCCAAGGTAATAGTCATTGGGTCGTGACCAAAGACAAAGGCATTCAAGGTGTTGGACCAGAAGTAAGAAGCGGCAATTAGGAGTGAATCATTTCTCTCCATTGCAGACAGTGAGAGTGTCAGGCATTGGCTTAAATCGTAAACTTCCTAGTCGCCGCCCTTTTTGTCTGACTCTCTACGGAACCAGTCTCTCCATCCCTTAGGCATTTTGGGCCAATTCCTAAAGGGATTTTTAGTATTCCAAGAAGATAGGTCTACCAAGGACTGCCTAAAAGGATTTTATTGGTTTCTTGGTTGATAAAATCCAAAGGATTAGTGTTTTCTATGGGTCCAAGGTAATAAGCATTTGGAACAACAGACGAAGGGATCAGAATTTCATTTTCCATTCCCTGGAAAGCCAGATGAGATAAACTTAAGGAAAAGAAAATATAGAGCAGCGGCTAATAATTGAGGGGCAGAAATTTGGAGACGTACCTCAGGGATGTAGTCACTGGTCGCCATTTTAGTTGGAATAGATCTGAATCCAAGAAAGGGTTGTAGAGGAATGACTTGGCGAACAGCTCGAGCAGAGAGAAAACTGCTAGGGTTGGAGCTCTGGTGGTGGCGACTTTAGTTGTTGAAGCTCGCTCGAAGAAGAAGGGGAAAGCGAATGGGCCGAGTGAATTGAAAATGATACTGTTGGGGTATTATATAAAATTCAAACTGAGAAAATCAGGAGTCACGCGTATATTTCAGAATAAACGATTGTGACACGGTGAGCAGGTAAATAGAAATTTTAGAATAAAATCAATTTTATCCCAAAATTGGGGGGCATGTGTTTACACCAAAATTTGAAAAGAAGAACATGGGAACTCGAAGCTTCTAAGATTATATCATCAAGGGATCGATCATATGTGAATAGATATCAGCTGGTTTTGATGCAGTGTCGGAATCGGCTATTTTATAGATGACGCCAGCAAACAACATCAACGGACTATGTGTGGATGGCGTCGGAGAAAAATATGCCGGACTCTAAAAAAGGGAAAGATTAGGATCCAAGTTATTCTAAGTTAGAAATATTTTCTTTTATTCCAAAGATGGTAATGAGTTGTATTTGAGTAGGATTCATGTTTAGGTTCCGGGTATAAATATTGGACCCCAGCTATTGTAAGATGATCCAATCAATCAATACCAATTTTTTTTGGCTTCACGCCAACCCTCAGGAGTAGGAGTACTATAGATGTCGACGAGTTCTTCAACAAGCAGGGTTGCATTGATCCGGTCGACTCCTGGCTTGTCTGTAAGTACCGTCATGGCTTATACTTTTGTTCGTAAGGCTGCATCGGTCTGGCTGACCTCTTATGAGCTCTAGTATAAGTTAATTATCGATCCTTATCTAGTTCAAGTACGACTGCATCGGTTAAACTCGACCTCCACTGCTCGAATTAGATTAAGGTCAAGTTATCGGTTCTACTTAAGGGTGGCATCCTTCGGGTAGATTCATTAAGTTATCGATCTTACTGATATTCTTATTGTCATTAGTTTCAGCAATATCAACCTGCCCGATCGAGATCGATCTAGATCGGCCTCACATCCTTTTAGTCCATCAATTATTTTGCTATATTGCGATATTTTTTTACTTCAGACGATGAATTATGTTTTATCGACCGTTCTACTTCGATCTTGATCGTACATAGTATATGGCCAAGGCATGTCTGATCTTGAGTAGGTTTACTAGCTAGTTGAATCTGGTCTATAACTCGCTATTATGGCTGTAACAATTCGGTTGATCCCCACTGTTAGCACTTTAAATCAGAGTATGCTAGTTGGTAGATCTGCTTTCACCCAGGCATGACATTGGCTATTTGCTATGCCTACATCAGCTAAATAGCCGATTGCCCGTACTCTAACGCTTATAGTATGTTTTCATGATTCTGTTAAATGTGAATAGATCTGTTTACTTTAAAGATTTAATCTATTATCTTTATTATGGCTGCCATCGATCCGGTCGAACCCCACTGTTAAAGATAATAGGTTAGATTTGATGAGTTTATAAATCTGTTCATATTAAAAAGTCGATTGTTCACATGCTATAATCATTTTTCTACCAGAATCGGCTATTTTAGCCGATTCGCTCGTGCCTTCACAGATATGCCATGCTTTCATCAGCCTGTTGACATATAGTCGGTTTTTCTGGATTTTTTGGTTTTAGATTATTGTCATCATCATAGCTGCATCGATCTGGTCAAACCTCACTGCTGGTGGTAATAAATTAGATCTATACGGTTCGTAGATCCTTTTATATTAAACAGTCGATTGTTTGCGTGGCATATCCCTTTTACCGAATTCATTGGCTTTGCACCACGCATCGATCAAATCTAATTTAGCCAAGGATGTATCTTGGATGCGTACATATTTGATAGCTCAAGGGAAGGGATCATTAAAAACTAGGCGCATTGTGCTCGTTATTATAAATCAATCACGACCCGCGAGAGTCACAGTCCTTAACAGTCGATTTCTTCTCGTATCGGCTATTTAGTCGATTTTCCCGTTTGGCTGCCCCCGAAGCGGCACGCTTGGAACTGTCTGATCAAGACCGGCATGTTTCACCCTAAATTACTGATAAACTTTCTCTCCTTGTCAATTGCAGGTCAAATTGACTGGCACGCCCTAGGGAATTCGCAGGATCGACTGGTCCTGCGTTGAAGCCAAGCAGATCTCCGAATTGTTCTGGCTTGCTGCGTGTCCCTCGGCGTGTCTACCACGTTTTTGTGCCGACACGCGTTCTGGCACGACCTGCGTTGAAGCCAAGCAGATCTCCATATCGTTCTGACTTGCTGCGTGTCCCTCGGCGCGTCTACCATGTTTTCGCGCCGACAGGTGTATTATTCATAAGGTACAAAATGGCAAGGAATGCTTCATATGGAAACATAAGCAATTATGCATGAGAAAGAATTGTGAGGCCTAGTTCAATTATGTGTTCATGTTTGTGATTAGCTTAACCATTTCATTGGCAAGTATGTGGACAAGGTACATGATGGGAGATGAATTTTTTGTTAAATAAAGAACTCCCTCATAGTCACATCCCAAATTTGATTGCATGGTGATATTTTTCAATAATTAAAGGATCTCTCCACAAGATTCTATAACTCTTGAAAAAAAATAAAAATACTTTAGAGTTGTGTTGGATTAAATAAAGCTAAGTGAATATATAGTAGTTTTATTTGAACCTAGAATAGTATTTTTTTTATGGCACTAGAATTACGAACAAGAGAGAATGCAAGTTCTAAAGGAATAGAAGTTGAGTGACTCTTAACAAGGTAACTAATAACTCTTACCCTTTTTGTCAAGCATCACAAACTAAATTAATTTGACTCGTTGGACCACGGTAGATTATTCCAATTAAAAACTTGATAAACTATAGAAAGTGAATAAAGACCATATCAAATATATATGACACCTTGCTAGAGAAGGTAAGAGAGCTCAGGAAGAATGCTTCCATTGATTAGAGAAGACCGAAGGAAGAGGGAATATGCCACTCCCACAAGAAATAAGCCAAGATAAAATTCACTAGGTATAGATGTGGCAGTTGATGATGACATTAGGAGTTATGGAAAAGTTGGTGGTGTCTCAGAAAGAGTTACATTTTCTTCTTAACAGCCTGTCAATGCTGGAAAAAATCAACTGGAGGTAGGGTCCAGCAGTTGGAAGAGTATCACATGTCGCACGGTGTTTGGTGCGCCCACATGGCCCATGAAAATCTTGAGGGCAGTATATCATCTATGTTTGGTTGTACTCATAATCACATTGGGTCTCGGAGGTGAATAGCCACTTGCCTATGGAACAAGGTAGGCAAGGGAATTTGGCAAAATGGATGAGTAACTTTGGGAAAAGGGTTGGCTCTAAGGGTTGCTTAGCAATGTGATATCTACACAGTCCTCTAAATATAAAAGTGAAGAAATTCAACCAAGCACAATTGAATGTTGGGTGTAGCTATGAATCTCTTAAGGTAGTTGAATGCCTCATTAACTAATTAGTGACACACATGAATGCAATAATGGGATTTCCACTATCCCGACCTGTCTACTATACGGAGAAACCATGGGTATGGGAAAGAGCTTGGCGGAATCAGCCTGTGGTGGAGGCAGAAGAAACGCACGCCACAGATTTGACGCAAAAAGGTGTGGCAAGTGCTTCTCTCGGTTGTGGGAAGCCTAAGCTCAGTACCCAACCAAACACCTACCAAATACCTATGGCAAGCCTAACTTTAGGCATGGCAGAGTGTGGCGGCCAACCAAATAGGCCCGATATAGGGCAAGAAAGCAAGTAAAAAGGCTACAATACCATACAAATGTTATAGATGCAAATCATATATGCGAGTCATGAGCTAGCTCGACATGTTCTGGGCTGAGTCACCAAAATTAAATTCAACACCTACTCAGCTACTATCATTGCTTGGCCAATTCATGGCCCATATCACAGTGGTCGCTCGGCCCATTCACACCACAGGCTTGGCTAGGCCCAAAACCCATTTGGATATAGCACCCACATATAATTCTAAGTCATGACAAAGCGCTCGAGTTCACGCGCACATATAAATTGGCAGTTGCTAAGTGTCACGCTGATGATCTCAGAAATCCATAAAAGGAGAA
Source organism: Miscanthus lutarioriparius (assembly GCA_904845875.1). Taxonomy (NCBI): domain Eukaryota; kingdom Viridiplantae; phylum Streptophyta; class Magnoliopsida; order Poales; family Poaceae; genus Miscanthus; species Miscanthus lutarioriparius. The sequence continues at coordinate 88,493,790 of CAJGYO010000004.1, read as the reverse complement.
ATCTCCTAAGTTGTAACACCCTAAAATTTGCCTCTTTTGAAAATAGGTATAAAATGAGTTAATTTGGAATTTTGTGCTCATAAAATATAGGAAAGTAAAATTTTTCATTAAATTAAAATTCATCATAAGGTTTAGCAACATGTTTGTGCATGCATGCCCTTGCATTTAATTTATTGGTTGAGTGGTTTTGATTTAAAACTTCAAAAAAAATGATTTGAATTGCTTTTGGAAAGAAATTAAAAATGGCTTTGAAGAAAAAGAAAAGAAAGAAAAAGAGAATTTGAAAAGAAAAGAATTTAAAAAGGGTAAAATTTATTTTTGGAGAACTTACCAAAATTGTCTCAATTTTATTTGAATTAAAAAGTATATTTCAAATCATATTCGAAGTTGATTTGGTTTGCATTTGGATTTGAATTTGGAAACAAAATGGAAAAGATTTGGAAAAAGGAAAACGATTTCTTCCTCTCTCCCTCTTCCCTTTCGGCCTACTAGCCCAGCACCAGCCTAGCTCGGCCATTTCCCTCCCTTTGGCCCAGCGCGCGCCGGCCCATCTCCCGCGCCCGCTCCGCACAGCCCACTTCCGCGACCGGCCCAGTTTTCCTTCGCTCCCTCTCAATCGCGCCGAAGGCCCAAGCTGAAGACCGCAGACCACCCGCGCGCTCTCTCTTCTCTCTGGCAAGTGGCCCACCGTCGCCTCCCTACCTTGCTCCACCCCCTCTTACAGTGCTGGTCCGCCTGTCAGGCGTCTTCTTCCCGCGCGCCGTAAGCAAGCCAGAGACCATGCCGACGCCGTCCGACTCCGGTTCCATCATGAGCCATGTCTGTCGTGCCTCCCAAGACGTCGCCCCTCATAAATACCGCCCGAGCCACCTCTCTATCCAATCCGATAGGTAGCGCCGCCCTATATCTTTCTTCCATCTACGCATTGCCGCCTTGCCTAGCTAGCTCTGCCGCTCGTTTTGGATCTCGCCGAGCTTGGAGTGCAGCCGCCGTAGCCACGCTAGAGGTTCTCGCAAGCTGTCCACGACCTGTTGCCGAGCTCCACGTAGAGGTGAAGAAGCTGCCGGAGCCGTTTCCTTGTTCCTTCTCGTTCTCTGTTTTTAGCCCATCGCCGCCGAAGGTTGCAGGAAGGATCGCCGTCCGCTGCCGAGCCCTGCTTGAAGGTGATGAAGCCCCAATACTCTCTTTCTCTCTCTTTCGGTCTCTGTTGCTCTCACATCGCCGCCGTACATGGCGCCACCGGAAGTGAGCCGTGCATGCGTTGCCGTGGTTCAAGTTGCTAGCTAGCTTGATGACATTATATCCCACGTCATGCTCTATTTGTGGCCGTTTTTCTTTAAAAACAAATCTTGAAATACCATAGAAATACGCATATACCTACAATCATGCTGAGCCGTCCGATCTGAGATCTATAGCCCAGATTAAAACATACCCCTTCACCGGCTATTTTGTTAAAGAGACCCTAGTTTCTTGCTATTTAAACCCCAAGTCCCTGCGCTGATTGATTTTTATTTATTTTAATCTGAAAATAAGTTCTAGTTATTTACAAACTTGCCACTGACCATGTTTTAAGCGTAGAATCTTCGTTTTAACTCTGATTTGACCCATTCAAGTTGCGTTAGGTTCGTAATTTTATAATCTACATGTTCATAGTACTGTTAGATATGTTTTTAACTTTTAAAATTCATGATTAGATTTAATCTATTATTTTATTAAAGGAAATCTTGTTTATTTCATATCTTCTGCGTTTTAGATCCGTTTAAGCCCATTCCAGTTGCATCAGATTCATAGCGACCAGATCTACGCGTTAGTAACAGTGTTTATCATGTCACTAATACTGGAATTTCATGGTTTGAATCATATCTTAAATAACAATTATGCAACTGGATTTTATAAATAGAATATGGTTTGTTTTACTTTAGTTCTATAATTCAAATCTAAACTCGACCTAAATTATAATCTCTATGAAATATCTTATATATGTTTTCATATATTTAAAACACATGAAGCTAGTAGTTTTATGAGTAGATCTCTCGATAGTTGTATCTTTTCAACCGTAGCTCCGATTAGAGTGCTTCTCATGATTGTGTGTTCGCAGCGATGCGTAGAATCATGTTTCAAACCCTTTCACTTATTTTTATGTTTGGTGTACTGTTCTAATATAGATCTATTGTTTGCTTCGTGTATGATTGTATGGATGCTTGTGTGGTGCTTTATAATTACATCCAGTCGGTGAGATATACGTGGTGATCAAGAAGAAGAAGAAGAACCTTGAAGATTAAAGCTTACCGAAGGATCGGTGATTTAAGGCAAGTATAGCACGGGATCTTCCTTGTTGTCCTATATACCTTTAATCATTTAAATCATACTGCATGTGTCTACCTTGGCAACCATAGTAACTTTCCTAGCTATTTGATATCCTAGATTACTTGATACCTTTAGGGTATTGCATTGGGTAGTATGATGCTAGTGCTCAACTAAAGACCATGATCTTGTAACTGGACTAATGGTATATGCAATAAACATTAAAAGATGCTTTTTAGCAACATGGAACAAGGGGGCTAGAGCATTGGGCTATTTTATGGTGCTCTAGATTCCTCTCCCTAAGGACTTATCTGTAAGTGATCATCCGGGACTTACAGTACAACTGTGAGGGCTATATGGCTCTGGCTTTAGCTTAGTATGAGGACCTTTTCTAGCTTGTTAGTGGTTACCTTTATTGGCGTAAGAATGGCTTGACGAATCGGGTATATTGTGGCCTCTATCCCCATGTGTATAGGCTACGTGTCAATGTGCCATCGGGAAGGGGGCTCTACATCTATTTGCCGAGTGAATCTAATGGCCCTAACTTGTTAGACGAACCTTTGAAAGGCTTCATAGTGAACCCTGCCGACCTTCCTTAGAAGTGGGTCAAGAGATTAGCTACCTCGGGCAAAAGGGTAAATCACGACTCACAATGAAAGTGTACAACCTCTGCAGAGTGTAAAACTGATATATCAGTCGTGCTCACGGTCACGAGCGGCCTTGGAACCCTTACGGAATAGATGATGAACACGGATGATACTGATGATAAAGATGCTCACTAATGATTTCTGTTTATGCTATTCATTATTCATGTTTACCTGATCATGTGTTTATGGGCTTGTGAATGAACTTGTTGCTACCCAATTGCTAAAAGATGACTCATTAAAAGCTAATCGCAGTTAAACCAGTGTTAGCCTTTTGAGCCTCATGAACCCCATGTTATATTTGTTGAGTACGACATGTACTTACGCTTGCTTTATTTTACACATATTTGAAAAAATTCTGGATGGGTACCAGATTGCTAGAGTTTCGAGAAGTTAGGTTTGTGATCAACCAGTCAGTTGTCCCTGTGGATTTGGATTCTTCGCCTGAAGATCGGAGTTGTCTTTCCGCTGTCTATACTCTGAGGTTGTATTCTTTATACCAATACGCTATGTATTTAAGCATTGTCTTTTGATATTACCCTTATTTGTAGCTATATGTGAGATTTGACTTCCTGGGCTCACATATGGTGTATATCTGGTTTTGTTCTTAAAAACGGGTGCTACGTAAGTATCACGTGAGCACAAGTCTCACAATTATCACAACTATATGAAGTCATTTTCTTCCCCTGACCGACGAGGCAGGAACGTTTCTTTTCCGCAATCGATGAGGCTGGAATTATTTGTTCGTGACCGATGAGGCCGAACACTTGACTTCATTAGGGATCTGCATGACGAGGTCGGATACCTTTGTTAGAGGCCAACAAGGCTCTAGCACTTCATCATTTTCATTTATTTGTGCTTATGCATATACTTGGAGACAACTCTTATTTATTTGGAGATGACAATGACGACCATCGGCATAGATTAATCGGAGGTGTTCTGCGGCCCAATGCTGCGCATGTAATTAACTAGAAGCCTCTTAAGGCCCTGGGAACCAGAAGCCACACAATCCTTTGACAGATGGAACTCGGCGCAAATATATATTAAAGTGGGAAATTGTACTTTGTAATTCTCCAATGAATGAATAAAGTGATATTTCCCTGAACCTTTGTTCCATGTGTTTTATTGCATTTTATTTAATTTTGTATATGGAGGTATACTGGCATGCCTGTGCTTATTAGTACTAAGTAGTACAACCCGCGAAACACAGAGAGATTCGCCTTAGTGATTTTTCTAGAGAAACAATTATATACTTTTTAAGAATTATTTCATTATATACTTTCGAACTGTGATAACATCGTATTGGTCAAGCATCAAATAATGCAAGATTATCATATCAACCCTCATTACTTCAATGAGAAGTATTTTTCAAAAATTAGAACAATGTTTGGACAGCTCCTAATTGAATATGTCATAAGCTTGAATGGAGATTTCCACTCGATAACATTTTGAACTCATAAACTTGTTGTTAACTTGTGCTTACAATGTGGATACATCTTATGAGATGTGGAAGACTTCTAAACTTGTGATTATGTGGAGCGATGTTAGTTTTTGTGTGTCTAGTTTGAACCATGTTGGGACTTAATTTTATTTGTATGTTTATTGATAAAATGTGATTGTAATTTGTTGTATGCGAAGATGCTATTCAATTTTGCATTTGTTGTTTTTCAATGGGTAGATGGCTGCGACACTACCACTGCTCTAGGGGGTGATGAAACAGGCACTCCACTTAGACTAAGTAAAAATGGGTAACTGTAACACCCAAGAAGAAAAAATGACTACAACCTTCTGGATTATTACCACAATACGCTTCAATGAGAATATAACAACAGAGAACACGAAAGCATCAATGATTATATAGATTGAACATTAAATTAGATCTTCGACGATGACATAAGAATACATCTTCAGATCAAACACAACCAACAAACCTCATGTGTTTATTACAATGCATAAAAAGACTCGGACAACCAACTAGTTTCCTACAGCACATGTGTTTGACATCACGTGTATATCAACAAGTCTGTACTCATGTTGCTACTCCCATCCCTGCCAAACATCCTTGAAGCTATGTAACTGGGATAAGGGAAACAAGCATATGAGGTTTATGGAAAACCTCAGTTAACAAACTGTTTTAACAAAGCTATTTAAATCACAGTTTGATTAAGCAACAAATTTAAATAGCTTGGTAATGAAAATGTCAAAACTTCAACATCAACTACTTCATAATTAAGTTGTGCTTCATAATGCAAATGCAATTGGTTGCAATGCAATGCAATACATGACTTCATTTCTACCCACATGAACTAAGGAAAGGGAGTGCAGGCTACAACCGCATTGTTCATTTTAATGTGCGTTGTTGTACCGGTACTTACCGCACCAATCCAGCTACAGTTTTTTCAATGTAAATCAATTGGAAGAGTACAAATGCAACGCTGCAATGTAAGCACTTCATATACTTCATAATTCATAAATTATAGAGAAATACCACAGACTACAAAATAGCATAGTTGAAACTAAATAAATAACTTAAAATTTTAGATTATCTAGCTAGTGTGAGAAACTAACATTTAGTGGAGACAATTCAAACAACAGAGCTAAAGCATGTGGACCACAGTGCCACGTTCACTTTCCTTTACCAACAATCATGCAAAAGAGATAGCCACGCTCCAAAGGCAACCACTTGATCACAAGCAATCATTTGTACCAACACTATCATACAAACAATTACAAACAACAAATAACGCACTAGCCCACCAATACCCATCGTTCAAGCATCTACTGTGTACCATTACTACTGATGATGGCAAAAATGCCCCTTCTTCATTTCATGGACTCTTAGCCATGCATCCAAAAATTATCAAACTTTACCAGATTCAATAAAGCTCTGGTATCTATAATTTTGATATAATAAGGTTTAGCATAAGAGGTCTCCAAATAGACATAATCAACTATTGAACTTAGCTAAATTTTCTTACGAATGGAATTGCACATCATTTTTTGAAAATCGATAACCGATGACATACTAACAATTATGTACTTTACCAATCTGAAATTTTAATAAAGACGCCTGCAATTTCCTTTCGGGTTGAAAGGTCAAATTCTTCCATTGAAATGGCCAAAAATATATTAGATCTAAAACTGTCCAGACTCTTACCACTGAACAATAGTCATATAAAACGATCATATCTCACAAAAATACATGGGCTATGAGGGTGATCTTGGTGTCAAGAGAAAGGTATTGAAGTTCTCGACAACTTTGTCCATAGTGATAAAATTTATTAAGGCTATTAAGATGCCCAAAAACGACGATTAACATAGAGTGCATAATCTGATAGACTTTTAGAACATGCACGAGATTGATTTTGAGGATTACGCAACTAAACCCCTTCTAAACATGTGATCCAATCCATAAAACTTGACCCAAAGAAGTGGATTAAGATTTGTTTTCTCACAAAGGGCAACCATAGTGAGCATGTTGACAAACACCCCCACCCCACATACACACACACCCCAACGATTCACTTCTTCCTTCCCTTCTCTTCTCCTTCCCTTTCTCCATCTCTGAATGATTTTCACCACTACAACCTTCCCGTTGTTTCGATCTACACCAAACGTGGTCTTCATAGACAGCGAAGGGAAGAAAGAAAAATAGGGTAAAAAATTAATAAGAAGATGCCTAACCGGTTTTGCAAAAGGGATGGGCACGGCAGCGACAGTGCAAGTCCTAATCCAACTCTTTCCTTCTCCCTTTTTCCTCTTAGGCAGCGCTCGTTGGATAGGGCAGCATATTGGTATGTGGTTTGGCCGAACAGACAGAAATAAAGAGAAAAAAACATAGGACTCAGTAAAAAACGCAAAGGCAGAGTCGGAATTTTGTGATCTACTGTGGCAGCCCTGAGTTACTATAGCTTTCCCTCTAAATCTTCTACCGACTGCAATTTTGTGATCCAAAACTTGGAATGATGCATATGAGTAATTAAACAGAATGCATTCGATGAGCTCTAGACAGTAGACATCTATACTCTTTGATCATCCATCCGAGCAATAGATAAAGAATAATTTTTGTCACTTATTAAAACTCCCGTTGAATCTTTTTGTGACGTGTGTTTTTATTCTTTGCATATTCTAGTTGTTACAGTAGCAGGGACGTGCAGTCACTACTAGAGAATAGACTTTAGAATGATGTCCCAATTTGGCATTAGCCTCGGCATTTTTTGCCGCTGGAACTAAAAGTCCCTGCCCAACGGTCGTCCGCGTGGCAGGGATCTTTAGTCCCGGCTCGTATTACCAACCGGGACTAAAGGTAAACCGGTTGGTAATACCAGCCGGGACTAAAGCTTTTAGTCTCGGTTTGGGTGATGGCCCCGGGAATAAATATTAATCTTTAGTCCCGGTTTGGCCACCTAACCGGGACTAATTATGCGGGCCTATACAACGGCTCATTTCTTCCTCCCCGAGCCCGAGCCATTCCATTCAAACTCACTGCCTCTGTTCTTCAGCTTGCTGTTGTTCTTGCTCTCTCCCCCTCCATTGGTGTTGCTCTTCGATTTTGGAGGTAACAAACTTAATTCTCTTATGTTTTATCAGTAGCTTATCTTATTTTCCGATATAGATGCATGTGTAACTTTATATGTTGGACTTTATTATGATTTTATATGTCATTTTTAGCTCAAAATCACATGATGATTTGCATATATGTTTGGATAAACAAAAGTTAAATTAGTTCATCAAAATCACGTCTCGCTCGTCCTCGCTGGAGCACGCGCCATCCTCGTCCCCGGCGGCTTACGTGATCTTAGAATTAATTTTTTCATGAAATGAAAAACTTAGAAAATAGTTACAAAATTGTAGAAAATCCGTACTAGTTGAACTTGCGGACCGTGATCATCTCGGCGAGTATTTTCTCTGCCGAGCGGTAACGGACATCAAGGAGGAGCTTTGATTCTACGAGGGAGAGCGGCAACGGTCGTGGAAGACCGTGTTCCCTTCCTCGTAGAATCGGAGCTCTTCTTTGGCCAAGTACGGTGCCGTCTAGTGGAGAAATGCTCACGAGATGATCACGTAAGCAAGGTCAACTAAGCGGATGGTTATTTATTGAAACATGTTTTTGAGCTATGTGATTTCTATGTCATTTTAGCTCAAAATCACATGATGATTTACAATAGTAAAATCACTTGATAGTTTGGTATTTTACTATTATACATAGTACATATTTCATGGTTTAGTTAGATAAATAAATAATTTTAGTTTTGTTTAAATATATTATTTTAGAAAATGTAAAATTCTGAGAGTTTGCAAAAATAAGTATAGAAAGTAGATGACAATCGGTACCGGATCCTCGGCCTCTCGTTCGATTCTTGAAAACGATCGAGGCCAAAACTCCCTCTCATTATCTGCGGCAAGTGTAAGCAGAAGATTGTGATGGAGTACCGAGTCAAGAGACAGGGACCCAACAAGGGTCATGTTTTCTACAAGTGCCCAGATCGCGATGTGAGTTTCTTACGCATTTGATTATTATGGCTAATTGATCCGCTTTTATTGAATATTTTGACTAAATATTTTTGGCTTTAATTTCAGTGGGAGGGCAATGGATGCGATGGTTGGTAACTTTGAGAGGAAGATTATGCTACATATACGCAGCAGAATTAATTGCTGGCGATGAGGCAAATGAGCCAAATGAGGAGAAGCTTATTAATATTCAACGGAAGAATGATTTGTCTGTTTTTAGTTGCGCATCGATCACGAAATAATTATGTTCTTTGAAGTGCATTGTAGTTTTAGTTTGTTTAGTGATAGTTGGGATTGCTTACGTTGTAGCCGGGCTTAGTTAATTAATCAACCGTGTGTGTCATCTATGTTGTGTAATAAAATACTTAATTATGTTCAAGGTTTTCATAATTTATCGTGTAATACAGATTATGTCACGCCATTGGATTTACAATGCCGATCGCCGCTCCCAAGACTTTATTGAGGGCTTGCACTATTTCTTAGGTGTGGCCGAGGCAAATAAGCGGGATGGTTTTATGTGCTGTCCATGTGCCCTATGTAAGAATTTAAAGGAATATTCAAGCTCAATGAGTCTTCATTCACATTTGCTTAAGTCAGTTTTCATGTCAAACTATATATGTTGGACTAAGCATGGAGAAAGTGGGGTCATGATGGTAGAAGGTGAAGGAGAAGATCTAGACATTGATGATATTATTGCTCAGTATGGTGCCTTTGATGATACTACAATAGGGGGAGATGAAGAAGAGGTAGCGGGAGAAGATGATCTCGGTGATGCTCTTGGCGATGCCATTCGTGATGCACAACAAGAATGGGAAAGTGAAAAAGAGAAAGTTAAGTTCGAGCGCATGCTTGAAGATCATAGGAAGTTGCTATACCCGACGGCCGAAGAGGGGCAAAAAAAGCTGGGTACAACACTGGAATTGCTACAGTGGAAGGCAAAGAATGGTGTATCCGATAAGGCATTTGGTAATTTATTGAACCTCATAAAGAAGATGCTTCCGAAGCCAAATGAATTGCCCACCACTACGTATGAAGCAAAAAAGGTTGTCTGCCCTTTGGGATTAAAAATCCAGAAGATACATGCATGTCCTAATGACTGCATCCTCTACCATGGCAATGAATACGAGAATTTGGATGAATGCCCGGTATGTAAAGCATCGTGGTATAAGATCAGGCGCGATGATCCTGGTGACGTCGAGGGTGAACAACGTCCTAGAAAGAAAATTCCTGCCAAGGTTATGTGGTATGCTCCTATAATACCACGCTTAAAATGTTTGTTCAGAAATAAAGACAATGCAAAGTTGTTGTGGTGGTATAAAGAAGACCGTAAGGTAGACAATATGCTGAGACACCCAGCTGATGGGTCCCAATGGAGAGCGATAGACAGGGAATTTCCAGAGTTTGCAAATGAGGCTAGAAACTTAAGGTTCGCCTTAAGTACAGATGGTATGAATCCTTTTGGAGAGCAGAGCACTAGTCATAGCACTTGGCCAGTTACTCTATGTATCTACAACCTTCCTCCATGGTTATGCATGAAGCGGAAGTTCATTATGATGCCGATCCTCATCCAAGGTCCGAGGCAACCTGGCAAAGATATTGATGTCTATCTGAAGCCATTAGTTGAAGAACTTCTAGTTTTATGGAACAAACCAGGTGTACGTGCCTGGGATGAGTACAAACAAGAACACTTTGACCTACGAGCAATGTTGTTCGTAACAATAAATGATTGGCCTGCTTTAAGTAATCTTTCAGGTCAGACAAACAAAGGATATAATGCATGCACACATTGTTTTGATGACCTTGACAGTATATATTTGAAAAGATGTCGAAAGGTCGTGTACCTTGGCCATCGTCGATTCCTTCCTTTGAATCACCAAGTAAGAAAGAAAGGGAAGCATTTTAAAGGTAAGCCAGACCACCGAAAGAAGCCTCATAACCGAACTGGGGAAATTGTACTCGCAATGGTCAAGGATGTGAAAGTAGTATTTGGAAAGGGACAAGGCAGTGAATCTGTTCCCAAAGATGCTAAGTGAATCTGTTCCCAAAGATGCTAAGGGACACGCACCCATGTGGAAGAAGAAGTCCATCTTTTGGGAGCTACCCTATTGGCAAGTCCTAGAGGTCCGCAACGCAATCGATGTGATGCACCTGACAAAGAATCTTTGTGTGAACATGTTAGGATTCATGGGTGTGTACGGGAAGCCAAAGGATTCACTTGAAGCACAACAGGACTTGCAGGGCATGAAAAAATGAGACAACCTTCATCCAGAGAAGACAGATGATGGACGTCATTACTTAAGTCCTGCTAGCTACACGCTTAGCAAAGAAGAGATGGACAGCATGTTTGAATGTCTAAGCAGCATCAAGGTCCCATCGGGATTCTCCTCCAATATAAAGGGTATAATAAATGTGCTAGATAAGAAATTCCTAAACTTAAAGTCCCACGACTGCCACGTGCTTATGACGCAATTGCTTCCAGTTGCTTTAAGAGGAATTCTACCTCCACATGTACGTCTAGCCACCGTGAAGCTATGTGCATTCCTCAATGCAATTTCTCAGAAGGCAATCAATCCAGTGGAACTAGCTACTCTATAGAATGATGTGGTTCAATGTCTTGTCAGCTTTGAGTTGGTGTTCCCTCCATCCTTCTTTAATATCATGACACACCTCCTAGTTCATTTGGTGAAGGAGATTAGTATTCTTGGACCTGTGTTCTTACATAACATGTTTCCCTTCGAGAGGTTTTGGAGTCTTGAAGAAATATGTGAAAGTCCGTTCTAAAGCTCGAAGGAAGCATCGCCTGGGCTATGTAACAAAGGAGGTCATTGAGTTCTGTGTTGACTTTATTCCTGACCTTGCCCGATTGGCGCTCCCGAATCACGACACGAGGGGAGACTCGATGGTAAAGGAACTTTAGGGAAGAAAAAATATATATCGGCATGGAAGACGATTATTTCAATAAAAGCACACTACGCTTCTTCGTAACTCGTCATTGGTGCATCCGTACATCGAGATACATAAGGAGTTCTTACGATCCAAGTTTCCAGGAAGACCGAAGCTTGGATTAGGCGTCAAAGACATGGAAAGTTTTAGTGGTTGGTTGCAAAAAGAATGTCAAGGCGATGACAATATTGATGAGCAATCAGTATTTGTTGGCTAGGCACCATCGTGGATATCCTCACGTACCTAAGGGTACGAGATAAATGGGAATACATTTTACATAGTTGCCCAAGATAAAAGGAGCACCAATCAAAATAGTGGTGTTCGCATAGATAGCATAGATCCAAATGGGAATATACAAACATATTATGGCCGCATAGAAGAGATATGGGAACTAGACTACGCACCTAATTTTAAAGTCCCTTTGTTCTGGTGCCAATGGGTGAAGCTGACCGGAGGAGGGGTAACAGTCGACAAAGAGTATGGAATGACAACAGTGGACCTCAACAATATTGGGTACAAAGAGGAACCATTCGTCCTTGCTGCCGATGTGAGTCAGGTGTTCTATGTGAAAGACATGTCTACAAAATCAAAGAGAGGAAAAAACAAAGACATCAACTCAATGATCAATGAGCCAAAGCGCCACATAATTCTTTCTGGGAAAATAAATATAGTGGGAATTGAAGACAAGTCAGACATGTCAGAAGATTACGAAAGAAATATCCGAATTCCACCCTTCATAGTGAAGAAAGATCCAAGCATCATGTTAAATGATGAAGACACTCCATGGTTACGACAAGATCATAACCAAGTGTCATACGTCAAGAAGAAATTCACTGTTGTGCCCGCATGATACAACGATGCATGTTTAATATATTATGTTTTAGAGACGGATACTATGTAATATGTTATGACTTCACAATTGTAGATCTTGCTGAGATGATCAAACTTGGTATTCAGAGTTTTTTCATCTGAGGTCATTTAGTGTCTCATTTGAGCAAGTTTGACCAAGTCAAATTTGGTCAAATGAAAAAACAACACTTTGACTCTAGTATTATAAACTCTAAATGACTTCAAATTGAAAAGTTTTGAATACCAAGTTTGTTAAACTCAAAAAGATCTACAATTGTTGTTTTGGTCAACTTTCCATTTGATAAAGTTTGGATGGTTCAAATTTATGATTTTTAAATTTCGACGCCTACAAACTAGTTTTCGGAACCCTAGATTGTCTCAAATTGAAAAGTTCTGAATACCAAGTTTGTTCATCTCATCAATATCTACAATACTTATATAGGCCATTTTTTCATTTGAGAAAGATTGAACAAAAAATAGTTCAAATTTCACAAGTGTGTGACATAGTTTTAGAAAGTCTATATGAGATTCAAAAAGTTGTGACTAGTGTTTGATAAAAATTTCTCAAATGGGAAAATGAGATATGTAACAATTGTAGATCTTGCTGATATGATCAAACTTGGTATGCAGAGTTTTTTCATCTGAGGTCATTTAGTGTCTCATTTGAGCAAGTTTGACCAAGTCAAATTTGGTCAAATGAAAAAACAACACTTTGACTCTAGTATTATGAACTCTAAATGACTTCAAATTGAAAAGTTTTGAATACCAAGTTTGTTAAACTAAAAAAGATCTACAATTGTTGTTTTGGTCAACTTTCCATTTAAGAAAGTTTGGACGGTTCAAATTTGTGATTTTTAAATTTCGACGCCTACAAACTAGTTTTCGGAACCCCAGATTGTCTCAAATTGAAAAGTTTTGAATACCAAGTTTGTTCAGCTCATCAATATCTACAATCTTTATATAGGCCATTTTTTCATTTGAAAAAGTTGTAGAATAAAAAATACTATATTTTCTTTATTTTTATAGGTTCAACAAAAAATTCCTGTCAATTTTGGTTAAAAACCGAGAAAAAATTAAAACATTGACGTTACAATAATGTGATAATAAATTTCGTATCGAATAATATTAGTTTTATTAATTTTAAGTTACAAATATATTTTTGCATTAACAAAATACTTAGTATTAGTAACATTTATATTCTATATTCATAAAAGAAATTAAAAACTTTAGGTTACAAAATTTTCCTATTTACAATAAATAATTAGTTAATCAATAGTATTTTTTAAAATAAATATTACAAAATATTGAAGTTGCTATGGAATTAATTGATTAACCTAGTATTAAACAAAATCAAAATCCTGTGCCTTTCCAATTATTTTCAAGGGTTGCAAAATTTTCAGAGCCTTGGGTCCGGCCAAAGCCAAGAACTAGGACTAAAGGGTGGGCGGCAATTTCGGTGCCCGACCAAAAATACTTTTAGTCCCGGCTGGTAACACCAACCGGGACTAAAAGCCTTTAGTCCCGGCTTATAAGACGAGCCGGGACTAAAGGGTTGGACCTTTAGTCCCGATTAGTCTTACCAGCCGGGACTAAATGTCCTTTAGTCCCGGCCTATATATATCAAACGTCTGTTCTGTTCATCTTCGATCTCGCCTCAGTCGCTCAGCCCCGCCCGACCGCGCCATCCGCCGTCGTCGAGCTCGTCTCTGCCGCGCCGCCATCGTCGTCTACCCCCGCCCGACCATGCCATTCTCCCGGCCCGCATCACGCGCCGCATCCCGTCTCCACCGCCGCACCCGACCCCACCCTCCATCGCCGACTCTTCCCGCGCGCCCACCGTATACCCTCCGTCGAACTGATCTCGTCTGCTGGGCGCTCTCGATCGGCCATGTTTTTTAGATTTTTTTTATAAAGTCTTGGCCGTATGTTAGATTAAAATGTATTAAAATTTAATTAGTAGTTTATTGTTAGTTTTTTAGATAGTTTTTGATATATGTTAGATTTAAATGTATTAAAATTTAATTAGTACTTTATGAAGATAGTTTTTTAGATAGTTTTTTATTATAGTTTTTGATATATGTTAGATTAAAATGTATTATCTATTACTAGTTTATCTAATTTCATGTTAGATTTATTTAATTGGATTTAGTAATTATATATTCTATCTCTCTATATATATCTAGAGAGAGATTCTATATGTATACATATGTACTTAATTATTTCTAGATGTATATATACATGTACTTATTTTCATGTGTTGAGAGAGAGAGAAAATTGTATCTAGAGAGACATTCTATGTGTTATCACATGCATATCTAGAGATATAGACATATGCACTTATTTCTATGTGTTGAGAGAGAGAGAAAATATATTGTATCATTCTATGTGTATATATATACATGTACTTATTTCCATGTTTTTGGATCGAAAGTGTTTTTGATTCGATTCCAAAGCCTATACCTTATTATTGTTTATCCTTATGAAATATTATGTGTTATTATATTTAATTGGATTTAGTAATTCTATATGTGTTATCACATGTACTTATGTTATGTACTATAGTAATTCTATCTATGTGTTATCTTGAAGATACAAATGGCTGCTCCGGATGATGACATAATGGCGGATATTATCAACGTCGGCACCAATGTGGATGTAGATGACACGAATCAGTACTTTGCATATTATGAGGATATCCTGAATATGCCGGTGGTTGAAGATCAACAAATTGTCGTGCAAGAAAATACTGGTGGGGTATATTCGATTATCTATCATCTCTTATAGATGCATGCGTACGTATATTTGTTGTTAATCGTTGTGTTTCTACTCATGTAGCCGGTCTCTGGATCTACATCAACCACCGACAAAAGTAGGAAAGTTCGAGGGCCAAAAAAGTCATTAGAGGGCCGTTTCATAATATCAGAATTCGACACCGACACCGGCAAACCATTGGGACCACATGCTCAGACATATGTCAATCAATGTGGGTTCATTGTAAGGGATAGGATCCCAGTTAGTGCTCGTGAATGGAAGCAGAAGATATCCGCTCCTAATGTTAGTTTTGTATCTGATCGTGACAAGAACCTAGCTTGGAGAGATATCACTCAGCATTTCACATTACAAGCAGATGATGCTTTAAAGGAGCTAGTGAGGGATTGGACAATGAAGAAGATGGCAACATTGTTCCAGAGTTGGAAGAAGACATTGTATAAAAAGTTTATCTTGAAGAATGCTACGCCGGATTTCAATGCTAAGGCGTTTGTCAAGTTGGAGTCCCATTGGGATGCCTTCATAGAATACAAGACATCTCAAGACAGTGAGGAACGTGTGATGAGGAATCGGCAGAATGCCCGACAGAAGCAATACCATCATCGCATGGGATCATGTGGTTATAGGAGTGCTATTCCCAAGTGGCAAAACCTAGAAGCAGAGATTACTGCCAAGGGAATCATACCTGAAATAATAGAGAAGAACTGGCCTCAACGCGCGAAGAATTGGTTCTACGCTCATGGGGGAAGCCTAGACCCAGACACTGGCAAGCTAATTTTCGGCCAAAAAATTGAGAGAGCAACACAGAGACTAGCTCGTGCTAGGGAAGAAACTGATAGTGGTGTTTTCAAGCCCAACAGAGAGAAGGATGAATTGACATATGCCCTAGAGAATCCCAAACACGGTGGTCGAACAAGAGGCTATGGGGCAGTTCCGTGGCTACACGCATTCCCAGCAGACAAGGATACCTACAGAAGCTGCCAGAGAAAGAAGGATGAGGAGGCAGAATGAATCCGTGCATTGGAGCAATTTGTTGATGAGTCACGACAAGCATTGCTTGAATCACATGAACGAGAAAAATCTCTTGAGGCAAGAATGCAGGAGGAGATCAAGAGGCAAGTGCAGCTAGCAATGAGTCAAATGCAATCGCATTCAACGCCGGGAGTCACCATTAGCCCCGTTGGTCAGATGAAAAGCAGTTGTGCTTCTACGGAGCTGCCAGTTATTCAAGACGACGCTGGGTTGCGCTTCCCTATTGATGACATTACCGAGCCTCTAACAACATGTGAGCTACACATTCCAGATGGTAATAATGCATCAATCATGGTGGCTATCGAGGATGTATCTCCAATAGACCGAACGAAGACACCAAGAATCCATGGGTCAGTTATTCAACTTGGATATGCTAGCATCTCGGTCGATAGAGTGCTCAAAGGTTACAGCAATGTTCCTCTTGACATTGAAGGTGGTGATGGGGAGAAGACACTAGGAGAAGCGGAGAAGACATTTATTCAATGGCGCAAACGCTTCATCATCATTCCTGGGGCGCCACCGCTTCCCCTACCTCACCCTAGGTACGAATGAAAGTGAATGAAATATTATTTTCCATTAATTTTCTATTGGCTTCAAAAATAATTGACACACAACTTGTTTTTGTAGCAGGGTCTCCCCCTAGCCTAGCCTAATCATTCATTCCCCATCTCATCACATCATCGCGGGGGGCGAGACGACTTCATCCCCACGGCGATCGCCAACTCCTAAATCGGCCCCATCACCTCCACAACAATCTCCAACTCCTACACCGGCCCCACCACCTCCACAACGATCTACAACGCCTCCACATCGGTCTCCACCAACACCGGCTTCATCGCCTCCACGCCGGTCTCCAACACCGCCCCCACCCCCTCCACAGCGACGCACTACAAAGACGTCTAAGGTCCCGGTGGCAAAGAAGACCCCGAGAAAAGAGTTATTTCTCAAGAAATACTTCTGAAAAAGACCGATGAGCAAATAGCAATTTGAAGAAGACAAAAAAGTGAAAGATTTTTTATAGATATCAAAACAAGAGTCAAGCGAAGCTTAAGGAGAAGCCATACTTTTACATACCACGAGATGTCTTTGAGGGTAAGGTCGATGCTCACAAAAAAAGATGATTGAACTTCGTAAGCCTTCGCCACTATCAGACTATGACCGCTCCCTCGTGAAGTCACATGATGCAGATAAGAAAAGGAAAAGAGCATCAGGGAAGGATGTCCCACAGCTCGGACAACAGAAGCAACCAATGCAAAATCTTGTTGTTGCTAATGAATATGATTCCAACATAGAAGTCTATCGATCGACATAACTCGAGAAGTGTCGGTTCAAGCCCTTAATGCTTTTTTTTGAAGATATCTTTGGTTTAACCTTGGATCAATTGACGGGCAAAGCTCCAATCCAGAACCTAGAAGTTGATACCTGGAAGACTTATAAATATGGCAAAAGTCTGTACAACCCTGCGGCTCTGAATGAATTGGGTACGCAAATGTACTTGCTCAACAAGTGGTACATGCAGGCGTGTGGGGTGGTGAGCAAAGTGGATCTTTGTCGATTTAGAGACCATCATTACTTCCGTGGTGATGACATCTTACATATTAGTTTCAAGAATTGCATCAACTATACCACTTGGACGCTCTGGACAAATCAATCATTAGCTCATTTTGTTTGTAAGTGATTCTTACTTTTATTTAATAAACTCACTTCCATGCGTACGTGTATATAATTATCCTCACATGTAACTTATATTTATATACAAATTCCAGATGTCAGAGCTCCAAAGAATACAAGACACCAGTGTTGGCTTCATTGATCCTTGTATCGTATTTAAAACCGATATTATTATCAAGGAGCGGTGGGTATCTGAAGCACAGGAGAATATCATGATGTTCTTCGTGAAGCAGCACGACAAGACAATAATACTTTTCCCGTACAACTTTGAGTAAGTGTTAATAATAATGTAGTCTACATATTTTATGTAATATCAATACAACTTATATGCATGTACGTGTGTGTATAAACCAATGCAGGTTTCACTGGATACTCATTGTCATTGAGTTAAACTCAAGTTGGTTAGTAATCTTTGACTCGTTGAGAAAAGAGCGGGCACTATACCAAGATATGATAGACATTATTCAGGGGTAATTTCGATCTCTCGCGCACAACTATTATTGAATAGACTTTGCCATAATTTATTAACGATCGTACATTATTGGTCATATTGTGGTTTGGAAAGAGTTTTATTAAGCAACATCGCAAGGATTGCAAGGCACCACTTAATGTAGTTGAAATACCAGTAAGTTGTACTATATACACTTCCCCACGTGTTTAATTACTATATCGTACTTCAATTTACGTGTGAGATGATGAGAATAATCTTCTTCTCGTATAGTGGTGTTTGCGGCAGCAACCAGGTAATAACTTGTGTGGATACTACGTTTGTGAATTTATCACTGCGCACATAAGAAGAACTCCTAAAGATGTCCTCATAGTACGTATATATCAATTTTTTATTTATTTTTAAATGAATATATATATATATATGTATTAATACTTTTCCTTTTATTTCAAATGCAAGACTGAATGGTTGAAACGAAGGGTCATGCAAAAAGACCATCTGAAAGCAGTTCAAGAGTCAATAGCAGGATTTCTTCTAGAAAAAGTGCTAAATCCCAACGGTGAGTTCTACTTTGATCCTAAGGAATAAATTGTGTAAATTAAATTTTTATTGATATCGTTATTTTCGAGAATAAGATTATGAAAGTGTTGTATATATACATATATATATCTATAATATATATAGGTTCATACTTTATTCGAATATAATAATGCTCGAGATGAGAATTAGATGTAATTATATACGTGTGTGTATTTATATTAGCAGCGTAGAATACGTATATTAAAAACATATTATATATTAAACAAATACGTGTAACTGAACTGAAAACAAATTAAACAAAAAAAAAAGAAAAGCAACCTTTAGTCCCGGTTGGGGTTATCAACCGGGACTAAAGGGTGCGGCCACGTTTGCTCGGTTGGAAGGCCTTTAGTCCCGGTTGGTAACATCAACTGGGACTAAAGGTCCCTCTTTAGTCCCGGCTCGATGACCCGGGACTAAAGATGTCACATTTAGTCCCGGGATCGTTGTCCCGGCGCGGTAACCGGGACTAAAGACCGTTACCGTCCGGGACAACAAGTCCATTCTGTAGTATGGAGTCATTGGTACGTAGATGGCTTTGATTTAGCAATAGATAACTTAAAAGTCCTGGATCCGGCACTTTTGTGCAGCTAATAAAAATGGAATAGTACATTTTACTCGTTCAAAAGTGATGGTCGAAAACGATTGCTCGTAAACTTTTACAGGTCATAAGTGAGCTACTAAGACACATAGCTAGTTGTCGTCCATCACTATCCACCTTTACAGGTAGCCACAATATCATACTCCGGCTCATCATCTTTCTCACCAGTAACTTAATAAGTAATAAAGGTTCCACAACTTTGTAGCAAGAGATGCATTATTACTAAAACTCCTGTTGAATCTTTTGTGATGCATGTTTTCCCATACACGAAGTGTATTTATTCTTTGCATATTCTACTAGGTGTTAGAGGGCGAATCTAGTATGGATGCGCATGCATTCCTAGGAATACCTAACAATTTTGCCAAAACATTATGTATATTGAGTATACACGTATGTATATATTAGTTGCGCTTCATTTTTTCTTGTCATTTGCTTATAAAAAATGCAGCTTAATTGCCAGCCTCGTCCCACCACACTTCACCAAGGCTTTCTGAGGCCCATTCAAATCACCATTGTTATCCGGCCAACAAGGATCTTCCACTTTTGTGCAGCTAAAATGAAATAGTACATTTTACTTATTCAAAACAGATGGTCGAAAACGATTGGTCGTCAACTTTTATACAAGTCATATGAATGAGCTACTAAGACACATAGCTGTTATCGTCCATCACTACCGACCTGTTTTCAGGTAGCCACAATATCATACTCCGGCTCATCTTTCTCCCCAGTAACTTAAGTAATAACGATTCCACAACTTTGTAACAAAAGATGCATTACTAATTATCACAAGGTGACAAGTGTCTTCCAGCTAATAAAAAGAAAAGAAAGAATATTCTCAGAGAATATTCTCAGAAAAATAACAAATATCAGCACTAAAATACGGTGCAAACATAAACTGGGCACCTCTTCTAACGTTTGCCCCCATATATAAACAATTGCTTCAATACATTGAAGCAGTAGTGTCGGTGTTTTGGACCGGCGGGTCCTCAACCAATGAGTGAAAATGTACTGCGTGTCTCTAATCCCGGATGATGATGCAAAGAGACATAAGGTTTATACTGGTTCAGGCAATAGGTGCCCTACGTCCAGTCTGAGAGAGCGATCTTGTATTCCTTGCACCGAGGTGCTCGTAGTAGGGGTTTACAAGCAGGGCGAGAGAGGGAGTTAGTCCCAGGTCTCTGTGTGGAGCGGCGTGGGTTGCTTGAGATGTTGATCTCTTGCAATGAGGGAGCGTGCGTATCATAGAGTGTTGTTCGTTGCTTGTGTGTGTGTCTATCTGAGCGATGTCTCCGTGAGTGCGCGTGGGTCTCTCGGGTCTGTCCTCTCTAGGAGCGGCCCCGGTTACTCCCTTTTATAGTCGAAGCGAGACACAGGGGCGGTACATGTGTTTGCTACGTGGTGCTCTTTTTGGCAGAGGCGGCATGTCCGAGCCCTGTAGTTTGTCACTGTGGCGGCATGGTCGACGGAGCGGTCTTGTCCTTGGTGCACTGGAGCGACGCGCCGGTCACGCTCGTTCCTGTGGTGGCAGGCGCGCGTTGGAGACGTGCTGGTCGCTGTGGGTTTGACCGGCGCGGAGAGCTAAGGCCGGGTTGATGTGATGGCACGGGTACGCTGATTCCGAGGCTACAGGAGCTAGGCCTTGTGCGCGACGTGGGGGCTCCTGCAGCCTGACGCAGGGTATGGTGCGTTCTGCGGGCGATGTGCCGATCCCAGAGTGCTGATAACGTAGAGAGCCGAGGCCCAGTCGATGCAGAGGCTGAACCATCGTGGGGGGGCTCGGCAGGCACAAGTCTCGAAGCTACAGGAAACCCGGGAGCGGATAGCCGAGGCTCAGAGGGAGCAGTTGGTCTTGTTCATTGATTCCGAGGCTACAGGGACCTGGACTTGACTCTCCACGCCGCGCTGTCCTTGGAGTAGGGGTTAGGCAGCACAGTGTAGTACGGGCGTCAGTCGTGGGCACAGTGCCGAGCACAGCGTCCGGTAACCCCTGCCCCGTCCTGTCCTGGATGGCAGGGCGTTGATGTGACTTCCATCTCGTCGGTCACTCCGCTGCACTGTGCCGTCGTGCGCCTAACGTTGTGGGAGTGGTTGAACGCTTCAGTTGGATGTGACGTCCCATCAGAGAAGTCGGTCAAAGCGGCGATGGGGTTGATGCCGAGCCAGCCTCGAGCGAGGCGGAGAATCGGTACCTCATTCGAGGCCTTTCGGGCGGGGCCTCGGGCGAGGCGGAGAATTGGTACCTCGTCCGAGGCCTTGCGGGGTGGGGCCTTGGGCGAGGGGGCCTCGGGTGAGGCGGAGAGTTGGTACCTCGTCCGAGGCCTTGCGGCGTGGGCCTCGGGCGAATCGGAGAATCGGCCGAGGCCTCGTGGTTGTCTCTTCGCTTCGATATTTACAAGGTCTAAGCAATTTTTTTGGTTCTTGCTTAGGGTACCCTTTTTTATGGTATCCGACAGTAGCCCCCGAGCCTCGGGGGGAGTGCGAGCACTCTACCTGAGGTTTTGACGAGACTTGGCTCGCAGCAGCTCCTGTCGGGATTGTGTTTTGTGCTCGAGGCCTCGGTGGGTGCGCGCGAGCGCACCCGCCGGTTGTAGCCCCCGAGGCCCTGGAGGAGTGGATTTACTCCTCCAGGGGCTTTTTCCCTATTGAGTGAGGGGTTTTATCGCGTTTATCGAGCCCCTGAGTGCGAGTTCGGGTCGCTGGGTCTTGGCTTAGTTGCAGGAGGAGCCCTCGAGCCTCTGCACGGAGCAAGAGGGTGATCAGGAGTTTCCCTATCTTTTTTGTGCGGTCCTTGCGCATCCTTTTCGTTCGGAAGGAGGGGTAGAGTATGCCAGGCTACCCCCGGTGGGCGCGAGCAGTGACACCTCCGGTGACCTGTTATCGGGTAAGTCCAAGTGGAGGCCCGTGCCCCATTCGATAGGGGTCGGCTAGCGGTCCAGAGACACACTCCAAAAGTACCAGCGGGCTTCTCTAGTGGGTCCTAGGGCTGCTCGATTGGCCCCAGGGGCTCGGTGCCTCCCTACGGTGGGATCCCATTCAGAGACCTCCCTGCCGGTCTCGGACATGACTTAGGGCATCCCAAGCAATTGGTTGCTTGGGCCTCGGCCATGTACGGGCTCGCCCATAGTCATCCCTAACTCTGTTTGTCCTAGGGCGGCTGTCGAGACCCTCGGGGGCCCAGCCTTCGAACCCCTGAACCGTAACGGGCTCGGTGCCCAGTTCCTTAGCCTGAAAGGAATCGGGTGCGGGATATTCCCTTCCCATCGGCTGACAACGGCGGGTGCACCTTTTGAGGCGGTTCCTCGGGGAGACAGTGCCTACTGTTGTCGTGGGTGGTTGTGACGCGATGTCTGCGGATGGGACGTTACTGTGCGCGCGCGGTTAATAAGGGAAAGGTGGACGCGTGGGCGGTTTAGTCGGATCTAGATTAACTGCGCTAGATCTGAGGGAAATTTCCCCGGTTTCGTCGCACATCCGTTTCACCCCCTTCCCTCCCTCATAAATATGTGACGAGCCTCGTCCCATTCCTCCTTACCTTGCCAGCCTATGTTCACCCTTTCTACCCTTAAGCGGTTGCTAAGAACAGAGGAAGAGAGCGCCGGGGAGAAGAAGGGAGGAAAGACGAGAGAGATAGAGAGAGAGAGATAGCGAGAGCACGCCTTACTGCCATAGCCGCATTCTCCACCGCACCCATGGTTGGTGGCGCTGTTGTCCTCTAGGCGGATCCTTGGGGTCCGTCCGACGTGTCTGCGGAGACGCTGCAGTCACTCGTCGACGACGGTCTCCTCCGCCCGGTCACCGACCCCAACAGGCCAAAGTGGATTGCTCCGGGGAGCGAGTCGGAGCCGAGGCCACGCGATGGCTATATCGTGAGCTTTGTGTCCTTCCATGAGCGTGGCCTTGGCGTGCCGGCGGACCGGTTCATGCGGGCGCTCCCGCATTACTACGGCGTGGAGCTCCACAACTTCAACCCCAACTCCATTGCGTAGGCGGCCATCTTCATCACCGTCTGCGAGGGGTACCTAGGCATTGTCCCCCATTGGGAGTTGTGGCTCCACCTCTTTCGAGCGGGGCTCACCACAAAGTCGGCGGGCATGGCGGGGACGCAGAAGGCGATGAGGGCCGGCGGCTACACTCTCCAAGTATGCCAAGACCGGTAGCTCCTCTACATCCCGGCCTAGCTCGCGTCGTCCAACCATCGCTGGTACAACAGCTGGTTCTTCCTCCACAATGATGATGGCGGGTTTCCCCCCTATACCGGGCAAGTCGTGGAGAGCCAGCCGGAGAAGTGGAGGTACGGCGTCTAGTTGGCTGACCAGCCCAAGCTGCGGCCGCTTCTAGAGGCGCTGGAGAGGCTGCGTGGCCGTAGCCTTACGGCGGCTGTGGTCGTGGCGGCCTTCCACCGCCGGAGGGTGCTGCCGCTGATGGCTCGATGGCAGCGCCTGTTCGAGATGACATCAGATGAGCCGATCGATGGCATCCGGATGTCCACCGTCGCCCTCTCCGATGAGGAGATTCTGTGTCGGGTGAGAGAGGCGGTGGAGGGGCGGTTGAGGAGCAATGGTCTGACCCCATTCCCGATGCGCCCGTCGCGGGGGTATATTTCTCTGGTGAGTTGTGCATTGCTGCGGCCCCTGAGGCCTTCTTGCTCCTTACGTTTCAGTCCGATCTCTTATTGCATTTGGCATTCCTGCAGGGGATGAGGGATGTGCGAGCCTCCCCATTCCTGAGGATGCGGAGCAGTGAGCCAAGAGCAGGGCACACGCCGAGGCGCACAAGGAGCGGAAGGACGCCGAGGAGGCAAGGCGCAAGAGGAAGAGCCTCAAGCGCGATGAGCTGGAGAAACGTCGTCGGCAACAGAGGCACGACGGTCTCCCGGAAGAGCCGTCTCCGACATTATCGTCGATGGAGGCTCCGAGCGACGACGACGACAAGAGCGAGGCGGGGCGAGGTCCCCTAGACCACCTCCCTGACGTCAGGGAGACGACGCCTAGGGCGTTAGCGAGTGGCCCGTTGTCTCCGGGAGGAGGAGGAGAGGACACCTCGGGGCTGGTGATCGCCCGCTCCGAGGCCGAGGCCGACACGCCTGAGGCACGGGCGTTGGTGAAGCGCACCGTCAACCCAATGGGCTCGACGGCGGAGGTGGAGCGGGCGACGGCGGGGGTGACTCAACTGCCTCTGCAGAGGGTCAAGGGAGCGCCGGAGTCTGGCGAGGGCCAACTGGCACCGACGGACATAGAGGTCGTGCCACCGCCATTGCAGAGGATGAGGGACGCAGTGCCGAAGCGGTTGTGTCCCCGTTCGAGGTGGGTGTTTTGTCAGTGGAGTTTGCAGCATCTCCCGCTCGTCCCTTGGTCGTATACTGACCTTGTGAGTGCTTTTGCTTTTAGCCGGAAGCATCAGGCAGAGGCGCCCGCCCTGGCGCCACGTAAGGCGCTCAAGGTGAGCACCAGCTCCACCGCTCAATGGGTGGTGGAGGCGCAGGCCGCCATACAGTGTGGCGCGGTGTTGGCGAGGGCCGACTCGAAGGAGCCAGTCACCCCAGAAGAGGCTATTGAGGTGGCCACGAAGCAAGCGGGGGAGGAGGCGCCTACGCCCCGCGAGGCCGAGGCCCACGAGTCAAGTGAGGCTGAGGCACCTACAATTGCTGAGGCCACTGAGGGCGAGGCGGAGTCTAGCTCGGGCGCGGTGGAGCCGTCGGCCCAGGATGCGGAGATGGGGGCGGGGCAAGCTCAGGTGCGGCCCCTGGTCCAAGACCCACCGCCATCGTAGGAGAGTGCCCAGGAGATGGAGGTTCAGGCAATCTCTTCCGACGATACCTCCCGAGGGAAGGAAGTGGCGGACGCCGAGGCGGCCGGCACCGCGCGAGCAGCCAGCCTCAGCTCCGGTCGATGGGAGCTCAGCCCTTGTGCGGGTACAACCCGAGTCCCGCGGGTGGGATCACCCACGTGTCTTGTGGTGGAGCCGGGATGACCCTGAGGGGGAGCCTCTATTTGCCCTTGAGGACGCGGCCAAGGGGGCGCTGGGGCTCCTTCGAGCAATTTCGCCAGCTGGCAGAGCGGTCGCTGCGGACAGCGCTGTCCGTCGTGGCTGACGATCCGCCCGGGGTTGCCCAGGTGCGCGCTTTCTTTCTCGGTGCTGTGTCATCTTTTTCTGAGTTTTCTCGCAGTACTTGACCCCTGTTTTGCCTACCCAGGAGCTCGAGGCCCGGTCCCTCGGGAAGTCAATGTTCATGCAGCGGGAGAGGGACGTCTGGGACCAGCTGCGGCAGCAGAAGGACCTGCTCGCCAATGCTAATGAGCTTCTGTCGGCACAGAGCGCGGAGGTGGAGGACCTCCGCCTTCGCTGTGCTGATATGAAGGCTGAGGCGACCATGGCCTGGGAGCAGGCCGTCTCTTCGACGTGCGTGGATCAAGGAGCTAGAGGATGAGCTGATCCGGGTGGCCGACGAGCGGGACACCTTCAGGTCTCGGGCTGAAGAAGCGACGGCCTTCGCCAAGGCCATCACTGGGTAGCTGGGTGCGGAGAAGGGCGCGCATCTGCTGATGAAAGGTGCCCTAGCAGAGGCCCTCAAGGTGGCCGAGGCCTCCCGGGTCGAGGCCTTAGCCTAGAAGAAAAAGTCCGAGGGTGAGTCCTATTAAACCGTGCCCCTTGTTTTATTTGTTTTTCTTGCGTTCTTAACCCCATCCCGCCTATCTGGGCGCAGGGCTGGAGAAGGAGGTCTCCCGGGCAGCCGAGGCCTCCGTCGAAGTGCAGGCGGTGCTCGAGGCTGAGATCTGGGATCAAAACGCACTGCAGAGCGCCGCCCATACCGCCTACGAGGCCCTTGAGGTCGGGGGGTCGAGTCAGGCAGCTCCCTCAGGAGCCGCGTGATCACGTTGAGCAGTCGAGTCTGTGAGTGGCTTCGGGGGGTGCTGCATACGGGCATCAATCGCGCCTTGGCCGTCGTCTCCTCGCACTACGCCGGCATCGACCTCGAGGCCGTCGGCGACGGTTACGTCGTGGCTGAGGATGACAAGGAGGCCGAGGAGGAGGTCATGAAGCTGGAGGAGGCGGCTGAGGCCCCTGGCACGGCGCTGGCCAGTTTGTTTGAAGAGGAGGTGGTTCCTCCCACGCCGTCCGCCGACGCTGGCGACCCTGAGTTTTGACCTGGGCCAAAGGGGTCATGTAAATAGATTAGGACTTATGTTACTATATCATAACGCTTGTGGCCGTCAAGGCCTTTTAAAGTACTCATGTGTATACGCTTTTTAATCATTTTTTATTGTATTTCCGAGCCTCTACCCTCTGTCTCATTTCTAGACAAGTCCCTTGCAAAAAACTTCCTCATAGCCTAAGCTACCCTTCGGGCGAAAGGTGGTGAGGGAGTTGCCGTAGCCCAGAGGAGTAGGCTGTCTCGCGGCTCGGTCGGCCTTTTGCCCTCGAGGCGAACTTTCAGTCCTTAGGTTTTTTACAATCGACTTGTCAGAGTACGCAAGAGAGTTTGGCGTAGAAATTTTTTCGAAGAACGACTAAAAAATGGTGCCTGGGACTTAGGGGCTCCCCCCCTTTTTAGCCCCCGAGGGAGGCTCGGTTCTGCAGAGGCAGAGCCAAGTCTTGTTCGAGCCCTGCAGTGGGCACCTCTGTAGAGGCAGAGCCGAGTCTCCCTTGTAGCGTTATCGTAACGCCGATCCTCCATCGATGGGCTCGGGGGATTTCTCGAAAAATTAGAACAACTAAAGAACGCTTCTTTAATGTATTTCGAGAAACAATGTATATAATGCTTGGAAATTTAAGGGTAAAAACGATGTAGATGTTCTATGTTCCAAGCGTTGGTGAGGATTTCACCCTTCTCGTTGGCTAGCTTGTAGGTCCCGGGCTCTAGCACTCGGGCGATGATGTATGGCCCTTCCCATGGCGGGGTCAGCTTGTGGCGGCCCATGTTGCTCTGCCTCAGTCTCAGCACCAGGTCGCCCACCTTCAGGTCTCGGCTCTGAATGCGCCGGGCCTGATAGCGTCGTAGGGCTTGCTGGTACTTAGCCGAATGTAGGAGCACAACGTCTCGGGCTTCCTCCAGTTGGTCGAGGGCGTCCTCGTGGGTAGTGCGGTTGCTTTGCTCGTTGTAGGCCTGCAGCCTTGGGGAACCGTACTCCAAGTCAATGGGGAGGATGGCCTCGGCTCCATAGACCAGGAAGAACGATGTGAACCCCGTGGCTCGGCTCGGAGTGTTCCTCAGGCTCTAGATGACTGATGGGAGTTCGGCAAGCCATTTCTTGCCAAATTTCTTCAACCGGTTGTATATTCTTGGCTTGAGGCCCTATAGAATCATGCCATTGGCATGTTCTACTTGGCCGTTTGTCCTAGGGTGTCCTATGGCCGACCAGACCACACAGATGTGGTGGTCGTCGCAGAACGTCAGGAACTTGTGGCCGATGAATTGCGTCCCATTGTCGGGGATGATGGTATTTGGAATCCCGAATCAGTGGATGATATTAGTGAAGAACAGCACCGCTTGTTTGGATTTGATTCAGGTAATCGGACGAGCCTCGATCCATTTGGAGAACTTATCAATAGCTACCAACAAGTGGGTGTAGCCCCTGGGGGCTTTCTACAGAGGCCCAACCATGTCCAGCCCCCACACGGCTAACGGCCACGTGATGGGGATGGTTTGGACGGCTTGGGCCGGGAGGTGCGTCTGGCGTGCATAGTACTGGCATCCCTCGCAGGAGCGTACCAACTTTGTGGCGTCAGCAACCTCCGTTGGCCAGTAGAATCCTTAGCGGAAGGCGTTTCCAATGAGCATCCGAGAAGCAGCATGGTGCCCGCAGGCTCCTACGTGCAAGTCCCAAAGTAGGGCTCGGCCTGCCTCGGTGGTGATGCACCGCTGGAGGATACCAGATGGGCTTCGCCTGTACAACTCACCGTTGCTAAGGACGTAAGCTTTGGCTCGTCGCGCAAGCCGTCGGGCCTCGGTCCTGTCCGCAGGAAGCACTCCTCGAACGAGGCAATCAAGGAGCGGGACTCGCCAGTCCGTACCTTGGTTGGCCTTAGGAGGCCCGGCGTCAATTTCCATGGCCTCGGGCTCGGCCGTAGGGGTCTCTATGGCAGAGGGGGCCTCGAGCCCTGTGGTGGGCTCGACCGGTGGGCCCTCTTCTGCCGCCGAGGCGTAGCTAACGGAGGGCTTGTGGAGGTCTCTGGCGAAGATGTTCGGGGGGACCGGAGCCCACGCCGACGCCATCTTTGTCAGTTCGTTCGCGTCCTCGTTGAATCTTCGCGCAATGTGGTTGAGCTCGAGCCCGTCGAACTTGTCTTCTAGGCGGCGTACCAACTAGGCTTAAGCTGGACTGGTCCCCAACCAGGGACTCTATACCAACAGCTGGGTGTGGGATACTGGCGGAGCGCGGTGCGTCGCCCTGAGATCGCAGGGTGTCAGGGTGGTACCGCCCGTGTCGTACCTGGCGAGCGTGACGCGAGCGGTGGCCTGGGCGCCGTCTACGCCTAGGCTGCTGGTACGTGATGTCGTCGTCGGGCGGTGGGGCTCTAGGTGTGAGGAGTACCATATCGTACTCACATCCTAGAGACATGAACTCTAGGCTCCCGAACCAAATCACCGTGCCGAGACGCAGTGGTCGTACGGGGTCTGCCATCCGGAACTTGTCGGGGTGATTAAGCTAACACGCAGTATGCCCCTACCTGGCGCGCCAACTGTCAGTGTTTTGGACCGGCGGGTCCTCAACCAACGAGTGAAAATGTACTGCGTGTCCCTAATCCCGGATGGTGATGCAAAGAGACACAAGGTTTATACTGGTTCAGACAATAGGTGCCCTACGTCCAGTCTGAGAGAGCGATCTTGTATTCCTTGCACCGAGGTGCTCATAGTAGGGGTTTACAAGCAGGGCGAGAGAGGGAGTTTGTCCCAGGTCTCTGCGTGGAACGGCGTGGGTTGCTTGTGATGTTGATCTCTTGCAATGAGGGAGCGTGCGTATCACAGAGTGTTGTTTGTTGCTTGCGTGTGTGTCTATCTGAGCGATGTCTCCGTGAGTGCGCGTGGGTCTCTCGGGTCTGTCCTCTCTAGGAGCGGCCCCGGTTACTCCCTTTTATAGTCGAAGGGAGACACAGGGGGGTACATGTGTTTGCTACATGGTGCTCTTTTTGGCAGAGGCGGCATGTCCGAGCCCTGTAGCTTGTCACTGTGGCGGCATGGTCGACGGAGCGGTCTTGTCCTTGGTGCACTGGAGCGACGCGCCGGTCACGCTCGTTCCTATGGTGGCAGGCGCGCGTTGGAGACGTGCTGGTCGCTGTGGGTTTGACCGGCGTGGAGAGCCGAGGCCGGGTTGATGCGATGGCGCGGGTACGCTGATTCCGAGGCTACAGGAGCTAGGCCTTGTGCGCGATGTGGGGGCTCCTGCAGCCTAACGCAGGGTATGGCGCGTTCTGCGGCGATGTGCCGGTCCCAGAGTGCTGATAACGTAGAGAGTCGAGGCCCAGTCGATGCAGAGGCTGAACCATCGTGGGGGGGCTCAGTAGGCACAAGTCCTGAGGCTACAGGAAACCCGGGAGCGGATAGCCGAGGCTCGGAGGGACCAGTTGGTCTTGTTCGTTGATTCCGAGGCTACAGGGACCTGGACTTGAGTCTCCACGCCGCGCTGTCCTTGGAGCAGGGGTTAGGCAGCACAGTGCAGTACGGGCGTCAGTCGTGGGCACAGTGCCGAGCACAGCGGCCGGTAACCCCTGCCCCGTCCTGTCCCGGATGGCAGGGCGTTGATGTGACTTCCGTCTCGTTGGTCACTCCGCTGCACTGTGCCATCGTGCGCTTGACGTTGTGGGAGTGGTTGAACGCTTCAGTTGGATGTGACGTCCCGTCAGAGAAGTCGGTCAAAGCGGCGACGGGGTTGATGCCGAGCCGGCCTCGAGCGAGGCGGAGAATCGGTACCTCGTCCGAGGCCTTTCGGGCGGGGCCTCGGGCGAGGCGGAGAATCGGTACCTCGTCCAAGGCCTTGCGGGGTGGGGCCTCGGGCGAGGCGGAGAGTTGGTACCTCGTCCGAGGCCTTGCGGCGTGGGCCTCGGGCGAATCGGAGAATCGGCCGAGGCCTCGTGGTTGTCTCTTGGCTTCGATATTTACAAGGTCTAAGCAATTTTTTCGATTCTTGCTTAGGGTACCCCTTTTTATGGTATCCGACAAGTAGCGGCATGAATCTGCGGGAAAAGATGTCAATTTTTCCTCCTCTTTTGATAAAGCTTTGATAAAATTTACTGAAATAAAATAAGCAACTTTAATTTTGATTAAAAAAATAATTATGAAAAAGGAATTGTCACTCTTTTATTTGAAGTCCTAATCCTCTCAACTTTGGAGGCATTGGGAGGCGTTATGGTGCATATCGGCCCACCGACCATAGACACATCCAACGCCTCCCGACGCCTCTCTCATTGACGCCTCTCAACACCTTCTCTCGTATGGGCCCATCAATCATTGACACATTTAACGCTTCCGGACGCCTCCCCAACCATAGTAAAAAAAATCAAAGCTCCTATATTTGTGACACAAATTGGGCTAGTAGCTCGATTAATCACTGATCAAAACTAAACATGTTTACAAAATTTGGTAGAAAATATGTCAACTAACCGCATCAGCATGTCAATGACAACTAATCGCACTAGTCCACTTGCTTGACATAATTAGTTGAGGTCGCACAAGAAAGAAAAGCATTTATGCAAATGCAAGTGCGGCCGATAGTGATCCACACGGATGAAAAATAAATTCGGCCAATACACAAAGCCATGAAGTGGTAACAGCATCCATTCACAAACAACAGAACAGTAACAGAACTGATCGATGATCGTCATGCACAAGTTTAGCAAAAGACCTATATAATAGACAGCTGCGGTAATCTTGCTGGTGGTTGGGACTGAGGGGATGATGGCTGTAATGCAACTGTAAGAAAAATTATTTAGCCATTGTCTCATCGATCTATCTCTATACCAAAAGAAGCACCAAATCAAACAAAGATCAAATGGAAAAAAGAAGAAGTGGGGTGTGAAACACCTTTCCAGTGATAGAAGCGGGTAAATTGCACTGAACCCTGAATGCGTTCTACGACTACGAGGTGAATGGTATATGGTGGCTCAATACAAGGTTAACAAATTTGTCCCCGGTTTGTGTCCATCTCCACCAGATCTTTGGAATGGTAGTCCGGTCCGGTGGTAGAGTTTGAATTTCTTGGACGAGGACTAGTAGTAGAGAGATCAGAGATCTGAGTTGGCCTTTGGACTCGTCCGGCGTTGCCATTTCATCATATTCAGCAACCATTGCAGAGATGAAAAAGATAGTCAACCTTTGTATATTAAAGTAGAATGTGCAATCAGTAGGAATCCGGTGGCGGTTGGCGCCCGATTAACAGAAGGGCTGCCGGCGTTGACGCACGACCAAGGCGAGGATATTAGTCAACTGACACCGACGGCTGATGGAAGTCCTAGGTTAGCCACTAACCAGCAACGGAGGAGAGGAAGGTCGAGGCGGGCGGCCAGTCGCCGTGGCCGAGCCGCTGACCACGAGTTGGGGTCTGCCCATGGGCTTCAATCACAGAGATGGTGGGACCCTGCGTGGAATGGGCCGGCCGGCCGGGTTGGGGTCTGCTCATGAGCTTCCATCATGAGCTGTTGCGGGCCTGCGTGGAATGGGCCAACCAGAACTGCTCCTTTTGGGACTGTCCAAGTTGAGCACACAGCAGACTTTCTTTTTTGAAACAATCAGCAGACTATCTATTCGTATTTGTTGGAACAACTTTAATGGGTATATATGTACGTACGCTCTGCTCTGTGCTCGCTCCAGCACAGCGACCGGCCCAACAGGGCCATCTATGCTCTCTCCTCTATCTACTCCATCTGCACTGTGACAGCCGATAGAAATCCTCAACTCCTCGCTTCGCTCGTTGCGGCTCAACGCACCCGTAGCTTGCCCCCAGCCGCCTCGTGGCGGCGCCCACCCCGCGTCGAGCCGCGACACGTCTATTTCCACGCCGTGCTCCATCCCTCGTGGCGCCCACTCCGCCTCGTCGCGCCTTGCCCTGTCCCTCGCCGCGTCGAGGAGCTGTCGACGCCGCTGTTCACCACTAACAGGTCGTGGCCACTGTTGACGCTAGCGCAACCACAACGCTCGACCTCAGCTCGCGACTTCACGAGATCCAGAGTGGCCAGACCCGGAGCGGGCTTCTCCGGCTGCACCTCGCGCTCCCTTTCCTTCCTCGGATGTTGCAAGCGCGTGTTGCAAGCGTATGTTTCAAGTGTTCTAGGTGTTTCATATGCATGTTGCACGTGATTAATGTGGATGTTACAAAAGTAGACCGGGATGTTGCATATATTGCAATGACTATACGCGTGTATTGCAAATGTCTGTTCTAAATGTTTCAGCTGTTTCAGACGGATGTTCCACGTGTTTTATCTCGGTATTGCATATGTTTCACATTTATGTTGCAAGTGTTTCATCCGAATGTTGCATATGTTTTCACGCATATGTTGCAAGTGTTTCACGTAGATGTTGCATATGTTTTTTAATGGCTACACACGTGTTTCGCTCGTGTTTTAGATGTATGTTGGAAGTGTTTCAACTGTTTTTTGACGTACGTTTCAAATGTTTCCTCTATATGTTACAAAAGTAGATCTGGTGTTGCACATGTTGCAGTGGACCCCATTTGCAGCAATTGCCTGCTGCAGCTACAACTGGGAATGGATCGTGTAAACCCAAGGGCCGAAAGGGCCCCCCAACTCACAGGCCTAATTTTACGGATTGCATATGGGCCATGTAAATAAAAGGATCGAGTTGGATTGGATTGGCTTGTAAAAAGGCTGAGCTGTAGATATGGCCCGAGTCGTTGCACGAATCGCCTAAACAGGGTCGGCTCGAGGATCCTGGAAATGGATTCTGCCTTTGGCGTCTCCCTCGCAGAGTCATAGTCGAGGGGCGGCCGAGCCGGGCGGGTCCTAGGGAGCTAAGGGGCGGCGGCGACGCAGGTTGAGGAGGAGGAGGAGGCGGCAGCGGCGGCGGCAGCAGCGGCGATTCGGTGTCCAAGATCCTTCCATCAGCGGCATCGCTTCTCCATCCGTCGCCATCGCTTCCTCAGGGCGGCGGTAGCAGCGATTCCTCAGGCCCCATCGCTTCTTCATCCGTCGGCAAGATCCATCCTCCGGCGCGTGGGGCTCCTCTCTGCTGCCAAGTCCGCAAGGTAACAACTAATCCATCCCTCTGTCTATCTACTTGCAGTTTAGTCTTTGCTATAGATCGAGTAAGGGCGCTAGGTAGATTGTACCAAGAACCTAGATTTGGATCCTTTTTCTGCCATATACTTGGTGTCATATAGCAGTGTCTGTTTGAGATTATTCATATTTAGTGCGTTTTCATCAAGCAGGTACCCACCTCCGCTTCCTTCAATGTTTCTGCTGAAGCTAGATTTCCTATTCCAAGTGCTCATTTGGTTCTGCGTGGGGGTTTCCAAGTGCTGATTTGGTACTGCTTTGGTGTGTGCAGGTTGACACACATATGTGTACAGTAGGTAAAAGGCATGTTTACTTTCTTGGACTTCGGCAGTGATTTCACTATCAATTCAGCCCGAACATGTTGGTATATACTGAGTTTTATGCAAATACTAGGCGCACTGATAGGAATCGATCCATCCATCCATGCTATATGTAGAGGGACTAGGCAACATTTGAATTGTTCTCCATCCATATCAGTTCACCAGTAGATGAAACTATCACAGGCTACATTTTTAACGCTGTTCCTTACATTGTCATTGTCCTGACCCATACATTTTTTGATGTTTTAGAACAAAAAATTTCATTAGTTTGCAGTGAGCTCTACAGTAATCATGAAAACAAATTTACAAACATTTTGCAGTCAGCTGTACTATTATCATGAAAACAAATTAGGCTTATAAATTTTTGTGAAATTCAGCTTCTTTGCGTCTTACTTTAATATCCTATCTAATTGATTGTCATTCATTGGTTCAGGGGACTCTAATTGATTAGTCTGAGTGTTTGATATTATGGAGAGGGTTTCATCAGCAACAGCAGCAGAAGTTGAGGATAGTCTTGATGCTATCTCCACTAATCAGTCAGGCCGGTCAGGAAAAAAGAGGGCTAAAGTTTGGGCTTATGTTGACTCGGAAATCGTTGATGGAATTGAGAAGGCTGTGTGCAAGTATTGCAAGCTCCAGTTGTCTTCTGTGTCAGGGAAAATGGACAACTCACTTGAATAGGCATATTGGATATTATTGTCATCATATCCCTCAAGAGCATAGGGACAGATTCTTAGCAACTTTGAAGAACAAGTCTGATAGAGATAATTCTGTATTTGATCCTGTTGTATTTAGAGGTCTGATTGCAAAGTACTTCCTTAGTGCTGAGGTTGCATTTCGAAAAGCAGATGATCCTACTTGGAAAGAGATGATAAATTATTGCTAGCCTTCATTTAATGTGGTGGGTCGACAAACTGTTCGTGCAGACTGTCTGATCTTGTATGAAGAAGAGAAATTACAGCTACATCAAAAGATCACAAAGTTGAAGTCTCATGTCAGTTTAACTGCTGATTTGTGGTCATCAAACCAAAATTTGGGGTATCTTGGAGTTACAGCTCATTACATTGATGAAGAGTTTGAGCTCCATAAGAAGATTATTGCATTCAAGTAGATCTCTTTCCCCCATAACTCATTTGCTATGCAAGATGGCATCACGGCTTGCTTGATGGAGTGGGATTTAGTTGATCGTGTGTTCACAGTGACTCTAGATAATGCAAGCGTGAACAGCAGAGCGATTAGAGACTTGCGTGCTGCTCTAGGTGCTCAGATGTTCTTTAAGGGTGAACACATATATGTCAGATGTGCTGCTCATGTGCTCAATATAATGGTCCAAGCTAGATTGCAAGTCATACCAAATGCAGTTGGAAGGGTAAGAGACATTATCATGGTTGTCACATCTACACCTTCTCGCCTGCAAACATTCAACTCAATCGTTCAGTCATTAGGTCTCAAAGGCAAGTCAGGGCTGGTTCTAGATGTTTCCCACCGCTGGAATGCTATGTATGACATGTTGAATGAAGCTCTGAAATATAAAGCAGCTCTCAACAGATTCGTAGCAGAGCAGTATCAGGATGTTCCTAGTGAACAAGATTGGCAGAAAGCTGAATCGCTTCACGAATTCCTAGAACAGTTCAGTGAGGCTACAAAAGCATTTTCTGCGGATAGGCATCCAACGGCCCACCTCTTTCTGAAGATGTTGATGGTCGTTCAAGATGTATTGCTTGATGAGACATGGAATACCAGTGAAATGCTCAATGAGTTGGCTGAAGCTATGTATACCAAGTTTCAGAAATACTGGGCTGCGCCTAGTATGGTACTTCTCATAGCTGTTGTCCTGGACCCATCAATGAAAGCTGATTTTGTCAGGTTCTTTTACTTGACTGTTGAGAATGCAGAAGCGGAAGCGAACATGAGAGAGCTTAGACAATACTTGAAGAAATATTATCTAGAGTACGAGAGGGTTGTGAGGAACAACACAGGTCCTATCTTCGTTACATATGAAGAGGAAGTTTTAAGTCAGGGCGAATCGAGTTCTTCTAGACTTCGTGGCAAACGGCGTGTAGAGCTTGCATTTGCTCAATTTTCATCACAAAACTCGAGTACTCGCTCAGAAAGATCAGAACTGGATATTTATTTGGATGATCCTAGAGTAGTTGTGAGACTGACAAAGAACTTTAATGTTCTAGCATGGTGGAAGAAAAACTCAGATGCCTATCCTTTCATGTCTTTGATGGCCAGAGACTTCTTGTCTATTCTTGTTAGCACAGTGTCCTCAGAATCTACTTTTAGTGCTGCTGGAAGGATACTTGGTAAAAATAGGACATCTCTCTCTCCAGAAACTCTTGAAGCGTTAGTCTGTTCGAAAGATTGGTTGATTGGCTTTAATGATGCAGAAGAAGGTAATTGTCATATTTCAGATAAATATTGCAAAGCCAATTTTATTTACAATAGTGGTTTAATATGTTTGTCTTGTTCAATGCAGGTCAACCAATGACCGGACAACGTATGTTTGAATTAGACGAAGAAGAAGATGATTGACAGGTTAATGCCCCGATGCAAATATTTTTGTTGGTTTACTGTGATCAGTGCATGGGTTCAGAACACCAAACTATGGTTTACTGGAATGAGAAGATGTAGTACATTACTTCGTATGTTGAGTACTGCCTGCAAGCTTCGTATGTTGAGTACTGACTGCAGTTCAAGAAGTGAATAAAAGCATGATAGTATTATGAGTTGACATGGATTTGAACTATAGCTGTAGCACAGTACCTACTGCCTACTATGCACTTGAAGCATGAAGTTCTCCTTTTCATTGGTGCCTCTGCCTAGTCATATAATTGATGAAGCATGAAGTTGTAGCATAGCTGCAGTTATTTGTTTTAATAAAATGCATGCTAGTCAATGAAGCATGAAGTTCCCTAATCTGCGTTCTGTTATTTGTTTTAATAAAATGCCTGTAGGGGCCCACAGCCCCTCTAGTTTTATAAAAAAAAGTTCTAGCATAGCTGCAGTTGACATCCCAAGTCCATTCATTTATCTGCAGTTAACATGTATATGATCAAATAGTAAATTCCTAAGTTTGAGTTTTGTGCTTCGTGTCTTTGCAGATGGCGTCCTTACAGATTGTGGGCTTGTGGCAGATTGTTGTCGCTAGCCAGAGCTCATTGATCTCTGATGTGCGGCGCAGGCTCACTGATCATTGAACCTTTGCATAATGTTTGCAAGTCACAATAATCAACTTTTATTGTTGTAGGGGACCATGACGCCTAAGAGGGGGGTGAATGAGGCAACTTTAAAATTCTAACTCTAAACTATGGCCTTTTTTCTTCACTTATCAAAACCTATGCAAAAGATAAACTATCTAAATGTGCAACTACGGTTTTGCTAGTGTGTTGCTATCTCTACCGCAAAAGGATTAAAGTAATCAATGTAAATGCGGAAGCTAAAGAGCAAGGTAGAGATATGCAGTCTCCCGTCGACGACTCCAGTATTTTTATCAAGGTATCGAGAAGTGCGCAAGCTTCCCCCTAGTCCTCGTTGGAGCCCCTCGCAAGGAATCCCTCGTAAGGGCCAAGCTCCCGGTCGGGTAACTCCGTGGATAGCCTTGGGCCTTCCCCATGCGCAAGTGGGTCTCCGACGTGCCATCTGGCAAGCCTCTCCCGGATGCTCCCCGCCGTCTTCACTATCAAGCTTCTGGCCGAAACACCGTGGGCCTTGTTCCCACCGGTACACGGTGGTGGCCACACCACAACCGCGCTTGGTGTGATCTCGCAAGACTACAAGCCCCTCCGATGTACAACAATAGTGCGTGCAAGCACCGAGTGGTAAGAGGTATGCAAACCTCACTAAACACTAGGCCTAAACCTAGAGCAAGCACATAAGCGGTGGTCTAATCAACCTAAGCACTTCGTAAAGCACCTACGTCAATCACCTAATGAATCACTAAGCACTATGCAAGTGGAGATCACTAAAATGGTGTATCAACACCCTTGATATGTTTCCTCAGCTCCACACACCTCATTTGGCTGGTTGGGGTTGTATTTATAAGCCCCACTGAAAAAGTAGCCATTGGGGACTAAATCCTGCTTTTCTGCTACTGACCGGACGCTGATCATGTCCTGACCGGACGCGTCCGGTAGTCCCGACCGTTGGAGCCACGATCAACTGATCGGACGCTGCCAGCGTCCGGTCGTAGTATTGCCGCTCTGGAATCTTTCTGTACTTGATCGGACGCTGCTGTCCTGTGTCCGGTCGATTTTGCTTTTCAGCGTCCGGTCGCTGCTGCTGCCGAGCCTCTTGATCGGAGTGTTCGGTCACTGTGCTACCAGCGTCCGGTCACCTCTGTGAGCTCGTTTCTTTGCGATCTTGCATCTGGGTTGGTTCCTATCTTCATGCTTGGACTTTGCTTGATATCTTGGGTCTTCTCTTGTGCTTCTAAGGTCTTGCTTATGGTGTTGATCATCGAATCATTACGTCGCCTTCGTCCAAGTCATGTCTTGCACCCTATTAAACTATAAAACAAACACTTGCAAATTCTTTAGTCCAATTTGGTTGTGTTGGTTATCAAACACCAAAATCCAAAGCAAATGGGCCTAGGGTCCATTTTCCTTACAATCTCCCCCTTTTTGGTGATTGATGACAACACAACCAAAGCAAGCAAATAATAGAATTTTGAAATTTGAAAACTACCTACTTCCTAGGATGCAATGCAAGGGGCAAGGTTATATGATGCTAAAAGATACTACTTATAAGACTAAAAGATACTACATAAAAACTTATCTTGCCCTTGCAAATGTCCCCATGTGGCATTATGGATTTAAGCCTTGCTTCCTACAAATTGTCCCCATTACATAGACTAATTCATAATCCACTATCCTCCCTTTCTCGAACCCTTACCACTTGTAGACCATTACCACTTATAAA
Source organism: Miscanthus lutarioriparius (assembly GCA_904845875.1). Lineage (NCBI taxonomy): Eukaryota > Viridiplantae > Streptophyta > Magnoliopsida > Poales > Poaceae > Miscanthus > Miscanthus lutarioriparius. The sequence continues at coordinate 88,454,970 of CAJGYO010000004.1, read as the reverse complement.
TTAATGCTTGCTTTTGGTCCTATAAATTAATGCTTGCTTTTGGTCCTCTAAATTCTCCTCCTTTAGAATCAAACACCAAAAAGGAAGACATTAGTAGCACAAAGGAGAGTCAAACTTTGTGATCCTTTGTGTGTAGAGTGGAATAGGTCACAAAATTTGACTCTCACATTATACAGATTAAGCTCCCCCTAAATATATGCATACATATGGTAGAAGGCAAAGCATATGCATAATTGGCAAATTATTGCTCAAGAGAATTTAATCTATATAATGCATGGAGAAAGAATATAAATATCAAAATGAAATCAACATGATGATATCGGTTTAGAAATACCATATGTGGAAATCAATTTGATTTCTACCACTTGCAATCGGTGGTGGATATTTGAAGTATGATGCTCAACTCTAGGGACTCCATTTTCCTTGCAATGAGACTACTACACACATGATAAGCTTGAAAAAGGTGTTAGTCTCAAAGCATCCAACTTGTAGAGTAACCTCCCCCTAAATTTGTGCATGCAAGTGTGGAATACTTGTAAAAGACATGCACATTGATTTTAGAATCAATAATACCACTTGAAAGATGACATCACATGAATGTGAGAATCATTTTCGAAGATGATATTCGGGAGAAATTATCTACAATTTAGACTTTGGCACATATTAGATGAGCAATTGTAAGATAAGCTATGTGTCGTGCTCCTAAACAATTTTTAAACCATGTAGGTTTGCTCCAAGGGTTAAGAATGAAACCGAGCAAGCCTACCATAAGATATACCTAGTGTATGCATGACAAAGGATATAAGCATGCAAATGCAAACATAGGCATGATAAGTAACTAGATGCTTAAAGATACTAATTTGTAAGAAATACCACTTGTACAAAATGTAAATTGATACTACTTGAAGGAAATTGAATCTAGTTACCTAACTTGGGAAGGGGAATTTGGGTCCATAGTATTCACTAACCCACTCGGCAATGATTTTATCCATCATGATGCACCCCTTGAAATGCAATCATACTTTGTCAAGTCTCCAAATTCCCTGAAGTCCATCGGACTTCTCACTTCCCTTTTGGGATCCAAACCATCTTGGTGCTCTTCATGTTGGAAATGATTTCCATTGGCACCCAAAAGCATTTGACCCCATTGTTGGCTTGCTTGTTCACCTTGATGGCCACCACCTTGTTATTTTTCTTCTTCTTTAACAAGTATGGTGTGGAGGTCTTCTTGTTCACCTTGTTGGTGTAGGTGTTGGAAAGCTTGCTTGTTTGCTTCTTCTCTTTCTTCTTTGCTCCTCCCCCATTCTTCACCTTGCACTCATAGGACTTGTGACCTTCCTTGTGGCACACGTAACAAACCACGGTTTGTCCTTCATCAAGCTTCTTCACTCCCTTGACGGTGTTATCTTGATGAAGTTGGGCTTGCTTCGCCTTGCCTTTCACTTGAGTCAAGTCCTTGGTGAGGCGAGCTACTTCTTACTTAAGTTGCTTATTTTCCTTTGCAACCTCTTGTATGCATGTATCTACAACTACTTTCTCAACACAAACTTGGTTGCACAAAGATGAGTCTAAACATAAATCATTACAAGAAGTAGAGCCATCCTTTTTAGACATGTTAAAGATAGAACTTTTCTTTTTAGATGCCTTGGTGGGGGTTGTACAAATAGCTTCAAGATTAGCAACTTTATTAGTTAGCTCATCACAATGTTTGCACATGGTTTCTATTTTAGCAAGCAAACTTTTATAAGCATCTTGTGAGCTAGCTAACTTTTCTTTTAATTTTTTATTTTTCTTTATAAGTTGCTCATCATTGATTGTACATGCATTTGTTGTTGCACTAGCCTCAAGTTGCTCAATTTTAATAGATAGTTCAATATTGAGATTAGCAAATGTCTCATATTGTTCAAGCAAAGTTTTATATGCTTCTTGTGAACTATCTAGCTTTTCTTTTATTTTTTCGAGCTTCTTTTGTTGACTAGTACAAACTTTAGCATAATTAAGATTTTTATTGCATAATTTTTTCATAAGAAGGCATTTCATCATCACTATCACTCTCACGAGAGGATGAGCTTTTGTTACCTCGTGCCATAAGGCACACACGAGAAGAGCTTGATGATGAGTGCTTGCGGCCTCGCCTCTTGTGATGGTGTTCTTCTTCACTTGAAGAATCATCCCATGACCTTATTGATGTGAGGGCTTGGTTTTTGCACGTCTTCTTCTTTGTCTTGGGTGTGGGCTTTTTTTGGATAAACTTCCACAAAGTGCCCCAACTCGCCGCATACATAGCATCCTCTCTTTCTTTGCTCATTTCTTTGATTGGTGAAAATGAGATCTTGAATTTGGATGGGCACACCCTTGACATTGAGCCTTTGGATCATCTTCTCCACCTTGTTGATGAGTTTGATTGATTCTTCATCAAGGTCGGAGGTGGAGGAGGAAGATTGATCATCATCACTTGAATCTTCATCATCATCATCATCGTCCTCATCTTCTTCTTCATCTTCACTTGAGGAGCTTGAGCTTGAGCTTGTCTCAACTTGCTTGCCCTTCATCTTTTTTTTCTCGCTACATGCGAGAGCTTTGCCTTTGCTTGATGAAGAGGCTTCTTCTTGACCCATCTTACGTGACATTTCAAATGCCACTTTCTTGCCAATGACTATGCCTGGGGTCATGGTGCTCAAGTCCTCCATGTTGTGAAGGATGGTGATGATGCTTGCATATTTCTTTTGTGGTAGTACGAAGATGATCTTTCTCACGATGTCCGCATCATTTAGCTTTGTTAATCCTATTGAATGGAGCTCATTGATAATTAGATTCAAACGAGAATACATATCACGAACAAGCTCATCATTATTCATTATAAAGAAATCATAATTTTGCTTACCTAGACAATGTTTTTGCTCACGGACATTAGATGTGCCGTCATGGAGCTCTTGAAGTTTTAACCAAATTTCATGTGCCGTATTTAAAGTGACCACTTGGTTAAACACATCCATACTAAATGATTCAAACAAGCAATTTTTGGCTCTAGAATTGAAATGAATTTTCTTTTCTTCACTCTTCGTGGGTTTATCGGGATTCTTAATGGGTTTCATCCCGTCATGAGTGACTCTCCAAACACCCAAATCAACCGCCTCAACATGGTAAGCCATTTTAGCTTTATAATAGGGGAAGTTAGTGCCGTCAAAGTGCGGAGGCCTAGAGGTATCCATCCCAACAACTCTTAATAGCGTCGGATCAACGGCGGTTAAGCCAAAAGTCCAAATTGAGCCAACCAGCTCTGATACCACTTGTAGGGGACCGTGACGCCTAAGAGGGGGGTTGAATTAGACAACTTTAAAATTCTAACTCTAAACTATGGCCTCTTTTTTCTTCCCTTAGCAAAACCTATGCAAAAGATAAACTATCTAAATGTGCAACTACGGTTTTGCTAGTGTGTTGCTATCTCTACCGCAAAAAGAGTAAAGTAATCAATGTAAATGCGGAAGCTAAAGAGTAAGGTTGAATTATGCAAACTCCCATCGACGACTCTAGTATTTTTACCGAGGTATCGAGAAGCGCGCAAGCTTCCCCCTAGTCCTTGTTGGAGCCCCTCGCAAGGAATCCCTCGCAAGGGCCAAGCTCCCGGTCGGGTAACTCCGTGGATAGCCTCGGGCCTTCCCCACGCGCAAGTGGGTCTCCGACGTGCCTTCCGGCAAGCCTCTCCCAGATGCTCCCCGCTGTCTTCACTATCAAGCTTCCGGCCAAAACGCCGCGGGCCTTGTTCCCTTCGGTACATGGTGGCGGCCACACCACAACCGCGGTCGATGTGATCTCACAAGACTACAAGCCCCTCCGATGTACAACAATGGTGCGTGCAAGCACCGAGTGGTAAGAGGTATGCAAACCTCACTAAACACTAGGCCTAAACCTAGAGGAAGCGCATAAGCGGTGGTCTAATCAACCTAAGCACTTCGCAAAGCACCTACGCTAATCACCTAATGAATCACTAAGTACTATATAAGTGGAGATCACTAAAATGGTGTATCAACACCCTTGATATGTTTCCTCAGCTCCACACACCTCATTTGGTCGGTTGGGGGTTGTATTTATAAGCCCCACTAAGAAAGTAGCCATTGGGGATGAAATCTCGCTTTTCTGCTACTGATCGGACGCTGATCACGTCCTGACCGGACGCATCCGGTCGTCCCGACCGTTGGAGCCGCGATCAACTGATCGGACGCTGCCAGCGTTCGGTCACAGTATCGCCGCTCTAGAACCTTTCTGTACTTGATCGGACGCTGCTATCCTGCGTCCGGTCGATTTTGCTTTTCAGCGTCCGATCGTTGCTGCTGCCGAGCCTCTTGATCGGAGCGTCCGGTCACTGTGCTACCAGCGTCCGGTCCAGTGTCCGGCCACTTCTGTAAACTCGTTTCTTCGTGATCTTGCGTCCGGGTTGGTTCCTATCTTCGGCTTGGACTTTGCTTGATATCTTGGGTCTTCTCTTGTGCTTTTAAGGTCTTGCTTATGGTGTTGATCATCGGATCATTACGTCGTCTTCGTTCAAGTCACGTCTTGCACCCTATTGAACTATAAAACAAACACTTGCAAATTCTTTAGTTTAATTTGGTTGTGTTGGTCATCAAATACCAAAATCCAAAGCAAATGGGCCTAGGGTCCATTTTTCTTACAATTGTTCTTGTATTCATCGGATCGTATGGCCAGAAATTTGTAATTTTATTCTAGCATGTTGATTGATGCTCAATCCTAATTAGTCCTTTTAGCTACTTAATTAATCCTTAGCTACTTCTGTGTACTATGAAACACATCCAGCATGCTACTTCTGTCAGGATTGAGACGTGCAAATGTTCTGTGTAGTGCCCAACATCCAGCATTGTATTTTTTTTACAACTGCAGCATTGTATTTTTTTGGCATCTGCAGCATTGTATTTCTGTTTATATGCAAACGTGCAAGTATTGTATTTCTGTGCAAATGCAAGCGTGCAAGCTGTAGCTGCGCAGGGGCCAAGGGTATTTCTGTGCACATGCAAGCGTGCAATCTGTAGCCTACGTAGGGCCCGAGGGTTGAGATAACGGATCCAGCCCTAGGATTTAATTAGGATCAGGATAGGAGTGGGATTTTATTATCAAGGGGCCAAGCTGGATTAGGATATAAAGCTGACCAATAGATTGGATCAGAATCGGGCCATCCGCTCTAGAAAATAGGGTCGAGGTTGGATTAGGGGTGGGCCACGACTCATTCCCAGGCGGAGCTGCAGCTGCTGGGCCCGCCTCATGCGCGTGGATGTGGAGGGGCACGAGTGGCAGGCGCGGAAACCGTGCGGGCGCAGCTCGAGATGGAGCGGACGTGGGACACGGAGCGGACGTAGGACCCCACATGAAGCAGGCGTGCAGCACAGGTGTCCAGACGCTAGCCACCGTCCGAACGCCCGAGCACTAGCCTTTCCGATATTCTTTTTCAAGATGTTATCCACACCAGGTTGAACTTGAACCTCTACCCCCAAAAAAAATACTTAATAGGTAGTTCACGTAAAGGGCAACTAAAAAAGATACAGTATTAATCACATCAAGGAATGACTTCACTTTTATAAAAAAAAAAATCTCATTCTTGAGATGTGTTCATACAGTAGACTGCAAACAATACCTAAGTTTTGACATATTTTGACTCCTAGTTATGAGAAAAGTGCAAGTTAACAATTTGACATGTAACATGATAACTTTTACACACAACTTAGTACAATCTCAGCGTTAAACACTTTCAGCAGCAGGCTCTCCTCTCTTGGTGTACGATTTTAAAACAATGTCCCACCCTATATAATTAGTTTGAGCAGTAAAAATTTGTACATTATCGTCCATAAGGTGCATGTACTATCACGATTGAGTTGATAAAATCTCACTACAGAAACATGCGCCGACTTAAGTAGCCACGTAAACTATCCCAAGTGAATTTTCCTCCAAAAGAAAGACTGGAGGAAGTCTAGAAGAATTGAATGAAGACTACATGGGAATGGGATGGGCGGATGGCCGCAGAAATGATTGTAAAAAGGGGGAAAACTGCAAGAGCTACATGGGATGGGCCCAGAAATGATTTAAAAGAAGGAAAACGAAAAAATGTTAGAAGAATTAAATAAAGACTACATGGGAATGGGATGGCCCCAGAAATTATTTTAAAAAGAGAAATGAAAAACTGCCAGAGCTACATGGGATGGGCCCAGAAATGATTTTAAAAATGGATCCCAGAAATGATTTTAAAAAGGGGGAAAACGAAAAACTGCAAGAGCCACATGGGATGGGCCCAGAAACGATTTTGAAAAAGGATCCCAGAAATGATTTTTTTTTAAGAAAAAAATGACAGAGTGGGATTTTTTGGAAAAGAAAAAGGAAAAAGAAAAAATTCAGAAAGGAAAAAGAAAAAATAAAGTGTGATTTGAAAGAAAAGAGAAAATAAAACAAAAGGAAAAAGAGAAAAATTGTCAGAAGTGGGATTTGAACCCACGCCCTCGTTAGAGGACCAGAACTTGAGTCTGGCGCCTTAGACCACTCGGCCATCCTGACTTTGATGTCAAGTTATGGAAATAAGCCCTTATTATAGTAAGCTCAAAACCTACACTTTGCTAAACAAAACAACCAGCACTGTCGCAATATTTTCTAAACCTGAAATGTTAGCTGCCTGTACAATCTCTGTGACTTGTGAGGGCACTCCCGATACTTGAAAACAACGTAGTTTCCATATATAGCTCGAAGACTTCACCACTAGAAACTATACTTTCATGTTAGAGGAATTGGAATCTACCTAATAGACTATTTGGTTTAGAATTTTACGCTCCACAAATTCCCAAAGTTCACGTACAAGTCTATCTCAAATGTATAGAGTGGGAGATGCAAATTGATTCTATATATCATTATGCTACGTTCCTACTTTGTAACTTATAGCACGCTCTTCGCTTCGCTCTCCTACAGCAGAAATGTAGCACACATAAGTATCTCTCTTATGTGGCCAATAACAGCATACAAATATATATATTCCACGTACAACCATATTAGATTGTAAGGATCAATCTATGTCTAAATTATGATTATTAGAATAAATTTCAATTCTAAGGATCCAAGCGGGCCTCACAATCCTGTATTATGGTCTCATCGTTCATAGTTTTAGGCTTTTAGCGTGAAGCTTCAGTGAAAGCTGTTCTGTGCGTACATTTCTCCTTTTTTTCACAACATAATGTAGATAGAATGTGTGCTCTAGCCTTTTATATATCAAACAAAAACATCAAAGTTGTAACGTTCTACGAAGTCAACACCCGCGATGTGATCAGCTGGACCTAGAGCCTACTCCTAGTAGATGTTGAGATGGAGGCTGGGACTAGTGTACACCGCCGTGTAGCGTTGGGGTGGCTTGAGGAATGCGCGTCTGCCGTGGGGCTGGCGTGCAAACGTCGGCGTGACCGGTGATATTATGAGCAAATTCGACGATACAGTTACAGGTACAGCTGCCGCTTCACCATCTAGAAGTCAACGGTACACTGAATTTGTGTGATGTGTACTCCGTATACGGTACTCCAACCCATGCAAATCTTCAGCAGTAACGAGCATTTAAGGTGTTCAGGTACCCATCAATCGGTACTGATCACATGGCGTACGTCGATATCCATGATTAGATCGATTAGCTGTGTTTCCAGTTGACTCTCTGTAGGAGCATCATCACCAGTTGACAGATCTTCTGCCAGATATTTCTAGGGACTGCATAAAAAGTTCCTCAGAGCACTGTGTTAGGATCGATGTGAGTACCTTTCTGTGTAACCCGTAGATCCGAGTAGGTTCCTAGCCCTTCCGTAGATGCACCGCAGCCAGTGTCGCGGTGTAGAAGACGTCCAGCGCCGGCGAGATGAAGTCTAGTGACGTCGGCGGTGTCCTGCAGTGGGAGACGGCGGTGGTTGGGGCACATCCCGTCGCTGGCAGCAGCTCTTTAGATCGGTATTAGGGTTTCTGTAGGTGAGTGTGGCGGCTCCAGTGAACCTCATTATACGAGCCCTCACCCCCACCTTTCTTTTATGTGTGCTGTGCGACAGGGGTCCACCAACCGGATTAGGGTTGGGCTCCCCCGATCAGGGAGCAGAGACAAGGGCCCAATAGGCCGTTGGGCCTATTGGTGGAGATCAACTAACATTCTCCCCCTTGATCTCATTACATCTTTCACTTTCATATCATTTACTTTTGTTCATTCCATTACAGATTAGCTCATAGAGCATGTCTCATCGTCACGGTCCATTGCCGATAGACTTAACAGCTACAACTCACTACTCTGTTCTGAAATAGATACTTATCTTTGGGCCTTCTTTTGTCCAGGAATATTTTAGGCTTTCCCTTAAACCCAAGCTAGCTACATGTTCTCTGAACACCATGTCCTCTGAACATGTTGGGTGGTAAGCCTTTTGTAAGCGGATCCGCGAGCATCCTTTCTGTTCTTATATGCTCAAGATTTATGACTTGATCCCGGACTTTATCTTTCACAACATAATACTCTATGTCAATGTGTTTGGCAGCACCACTTGACTTATGTTGTGAGTATACTGTACTGCTTGATTATTATCACAGTATCTCTTAAGTGGTCTATAGATGTCGTCAACCACCTTCAAACCGGGTATGAACTTCTTTAGTCAGTTCACCTGCCCGTTGCCTCATATCACGCTACAAACTGTCATACATTGTGGACGATGTAGTGACGGTTTGCTTTGAGCTTTTCCATGAAATAGCTCCCTTTTGCGAGATGATAGAAAATCCACGTCTGGATATGCATTCACTCTCGCATAATCAGAATCTGAATATCCCACCATGTGGAGTGAATCAGATCTTCTATATGTCATCATGAGGCCTTTCGTTCGTTGCAAATAATGCAAGACTTTCTTTACTAATTTCAGTGTTCTATTCCAGAATTGCTCTGGAATCTGCCAAGTAAAACCCAGTAACAAATGCCAAGTCAGGGCGCGTACATACTTGAGCATGTTGCAAGCTTCCGACAGCTGAAGCATATAGAACCACTTTCTCTTTATCGATTGAGCTCAAATTGGTTCCTGGGGCATTGAAAATCCTCATATCTGTCGCCCTTGACTATAGGAGCAGGTGAGGGACTACATTTGTGCATACTGAATTTCTTTAAGATCTTTTCCATGTATGCCTTTTGTGACAGTCATTATACCCTTTTCTTCTATCTCGATGAATCTCGATCCCTAGAACGAACGAGGCTTCGACAAGATCTTTCATATCAAGTTTTGAGAACAAAACTTCTTTGTCTCCTGTAGTAGACTGACATCACTACTAGCAAGTAAGATATCATTTACATACAGGATAAGGAAGATAAACTTCCCAATCTTAAACTTTGCATAGACACAATTGTCCTCTACATTCTCTTTAAAACCCAAAATTCTTTATTGTCTGATCAAACTTCAAGTACCACTGTCTTGAAGCTTGTTCTAATCCATAAATGGATTTCTTTAGGCGGCATCCCATTCGTTCTTTTCTTTCCATGACAAAACCTTCCGGTTGTGCCATGTAAACATTTTCCTCCAAGTCTCCGTTGAGGAATGCCGTGTTTACATCCATCTGATGTAATTCTCAATCGTAATGTGCCACTAATGCTATTATTATTCTGAAAGAATCCTTACATGAGACTGGAGAAAAGGTCTCATTGTAATCAATCCCTTCTCTTTGCACAAAGCCTTTTGCCACAAGTCGGGCTTTATATCTCTCTATATTCCCTTGAGAGTCAAGTTTTGTCTTGTAGACCCATTTACAGCCTACTGTTTTGGCTCCTTTAGGAATTATTTTCAAGACCCAAACTTTATTGGCATTCAATGATTTTATTTCATCTTCCATGGCCTTAAGCCACTTTGATGACTGATCACTACTCATGGCTTCTTCAAACGAGGCTTTGATAATCCTCCATTTGAAATTCTTTAGTGTTGTACACTTCATGATCAGCAGGAATAGCTGATTTTCTAACTCTTTGAGACCTTTTAGGGGCCTCCATATTTGGCACATCTTCTATTTGAGGCTGTTGTTGCTCCCCCTCATGTGTGGCAATCGGTTCTATTGGATCCTGAAGAACAGGTTCCTCATTTTCACTCATTTTTGCCACAGGTGGGATAACAACAGGTGCTGGCACCATAGTATCTAGCACTGTCGGTGCAGCTACAGCAGGTAGTGAGAAAAATGGCTCATGAATCATTAGAGTGGGCGCATACACCCGCTTCACTTCAAGGATAATTTCTCGAGCTACCATGCTCCCCCTCATCTTTTCATCTTCTAGGAAAACAATGTGTCTCGTTTCCATAAACTTTGTATGTCTCTCTGGACAGTGGAAAACGAAAACTTTTTGACTTTTCTGTGTAGCCAATAAAATGGCAACTTACTGTTTTGGGATATAACTTTCCAATGTTTGGGTTAAATACTTTAGCCTCAGCAGGGCTCCCCCACACACACGCAAGTGGTTTAGTGAGAGTACTCTTTCTGTCCACAACTCATACGGTGTTTTGGCCACCGACTTTCTTGATACTCTATTGAGAATATAAATGGCGGTTTTCACGCCTTCATTCACAGGTTCAACTGTAAGGTGGAGTAACTTATCATACTGCCCACCATATACATCAGGGTACGATTGATTCTTTTAGATACTCTATTCTGCTGAGGTTCGCTCGGTGTAGAATACTGAGCTACTATGCCATTCTTTTAGGGTATGCCGACCGTAGTACTCCCCCATGGTCAGACCTGACTATCTTAATCTTTAATATCTTAAATTTATCAAATACATCTTTTCTTTTTTTGATTGGATAAATATAGTCATAATGGGAGTAATCATCTGTGAATGGATCATAACCATCAACACTCTTTATAGGAAAACTGACCACAGATGTTTGTGTGAATAACCAATAAAATTCCTGCGCTTCGTTTGGCATCTTTCTTAATCTTCTTTACATACTTTTCTTTTATGCATTCTCTACATTGTTCTAAATCTGAGAGCTCTAATGGAGGAAGAATATCATTCTTAACTTGTCTTTCTATTCTCCCCCTCGAAATATGGCCTAAACGACAGTGCCATAATTTTGACAACGCATCGTGAGCTCTCTTATGCCACCATTTCCAGAGTAACACTCTGTGACCAGCTTTATCAGCTAGGTGGCATATCTTTGAAGAGCCAGTGAACTGCTCTTTATTCTATCGAGGTACTTGGTGACCGTGTCACATTCTAGGATTGAGCCCACAATTGTAGGTTCAATCATGTTCTTTATCACAGCCAAACATTTCTTGTTTGCAGTGACCCACTTCCTATGCTCAAAAGCCATAGTATATCTTTTGGGATTCAAAATCCCTTTCTTTAGTTGCCCAAGTGGCATCATTCTCTTTTGTCTCCCTCATCGGTGCCACAAACTCAGTGGAACACGGTGAGGTGACTACCCAGTCCACCTTAAACAAGATGAAAACCATGTCAAATCTTTTCTTAACATAAAATTAACACCATTTGCATGTCTTGATTCCAACGTTGGTCAAAATCAAAACATACAACTATTCTTATACACTAATTCTACATCACCGCTAGCGTAAATAGAATTAATGCATAAATCTTTAACTTTCATAATCGTGTTTTTACACACTAATTCTACATCACCGTTAAGGCGTAAATAGAATTAATGCATAAATCATTAAAATTAACATATGTTCTTATACACTAATTCTACATCACCGTTATGAAGTAGAATTAATGCATAAATCATTAAAATTATCAACTTTTCTTATACACTAATTCTACATCACCGTTGGGCAGAAGTAGAATTAATGCATAAATCATTAGCATTACGATATTGTTATTAACAACGTTGGTCAGAAAATAACAACATCATAATCATGTCAAAACTCTTTTTCTCCAATTAAATACCACATTGGTTCAAAATAATTGGAGAATCAACATTTTCTTTAGCAGCGGAAAAACTTTCCTTTTCTCCAATTAAATACCACATTGGTACAAATTAACTGGAGAATAAATCATTTCTCTAGCTGTGGAAAAACTTCTCCTTTTCTTGAATTTTACCCATAGGGAAAATTGTATTTTCTATTTCCTTTAATCCATTAATCAATTTCCAGAAAATAAAACATTTACTGGAAAAACTTTGAGAATATACTTTTTCTTTAGCAGCGGAAAAAACTTTCAATCAATTTCTTGAATTTTACCCACAGGGAAAAATTACTTTTCTATTTTTCTTTTGAGCCAATTTGCATATTCCATTTTCCAGGAAAAAGAAAAATTGGGCTCTTGCTCTTTACTGTTTTGGCCTAAAACGCCCCCGCCCACTGACCCACACGCCCTTCCTTGCTGCTCCCCGCCGCCCAGCCGCAACCTGGCCTGGCTGAATTCGCCTCGGCAGCCTTGACCCGTCTGGTGAAAGTCGCCCGATCAATCGGTGCCATTGATTCCAATCGGACGGCCGAGAGGGCATTTTGGCCGGTCAAAACCCCAGCACCGCTCGGCTCATCGCAACCCTAGCTTCATTCGCCCCTTGCCCTTCTCTCTCTTCGCTCGCCGCTCTCTTCTCTCTCTCTCCATGCAGAATGCAGCCCACCGAGAGGACACCGAAGCGGGAGTGAAGAGTGAAACACTGCCGCTGCCGTCTTGGCCCCTTGCTGTGGCGTGCTCCCGACGGGTGAGCACGCCGCCGTCGAAAGTGGCTCGCCATTGCAGCCCCTTGATGAAAGCCGACGACGAGCAATCGCCCCTTCGGCACATCTTCTCCCACGCCGGCGAAGGCTGTCCCGTCTCTTCTTTTCCCATGCCGGCGAGGGTGGATCCATCCCCTTCCCTTTCTCCTTTCCCACCCCTTCTTTTCGATTTGGATCTTGCTTTCCTCTTATCCGAACCGAACCGAAGGAGGGATTAGGTTAGGGTTTCTTTGATTCCTTTCTTTTCTTTTCTTTGATTTCTTTTGTTTCTTCTCGGATTCAACCGGTTAGGGATGAGGATCCGTCTAGGGTTAGGTTTAGGGTTCGTATGTTGAGCCCTATTCTTTTCCCCTTTCTTTTTCTGCTTTTTCCTTTCTTTTCTTTAACATCCGAATGGATCTAGGGTTAGGTTCTGTTTTCTTTTATTTCTTTTCTTTTCCCTTGTTTACCCGAACAGATTATCCCCGTTCTAGGGTTAGGGTTTCGGCTCTGTGAGCCTAGGGCTCTATTTCTTCTCTGATCCGAAAGGATCTGTTCTTTTCTTTACTTTTGCCGTGCGCCGTCGAACGGTGCGGCTCCTTTCCCCCACGCGCGGTGGCGGTGATGACCGGTAGACCGTGAGCCGGTCTCTCTTTCTTTTGCTTTTACCCGGTTAGGGTTAGGGATACACAGGAATACACAGAGGTAACCTGCTCTGGTACCAATGTTAGGATCGATGTGAGTACCTTTCTGTGTAACCCGTAGATCCGAGTAGGTTCCTAGCCCTTCCGTAGATGCACCGCAGCTAGTGTCGCGGTGTAGAAGACGTCCAGCGCCGGCGAGATGAAGTCTAGTGACGTCGGCGGTGTCTGCGATGGGGAGACGGCGGTGGTTGGGGCACATCCGTCATTGGCAGCTCTTTAGATCGGTATTAGGGTTTCTGTAGGTGAGTGTGGCGGCTCCAGTGAACCTCATTATACGAGCCCTCACCCCCACCTTCCTTTTATGTGTGCTGTGCGACAGGGGCCCACCAACCGGATTAGGGTTGGGCTCCCCCGATCAGGGAGCAGAGACAAGGGCCCAATAGGCCGTTGGACCTATTGATGGAGATCAACTAACATTCTCCCGATACTTGAAAACAACGTAGTTTCCATATATAGCTCGAAGACTTCACCACTAGAAACTATACTTTCATGTTAGAGGAATTGGAATCTACCTAATAGACTATTTGGTTTAGAATTTTACGCTCCACAAATTCCCAAAGTTCACGTACAAGTCTATCTCAAATGTATAAAGTGGGAGATGCAAATTGATTCTATATATCATTATGCTATGTTTATACTTTGCAACTTATAGCACGCTCTTCGCTTCGCTCTCCTACAGCAGAAATGTAGCACACATAAGTATCTCTCTTATGTGGCCAATAACAGCATACAAATATATATATTCCACGTACAACCATATTAGATTGTAAGGATCAATCTATGTCTAAATTATGATTATTAGAATAAATTTCAATTCTAAGGATCCAAGCGGGCCTCACAATCCTGTATTATGGTCTCATCGTTCATAGTTTTAGGCTTTTAGCGTGAAGCTTCAGTGAAAGCTGTTCTGTGCGTACATTTCTCCTTTTTTTCACAACATAATGTAGATAGAATGTGTGCTCTAGCCTTTTATATATCAAACAAAAACATCAAAGTTGTAACGTTCTACGAAGTCAACACCCGCGATGTGATCAGCTGGACCTAGAGCCTACTCCTAGTAGATGTTGAGATGGAGGCTGGGACTAGTGTACACCGCCGTGTAGCGTTGGGGTGGCTTGAGGAATGCGCGTCTGCCGTGGGGCTGGCGTGCAAACGTCGGCGTGACCGGTGATATTATGAGCAAATTCGACGATACAGTTACAGGTACAGCTGCCGCTTCACCATCTAGAAGTCAACGGTACACTGAATTTGTGTGATGTGTACTCCGTATACGGTACTCCAACCCATGCAAATCTTCAGCAGTAACGAGCATTTAAGGTGTTCAGGTACCCATCAATCGGTACTGATCACATGGCGTACGTCGATATCCATGATTAGATCGATTAGCTGTGTTTCCAGTTGACTCTCTGTAGGAGCATCATCACCAGTTGACAGATCTTCTGCCAGATATTTCTAGGGACTGCATAAAAAGTTCCTCAGAGCACTGCTGTACACTGGATCCTTAATTCACCTCCAAACTACAGTACCATTGCACCGCACCAGCGCATGGCAAGGTCAACCTCAGCTAATTTAGATTATAGCCCCAGTCGCTTGATCCAAACGGGCCCTAAATCATGTTAACATTCTGCTCTCTCAACTTTCGGTGAATCTGAACTATACATATACGTCCTATTTGTTTGGGCTAGTTTGGCTTATAAGCCATGGCTGAAAGTAGTGTTGATTGGTTTGGTGTGAGAGAAAAATACTGTTCACTAGCTGATAAGCCGTACCTTATAAGCCAGATATGAACAAACGAACAGGCTGATAGTACACAACAAAGTTTCAGTTCTTCAGACTAGTACAGTGTTTCTCTATCAGTATTTGTTGAAGGGAGACAATGTGGCCAAACACAGAAATCGTGGCCGTCCAGTGTTCACAGGCACCAACGAAAAATATTCTCTGTTGGCATCTACCCATCTGAGCAATCAAATAGTAGTAAGATATTTTAAAGAAGTATAGCAAGAATCTTGATTTAAGATATTTTAAAGAAGTAGTATATCAAGAATCTTGATCACATAAAAAGGCACCAAACTTGAACTGCTCTGGGAAGGGCAGAGTATGATCTCCCAAGAACAACCAAACAATGGAAACCAAACACAAGACAAGACATTGTGTGTTCGGAGGCAAGGAACATAACACGGCCGAATTGGCAATACCCATCTGAATTAATATATTCGGAACATTGAAGAATTTATAGACCAGAAACGAAAGAATGTTGTCACTTATCACAGCTCAAGTGATGAGCATCAGTAGAGTACTACAATGAACTCCAATTTTAATAACTGACCGGCATACTGCTACTTCTGCACTACACCACTACAACCAGATATTTTGTTTTTGTTTTCTCTGAATCCTGAAGAAATCTGAACTATACACAGTTTGCGTTGCGCTGAATCCGTCCCTGGAGTCGCAGAGGATCTCAGAAGAAGGGAAGCCGGCGTCCTGCTCCATCTTGGCGAACATCGGCGACACGAGCTTGTTGCCAAAGAAGTCGGCGTCCCCGGCATCTGCAGGTCGTCGAGGTTGATGCCCGCGAGCCAGTCGTCGCCGCCAAGGTCGCCGAAGTCCTCCACCTCCTCCTTGGGCAGGATGGCGCCAGCGGGGCCGCCGCTGGTGCTGGACCCACCATGTCGTCGAGGGCCGGCAGCGAGGCCAGCTCCGGGAACGGGTCGTCGTCGATCTCCGACTCCGGCGTCCGCGTGTCGGAGTGCGAGTGCGACGCCTCCGATTCCATCTCCTTCTTCTCCTTCTGCTGCTGCATCTTCTCCCACTCGTTCTTCTTGTTGTACAGGCGGCACAGCACCCAGTCATCCAACTGCAGGAGAATCAATCGAATGGAACAGCACATCAGCATCTCGGTCGATTGAAGAATAGTAGGGGAATTGAAGAAGAAAATTCGACACAAGATTGCGACTTGCGAGCTGCCGGAGAAGACAAACAATAGGGGAATGAAGAAGAAAATTCGACGCCGCTTACCCTGAGCGTGGCGTTGCCGGAGCCGGACTTCTTGACCGCGCGGGCGCCGGCGTCGGCGAGGCGGTACTCGTGCATGATCCACTCGGTCTTGACCCCACGAGGAGGCTTGCCGTGGTAGAACACGAGCGCCTTCTTGATCCCGACCGTCCTGCCCCTGTGCTCCACGGGCTTGTCTGCGCCCGTGGCCTTCCAGTACCCGGACCCGGCGGAGCGGTTGGGTCGCGAGCCGTTGGGGTACTTGCGGTCCCGCGGCGTGAAGAAGTACCACTCGCGGCGGCCAAACAGGGCGCGCTCGGGAAGGTCCCAGGGGTCGAAGCGGTACAGGTCGACCTCGGCGATGATCGAGACCGGCGGGCGGCGCCCCGCGGCCCGCGCGCAGAGGTAGTTCGCCACCAGCTCCTCGTCCGTCGGGTGGAACCGGAACCCCGGCGGCAGGTTCAGCTCCGCCTCCGCGTCCCGGCGCTGCTGCTGCACCGTCGCCATCACCATTGGCTCGCTCGGTTCCTCTTGACTGTTCCTTCCTCGCTGCTCTGGTTGCTTCTTGCGGCGGTGCGGTTGTTGGCTGGCTGCTGCTGCGGGAGGTGAGGTGGTGGAGTGGAGTGGTGGTGATTCTTGGGGAGGGCGGGGAGTGGATGGGGAGGGGGATAAATAGAGGGGAGGAGGGGTCAAGGCGACGAAGGTTCGCGGGAGCGCGGGGGGTCAAAGGGAGGGGGCGAGGAGGTGGGATTGGGGGCGGCGGCGGCCAGGGGAAGGGGACGAACGGGGAAGGGGCAGGGGTCGCGCGATGGTTGGGGGTAGTGGTCGGCCGCTTGCCGCTTACAGTGGATGCTGACGTCGACGTCGACAGGTTGACGGCTGAGAGAGAACCAACCATGGGCACCGTTGGATGCCAGGAAGCGGCCGCTGTGCTTCACTTTCCTTTGTCTTTTCTTGCTTTTATTTATTTATTTACTCCTCCTTATGGAATACGACTAATGGACAGCTATGTTTGTCTCCGAGAATACAGTTGGGCATCTCTCAAATTTGAGCATCGGAGTTTTCTCAAAGATCAAGATAGGATTTACTCCAAGCAAATGTAACGATTAGGAATTGGTACGCTAATTTCGAGAGTGTACTCACTCCGCTTTTTCTAATATAATATACGTTTATTTAGGACGAGTTTATTGGCTTAAACGAACTAGTTATAGTTAGTGTGTTCTAATCTCACATTTTTTATGGTGACTGGAGACAAAAAGAAGTCTCTACATGAATATACTGTATTAGAACTACAGTGCAAATTACTACAGGTATAGATTATATAGCAAGCATTCACACCGACGACAACACAACACACAAAAGACGAGGGCAAAAACTAAACACCACAAACAAAGATGGGAGGAAAATATAAGACTAAATCATTTTTCTATAGAATTTTGTCAAAACTGGTTGTTGGATTATAAGAATGTTCCCCTAAAATCAATCGATTTTTTACCACGTGGCAAGTGCGGATAGCACCTCTCAAACAAAAAAAAGCCATTCATTTTAGATCTCGTTCTCATAATTCTTGTAGAAGATCTAAATAGGGTCTTAATTAGGACAAAAATAAATGATAAAGTACTCGTGACCATTTACTTAGTAGTTAGTACATACTCCATATAGGAGCAATAATGCTGGTTTAAAATTTTACAGTCCAAGAAAAATATAGTCGTGAGCAACTCCAAGAGCTTATCTATATCCTTTCTTATCGATAGAAGTAAAAGATTTTAATGAAAAAATACCATCCAACAATTTTTTGGGGGTAAAGTACACTTTTCAACCTCCAACTTGCACTGAAGTTCGATTTTCAACCTTCAACTATGAAATCGGGTAACAAACACCCTCCAACTATTAAAACCGGACAAATTTGGTCCTCGGCTGATTTCAAAAGCGGTTTTCTATTTTCGGGAGACGCCGAAATTTTATATTATTTTTTGAGCCTCTTAACGTCCTCAAATGAAAAAAACTCAAAACTACAAAGTTGTACCTCTTATCTTCATTTGACTCCATAAAAAAATATTATTTTTCTAATGCAGCGAGCGCTATTATGATGCTGAAATTTTATATTATTTTTTGAGCAACTTAACGTCCTCAAATTAAAAAACTTAAAACTAGAAAGTTGTAGATATCATCGAGATCTATAGTTTTCATATAAAAATCATCTTCATCCGACGTCGTATTGAAGAGTTATGATTTTTTCGAAAGTTGTTTTGTCGCGTGAGAAGACTCATCTTTATCCTAACTTGTTAGACGAACCTTTGAAAGGCTTCATAGTGAACTCTGCCGAGCTTCCTTGGTAGTGGGTCAAGAGACTGATCACCTCGGGCGAAAGGGTAAATCACGACTCACAGTGAAAGTGCACAATCTCTGCAGAGTGTAAAACTGGTATATCAGTCGTGCTCACGGTCACGAGCGGCTTTGGAACATTTATGGAATAGATGATGACCACAGATGATACTGATGATAAAAATGATCACTAATGATTATTGTTTATGCTATTCATTATTCATGTTTACCTGATTATGTGTTTATATGGGTTTGTGATAAACTTGTTGCTACTCCTGTGCTAAAATTATGATAATTAAAAGCTAATCGTAGTTAAACCAGTGTCAGCCTTTTGAGCCTCATGAACCACATGTTATATTTATTGAGTACGATATGTATTTACGCTTGCTTTATTTTTTCACATATTTAGAAAAAATCCTGGATGGGTACCAAATTGCTAGAGTTTGGAGGAATTAGGTTTGTGATCAATCAGTCAATTGTCCCTGTGGCATTGGAGTCTTCACCTAAAGATCGGAGTTGTCTTTCCGCTATCTATACTCTGATGTTGTATTCTTTATACTAATACGCTATGTGATAAGCATTGTCTTATGATATTACCCTTATTTGTAGCTATATATGAGATTCGACTTCCTGGGTTCACATATGGTGTGTATCTGGTTTTATTCTTCAAACCGGGTGCTACATTAGTTCTCCAAATTTTGAATTTCCCGCTACTCAAAGATAAAGAACCGAATTAACTCTCTAGTGTACGAATAAGATATAGAAAAAATATTGGACGATGAAAAGATATAGAGGATAATTTATCTTTAATGATTCATGATCTAGAGGATGAACTCTTGGAGATGATGCTCTAACACTCCTCTCATGTGCAGTCACACTTTTGTAGAGAAAAAAATGAGTCTCCGAAAATCAGCGTCATTGCAATTTCACGACCTGAGGCAAGGCATTGACCGGAGGCCAAAAGGATAAGCATCCATAGACTTGGGTCGCACGTACGGAGTACTCCGTATAACCCGATTACCCAACGACGACGTCCAAAAAAAAAAAAACTAATCCGTCGAATGTGAGGTGAGCCTGCATTACGGCCACGTGCGGGCGCAGAGCACGAGCGTTCATCGACATGACGCCCCCCTGTGAACAGGTCTCGCGGCGCATGGTTCTCCGAACCTAACGGCGCCACGTCGCCGTCAACGGGATCAGATCATCAGAAAAAGAAAAAGGTGCGAAGGACGGGTACGGTGACGTCAGTGCCGACTTCATCTCGCGCCTTTTGCTGTTGGCATCAGTGGGTACGGCAGCGCAGCGCGAGGAGGTTCCTCTGCAGCCGTGCAACAAAAAGGATGACTTTTCTCTAGTCTAGACGCATATATATGAATAAATAATAACAAACAAATTAAGTAACCCTAGGATTTATTCGGATTCATTAGCACTAAAAATTAGTCACCCTGCCAACGAGATCCTCGTTCATTGGTAAGCCGGCATGCAAATTTCCGAACGGTGTGATGTGGTCCAAGGGTTTGCTGGTTTTAGTATAAAATAAAACTGCATTGTAGTGGAATTTTAATGAAAAATATAGTCGTGAGCAACTCCAAGAGCTTATCTATATCCTTTCTTATAGGTAGAAGTAGAGATTTTAATGAAAAAATACCGTCCAACAATTTTTTTGGGTAAAGTACACTTTTCAACCTCCAACTTGCACTGAAGTTCGATTTTCAACCTTCAACTATGAAATCGGGTAACAACCACACCTCTCAACTATCAAGCCGGACAAATTTGATTCCTCATTTGATTTCAAATGAAAAGCGGTTTTCAATTTTTGAGGAGCGAAATTTTATATTATTTTTGAGCCTCTTGCGTCCTCAAATGAAAAAAAAACTCAAAACTATAAAGTTGTAGATCTCATTGAGAGCTACAACTTTAATATAAAAAATATCTTCATTTGACTCCATGAAAGTTATATTATTTTTCTAAAGTTGTTTTGTCGCGAGAAGATTTTCAATTTTTGAAAAATCATAACTCTTCAATATTAAAACATCGGATGAAGATGATTTTATATAAAAATCTATATATCTATAAATGATATCTACAACTTTCTAGTTTTAAGTTTTTTAATATGGGGACGTTAAGTTGCTCAAAAAATAATATAAATTTTTCAATATAATAGCGCTTACTTCGCATTAGAAAAATAATATATTTTTTGTATGGAGTCAAATGAAGATACTTTTTACACCAAAGTTGTAGCTCTCAATGAGATCTACAACTTTGTAGTTTTGAGGTTTTTTATTTGAGGACGTTAAGAGGCTCAAAAAAATAATATAAAATTTTGGCGCCTCCTGAAAATAGAAAATCATTTTTGAAACCAGCCGAGGACCAAATTTGTCTGGTTTTGATAGTTGGAGGGTGTTTGTTACCCGGTTTCATAGTTGAAGGTTGAAAATCAAACTTCAGTGTGTTGTTGGAGGTTGGAAAGTATACTTTACCCAAATATTTTTAGTTAGTTCTCCAAATTTCGAATTTCCCGCTACTCAAAGATAGAGAACCGAATTAACTCTCTAGTGTACGAATAAGATATAGAAAAACTATTGGACGATGAAAAGATATAGAGGATAATTTATCTTTAATGATTCATGATCCAGAGGATGAGCTCTCAGAGATGATGCTCTAACACTCCTCTCATGTGCAGTCACACTTTTGTAGAAAACAAAAATGAGTCTCCGAAAATCAGCGTCATTGCAATTTTGACGACCTGAGGCAAGGCATTGACCGGAGGCCAAAAGGATAAGCATCCATGAGTACTCCGTATACCCCGATTACCCAACGACGACGTCAACAGCAGCAACAACAAAAAAAAAACTAATCCGTCGAATGTGAGGTGAAGCCTGCGTTACGCCCACGTGCGGCCGCAGAGCACGAGCGTTCATCGACATGACGCCCCCCTGTGAACAGGTCTCGCGGCGCATGGTTCTCCGAACCTAACGGCGCCACGTCGCCGTCAACGGGATCAGATCATCAGAAAAAGAAAAAGGTGCGAAGGACGGGTACGGTGACGTCAGTGCCGACTTCATCTCGCGCCTTTTGCTGTTGGCATCAGTGGGTACGGCAGCGCAGCGCGAGGAGGTTCCTCTGCAGCCGTGCAACAAAAAGGATGACTTTTCTCTAGTCTAGACGCATATATATGAATAAATAATAACAAACAAATTAAGTAACCCTAGGATTTATTCGGATTCATTAGCACTAAAAATTAGTCACCCTGCCAACGAGATCCTCGTTCATTGGTAAACCGGCATGCAAATTTCCGAACGGTGTGATGTGATCAAAGGGTTTGCTGGTTTTAGTATAAAATAAAACCGCATTGTAGTGGAATTTGCTTGAAAGCTGACTAAACTGAATATATTGGAAACCAAAGTTTATTATCCCCAAGGTAGTAGAGTGAAAGAAACAAGAATTTATAGAAATAATTAGTCAATAACAAACCAAAACATTTTTAAAAAAATCTAGTATTTTTTTTACGTAAATCATGGGATCCAACTAACCTCTTAGGCTTACTTTTTTTTTAAAAAAAAAGAAAACTCTTAGGGAATCTTGTTATGAGTTATTAAGTCTCAACACTTTTTTTTGTTACAAAATATAGAAAAAATCTGTGTTTGGTGGAAAGTGATTGAAGGAGCCCAAAATTGGGGTCCCAAGGTCCACTAGGGTCCCGTCCCGTTTGGATCGGATTCTAAAATTCAAATTCTTGATAAAAATATTCTCATATGTTTTTTTGGATTTACGTGCTTGTGTGATAGAATCCTCTAGGATTCTGATGCATTTGGATGAGATCCCAAGATTTTGGACATCTAGATTATTAGGTCGAGAGATTCTAATAATCTGGATTCTAGATATGCATTGTAGAATCCAGATTCTAGATAAGAAAAATCCTACCCGTTTGGATTGTGGATTCTAGTCGGAGATCCTAGCTATTTGAAGCCTTGTGTTCTCAAAAATACCCTCAAACATTTCGTCCCTTTTAGGCCTTAGAATCCTATGGGATCCAAACGCTACCAAGGTTGGACACATGGAATGGACCGAGGGTGTACACGTACCGCGGCGGTCGTCCCTATTAGGCCTTATTTGGATAGATGGAGTAAAATTAAACCAAGTTTTATTCCATTTTACTCCAACACACGTAGATGCAATTTTTTTTGGATTTTGGCTCTGTAGCACTTTTGTTTGTATTTGGCAATTAGTGTCTAATTATGGACTAATTAGGTTCGAAAGTTTCGTCTCACGATTTCTTACTCAACTGTGCAATTAGTTTTTTTTCGTCTACATTTAGTACTCCATGCATGTGCCGCAAGATTCGATGTGATGGGTACTGCGCAAAATTTTTTGGGAACTAAACAGGCCCTTAGCCCGTGTTTAGTTGTGTGGAAAGTTGGAATTTGGCTACTGTAGCACTTTCGTTTTTATTTGGCAATTAGTGTTCAATCATGGACTAATTAGGCTCAAAATGTTCGTCTCGCAATTTCCCACCAAACTGTGTAATTAGTTTTTTTTTCATCTACATTTAATGCTTCATGCATGTATCGCAAGATTCGATGTGATGGAACTGTAGCACTTTTTTGAAATTTTTTTTGCAACTAAACACGGGCTTAATCAATTTCCGGCAGTTTCCCTGCCGGTCCCTTGTCTGCCGTGCGCCCGTACCAAGGGGGTCGCCCGTTCCGTGGAGCGGAAGGCTGAGCGCGCAGGTGCAGGTGCAGGTGCAGGTGCAGCGTACCACAACGCCCGCCCGCCACAGTCGTCAAGAGTCAGAGCGCAACGACCCCACGCCTGCGGCAGCAGTTGGGCAGCCGGGCCGGGGCCGGGGCCGGGGACGTCCCGAACGAACGCAGCACGTGCTGAAAAGGTTTTGAAAAAGCGCTAGCCACCTACTACGCCGCCCAGCTTGTTGGGTTCGTCGGGCCTTGCGAACGACCGATGGCTTTGGATCGCACACGCGGCCGCGCCAGCTTGATTGCTCGTTTCTCCTGTTGACACTTGCTTGGATCGGCAATCGCGCGCGTGCATGCAGGCATGGTCGTATTAGTATTTGCTTGCTGATGTTGCCCTGTCATCAGCCGATACCCGGGTGCTTGCTCATCACCCTGTATCGATCCGGCCATCTCCTACCGATATTTTGGATGCCCATTCCTGTCCTGCCACGCGGCGGCCCATCGGTGGCCTACCGTACCATTTTGCAGGATATGCATGCCGTTCATATGCCCTTTCCACTTTGGACGCGACTCAACACAGAGGACAAGACCCCCCCTTCCCAGTTGCTTCTAACTGCGGGGCCGCCAGCTGCCGGTGCATTGCGCCGCACCAGGCAACGTACCGTACGCGAGGAGGATGTGCCTGCTGCTGATACTCATGGTGGAGCCAAGATTTGAAACTTAGATATTCCCACTTCCACGTCACAAAAAATGTCCATTTCATCTTGCGCAAAAAAAAAAGATCCAATTCATAGTTTTAAAATATAATTAGAGTATAGTACATTATCGATAATTAATGTCACAAAACAGTGGAATCACAAATTATTCAGCTAATCGGCACTGTAAAACAGTAAACTCTAGAGAACAGAAAATAAAATTGAAGAACCAGTGATCAGTGGACAATGGAGGCCTGGAGCCCAGTGCCTGGAGTCCTGGTCAGGTCTCAGGTGATCAGGTCTTGCCGCCGGCCTAGGATCTAGCCACTGGCAGCTGCGGTGTGGGCGCGTGGCTCGCCGCCCCTGGCCCTGGCCGGTCTGCCCTGCCACCAGGCGCCCTGCCCCGACCGCTAGCTGCTGCCGCGCACACGCTGGCTGGCTGGCAGCGGTGCTGCCTTGCTCGGCCGCCGCCGCCTGCCACAGCGGCACCACGCACGTGTGTCTGATTGGCCGACCTCATGCAGCCAATTCCGAACTCTGCTGACGTTTCGGATCCGGCAGCTTGTTGCTGGGATGATGCTGAGTGCGTGCCCCCTGTCACGACCTCAAGCTCTCCATTGCCTTTCTCCCTGTGGAGATTGATGGCTCTGATGGGGCGCTTCTATCGCCGGGTTGTGGCCCAGATGCCATCCAGCTTTCCGCCACCGCCACGACATATTCCCGGAAATACAGGGGAATACCCTTAAAATCCACCCATGCTGATACTGTTAGTGTCAATGCATGCCGCTCAGCCTGCTGTTGTACCCTGCGGTACGACGGCTGTCAGAAACATTTGAGATTATTATACGACCCATAAAAAGAGTCGCTATGAGACTTGTGCCGATTAAGCTTTTTTAAGTTTGACTAGGTTTAGAGAAAATATTAGCAATATTGTATCTCCAAATAAATATGTTATAAAAATATGTTCAACGATCTATGATAAAAGTGTTTCACTTCTCGAGAAACAAGAATGACATTTTTCATGAGACGGAGTGAGTACTTCAATATAAATCATGTCATATGTAGTATACTCCTTCCATCCCAAACAAGTATCATTCTCACTTACCAATAAATTAAATATTTTTAATTTTGACCAAATATATAGGAAGATATTATTATTTTTGGTACATAATTAATATTATTAGATGAGTCGTTAAATATATTTATAATAAACTTATTTAAAGATATAAATGTTGCTAATATTTCGTGTAAACCTAGTCAAACTTAAGACTCTCTTCTCTCTCATGATATTTTTAATATTAGATGTGTCATTCTCACTAATATCTCTAATATATTAGATGTGTCATTGTCACTAATATTTTTAATATTTTTTGGTTATTGTGCTTCAGCTTGCTATAAACTTACAACCTGCCTCTCTTCTTTCTCTTTTTTCTCTTCCACCTCCATACAACCTGCTAAAAGCCTCTTGTACTTGGGGTATGATTGGTTCGCTTCCAAAATTTATCACACCAATGATTCGGCAAGCTATCATTTTGTTACGGTGCATGGGAGGAACCACCGGTTCCTCGCTGGGAAAATATTTACCGCAGCTATTAATTAAGAAAATTAATTAATTGTGCTTAAGGGCTGTTTAGTACTTATCCTCTCCTATACAGAATCCCTAACTCCCTGAAACATCCACGAACGGGAGTCGCTCTGCCTGCCTTCTTGAATGATTAAGTTGAAGGGACAAAAGAATTTGCGACCGACCACAGCCTATTGCTTCAGTCGACGTCGCGGCGGCGGCTGCAAGCTTGTCGTCCTTCACGCGGCTGCAAGCTTCTCGTTGAAGAAGACGTCGACCTTGCCGCCGTCCTCCATTTCCTCGCACATGGGCATGACGCCAACGGCCATCTTCTTTCCGCCGCCATGGGCACGGCGCCGCCCGTGGCGCCTCGGCTTGCTGATGGACGCGAGCGCCGTGGTCGCTCGGGCAGCCAATGCGGCCATGTCGTCGGTCGAGAGCGGCCTGTCGAGCATGGCCGCTGGGAGCACGAAGTATATCTGCCCCGGCCGCAGCACCCCGCGCCGGTGGCCAGCGTCGGCGAGCGATCGTTGAAGTATAGCGCGTCGGAGTTGCACACGAAGAACGACGACGCCGCGTCATCGCCGCTCCGGCCGAGCAAGTACGAGATTCAGACAAGCAACTCCTAAGACGTCAAAATACTGTTATACCCCCTCTAAATTTAGTTAGAAACCAGTTTTGGGTCCATGTATTTTTTTTTCCGGCCTACAACTTAAGTTCCTCCTATCTGATTTTTTCTATTTTTAAACCATCCGATTTAACGTAACGGAGGACTTCCACTGTTTCCAAGCACGGTAAGATTTCACTTTGGTTTGCTAAAAAAACATTTGCCAAACTTTCACATTTGGCTTGCCAAATCTATAGCAATATTTTTACTCAACTTTTAGCTTGTCAAATTTTAGATGTCATCCAAGCACCCTTGCTCTTACACGGGCTAACTCATTTGGCCCAGTCACCGGAGACTCTGCAATTGGCTTTGGGCCTCCGCTTTTGCCGTACAGGTTCCGTCCTCTAGGTGTTCTTCTTCCATGGAGCCAACCGGCTTGTCAGTGACAGAAGAGCTAGCACTTTGGTGCGGACTGCAGTGATGGCGCTACAGGACAAGATGTTCCAACCAGCAGGGCGATGGCAGTACGTACCTGGAACAGGCATGAGCGGAATGTTAATAATTCCGCTCTTCCGTGCCGGGCTGCCGGCGTCCTATGTGATAGTATGAGACATTCTACCTGTCTCAGTTGGTACCAGAATGGAATTTACGTGATTGTGTTTATACGTGGACGTGGTATCGATAGATAACTGCTAAGAAATATCATATTCTATTTATGCTACTAAATTAAAATAAGAGCGAAGTTTCTATTTTTCTTTATCACTAGTAGAAAACAGACATTTTGTCTCGGCACCATTTTCGGAGTTACTCCCGGCATTTTTTGAACCCGGGAGTGAAGGAGATTTAATCCCGACTATACCCTCAAGCCGGGAGTAAAGGTCGCTGCCCAACGTTGCTGGCTCGGCAGGCAAACCTTTAGTCCCAGTTAGAGACTATAACTGGGACTAAAGATCGACATTTAGTCCCGGCTAGAGCCACTAGCCGGGACTAAAAGTTTAGTCCCGGCTGGAGGCTTTAGACAGGAATAAATATCGCTCTTTGTTCCTGGTTATAACCTCTAACCGGGAATAAAGCTTCCGCCAGTAGTTATTAAAAAACAAATAGTTTTAGTTTATTAGTTTCATTTATATTCTTTTCTTAAGTATACTTTGATTTTTAGAGTCTTTTGTTGAAAAAATAGTTTTAGATTTTAAGGGGAAAATTATAATTTTCACACATAAGTTTTTAAGTTTTATTTTACCGTATTTCAACGCAAAATTCTAGTGTTTTCAATCTATAATTCACTGTATTTCGTCTCACGCGGCACAAAGAAAAATGTAATAATAAAAATAATTATCAGAAAAACCTAAGATCTTGTGTGGGCCCATATTTTGGGGGTAAATGATTGCCAAAAAAATTTCAAGCCATTTCTACATAGGCGGAGTCAACGTGCTTCACAGAGATATATAGGACCTTTCGTCGAACCCTATCTATACACTTAAGTTCTCTAGGATTCTGAGGTCCATGTGCTTTCCATTACCGGATTGGTCTTAAACTTTTTCTCAAGACTGCAAATGCCCTGTGTGAGGCCACCGCCAAATTTGAGATTTTTCTGAGCTGGTTTGGTGCTTTTTGCACTTTAATTGAATTTCCGCGCGAATTCACCGATTAATTATACGTTGAACTGAGTCCACCCAAAAAGATCTGGAATGGTGCCAAACTTTGCCAAATGGTCTCTTGTGCCCTAGGTGACAAATCTCTGTGGAGGTCGACGCAAAATTCTAGTGTTTTCAATCTATAATTCACCGTATTTCGTCTCACGTGGTACAAAGAAAAATGTAATAATAAAAATAATTATCAGAAAAACCTAAGATATTGTGTAGGCCCATATTTTCGGGGTAAATGACTACCAAAAAAATTTCAAGCCATTTCGACATAGGCAGAGTCGACGCGCTTCACAGAGGTATATAGAACCTTTCGTCGAACCCTATCTATACACCTAGGTTCTTTGGGATTCTGAGGTTCATGTGCTTTCCAGTGCCGGATTGGTCTCAAACTTTTTCTCAAGAATGCAAATGCCCTGTGTGAGGCCACCGCCAAGTTTGAGATTTTTCTGAGCTGGTTTGGTGCTTTTTGCACTTTAATTGAATTTCCGCGCGAATTCACCGATTAGTTATACAATTATTGATGAAGAACTTAAAGATTTACATTAAAATGATGTGAAAACAAATTTTCTGTCGAAAACCAATAGATTTAATGATTTTAATTAAAGTCTATATTTTTGCATTAACGAAAATAGTGATTATTAGTTGCATTATGTTCAATATTTATAATTAAAAAGACAATAGTTTAGGTCACATATTTTTCTTGTGTGCAGTAAATCAAAATAAATTTTATTACTTTTTAAAAAAAATATTATGCCTAGTATTTAATTTACTAAGCAAATAATAAGAATTTAACATTTAAATAAAAATAAATATATATAATACACTAACCAACCAAAAAATCAAGCGTGAAGTGAATTTTCCGGCCTTTAGTCCCGGCTTGATCACGGCCGGGGACGAAAGGTGGGGCTGACATTGGCCCGCCAAAATTACCTTTAGTCCCATTTGGTTATTGGAGCCGGGACTAAAGGTGGACCTTTAGTCCTATTGGTGAGTTGGAGCGAGACTAAAGGTGACCTTTAGTCCGAAGGCAAGTGTTAGGAGCCGGGACTAAAGATCCCTCTCCTATATACGCCAGCTCCCTTCTCTTCCTCCTCTCACTTCTCGTCTTCGACTTCATCGTCATCAGCGAGCCGCGCCGCCGCCAACCGCCGCCGATTCGGCTCCCCGTCACCAGATCGTGGATCCCGACCACCCCGACGCCGCCCTCCTCGCTGGAGGAGCCCCCAACACCGCGCCCGTCACCGGAGGAGCCCCCAAGACGACGCCCCACGCGCGCCACCTCTCACCGCGGCCCCCACGCCGGCCTGCACGCGCCACCGGCCTCCCCACTGACGGCGCCCCCCCGCAGGCACTCCATGACGCCGGCGCGCGCCTCCCCACCGACGACGCCCCCCACGGGCACTCCACGACGCCCACGCGCCGCCTCTCGCCCGCATCTACACGACGCTCCGTGCGCGCCGCCTCTCACCGCGGCCCACGCCGGCCTCCACGCGCCACTGGCCTCCCCACCGACGGTGGCCCCCCGCGGGCACACTCCACGCGATGTTCAAGGCCGCCTCCCAGCCACCGACGCTAGCTGACCGCCCATGCAGCACCACCCACCCCCGACCATCAATAAGTATATAATTATTTATAAATTTTATTTTTTATATATATGAAATGTATATGGAAGTATATGAAATTATATCTATGAAATGTATAAATTTATGTTATATATAATGTTATATATAATACTAAATTTCATTTTATATGTATGAAATTATATGTATGAAATGTATAAATTTACAAGTATAATACTAATTAAATTTCATTTTATATGTATGAAATTATAATAATGGGTTATATATATATATATGAAATGTATAAATTTATATTTATATCTATGAAATGTGTATGAAATTATATGGCTAAACCCTAAACCACCCTATATATATGTAATCCATTAAAATTATATATATGACATGTATAATTTACTTAGGAAAAAATCTATTGTGGAGTATGTAAAAAATTATATATCTATGAAATGTGTATGAAATGTCTATGAAACCCTAATTGCATAATTATTGTTTTATAATTGTTTAGGCTCTCTATGGCCGACCCAAGAGACGATGACCTGGAGGCGGAAATGATGGATATTATCAACGCCGGCACTGAACATTGTGCCGATGTTGATAATGACCAGCAGGAAGACGACGGGAGTCAATACTTGAATCTCGATCATATTGTTGAGCAGGAAGTTGTTCATGAAGATAATTCCGGCGAGGTATATATTTCTCAATATCCAACTCTCATTTATTTATTATGCATACATGTAACCCACTGGATCGACCTTCGTTTTATAATACTTATTGTGTTTCTATGCGTACATAGCCGTCTGGATCGACGACGATGACGGGGAACACAAAGAATGTTCGAGGGGCCAAAAAGCCGTTGGAAGGCCGCTACATCATCTCAGAATTCAACATGGCTACAGGCGAACCACTAGGACAATATGCATAGAAATTCGTGTACCACTATGGGTACCTTGTAAGGAACAAGCTCCCGATCAATGCCCGTGAATGGAAAAAAAATAACAATGCTCCTCATATTAGTTATGTCTCTGATAAGGACAAGGAGCTGATTTGGCAAGATGTTCTTGCACATTTCACGCTCCAAACAGATAATTATCATGAAGACATCACCCACGAAAGGTTGACGGAGCGAGTTAGGCACTGGACAATGAAGAAGATGGCCACCCAATTCCAATCTTAGAAGAAGCAGCTATACAAATCATACGTCAAGAAGAACAAGACTCCAAATTAGAACGATAAGGGCCCAATCGAAGGCAAGGCCCTCATCGGGAGGAATTTATACAAGACAAGACATCGAAGAGGTGCGGAATTCAAGAGAAGGAACCAAGAGAATTTCAGACAAAAGCAATACCACCATAACATAGGATCAGGTGGCTACGCGACTTCCGTTCCCAAGTGGCAAAAAATGGAAGCAGACCTTATTGCCAAGGGGGTCGTACCTAAATCAGCACCGTGGCCTGAACGCACAAAGCGTTGGTTTTTAGGTCATGGGGGAGGATTGGACCTAGTCATCGGGAAGCTCGTCCATGGCACAAAACTCGAAAGAGCAACAGAAATGTTGATTCAAATTCTAAAAGCTAGAGATAGTGGACTATTCCGGCCCAACAGAGAGAAAGATGAACTGACATATTCCATCGGGACTGCTGAGCATTGTGGACAAACTAGAGGCAAAGGGGCCATTCCGTGGGTGCAAGGTTTCCCTGAATGGATCGATTTGTACAGAAGCCGCCAGAGATGGAAGGATGAGGAGGCAGAGAGGATCCGCATCTTGCAGCAATATGTTATTCAGTCATGGGAAGCGGTGCTTGAATCACAAAGGCGAGAAAAAGAAATGCAAGCGAAAATGCAAGAGGAAGTCGCAAGGCAAGTGCAAATACAATTGAGTGCCCACAGGATTACAACAGCTCCGGGAATCAACATTAGCTCCGATCAGTTGAGAAGCAGTTGTGCTTCTACGGAGCTGCCTGATGCCATAAAAGATGCAGAGCTGCGCTTCCCCATGGATGACGTCACTTAACCTTTTACATCATGTGAGCTACACATTCCAAAAGATAATGGCACAGTGAAGGTGGATATTGGTGTTGTAAACCCTATCGACCGTATTTCAAGACACCAAGAATCCATGGGGCAAGAGTACCAATTTGGATATGCTACCGTCCTGTGGATAAAGCTATTGAAGGTTTTAGCGATGTGCCTCTTGACATTCATGGAGGTGATGGGGAGAAGACCGTGGGAGAAGTAGAGAAGTCATTCATTGCATGGCGCAAGCGCTACATCAATATTCAGAAGCCGTTGCCGCACAATAGGTACGGATGAAAGTGAACGAAACAATTTTTTATTAATTTTATATTGCCTCTTAAATAACAATTGACTCATTGTCTTACATCGCACGACACAAAGCAGGCCTCCCCAACCTAAGTCCAATAGTACAATCACTGCAGACAAGCATAGTGCTCCCAAGGGCGGTTATGATGGGGTAGAAGACACGTTGCATCCCCACCATCTCCAAGACGGTCTCCACCCGCCGCCATCGCTTGCCTCAAGCGTGCTCCCAACGCCTCAAGGTCTCAACGCTGTTCCCCACCTCCTCCCATGAACCGTGGAAGATGGCTACAAACAAATAAGCATATCGCCTTGCATTGCTAAGACGACCAAGAAGGCCCCCGTGAAACCAAGGCCAATTCCACAGAAATTGCCTGGTGAAATGAGTAAAGAGGAGTTAGATGATGCGGTTAAAAAAACCGTCGAAGCATTCTTCTCAGGCATAGGGAAGAGGAAGTAGCAGGAGCAGAAGCACTTCCACCTACCTCCAGCTAAACTAAGGCGGATGGTGGAAGCTGAGCAGAAAAAGAGGCGGCAAGCTCGTAAGCCCTTGCCACCATCAGACTTTGACCGCACTATTAGCAAGATAATCAAGAAAGCTGCTAAAGCAGGGAAAACTGTTGCACAACTCGGAGAACAAGAATTGCAATCAGTCCCTCCTCTAGTTATTGCTAATGAATATGGTTCAAACATAGATATGCTGGATATGATGGAAATACCTGCTGATAAAGAAGTGGATATGGAGGAACTTGCTAACTTTTATGCTATGAGAGGTATTGACCTTGGCGATTTCCTCTTTAAAAGTGCGCTGGTAGCGGATGAATGACAGAAATATGAGCATGGCAGGAGTCTATGGAATCCTAAGACCATCAATGAACTAGGTACACAATTGTTCAAGCTAAACACCTTGTACCTCAACGCGTGTCACCGGAACAAGTTCTATATTTCTGTCAGAATCAAAGACGACCATTGGTTCCGTGGCGATGACGTTATGTACATTGAGTTAGCTGAATTACACCAACTAGTCCACCGGAACTCTCTCGACAAGACTCTCATCAGCTGCTATTGTCTGTAAGTGATTCTTTCTACTAATTAATAATAAGTCACTACGTACGTACATGTTTGTGTTTATTATCCTCACTCTATATATATGATGCAGGTTTGAGATGGGAGAGTGCAAAAAGAGAGGGTGTACTGATATTGGTTTCATTGATCCACATATCGTATTCAAAAACCCTAAACCCCAACCAACATGGAAAGCAGAAACTGAGGCCAATATCAAGATGTTCTTAGAGAAGCAACGTGATAAGAAATGTATACTCTTCCCCTACAACTTCAGGTAAGTGTTCATAATGTCGACGATAGTGTATCCATATATATATGTTCACTGTACCTATTAGCTAATTAATGAGTGTTAATGGACATGGCAGTGAACACTGGATATTGATGGAACTCAATCTGGAGAAAGGTCATCTAAGCATCTGGGACTCGATGAGAAAAGAGCAAAAAGAGTTCCAAGAGATGATAGATATTATTTAGAGGTAATTGTAGTCTCACTAGCAAAACTATTCTAGTCTCTCTGCATGCAAATTAATGGTCCAAATATTTTTTATGTTATTTGGTAGTTGTTGGGAAAAGGTCTGTCAGGAACACTATATGAAACGCAAAGTGCCACTGAAAGTAGTGCTATACAAAGTAAGTACTATATACCTACCTTAGTTCAATTTCCCTATGCTCGGATGATGACGAATCTTTTTCTCATAAAGTGGGTTCTGCGGCAGCCCCAGGAGACCAATCTCTGTGGATACTATGTTTGCGAGTTCATGAGAGTGTGCTAAAAAAGAACTAGTCTAGAGGAAAAAAGGGTAAGTGTACACATATATATATTCTTCATACACATATATATATATTCATGATAGATACAATTTATTTATCATTATTCTTGATACACATATATATATATATACTAATATACTTTTTCTTTATCTCATATCTCAAATTGAAGACTCGTTGGTTGAAGGAAAAAACCCTGGACACACACCATCTCAAAGCAATCCAAGAGACAATAGGTGAATTTCTGAATGATCAGGTCTTAACTCCCTGCGGCGAGTTTTACTATGACCCAAATATGTGATGATGAAAGCCAAATTTCATATTGATCCAAAGAACATGTGATGATGAAATGTACAATTAATGCAAACTTTACATGTGATGATGAAATGTAATATTATGTTTTAGTTTACTTTTACTTGTGTTGCTTGCGTACATTGATCGAGCAAAAACTTTACAGTACGCGCGCGTATACGTATATTACTTTGCAGCGAATAATGCATATTCGAAAACCAAATTAAAACAAAAAAGAATCATCAATTGAAATAAGCAGGAAAAGAAAAAAAAAGACCATTTAGTCCCAGTTGGTAATACCAACCGGGAATAAAGGGGCCAGCCCAGGCGCTGGCGTGGCTACCTTTTTAGTCCCTGTTGGTATCATCAACCGGGACTAAAGGTCCACTTCTATTCCTGGCTACTAACCCTTTATTCCCGAACTCCTATTCCCGGCTGCGTAACTGGGAATAAAGCACTACTACAGAATGGACTTGTTGTCCCGGACGATAACGGCCTTTAGTCCCAGTTACCGCGCCGGGACAACGATCCTGGGACTAAAGGTGCCACCTTTAGTCCCGGGTCATCGAGCCGGGACTAAAGGCCCTCCAGCCGAGCAAACGTGGCCGCACCCTTTAGTCCCGGTTGGTAACCCCAACCGAGACTAAAGGTTTCTTTTCTTTTCCTTTTTTTTGTTTAATTTGTTTTCAGTTCAGTTACACGTATTTGTTTAATATATAATATGTTTTTATGTACATATTCTACGCTGCTAATATAAATACACGCATGCATATAATTACATCAAATTCTCATCTCAAGCATTATTATATTCGAATAAAGTATGAACCTATATATATTATAGATATATATATATATATGTATATACACAACACTTTCATAATCTTGTTCTCGAAAATAACGATATCAATAAACATTTAATTTACACCATTTATTCCTTAGGATCAAAGTAGAACTCGCCATTGGGATTTAGCACTTTTTCTAGAAGAAATTCTGCAATTGACTCTTGAACTGCTTTTAGATGGTCTTTTTGCATGACCCTTCGTTTCAACCATTCAGTCTTGCATTTGAAATAAAAGGAAAAGTATTAATACATATATATATATATATTCATTTAAAAATAAATAAAAAATTGATATATACATACTCTGAGGACATCTTTAGGAGTTCTTCTTATGTGCGCAGTGATAAATTCACAAACGTAGTATCCACACAAGTTATTACCTGGTTGCTGCCGCAAACACCACTATACGAGAAGAAGATTTTTCTCATCATCTCACACGTAAATTGAAGTACGATATAGTAATTAAACACGTGGGGAAGTGTATATAGTACAACTTACTTGTATTTCAACTACATTAAGTGGTGCCTTGCAATCCTTGCGATGTTGCCGAATAAACTCTTTCCAAACCCTGTGCGACCAATAATGTACGATCGTTAATAAATTATGGCAAAGTCTATTCAATAATAGTTGTGCGTGAGAGATCGAAATTACCCCTGGATAATGTCTATTATATCTTGGTATAGTGCCCGCTCTTTTCTCAATGAGTCCAAGATTACTAACCAACTTGAGTTTAACTCAATGACAATGTGTATCCAGTGAAACCTGCATTGGTTTATACACACACGTACATGCATATAAGTTGTATTGATATTACATAAAATGTGTAGACTACATTATTATTAACACTTACTCAAAGCTGTACGGGAAAAGTATTGTTGTCTTGTCGTGCTGCTTCATGAAGAACCTCATGATATTCTTCTGTGCTTCAGATACCCACAGCTCCTTGGCAATAATATCGGTTTTGAATACGATATAAGGATCAATGAAGCCAACACTGGTGTCTTGTATTCTTTGGAGCTCTGACATCTGGAATCTATATATAAATATAAGTTACATGTGAGGATAATTATATACACGTACGCATGGAAGTGAGTTTATTAAATAAAAGTAAGAATCACTTACAAACAAAAGCAGCTAATGATTGATTTGTCCAGAGCGTCCAAGTGGTATAGTTGATGCAATTCTTCGAAACTAATATGTAAGATGTCATCACCACGGAAGTAATGATGGTATCTAAATCTGACAAAGATCCACTACTCACCCCTGCCACACGGCTACATGTACCACTTGTTGAGCAAGTACATTTGCG
The DNA here is from genome assembly GCA_904845875.1 of Miscanthus lutarioriparius. NCBI lineage: Eukaryota > Viridiplantae > Streptophyta > Magnoliopsida > Poales > Poaceae > Miscanthus > Miscanthus lutarioriparius. The sequence goes on along the minus strand of CAJGYO010000004.1, from coordinate 88,418,887 downwards.
TACCCAATTCATTCAGAGCCGCAGGGTTGTACAGACTTTTGCCATATTTATAAGTCTTTCAGGTATCAACTTCCAGGTTCTGGATTGGAGCTTTGCCCGTCAATTGATCCAAGGTTAAACTAGTATCTTCAAAAAAAGCATTAAGGGCTTGAACCGACACTTCTCCAGAGTTGTCTAGTCGATAGACTTCTATGTTGGAACCATATTCATTAGCAACAACAAGATTTTGCATTGGTTGCTTCTGTTGTCCGAGCTGTGGGACATCCTTCCCTGATGCTCTTTTCCTTTTCCTATCTGCATCATGTGACTTCACGAGGGAGCGGTCATAGTCTGATAGTGGCGAAGGCTTATGAAGTTCAATCATCTTTTTCTTGTGAGCATCGACCTTACGCTTCAAAGACATCTCGTGGTATGTAAAAGTACAGACTTCTCCTTAAGCTTCGCTTGACTCTTGTTTTTGATATCTATAAAAAATCTTTCACTTTTTGTCTTCTTCAACCGCTATTTGCTCATCGGTCTTTTCAGGAAGTATTTCTTGAGAAATAACTCTTTTTTCGGGGTCTTCTTTGCCTTGGGACCTTAGACGTCTTTTTGTAGTGCGTTCTTTGTGGAGGGGTGGGGGCGGTGTTGGAGACCGGCGTGGGAGGCGATGAGGCCGGTGTTGGTGGAGACCCGGCGTGGAGGTGTTGGAGATCGCCAGGAGGCGATGGGGCGGTGTAGGAGTTGGCGATCGCCGTGGGATGAAGTCGTCTCGCGCCCCGCAACTTTGTGATGAGATGGGGAATGAATGATTAGGCTAGGCTGGGAGAGACCCGCTACAAAAACAAGTTGTGTGTCAATTATTTTTGAAGCCAATAGAAAATTAATGGAAAATAATATTTCATTCACTTTCATTCGTACCTAGGGTGAGGTAGGGGAAGCGGTGGCGTCCCAGGAATGATGATGAAGAGTTTGCGCCATTGAATAAATGTCTTCTCCGCTTCTCCTAGTGTCTTCTCTCCATCACCGCCTTCAATGTCAAGAGGAACATTGCTGTAACCTTTGAGCACTCTATCGACCGAGACGCTAGCATATCCAGGTTGAATAACTGACCCATGGATTCTTGGTGTCTTCGTTCGGTCTATTGGAGATACAACCCTGACAGCCACCATGATTGATGCATTATTACCATCTAGAATGTGCAGCTCACATGTTGTTAGAGGCTCGGTAATGTCATCAATAGGGAAGCGCAACCCAGCGTCGTCTTGAATAACTGGCAGCTCCGTAGAAGCACAACTGCTTTTCATCTGACTAAAAACTAACAATAAACTACTAATTAAATTTTAATACATTTTAATCTAACATACAGCCGAGACTTTGTAAAAAAAATCTAAAAAACATGGCCGATCGAGAGCAGCAGATCACGAGAGTTCGACGGAGCGGTATATGGTGGGCGCGCGGGAAGCGTCGGAGACGGAGGGTGGGGTCTAGTGCGGCGGTGGAGACGGGATGCGGCGCGCGATGCGGGTCGGGAGAATGGCGCAGCCGGGCGGGGGTAGACGATTTACGGGCGGTAGCAGAGACGAGGCTCGACGACGGCGCGGATGGCATGGCGGAAGAAGCGGGCCGAGCGACGAGGCGAGATCGAAGATGAAATGTAATGACGTTCGATATATATAGGCGGGACCCTTTAGTCCTACCGGTAACACCAGCCGGGATTAAATGTCTTAGTCGGTACTGGTGTTACAAATGACGGGACTAGTTAGTATTTTGGCTGGCACCAAATTGCCGCCCACCCTTTAGTCCTGGTTCTTGGCCCGGCCGGGATGAAGGCTCAAAATTTTGGCAACCCGCCAACGTAATTGGAAATGCAGGATTTTGATTTTGTTTAATACTAGGTTAATCAATTAATTCCATAGCAACTTCAATACTTTGCAATATTTATTTTAAAAAATACTATTGATTAACTAATTATTTATTGTAAATAGGAAAATTTTGTAACCTAAAGTTTTTAATTTCTTTTATGAATATAGAATATAAATGTTACTAATACTAAGTATTTTGTTAATGCAAAAATATATTTGTAACTTAAAATTAATAAAACTAATATTATTCGATAGGAAATTTATTATCACATTATTGTAACGTCAATGTTTCAATTTTTTCTCGGTTTTTGACCAAAATTGACAGGAAATTTTTGTTGAACCTATAAAAATAAAGAAAATGTAGTATTTTTTGTTATACAACTTTTTCAAATGAAAAAATGGCCTATATAAGGATTGTAGATATTGATGAGCTGAACAAACTTGGTATTCAAAACTTTTCAATTTTAGACAATCTGAGGTTCCGAAAACTAGTTTGTAGGCGTCGAAATTTAAAAATCATAAATTTGAACCGTCCAAACTTTCTCAAATGGAAAGTTGACCAAACCAACAATTGTAGATCTTTTTGAGATTTAACAAACTTGGTATTCAAAACTTTTCAATTTGAAGTCATTTAGAGTTCATAATACTAGAGTGAAAGTGTTGTTTTTTCATTTGACCAAATTTGACTTGGTCAAACTTGCTCAAATGAGACACTAAATGACCTCAGATGAAAAAACTCTGAATACAAAGTTTGATCATCTCAGCAAGATCTACAATTCTTACATAGCTCATTTTCCCATTTGAGAAATTTTTATCAAACACTAGTCACAACTTCTTGAATCTCATATAGACTTTCTAAAACTATGTCACATACTTGTGAAATTTGAACTACATTTTGTTAAAGCTTTCTCAAATGAAAAAATGGACTATATAAGGATTGTAGATATTGATGAGCTGAACAAACTTGGTATTCAAAACTTTTCAATTTTAGACAATCTGGGGTTCCGAAAACTAGTTTGTAGGCATCAAAATTTAAAAATCACAAATTTGAACCGTCCAAACTTTTTCAAATGGAAAGTTGACCAAAACAACAATTGTAGATATTTTTTAGTTTAACAAACTTGGTATTCAAAACTTTTCAATTTGAAGTCATTTAGAGTTCATAATACTAGAGTCAAAGTGTTGTTTTTTCATTTGACCAAATTTGACTTGGTCAAACTTGCTCAAATGAGACACTAAATGACCTCAGATGAAAAAACTCTGAATACCATGTTTGATCATCTCAGCAAGATCTACAATTTTTACATAGCTCATTTTCCCATTTAAGAAATTTTTATCAAACACTAGTCATAACTTCTTAAATCTCATAGACTTGCTAAAACAATGTCACACACTTGTGAAATTTGAACTACATTTTGTTCAAGCTTTCTCAAATGAAAAAATGGACTATATAAGGATTGTAGATATTGATGATCTGAACAAACTTGGTATTCAAAACTTTTCAATTTTAGACAATCTGGGGTTCCGAAAACTAGTTTGTAGGCGTCAAAATTTAAAAATCACAAATTTGAACCATCCAAACTTTCTCAAATGGAAAGTTGACCAAAACAACAATTGTATATCTTTTTGAGTTTAACAAACTTGGTATTCAAAACTTTTCAATTTGAAGTCATTTAGAGTTCATAATACTAGAGTGAAAGTGTTGTTTTTTTATTTGACCAAATTTGACTTGGTCAAACTTGCTCAAATGAGACACTAAATGACCTCAGATGAAAAAACTCTGAATTCCAAGTTTGATCATCTCAACAAGATCTACAATTGTTACATAACTCATTTTCCCATTTGAGAAATTTTTATCAAACAGTAGTCACAACTTCTTGAATCTCATATAGACTTGCTAAAACTATGTCACACACTTGTAAAATTTGAACTACATTTTGTTCAAGCTTTCTCAAATGAAAAAATGGCCTATATAAGGATTGTAGATATTGATGAGCTGAACAAACTTGGTATTCAAAACTTTTCAATTTTAGACAATCTGGGGTTCCGAAAACTAGTTTGTAGGCGTCGAAATTTAAAAATCACAAATTTGAACCGTCCAAACTTTCTCAAATGGAAAGTTGACCAAAACAACAATTGTAGATATTTTTGAGTTTAACAAACTTGGTATTCAAAACTTTTTAATTTGAAGTCATTTAGAGTTCATAATACTAGAGTCAAAGTGTTGTTTTTTCATTTGACCAAATTTGACTTGGTCAAACTTGCTCAAATGAGACACTAAATGACCTCAGATGAAAAAACTCTGAATACCAAGTTTGATCATCTCAGCAAGATCTACAATTGTGAAGTCATAAGATATTACATAATATCCGTCTCTAAAACATAATATATTAAACATGCATCGTTGTATCATGCGGGCACAACAGTGAATTTCTTCTTGACGTATGACCCTTGGTTATGATCTTGTCGTAACCATGGAGTGTCTTCATCATTTAACATGATGCTTGGATCTTTCTTCACTATGAAGGGTGGAATTTAGACATTTCTTTCGTAATCTTTTGACATGTCTGACTTGTCTTCAATTCTCACTATATTTATTTTCCCAGAAAGAATTATGTGGCGCTTTGGCTCATTGATCATTGAGTTGATGTCTTTGTTTTTTCCTCTCTTTAATTTTGTAGACATGTCTTTCACATAGAACACCTGACTCACATCGGTAGCAAGGATGAATGGTTCCTCTTTGTACCCAATATTGTTGAGGTCCACTGTTGTCATTCCATACTCTTTGTCGACTGTTACCCCTCCTCCGGTCAGCTTCACCCATTGGCACCGGAACAAAGGGACTTTAAAATTAGGTGCATAGTCTAGTTCCCATATCTCTTCTATGCGGCCATAATATGTTTGTATATTCCCATTTGGATCTGTGCCGTCTATGCGAACACCACTATTTTGATTGGTGCTCCTTTTATCTTGGGCAACTGTGTAAAATGTATTCCCATTTATCTCATACCCTTGGTACGTAAGGATATGCCACGATGGCTGCCTAGCCAACAAATACAGTTGCTCATCAATATTGTCATCGCCTTGACATTCTTTTCGCAACCAACCGCTGAAACTTTCCATGTGCTGACGCCTAATCCAAGCTTCAGTCTTCCTTGGAAACTTGGATCGTAAGAACTCCTTATGTATCTCGATGTACGGATGCACCAATGATGAGTTCTGTAGAACTGTGTAGTGTGCTTTATTGAAATAATCGACTTCCATGCCGATATATGTTTTCTTCCCTAAAGTTTCTTTACCACTGAGTCTCCCCTCGTGTCGTGATTCGGGAACGCCAATCGGGGCAAGGTCAGGAATAAAGTCAACACAGAACCTAATGACCTCCTCTGTTCCATAGCCCTGGGCGATGCTTCCTTCAGGCTTAGAACGGACTTTCACATATTTCTTCAAGACTCCCATAAACCTCTCGAAGGGGAACATGTTATGTAAGAACACAGGTCCAAGAATACTAATCTCCTTCACCAAATGAACTAGGAGGTGTGTCATGATATTAAAGAAGGATGGAGGGAACACCAACTCAAAGCTGACAAGACATTGAACCACATCATTCTGTAGAGTAGCTAGTTCCACTGGATTGATTGCCTTCTGAGAAATTGTATTGAGGAATGCACATAGCTTCACGGTGGCTAGACGTACATGTGGAGGTAGAATTCCTCTTAAAGCAACTGGAAGTAATTGCGTCATAAGCACGTGGCAGTCGTGGGACTTTAAGTTTAGGAATTTCTTATCTGGCACATTTATTATACCCTTTATATTGGAGGAGAATCCCGATGGGACCTTGGTGCTGCTTAGACATTCGAACATGCTGTCCATCTCTTCTTTGCTAAGCGTGTAGCTAGCAGGACTTAAGTAATGATGTCCATCATCTGTCTTCTCTGGATGAAGGTTGTCTCATTCTTTCATGCCCTGCAAGTCCTGGAGTGCTTTAAGTGAATCCTTTGGCTTCCCGTACACACCCATGAATCCTAACATGTTCACACAAAGATTCTTTGTCAGGTGCATCACGTCGATTGCGTTGCGGACCTCTAGGACTTGCCAATAGGGTAGCTCCCAAAAGATGGACTTCTTCTTCCACATGGGTGCATGTCCCTTAGCATCTTTGGGAACAGATTCACTGCCTTGTCCCTTTCCAAATACTACTTTCACATCCTTGACCATTGCGAGTACATCTTCCTCGGTTCGGTTATGAGGCTTCTTCCGGTGGTCTGGCTTACCTTTAAAATGCTTCCCTTTCTTTCTTACTTGGTGATTCAAAGGAAGGAATCGACGATGGCCAAGGTACACGACCTTTCGACATCTTTTCAAATATATACTGTCAAGGTCATCAAAACAATGTGTGCATGCATTATATCCTTTGTTTGTCTGACCTAAAAGATTACTTAAAGCAGGCCAATCATTGATTGTTACGAACAACATTGCTCGTAGGTCAAAGTGTTCTTGTTTGTACTCATCCTAGACACGTACACCTGGTTTGTTCCATAAAACTAGAAGTTCTTCAACTAATGGCTTCAGATAGACATCAATATCATTGCCAGGTTGCCTCGGACCTTGGATGAGGATCGGCATCATAATGAACTTCCGCTTCATGCATAACCATGGAGGAGGTTGTAGATACATAGAGTAACTGGCCAAGTGCTATGACTAGTGCTCTGCTCTCCAAAAGGATTCATACCATCTGTACTTAAGGCGAACCTTAAGTTTCTAGCCTAATTTGCAAACTCTAGAAATTCCCTGTCTATCGCTCTCCACTGGGACCCATCAGCTGGGTGTCTCAGCATATTGTCTACCTTACGGTCTTCTTTATACCACCACAACAACTTTGCATGGTCTTTATTTCTGAACAAACATTTTAAGCATGGTATTATAGGAGCATACCACATAACCTTGGCAGGGATTTTCTTTCTAGGACGTTGTTCACCCTCGATGTCACCAGGATCATCGCGCCTGATCTTATACCGCGATGCTTTACATACCGGGCATTCATCTAAATTCTCGTATTCATTGCCATGGTAGAGGATGCAGTCATTAGGACATGCATGTATCTTCTGGATTTTTAATCCCAAAGGGCAGACAACCTTTTTTGCTTCGTACGTAGTGGTGGGTAATTCATTTGGCTTCGGAAGCATCTTCTTTATGAGGTTCAATAAATTCCCAAATGCCTTGTCGGATACACCATTCTTTACCTTCCACTGTAGCAATTCCAGTGTTGTACCCAGCTTTTTTTGCCCCTCTTCGGCCGTCGGGTATAGCAACTTCTATGATCCTCAAGCATGCGCTCGAACTTAACTTTCTCTTTTTTACTTTCCCATTCTTGTTGTGCATCACGAATGGCATCGCCAAGAGCATCACCGAGATCATCTTCTACCGCTACCTCTTCTTCATCTCCCCCCATTGTAGTATCATCAAAGGCACCATACTGAGCAATAATGTCATCAATGTCTAAATCTTCTCCTTCACCTTCTACCATCATGACCCCGCTTTCTCCATGCTTAGTCCAACATATATAGTTTGACATGAAACCTGACTTAAGAAAATGTGAATGAAGACTCATTGAGCTTGAATATTCCTTTAAATTCTTACATAGGGCACATAGACAGCACATGAAACCATCCCGCTTATTTGCCTCGGCCACACCTAAGAAATAGTGCAAGCCCTCAATAAAGTCTTGGGAGCGGCGATCGGCATTGTAAATCCAATGGCGTGACATAATCTGTATTACATGACAAATTATGAAAACCTTGAACATAATTAAGTATTTTATTACACAACATAGATGACACACACACGGTTGATTAATTAACTAAGCCTGGCTACAACGTAAGCAATCCCAACTATCACTAAATAAACTAAAACTACAATGCACTTCAAGAATATAATTATTTCGTGATCGACGCAACTAAAAAACAGACAAATCATTCTTCCGTTGAATATCAATAAGCTTCTTCTCATTGGCTCATCGCCTCATCAAGCCAGCAGTAGAATTCGCGACGTATGTAGCATAATCTTCCTCCCAGTACCAACCATCGCATCCATTGCCCTCCCACTGAAATTAAAGCCAAAAAATATTTAGTCAAAAATATTCAAGAAAAGCATGTCAATTAGCCATAATAATTAAATGCGTAAGAAACTCACATCGCGATCTGGGCACTTGTAGAAAACACGACCCTTGTTGGGTCCCCGTCTCTTGACTCGTACTCCATCACAATCTTCCGCTTACACTTGCCGCAGATAATGAGAGGAAGTTCGCCTCTCCATCCAAGCCATAAACCGAACGAGAGGCCAAGGATCCGTACCAGTTGTCATCTACTTTCTATACTTATTTTTGTAAACCATCAGTAAATTTCACATTTTCTAAAATAATATATTTAAACAAAACTAAAATTATTTATTTATCTAAATAAACCATGAAATATGTACTATGTATAATAGTAAAATACCAAACTATCAAGTGATTTTACTCATCAGAATCATTATGTGATTTTGAGCTAAAAATGACATAGAAATCACATAGCTCAAAAACATGTTTCAATAAATAACCATCCGTATTTAGTTGACATTGCTTACGTGATCATCTCGGTGAGCATTTCTCCACCGGACGGCACCGTGCATTTTGGCCAAGGAAGAGCTCCGATTCTACGAGGAAGGAACACGGTCTTCCACGACCATTGCCGCCTCCCTCAGAGAATCAAAGCTCCTCCTTGACGTCCGTTACCGCTCGGCAGAGAAAATGCTCGCCGAGATGATCACGGTCCGCAAGTTCAACTAGTACGGATTTTCTACAATTTTCTAAGTTTTTCATTTCATGGAAAAATTAATTCTAAGATCACGTAAGCCGCCGGGGACGAGGATGGCGCGTGCTCCAGCGAGGACGAACGAGGCGTGATTTTGATGAACTAATTTAACTTTTGTTTATCCAAATATATATGCAAATCATCATATGATTTTGAGCTAAAAATGACATAGAAATCACATAGCTCAAAAACATGTTTCAATAAATAACCATCCGTACTAGTTGACCTTGCTTACGTGATCATCTCGGCGAGCATTTCTCCACCGGACGGCACCGTACTTGGCCAAGGAAGAGCTCCGATTCTACGAGGAAGGGAACACGGTCTTCCACGACCGTTGCCGCTCTTCCTCGTAGAATCAAAGCTCCTCCTTGACGTCCGTTACCGCTCGGCAAAGAAAATGCTCGCCGAGATGATCACGATCCGCAAGTTCAACTAGTACGGATTTTCTACAATTTTCTAACTATTTTCTAAGTTTTTTATTTCATGGAAAAATTAATTCTAACATCACGTAAGCCGCCGGGGACGAGGATGGCGCGTGCTCCAGCGAGGACGAGCGAGGCGTGATTTTGATGAACTAATTTAACTTTTATTTATCCAAACATATATGCAAATCATCATGTGATTTTGAGCTAAAAATGACATATAAAATTATAATAAAGTCCAACATATAAAGTTACACATGCATCTACATCGCAAAATGAGATAAGCTACTGATAAAACATAAGAGGATTAAGTTTGTTACCTCCAAAATCGAAGAGCAACACCAATGGAGGGGGAGAGAGCAAGAACAACATCAAGCTGAAGAACAGAGGCAGTGAGTTTGAATGGAATGGCTCGGGCTCGGGGAGGAAGAAATGAGCCGTTGTATAGGCCCGCATAATTAGTCCCGGTTAGGTGGCCAAACCGGGACTAAAGATTAATATTTATTCCCGGGGTATCACCCAATACCAGCCGGGACTAAAGATCCCTGCCACGCGGACGACCGTTGGGCAGGGACCTTTAGTCCCGGTTGGTATTACGAACCGGGACTAAAGGGTCCTTTAGTCCCGGCGGCAAAAAATGCCGAGGCTAATGCTAAATTGGGACATCGTTCTAAAGTCTGTTCTCTAGTAGTGAAGGGGGTTGCCAGCCGGGAATAGAAGCCCTTTTTTTTACTAGTGTACACAACCTATTGCCGAGGTGTAAGAGAGGTTAACAAGGCAAGTATATTGTGTAATGTACTAGTAGATAACAACAAAAGATCATCACCTCAATAATACAACATGAGCATAATCCACCGCAATTATCATTTCAATCGGTAATGTCGTTGGCCGCTAATTGCGGTGGATTATGTTTATTGGTGGATGGATGGATTAGTTAAGTGATCCATGGGCCAAACTACAGGGCAGGATAAGAGCGACCAGAGGACGACGCCGGCCGAGGCAGCTTGGGAGACCTGACAGGCGTAGCATTAATTATATATCTCAAGGTAAGGTATTTCTCTCAAATTCACTTTTTTCACTCAAAACAAAAGCAGGAGATGACGGAGATACGGATACAGATCCAGCTCAGGCATAAATTTACGATGGTCGCATAATTAATCGTAATAATATATCTCAAGGCACACATTTGTATTTTGTAGTGCATGTACCATGTACCTTAATTAATTTTGGGTTTTTAGCTAGATTGCGATGGGAGACGATGGTGACAGAGCAGTGAGCAACTCCTTAGTGGCGAAGGTCCATATCCTGCTCCGGGCGTGCATGGCGCGCGATTCATCGGAGAGGCAGATGAATATGTGCTAGTATACTTTTTATCTGGAATCTATTCTTTCATGACGTGAATATATGTGGTGTTAGTAGGCTGACAGAGTGAGCTGTAAAGGTAGAAAAAAAAGATCCATCTGTGAGTGGTTCGGCTTTTTCCTGAGCAAAGGACAGAGCCATCTAGTGAGGATTGGCTGAGCGTGCTTTTCACTGCTCGTGGTGGAGTACTCTTTTAATTATTCGCTCTATTGTTGTCTCAGGATGTAATCGAGATTAAGCTGCGTGTCGATAGGGGGGGACGGACTGAAGGGATGGATCTCGGTGGGAACTGGACCCACGGTGGCTCAAGGAGCCGAGCGAGAGTTGTTCGCATTGGCCTCTTCTCACGGCAGATGTACAACCGTGTAGGTCGCCTGGAAACTATGCAGAATCACAAATTATTGTTGTGCGCTGCGAGACTGGTTTATAGTCAAAGCGGCCTTCTGGGGTCTGGTCGTGCGCCGGTCTTGTTGATCCGACAGTGTCTGGAGACGATTGAATGGCTGGAGCAACGGATTAAAAGTCCCTACTTCCAGGAGTTCTTTTTGGATGGATGCTTCATTCTTTTCCTCTTACTCATCCATGAGATAATCCCAGGGAGCAGTTCGAGACTTCGACTTCCTGAACAAAGAGCTCGGCGAACACCACATCCGGAACATGGTGAAGCATGATCTGCTGCTGCTCGGGAGTCAACCCCCTTTTTTTGTCGTCAGGGCACTGTGCAGCGTCATTATGCCAGGCAGATCGCATGAAGCACTCATCCGTGGGGCCCTTCAGATGTTTAGCACCATTTGGCAGCTAGCACCATCTGCTACTGTCGTCAGCTGTGATCAGGTACACCATCTCCGACTCCTTCATCTGTTCTACCTCTCAGTTATCCCAGACACTCATCTACACAGCCAAGAATCCGGAGGACTGGGACCGTTCCCATGGAGGCACTCCATGTCGAAGCCACGCGAGCAACTGAGCTAGAGAAAGCAGGAATCAAGATCAGGGCAACAGACGACGTTTTTCGCAGCTTCTTAGCTATCGGATTTAGAGACGGGGTCCTGGTGATCCCTCCCTTGCAGGTCGATGGCAATGCTGGAGTGGTGCTTGGGAGTCTAATGGCGTCTGAGCAAGCCCACGGTTACACACCTTACCCTGTAACCAGTTATGTCTACTTCATGGAACACCTCATCAGAGGACCTGACGATTGCACATTGTTGCAACAGAGGGGGATCATCTGGACAAATGCATTTCCTGCGTTCAGCAATCTTATTTCTGAACAACACCATATGACCTGCAGCTTCGAACTCACAGAATCTATTACTCCTACAGAATACTATGGCTGCCGATGGCTACGGAATTTCAGAAATCCTGTGATTTGCCATCTGATGGTTCTCGTGGCCATTTTCTTGCTCCTGTGTTATCCTTACATTTTCTCAAAGTCGATGTTTAGAAAAAAAGTAGCATTGGTGGTAGCCATGTTGAGCTATAGTTCATTTTCTTCTTATCTTATTATGTAAAATGCGGCGTTTCCTACTGTACACTTCACCCTTGTATTTGTTTCTCCTATAAATAAAATGCTGCCATGTTGTCTACGTAGTTAGACAATTGCCATCATGTGTTTACAAATGAATTGTTTCAAGCAAAATTGATGGGTATCTGGTTGTCCGGACCAAATCAAAATCAAAGCCTAACCACAGGGCCTGATGCCCTAACTCTACGGTCTCCCGGCTGACCAAAAGCATCCCCGCAGAAACATGGATCTTTAGCCCGCCACCCCCAACTAAGAAACAACTCCGTGGAAAGAATCTAGCTCGAACAGGTAGCTTAATTTGTATAAGCAAGTAAACATGGAATGGCTCCTGGGCCTAGAATGAGATAACCGAACGAGCCCTTAATCAAACCCGGAGCTCTAGTCAGTTCAGATTCAGGGGCTCGGGCACCGCAGACGAGTAATTCTTGACCAAAGGGATTATATTCAACTTGGACTCGAGGGTCAGGGCCTCCAACCAATGTCTCCCAAGTCGCCAACCTCAAATCCGCATGATCAGTGTGTCAAATGTCAACATAAGGATAAGAACTAGTGATACGATCGACGAGTTTCAGTGTTGGATACACCTGCATAGTGACAAATGGGTTATAGTCCGCACCGTACCCATCATTTTGCTAGGCACCTACTACATAACCAACATAGTGGGAACTTCTGTACCAACCCATGATAGTAGATTCCTCCTGGCCATCCCTCAAAGCTGAGTAGATGACAGGGGTCAACCAAAGTATAGGATGGTGCAAGAACACCATCTTTGTAGTGTACCACTCAAACAAGATAACACACAGAGACCAGTCGGGTAGACCTGGCGGACATGATGACACATGTAGGGTTAGACTTCCCACTGTGACTTTGTAATCCCATCCACTCAGCTATACAAGGAGGATGGGAGCCCCAGCCCTCTCAGGGGGGGGGGCAACAAAGTAGAAGCACAACATCACGCATGACAACGACACAACAACACACAACTCCAATGACTCTTAGATGACCCCTACTCAAACTTGGATCACTCTGGACTTAGGAACATGAACCTCACCGAACTACAGGATTTAGGGCACATCACCTAAACTAGTATAAATATCTCTATCTTTAGTTCTACCCCATCGTATCACCCTGTGTCACATCAAATTTAATCGCTAGTGGTACAGAACACCGACAAATGGAGTGCCTAAATTTCACTGCTGATACAACGGGGTAGCTCCATCTTGCCCCCATCATCACCCCCAGCTAGGTCGTTCGCTTTGAAAACCTAGACTTCATCACCAATATAATGACTCTGGTGAACTCCACCATGATGACGCAGCCACACATCAATCATTGGAAGCCCCATTATGCACCCTTGGGTCCCGTTTTGGTGCCCACGATGGGAAACCTTCTATGTTCATTGGAATATCCTTCTAAGAGGTAGATTCCCTTAACAATTTCATTGCCACCCTCTCTACTTATGAGGAACATGACGCCGATGGCGTCCTAGGCCTTGATGAGGAAGGCACGAGGAGCTACCACCCATGTCATGAGTGCTTCAGGGCCGATGACCATGAGGTGCTGGTTGAAGAGGGAGAGGGAAGGAGACCCAACATGCCCCATTCCCATTCTATCGGACCCCAAGGATCAGGAGGCTTACTTTCCAAGAAGGTCCAATGTATCAGTGCTGGTCACCAAACCGAGAGACATCATCACAAAGTTGTGGAAGAGCGAGCTGATCTTGAGAAACTATGCTGTAGCATAGTCCTGACGTGCATAAAATTATCATAACAAAGCCAACGATGTGCATGTATTCCACCATGCTAGGCATAACCTGGCGGTAGTGCACGTCCTCTACGGCATCCTGGCTCTAGAGAACCCTACTGTCTAGGTCACCCACCAAAAGGTCAAGATCCTTATTGAACATGCCACTATTCAACAAGTCAAGAGCTTATAGCTTCCAAGTGAAGCGCAATGCCGAGTGGCTTGCCGCTGTCCTATTCCATACTAGGATGCTTTAGTCCCGGGTGACCTAGTGTGTCGCAGTAATAGGTGTAATGACACTCTATGGTACTTAATAGAAGATTAGGCAACTTGCAAAAGCATTAGGCTTGGTCCCTATGCTAGTTTAGGCTGCATTAACGATTTGCTTTAGGCTTAGGCCTAGAGTTTCATGAGATTTGCATACCTCTTTGCTATCAGTGCATGCACACACCAAGGTTTGTACATTTCAAAGCCTGTAAGTTTTGTTAGATCACTAGCTCCAACCACGTTTGTGGAGTGGCCATCTGTTGTGTACGCGGGAGAAGAGGCCCTTGGTATTTTGGCTGAAGCTCTACCAATTAAGTGATGATGGCAGAGAGCATCTGAGAGAGATTTAGCAAAGACCCACTTGTGCTTGGGGAATGTTCATGAGCTATCCACACAATTACCAAATTAGGATCTTGGCCCTTGTGAGGGCATCCTTATAAGGGGCTCCAACAAGGACTAGTGAAAAGCGTGGGCTTTTTGATACCTCAGCAAACACCGTTTGCATTCTCTAGCCCTTAACATTCTGCATTTAATTACTTTCTTGCATTTGTTGGTTGTGTACGTTTACGTTCTTATTCTAGTTTTCTTGAGATTGGAACCTAGGGTGCAAAACTCTTTGGCGTTAGAGATAGCTTAAGGAAAATGGCACCTAGTTAGGGCCATCTGTGATTTTGGTGATTGAGTGGCAACATAATAATCAGTTGGACTAATGATGGTGTGCTAGCATACAAGGATTTTAGTTCAATGGATGGAAGGATGAACTAGGACAAGGCAACATGAAGATCAAGTGATCACCTCAAGCAAGGACAACCAGCAATGTTGAAACCCTAGAAGACTTGCAAGAAGTCCAAGACATAAAATAAAAGAAGTCCAGGCAAGAAGACATGAATAAACAAAGCTCATTGTACTAGACACAAGACCACAAAAGTCTGGTGATGCCTCTACGTAGACATCAAAGATATGGCAGGGTCCCAAGCACAACGGTTTGATCATCAGAGTACTCACTGAAAAACTCTAGTGAGCACCAGAGCTTAGGGCCTCCACTGTTCATGGGCTACAAATGAAGACATCACATTTCCATCCGGTGAGCACTGGAGCTTAACTCCAGTGAGGTCTATTGGCAGCATGGTGGAACTACAAAGGCACTAGAAACTTCTGGTGATTGACTGCAGAGAATGAGGTGCAACATAGAGGCTCTACAGAAGGTTTCAAGGCCACCGGATAAGTCCGATGAGGCACTAGAGAAACAATGCCCCAACAATCGGCAACAGCTAGTACACGTGGCACCATAGGAAAACTTTGGTGGGGCATCACGGAAGGTTCTGATCTTCCGATGCTCACCGCACGAGTGCAGTTTGCCACAACGACTATATCTTGGGTTGGAGGCCATAAATAATCCCAAGCTAGACATTTGAGTGTTATTGGAGGAGGGAAGTTGCTAGTGAGTTGAGGCTAATCTTTAGTGCTCTAGCCGCCAAAATTGGTTAAGGAATTACTAGCTAGGTGATTAGCGCTAATGCTTTATGAAGTGCTTAAGCTAGCTAGACCACCCAAATGGCGCTTTGCTCAAGGCTTATGATTATTGTTTAGTGATGTTTGCAGTCCTCTTGCCACTTAGTGCTTGCATGCACCGTTGTCTTACACTATGGGCTTGTAATTTTGCATGATAACACCAAGCATGTTTGTGATGTGTCCACCTATCTTGTACCGGAGGGAATGAGGCATGTGGTGTTTGAGTCAGAAGCTCGATGGTGAAGACAATGGGAAACTATAATAGAGAGGCCATATTGAAGACCCATTGAGTTCTCTAACCGGGAGCTTGGCCCTTGCGAGGGTCTCCAATGAAGATTAGAGGAAATCGTGAGCTTCTAGATACCTCATGAAAACTACTGTCATTGGGGTTTTGCATCTCTAACTCATTTAAGTTTTCGCATTTACTTGCTTTCCTAGGTTGTGTGCTTTACCTTTCTTAGTCTAGCTTGCTAGGTTAAATAGGTTTAAAACCCAAGTTGCATAAATCTTTTGCCTTAGAGATATTAGCACTTAGTAAAACCGTAGTGCATAGAGGCCATTAGTTTCAAATTTCCTAATAATTTACCTCCCTCTTAGGTGTAACTGTACCTTACAATGACAACACATAGAAAATCTTTATGCACATAAAGATAGAACTTGTGTAGGTCTTATAACTAACTCAACCTCCTCTTAGGCGTCATAGTCCCTTTAAGTGGCATGATGAAGATGACCAGATCCGCTCACTAGCGGTAGCACTTTGACCGGTGCATGATCCGGGCTTAGGGGTGCCGAAGCTTTGGAAGGGGCCTCATGTGCCAAACCCCCATCATGGTGACATGGGTACCAGGCACGGCATAGTTTGTCTACCACCACAGTAGTGCAGGATGGGGCATGGCAGAATCTCTTCCAAACAAGACCTTAGGTAGGCATAGTTTGTCTACCACCACAGTAGTGCAGGATGGGGCATGGCAGAATCATAATTTTTCAGTGTGAAATACATATATACGCTAGTAGAGACGAAGCCAGGATTTATACATAATAGTAGAGGAGGAGGCAAGCACTACGTTCCTATAGGCAGTCATGTAGATCGCGAAGATGCTAGATGTCAGCATTGATGTAAATTTTTTAATTTATGGTGCTTATTTATACTGGGCCTGTTTCGAACCACTTAAAAGCAAATTACCGGTGGCAGAAGATGACAATTGTGCCAAATATGTCGTGCGGCCACCGCAATTACTTTCACCGCATCAAGCCACGGACCGCAGGATTTGAACTACTTCAGATAGCGTACCACATCACATGATGGGCACAAGCCGAACCAAACACGACCAGTATTTAACCCATTATTAAATTTAATTAAATTGTTCACATTATTATTTGTATAATCTACAACTAATAACTTTATAAAAAATATTTTTATTGTATAGTTTATCTTATCCTACCCAATCAATTATTACCTAGGAGTAATAGTTTTTTTTCTAAAACAAAAAAGGGCTGCCAGCGGTTGGATAACATCTCCTAAGGAAGACAGAAGGAACTAACAAAGCGACTGATGTGGCCAAGATGCATGGTACTCTCAGTGGATCATTTATTTACTAATTAGTTGGCCGGGCTCATGGTTCACTTATTTTCCTGTTGAGCTTGGGTTTTGAGCTGTTGTCTGTTGATCCAGCAATACTCAACGATTATGTAGCTATATTGACGGGCCCTGCAAGCCGTTACCACCTAACCCATGTTGGTTGAATCTTTGCATGGACAATTAGGATATTTAGGAGTCTACTTTAATTTGGTTGCAAGCGCCAAGCAGTGGTTGTTAAACAGGAATAGTTAAAATCCCGTATGTATTATCAATGATTGATTGAAGAATCAAGTTGGTTGTTGATGTATCATACAACATTATTATCGTAGACACGGCAATCAATCAGCTATTTTAACACCACCAGTTAGCTGTTCAGAACGACTCAAGCACTAAACGCAGAACATATAAGCCTCCCAGAATTGGTGACAGGAAGCCTTTCATTTCATACGTCTAGTATAGGAAGGACGTGAGGTGTGACACCGGAGAGAACTGCTAGGCCGGCACCGGCAACCCGGCATCACTCACCTGAGATTCTGCATCCGTGTACGTAAGTAAGTTACAGGAGAACATTGCCTTTGTCACTTCAATTCTGCAACTTCTCATAGTTTCTTTTGGATAAGAAATGATGTCTTGTCTTAGAGTTATATTGGAAGGTTAGTGGTATTCTCTAACTGGAATTTAGTGGTATTTCATTGATCATACAAAGGCTAATAGGAAACTTGGTATGTAAGAGAATCTTCAAAAGTCTTTCTAAAATTTGCTCTCTAAATCATAATTTGGAGTTATTTAAGTGAAAATCGTTTTCTGTATCTTTGTACCCTCCAACAGTTTTTCAATATATCTTGTGCACACTTTAGAAAGCCATCCTCGCTCTCTATCTCTTTGGCTAGTGAGAAACCCATAGTAGAAGATGTCTATATTTAGAGATCTAATTAAAGAGACTGTTCGAATGTATTTTTTCATAAAGTTCTCTATTTCTATAAATTTAAAAAGATATAAAGAGTCTCTCGGAGTTGCTCTAATCTCGTTAACTTAATCCTATCCGAGAATAAGAAAGAAAGGGATAATCTTTATGCCATACAAAAACCATTAGGTTGCAAGTGTAAGAATACCATTTTATCCCTTTTTTCGGGACTAGGTTTTTTAGCGCAAGACGGGCAGGGGTTCTGCTTTTTCATTGAGCAGTTAAAAACTTTACATCAAAAACAAAACAAAAAATTCACGGTAGAAAGGAGAAATAAAAAAGCCAAGTCAAAAAATACAAGGACAATAAATATACAACTATAGCCCTCCATGGTCATTAACGATGAGAATCTATTCAGGATCCTCTCTCACAATTCGGAGCAACTGAATGTCATCTTGGATCCTCTCTTACCCTCCATGGACCGGTTATTTTTAACTATGTTGTGAGCTTCTCGCATCTCAGACTCTCAGTTAACCTCTTCCTCCTCCGTATTTTGGAGTCGTTTGGTACACTTATGCCTCACTCATGGAGTAATTTTTGTAGCTTCAGTTCCATGAACAGCTTCACTGATAAAAGTTAAAGGTATTTTGTTGAGGTGTTTGATAAAACAGTTCCTAATGGTAGATAAAAGGATAAAATGTTGATAATGCCCTTATTTTGTTCCACTTTATTTTCTTTTTTCTGGCTACCTTCCACCTTATCTACTTGCGAGATCCGCCTGATGCATCCATCACGAGACCCGACGCCTCTGCCCAAAACTTCCTCCATGCCCGTAGCTGCTCTTCTTGAAGCTTTTTCTGCCTTGCCACCACTACCAAAATGGTGAAGTTCGCTTAGTGTTTTTAAGTAGTAATAAAATACTACCGCTAGTCAGCAACATGGGAATCCTCACTAGTAGGCATTTGGTGGGAAAAGTTTATACTAATATTAAATCCTAAAATACTAAGAGAATCTACATCACTAGGAGAAGTTCACTACAAGAAATGTGTGTCTTTTTGACATATTTAGTATGACAACATGTCATAATGTCATTATATCATTCGATTTATGACATTATGTTTTAGTTATTTCGACTTAGTGACAATAAAAAGTTGTATGTCACAACAAATGTCATACAACTAGGCCAATTCCATCCAGTGACGATATTTGTTGCGTCACGAGGCATTTTCTGTGTCACAAATAACAAATAAAGAAAACTGAGTGATTTTTTTTTATCATGTGTGTAATTGTTTGTTTCTAAACTCAATTTAATAGGTTTGTGATGTGAAGAGGATGTGTAGGAAGGGGGAGTGGAGAGATAAAAATTAATAGGGATATACATTGATATGTATTTTAAAAAAGGAAGAAGAGAAAATAAAAAGAAAACAAATTAAACACACACACACACTCACAGCACCCCGGACTCCCTCTCGCACACACACGCAAGCGTGCAGAAATGCAAAAAATAAAGCCTTTGAAGACTCATATATACATCACAAAGATGGAATTGGCCCAAAAAAAGCCTAAAAAATAAGCGTGGCCCAAAAGACCAAAATGGGCTTTGTCCAATTTAAGCATGTCAACCACGTGGGCCTTAACAGGCTGTACGTTAATTTTATGACATTTATTTAGCTGCCAACTCCATCTGCCTACATGGCGTGGTGCAATAACTTATGACAATAAACCGAAGTCATAACTCGTGACATTAAATATGCAGACGTCACATAATAATTTTATGACGGTGGCTTTCTTACGTTTGGATTTTCATCAGCCGGATGTCACAAGTCATAAATTGTGACTTAAATTCCAAATACTATGTGTCAAAAAGCCACACAGATTCTGGTCGTGCACCGCGCCCAAATCTTGGCTTCGCCCCAGTGGCCTCGCGACTCCTGTTCACAGCCCTGTGCTCCCTACGGCTTCGTAGGCACCGACGCGTCTGCTTCCCCACAGTTCGACGCTGATGCTCGGTTACGGTCTAACGGTTAGGCGCATGGAGGAGGGGCATTTTTGCCCGGGCTCGCAAGCATCAAGGATGGAACCGAGTGGAGCTGGTTGTTTGGGCTGCTCCACAGACACAGAGTGGGAAATCCAGAGATCCACGCGCGGATCGAGTGGCGTCTTCCCACCTGCTTGTTCTTACAATCTTACTCTTACAGATACAAATCACCAGATATTTGTACCAGTACGTAGCTGGTTTCTAAACTAGTGCATATTTTGCATCACCATTCAACAGGATGGCTTGTTGTTGCAAGTCGTCGAGAGCACGGCACTCGTGGAGAACTAGAGCGTGCAGTCGAAGCCTTTGGTGTGACAAGACAAATGGAAGGTAACCAGTGCCCTGTTCGAACCGAATCAAGGGACAGTTTTCACTGAGACGTGCGCGATATACAGGGTCCCGCCTGAAATACTGGCAGTTGACAAACAAGCTAGCTTATTTGCCTACCGTTAAGTTGTCGGCCTTGGCCCTTACTTGCATGACAGGATCAAATCAAGCAATGAGCTGAAGCAGCTACAAGAGTACAAATGGATCGAGGTGTGTCGACAAGCTCATGTCCGGGACGTGTCGTCGTCCCGCAGGAGGAGAAGGTCGTGACGCAGAAGAAGTAGCATCCTTGATCCGGAAGAGCTTGCAAAAAATGAAGGATCAGGAGCAGCGAGTGAGAGACTCATACTCACGGGACATATCAACATAAAGACGTGCGCATGCTATATTTTGTTATACTAATTGACAATTACCGTGACCGTTTTTTTCTGAAACGAGTAGAGCTCTGTTTACATTGGAAGCATGCGAGTAACAACTTCTCCCATTCCAACTGTTCCATCCCAAAATCATAGAATTTGATAATTGCTCGATCTTCAGGCCTAGGCGTCCAATCAAAACAATACATAATCAACATCAGCCCGAGCATAGACTTATCTATAAACCATTTTATGCGAATAGTACACACAAAAATGAATCATTTTATTTTCGTTCTCAATATTTAAAATTTTGATCAATATATATTTATAAAGCGAGTGTCACTATAGTAGTCCAAAAATAAAAATCACATATAACTGAGTCATTAATTATCTATATAAAATGGCTCCTATATTTTTATACGTAATACTCCAAAATCAATGTATATAGATAAAATTTGAGAAAATAAAAATTGGTTTCTTCTCATCAAAACCCATCGTTTTTTATGAATAAATATGTTGCATAACAATGGTAAAACCATAAATCTTCAAACTATGCCACAAAATTTCTCGGTTATCATATTAATGTTAGTGAATTTTCTAAAACTTTTTTTTTGCAGCAAGTTTAAATAGATATAAAAAACTTTTGAATAACTACAATAAAATTAAATGCTAAATCAAGTCCTAAAATCTAGCTCAAGTTTGGGCCCAAACTTCTCAGCTCTCCCTTTCACCACAGCCCGCGCTCAACCCTTAGCTAAAATGTTGCATGTCTTGTTGAAGACCAATAAATCAATCCCAACTCAGATCCCTTTTTATTTTTATTTTTATTTTTGAATTAAAACAACATCAAACGTTATAAATTTAGCAACCCCTTTATTCTCCCACTAACTCTTTTATAAACCTATCTAAATTAAACATCACCCATCCATACTAGTTTCATATTTTTTTCTTTGAGAAAACTACCTAAAATTTAAATGTACTTTTGCCTAATATTGGAATTACTTCACATTTTTTGAGAAGTGCTCTTGCACGTACAGGGGCGAATATATGTTGTGGTTAGGGGTGCAAATGCACCCAAAGAAAAATGCAAAAACAATAAGTTTGGTTAAAAATTCACTATATGCACCTTTTCTATGAGACATGTCTATACATCCACAAGGCAAGTGCACCCTCTCTAACAGATAATTTATCTCTATGCATCTGAAGTTTAGTTGTGCGTTTTGATTTAGATGCTTGTGTTTAGTTCATGGTTGTGCTTTTTTGTGGTTGTGTTTTAATATTCTATGGCTAAAAGCTATAGAAATATATCACCATGTTAGAGAGGGTAATATTTCTATAGCTTTTAGCTATAGAATATTAAAATACGACTTCAGATGCATAGAGCTATAGAAATATATCACCATGTTATAGAAATATAACTTGTGTTTATAGCATCTAAAAGCTATAGAAATATATCACCGTGTGTCCAGCACGAGGACGCCAACACCACCACTGTTCGCCTAGCAAAAATGACCTGGGAGAGCCACCGCGTGACTGAGCCCGCTAGAAACAAAAAAAAAACCAGCTGTAGACTTGCAGGTGCTTTAATTAAGCACCGTGCAAATCAGACCTCCAGGCAAACAAACATGCCCAGTTACAGCTGTTTTCATCCCACCGGATTTATGCGGTGCTAGGGTCGAAGCTGGCACCTGAGACAAAAGGGCCCGTAGAGGAGTACTGTGCCATGGGCTTTCTCAGGTTGGCTGCCCAGCCAGAGGCACGGGAAAGTTTGAATCGTTGGCTGCTTTCATCCGGATGCATGGGCACACTCTGCAGCGTGGCGTGGTCAGTCTGCGGCCGTCCACAATGAGCTGACACCACCAATTGCGACGGATGCATGCAGGCAAACAAACATGCCCGGTTACAGCAGCCTAGCTAGGTTGCCACCCACATCCAAACAAACAAACACGGTTCGCAAGCAGCAAGTGCCGCCGCTGGTCATCGGTTAGACATGGAGACAGCCCCGGCGGGTGCGCGAGGGCGCAGCCAGCTAGGGATAGATTCGGACCGGATCCGCATGAAATCGAACATGGATAACACTATTTACCATATTTTTAATTTGAATTTAGATACAAATGCAAAACGAATGTCTCGAATTCGGATTCTCATTCGGATATTTACTAGATTTTGAAGATAACATATATCTATTTGCTTGTCCATAGTTTTAGTAGAACAAAATCATTATACATGTAGAGAACATGATTATATAGCGCCTGTGGATGATAATAAATCATAAAAAATAAAATAATATATATAATAAGTAATTCAATAATGAAATATATCAAAAATAAATAAAACTATGAATAATATTCATCAACAAATAGTTTGAAATATATAAAAATAATTTCGTCACTATATGAATTACTAAAGTACTTAAAATTAATATCATTAACCATATTAAAACTAACCTTTACATGTCGTTAATAATAATTATAATATTACATAATGTTATTAGCCATCGAGATACGTTTTAAATAATTTAAATGGTGCACATTATTTGGTTTATTAAAGTTGACATCATTTACATTACTAATTATTTATAGATTTAAATTTTAGATGGCTTTACAGGGTACTTTGGTACTTGCAGAAACGAATAATGTCGAATATTCTATATTTTTTGGGAATCGGATAGAGAAAATTTATAGGAAACAAATACGGATACAATCACATAATATCCATGTTTTTTTTATTAAAAATCGAATATGAATATGAATATGGATATCCATATTGACATGGAAACGAATACGAGCCGGCCGTCCAGACAGTGCCACTGCCGCAGCAGCCCCGGCCCGCCCTTGTTCCTGTCTGTCTGGCCATGCAGATGCATCCAGTACCTGCATGCGCCCCGATGGGTCGGGTCGTGTCGGACAGAATTGGGTTACCCCACGTATCTCACGTGATGAGCCACTAGCATTCTAAATTTCTAATGACATCGAAATATTGCACTAACTAAAGCAAGAATTAAGTATGAAGTAATAACACGGCATATGAGTGAGAGGTCAAGGAAACATTGCGTGTTAAATAGCCTTGGCAGCAAGGAATCACAGCCTCACAGGGGACAACAAGAAACTGTTTTCACTGTCTCGCTTTAAAAAACTTGGGAAATCACAGGTTCGTCCCGCAGAGTGACAGTGACCTCTCGATATGGCAAGGTCTAAGCCACTACACCCAAATAGGTTACTGAGTTAATCTTCTTTTGGTTAAAAGTTAGCTTGTCAAATCAGCACAATCGACGCAAACAATTTCACCAGCAACTAGCTCACAGTATTTGAGTGATTCAACATTTGTAGGTACTATGCATTTTGCACATTTTCCAATCCACCAAAAAATGAAAAAAAACACGCACAATCCATTTCTTAACTTCGTTAGTTCAGAAGTGAAGATACAATCTTGATATAAAAGACAATTGGTTTCACTAAAATCTTATGATTGAGAAATTTCAATGGGTAAATAGTTAATTAGCAATCAACCGAGGAACAAATAAAGAAGAAAATCATGACATGGGGAGAGCAATTCAAACATGATGCAATGAATACTGAGAAGCTGAAGGTTCTAACCACCTTAGTGCTTTCGATTCACTGATGAACGGTCTGACAAAGAAACAACCCTGAGTCTGACAAAGAAACAACCCTGATGTGCTTACCTTCTACTAGTGCCAGATTGCTAGGATAACAGCAATAACGAAAAGTATCATGAGAGCAGCATTTCCGCCGGGCAAAATATCTTCACATGAATCAGGAGATCTAAAGGATGAAACAGATAATCAAAACTGTGATCAATATTTATAAACACTTAAGGATAAGTGAACAACATCAAGAGTTTACAGACTTATAACAGTCCATAAGCTCAGCCTACCGATATTAGGTCTATATCACCTTCTACATAATAAGATATTTTGCCACATTAAAAAAAATGACTGCTTAGGCCTTATCAGATAGATCAAATAATTTTACTCAAACAAGTAAAGACAAAAGAGGCTATCATTTGATCCAAATGCAAGTAGTAAAGGGAACTTTTGTATGCCTACAGGGATAGAACATCAATGATTGGTTAACTGAAAATGATGAAGCTACATCACTTGTTGCACAACTAAACCTTTTGATAGCAGTGGTCCAAACAATGATAGGTTCACATCTAGAAAGACTGAAAGGAGGTATGAGTCAGGGTCTGAAATGAACTAAGTGCCTTCTTGAAGCTGACCTCTGATTTAGTGTCTTGTTAGCAATAAAGGGTCACTTTACTTGGTTACTGAGCACCAATTCTAATAGACTACAGACTAATGTATGCAAACACAACTACTCCACTTGTAACCATTTCAGAAATTTACTGCTGTTGACAGACTAATATATTAACAAGTAACAACTAATCTGCACTTGGTGTATGCAAATATTTGGTTTCAATTTTTACAGTTATACTAATGTTGACAGATATAAATCGTATCTTACAGCATACCTCTTTTTCGTCTGTGACCGATGGATCCAGGCCATAACAGGAGGCAGAATCCCAAATAGGAAGCAGTTTGCATAAACCCCAGCAAAATCCAGTGCCTTGGAGAAGGCTGCTGAGAAGAACGACGCAATATAGATGGGAATGATCAGCACCGTCCATGTCAGAATCGACCCATTTCTGCTACTGCTAGCATTAGGTTGGTGCACACTTCCTTGCTTCTGAGAAAACCTCTGAAGAATCAATTCCACTGTGTCTGCCAACTGCTTCGGAAAGCTCACTGCGTACCCTATCAGGCTTGTCGCCAGTGCAGCAAAAGCGAAGCCTCGAACAGCAGGCAGCGCAGCTGGATTCACTGAGAGAAGGAGCTTGATAGGGTCATCAAACCCAGCATTGCCACCAGCACTAGCCAGCCCAAGAATGACGGCATTCCATGAGAGCACCATGGCCAATGGCACAGCGCCCCCAATCAGTATCGCCTTCCGAGCATCATACACCGAGTCCCCCACAATCTTGCAGATGAACGGTGTGATGACATGAAACCCGAGCGTGAGCACGGTCACCGGTATGGCTGGCAGGATCACGCCCGGGCTCCAGCAAGCGTAGCTGAGAGATCTCAGCAAGCTGGCCCGGCCGACGGACACACCAGTCACCACGAGAGCGGTAATCGAAACTAGCATCAGGCCACAAAGGGCTCGGTTGGCGCCGTCAACGGCCTTGAAAGGGAAGAAGGCGATGAGGACGCCGGCGAAGCAGGGGAACAGGGCGTTGGCCAGGACCGGGTTCACCCCGGGGAACAGCTGGGAGACGATCGAGCCGATGCCGGCGACGCAGGCGACGAGCAGGGAGAAGCTGAGCGCGGCGTACACGACAGCGACGACCGCGCCAAGGCCCGCCCCCAGGGTGCTCGACGCAAGTCCCGTGAAGCTGACCTCGTCGACGCCGTCACGCACCATGGCAGCGAAGCTGAGCTCGGTGACGAGGACGATGGAGGACACGACGTAGACCCAGGACAGCAGGATGGCGGCCGCGGAGGGCGCCTGGCCGGAGCGGATGGTGGCGGACGGCAGGCCCAGCATGCCCGGCCCGACCGCCGTGCCGATGATGAGGCTCACCGCTCCCCAGAAGCTCTTCTTGCCCCCTACGGTGGCTTTGCCATCGGCTTCCACCGGAGGAAGGTCTTGGACAACGTCGCCGGCGCCGGTGCCGCTGGCGCTGTGCCGCCACCGCCATGGACGCCTTAGCGACGTGAAATGGGAAGGTAGTGGCGATGGCGGCGGCGGAGGGTTCGAGGATGCAAGGGTTGGGGGCCGAAGTGGCCGGAGACGGCGGAGACGGGGGGAGCGGAAGGAGGCCGGCGGTGAGGAAGGGGTGAATTTGTGGTGGCGGCCGGAGAGTAACATGGCTGTAAAATGTAGTTTGCCAGATCGATAGCAAAGGGGAGGTAAGCCCAGGCCCAACGGCCCAAAGCGACAACGTCTCCATCGCATGTCCAAAATTCCGAATCAGCTCACATATCGTTGTCAAAATAATAATAATAAAATCAGCTCACATTCTCCTATCCCTATTTAACCATGGTTCTCACTTTTGAAAAAGTAAACGTAGGTAGTTTCAAAAAAAAAAAAAGTAAACGTAGCTTCCGCTGACAAAAGGCTGGAGATCGAACTGAGTAACGATAAACTTCAGGGCAAGATTGACGAGGAAATTGTGAGTACTAAAGCGAAGATGCAACAAGACCTCGACCTTGCCGTGGCCACCTACATTGGAAACACATTTCTTAAATTTCAAGACAGGGAATGCGTAGTGGCCCCATACAACTTCCAGTATGCTGGTGCTTGACTCCGTTAATAATCAACAAAATTACTATCTTAATGCACTGCATTAATTAAATTCGTGCAGAGACCATTGGATTTGTATGATGATTTATCCCAAGGATGGGAGGATGTTGATCCTTGGCTCACTAGATTACCCGCAGAGCACGCATGAAAAATTCTTTACACTTATACAACAGTAAGTCGAGACATGCATGCATACTTTTCAACATTTTATATTGTCAATGAGAGTTTGGGAATGACTTGGTGATTTTATTCGAGGTTTGCATGGCATACAAGTGGTATAAGTTCATGTGTGGAAAATACAATATAAAACGACAATCAAAACCGTACGGATCAAATGTCCAGTAAATTTTAAATAAATATCATATATGTCTAGTATATATGTATATGTAACAACTAAATAACCACTTGGCACTTGTTATATAGTGCCACGAGCAACTATTTGGATCGGTCCTCTATGGGGTACCACTTGTGCGAGTTCCCCAGACAAAACATGCGATACACCACGAACCCTAGCAAAGTAACTGTCATGTGTTGTCATTAGTGTTGCAAATGCATTGGTCGCTTGTAAATATATGATGACTATAATCTTTCTTTGTAGGTATATCATTGACATCATAAACATATGCAAGGGCATGTGCCGGTTCATCATGAAAGAAATAATTCACTTCCAAGGGAAATATCATGATGATACCTCTGAGTTAGCACAGCCAGAGTACCGAGATCTTGTAGATTTTTCTAGGCTAAAACTAAACAAAGATGATTATTAGAGAATTCATGGAACTTATGAGTTAAGAAAACTTTGATGTATATATATGTATGCTATGTTTGATGTATATACTTGGGTTGATGACTATGTTAGAATGTAGTTAATATTGTTTTTGTCATGCATGGAAATATAATTGCCTGTGATGTATATTTGGGTTCCAACAACGTATTAGACCATCCAACTACGTTGAGCACTTGAGCTATTAGCAATAACTTGAAGCCTTAGGCCATGTTTATGGATATAATAGCTAACAACTAAAAATTAGTAAGAGTGGATATGAATAGGTTACCTAGTAATAGATGTATTCCCTCCATTTGAAATTGTAAGTTGTTCTAGCTTTTCTAGATGCATAGTTTTTAATGGACATAATATGTATTTAGGTGTATAGTAAAAGCCAGTAACACATCTGGTGTTACGAGCTCGTTTAGCACCGAGATTTAGGCCTAAGAAAAATTTTCAAAACGAGTTTTTTGGATTTTTGATTTAAAACGTACTTGAGGTGATAAGTGAATCATGTGTGACTCAGTTTTGTTGACTCAAATAAACACCCAAGTTAAATTACTCAGTGCGTAAAGATATTTATGAATATCTGACAACAATTCTAGCAAATAGATAGCGAACGGTTGGTTCTATTAGATTAAGCATGAAAATCAATTTTTATAAATAGAATAAAATATAACTTGTAATTGGTACTTAAATAAAATTTGAAGTGTAAGTTTAGTAGAGGAAATGCAACCGTTAATTTGGTGAATAGATGTTGTTCCATGGTATTTCTAATGGCTCAAAAATTGAATTTAAAATTTAAAAACCATCTTCTCGCATCATCACTAAAAATCAGAAATTATATTTTAAAGCGTTGTTTGTGATGATTTGTTTTGCGCAAAATAATTACATAACACCCTAATAGTTTGTTCCATGGCTTGGTACGGAGTATGAGCTACCGCGTGGAATGTTTATTGGTGGAAGTCAATAGGATTTAGATCGTTTGGAGTTGCCGACAATGTATCGCTGTTCACATCCGCGTCACGTCGTCTCACGCACAGGCACGCCGCCAGCAGAGCCACGCGACGCCCATGTGTTCAGCTGCAGCATGCTCCCTCATGTCCTTGTTGTTGCCGCGCTGTCCCTGCGTTCACGCTTCCGTGGAGGCCGAGCCCCCACGCTGCTTCCTCCTCCCTTTTCTTTTTCTACCGCCGAAGGGAGGCGACACAGCTCCTGCTCGCCCTCCCAGCTTGCTCTCTCGCTCGGCCCCTCTTCTTTGCTAGCCTTGCATCGAGCCACCTGGCTGTCTGGTCGCGCATGCCCTGGTCCGACCGCCCGAGCTCGGTCACCATCTTCTCCTGGTTTCCCTCACGCGCGCGCGAAGCCCCACGGCCGCACTGGACCGTAGCTCCTCGCCGCTATTTCCGTTGAGCCAGCGCCTCCCTCCAATTCCTTGCACTCACTGGTGCCCAAGGTCCATAGCTTGCCACTGCTATCGATCGCGGGGTAAATCGTCCACCGGCGAGCTCGCCCGAACCAACCTCCTCGCCGTCGGCCACTGTGTCTGTTGATCTAAGCTCCACCGTGGTTGCACCCTCCTCGAGCACTTTCTCCTTTCCGTGACCTCAGTTTAGCTTCTCTTTGACGTATCAGTGTCGCATATGAAGTAGGTTCGTCGGAGCTCCAGTGGTTCGCCGGGAATGTCGTCTCCACCGTCGTCACGGACTCGCATATCCGCCTCGCACGTGGCCAGTCCGCCTCGAGCCATTTCTGCCCTAACCAACTCCGTAGCGGTGTTCGTGGTGAGTCACTATTCCTTCACTAACTCCCCGTTTAACCTCTGTCATAGCCATCTCACCGGAGCGCGTGCGCCATTACCGCCATCCATGTCTGCATGGCAGACATGCCCTGCACGCCACCACGGGCCATCGAGGTCCTACATAGTCGCGCGAACCCTACGGTGGTCCTGCCCCTCTGGCGGTCACCCCTCCGCCGCTGCCGTGCCCTCCCCAGCCGATCTTGGCCACCGTCGGATCGTCCCCGCCATGGTGCTCTGCTCTGGTGATGCTCGGGGACTTGGGAACAGTGAAGATAGGAAAATATAGGGTGCTAGGTGAAGAACAGATGACTCATTTGAATAGTGAGCTAGTTTATAGGTTGATTAGTTAAAAACCTAGGGTCCTTTTTGCAAAATGGACAGCGTGCCCTGGGCTTTCCTAGCTGGGCTGGCCTACCACCGCCGCACCTGGGCTGCCTGTGCCCGCTTGGGGCGGCGTTGTGCTGCCCGCGCCTAGGCCGTTCGCGATGCAATGGACCGCGCTCGCCGCGCCGTGGGCCACGGCCTGTGGCCGCGCGTGCTCCCCGGCCCGCGTGGGCCGCGCGTCCGCGTGGGCCACCGGCCTCCACTAGACCGCGTGCGCGCATTTCGCATTGGGCCGAGGTCGTTGATGTCGGCCCTTTTCGATTTCAAGAGCAATTTCTAATTTAGCTTATAAGGTAAATTTTGTAAATTCAAAATAAAATTGTGTAGGTGTCCAAAAATGGTTAAACTAATTTTGTTAGGCTTGTAAAATCATGATCTATCTATTAGCGTAATTGGTTCATCTAGTTTTAAAAGATTTCTAGGGTTGCTCTAATTATTTTAATATGGTTAATATTGTTAAGACATAAACTTGTGGGACTTTTTGTGAGAAAATGGTGATAGTGTTGACTCTAAAAATTTTACAGTAAATTACTAATATTATTAGCTACTCATTGTAAATTTTGTGGCTCCTGAATAATTAGTTTGCTAGATAGATAATAATGCCCTATTTCGAATAAAGATTAAATCAATAGAATAGAATAAAGAAACACCTTGGAATTGTATGACTAAAACACTTGTTGGGAAATGACACCTTTCTCGATGATGTTGATATGTAGATTAGTATGTTAGTCATTAGAACTAGCTCGCTAACTTGAAAGGCGTAAATCGTATTTTACGAGTAACGGTTGCTGTTGATTAATTACGTCTTTGCATTGCATATCATAATAGGGACGTCGATGGATCGCAGAGTCATTGGGAGTTGCTGGAAAAATGGTACTTTTGGAGATCATGTCGCCATGATGGAAAGCTAACTTCTGATTAAATCTTATCCAGCGAAGCCCCAGTGCATAACCCCTACTTTTCTGTACTTTAAATTATGTTTGTGCATTAAGTTTTAAGGAGTTAAATGAAACCCACTTGCATATATATATATATATATATATATATATATATATATCTTTATCCTATGAGTCTTACTAGTATGATAGGATCGTGTAGAGTGCTATGCTACAGGACTCCGATAGAAGTCGTGTGATTAGCTATCACTTGCGAGAGATAGGAAATATATTATTGTTGTTACTGTATTATTATCACTCATGATAAGATGGTAAAAGGAAAATAGAGACCGGATAGGGATATGGTATGGGTATTAGTGGGTGTAAGAGGTTGTGTCCTGTGGCCAACGGGGTATAGCTTGGTTACACTGTTTCTCTGTCTGTGTCGATTAAGGACCGATCGTGTAATTGGATTTTAGGCAAGTTACAGACTTATTATCCCAAGCACATACTTGGGTATGGGCGCAGGGAAGACTTGTTACTCTCTTATCATGGGTTCCGGCTCTTTCCAGACTGACTTTCAGGGTGGTTTTTGGGTGGAGGTCCTTGCACCACACTAAGTCCGGGACTTAGGTGCAGGGGCTTGGAGTCCAAGTTTGGACGGGGACCTGGACCCTGTGACAGTAGGGTAGTGGGTTGGTCCAGCTTGTGCCTGGGGTACAAGCGGGGCGTGTGTTTCGGGGTACCCAGCTGGACACATTGATTCACGAATCGCCGGGCGATCCGGTACGACTTGTCTACACTCTAGCACCACAGTAAGAACTAGAAGATGCAAGATGGTAAAATGATTTCGATTGCTTACCACCTGCTTGAAAGTAGCACAGGTGCTTACATAGAATGGTTAGTTAATGAACTAATGATGACGGCTAATAAAATCAAATATAAGGATGCACGTTTAGTAATGCTCCTGCAGATGCAACAAACCCACAAGCCAGATAGCCTTACATATCCTTGGAGTCTTTTCTTTTCTCCTATCGGGTAAGTCTTGCTGAATACAATTGAGTACTTAGTGTTTTATTTCCCCCTGTTGCAGGTAACAAGCGTATTCTAGAGCTGACTCTTGTGTGTGGATCCCTCCTGGTGGGCTCAGAGAGGATTACTTTACGCTGCGATCATAGTTTCTTTTAATTATAACTCTCAATAAATATTTTTATAAATGGAAGTTTTATAATCTGTTGTCATAAATTATATATCAATGCTGCACCATATCAGGAATAGATATTTATTTCCGCTATAACTCTGATCACATGTTTATATTCCGCTGTCAAATTAAATTGTTCATAACTCTGATAACATGATCATATTCTACTATTATCAACAGTAAATATTATACTATGATGTTGCATAAAAAGTGATATAAAAAATGGAATAATGATGTAAGCTTTATTCTCTCATTTGTGATCCTGATGAAAAAATATGGATTTTTGGGTTCTCCCCTGGGGTGTGCTCGATGAAACCGCATAATTTGGTGTCCTCCCTTGAGTACTTAGTGTCTAATGGAATACAAGTACTCCTGGGAGGGATTAGATTAGGCGATTCTGCCACAGGTGGTATCAGAGCATAAATGAGGAAATAAAGCTTCAAAATCCTTTTCTAAACTAAAATTTGACAGCCTATTTTTGCAAAAAGTTAGGGCGTTCAACTGCGAAGTTATATAAGTAGTCCTATTACTATGGTTATGTATCCAGGATAGATGGCACTCTGCTGACTTAGGTAGGCTTAATCAATTTTTCTGTAAGTACACTGACCCCGATGCATAGTCCGATAGTATCGACTAGCTATAGGGAGATAACGATGTGCCAAAAATCTGAGAACGGTTGCCCTATATGTTGGTAACAGTGGAAGGACGTATAGGACGTGCATTCATGCATATCCTGTTTGTGCATTGTAGTGCCGTATTGCTTGCAGACACGCCATCCATAGGTGTCATGCGTGTCGTATTGTGCATGACTGACCGTCCTTGTTTTAGAGTTATTTCTGCACTGTGGCTTCGTGCTCCGTGTTCGCCCGTGGTTCACGCCTATCGTGATCCACGTCTCCCCATACCCTTTTCTGTGCTCTAGTCGGACACTTGCCTTACAATCACACTAGTCAGTAATGACCTCGGACATCGCTCGCCTTGAACGCGCAAAAAATTTGGTTGATTCATTCGTAGTGATCCCACACAGGAACCCTGGTGGACTGCGCTAGGTCCACTGACCGCTCTACCTTTATAAGCAGGGCCTGGCTTTGCCCTTGATACCACCACTCGACGCACTTTAGCTCGTCTACCTTTTCCTTTGAGCAAGCTTTCCGCTCAGCCCTTTCTTGCAACCACCGCCAGAAATGGCAGGAGCCTAGGTTAGTAGTTACTGTCTCAACGTTGAGGGTTTTCCCAGAATCCTGCATGCCACCATGTGATAGCTCAGAGTCAAAGATCATCCCGAGTATAAGGGCCATGAGTATGAGAAGCATGGCACTGAGCGGTGTGAGGTTACTGTCTACATTGGGAAGCATGAAGAGTTCCCCGACATCACCGAAGCTTGGAATGTGACCGCAACCAGGTTTCACTTCATCGATACCTATCAGGTTGTGGCTCGCAAAGCCTTGCGGTACCTTTGCTAGATATATGAAGAGCCCACTGCTCGTACCCCCATGAGGTTCTTTCCACCCTTGGAAAATAATCAAAGGGCATGGAGGGCTCGCATGGAGGCTTTAAAAGGGCGGGATGCACAAGAAGATAGTCCTACCGCGGTGCACTTGACCATGTACCTGCTTGCCCTAGATGAGCAGTATGACCGACAAGCCTTGGAGCTGAGGACATGCCTTCGTCGAGCCGAGAAAGCCGAGATCTTCTCCAGGATGCTCCTGGTGCAACTTGCCAAAGCGCATGCCAGTGTGGCAGCCGTGGAGAGTCAGGAGACTGCCATGTCAGAAGCCTTAAAGGAGGCTGAAGATCAGCATGCCCATCTATTGGGAGAAGCCTGTCTGGTCACCAGGGCCAAACAGAGGACACTGGCTGCTGAACGACAGGATCCCTTGATTGTGGAGGGGATCCCTGTCCACCCGCTAGAAAGAAGGAGAACCGGTGTTGCCGTACCGCCAGCACCTCCACTCTCAGAAGTGTCAGAAGTAGAACCCTTGATTCCTCTCACTCAGCCATTGCCCAGAGAGGAGGCAGATCTATAGCCAGGGTGGTAGAAGAATCCGCCAAGCCCGAGAATGAAGATGCGTGGTCCAGAGTAGATTAGTTGCCTTTGGATGCTGTATCGTAGTTGGTAGTGCTTTTCATCGCTGTCCTTTAGTATTGTACTCTTGCCATTGTTTTTCGTCCGTAGTTGTTGAGATTGTCCGACCGTAGGGAATGATGTGTCGAAAATGGTAGACTGAATGCCTGTATGTTGTACCAGTATAAGACCATTGGAATGTGCAACTAATTTACTTCGCTGGGTTGATTGCATCCATCTACCCTTACATCTCGTTAGATGTGTTTAGGGTTTTCAAGGATGATGTTAAGTGGGCTACAAGAGAAGTTGACATCCAGATGCCAGCAGATCAGCCATGATTGGAGAACATTGGACACTGTATCGACTAATTGTGGATGTCCCAACAGAACACTTGAATCTCTTTAAATCAATTCCGTCAAAAGGAACCCTTGTTGTTGAATCTTCCCATGCAATACTCCTCTTATTATGTGGTCTATGACCCCACCGCCTTTATTGCGTGTAAGTTGGTAGTAGTTGCCTAGTTAATAGCTTATGGTGCCACGACGAAACTGAGGGTCCCTATGGAATAGCTGCCACATGGTGATGCCGCTCGGCACGCGCTGGTATCGAGGTTGTTGATTGAGTACCTTTACCAAGTTACACCACCATACCTCCTTTGCTACAAATAATTTTCTTGAAAATATTCGGGTGTTCAAACGGGAAATCCACAATGGGTTGATGAAATAGTGTTCTCTCAAAGTAAACAAGAGGAGGTGGTTTTGGAGGAAGAATGTATGACATGGTCTTAGTCTACATGAAAGATGAATGTGGTCAAGGAAGGGAAAGAAAAAGAAGAGTAGCAAGGAAAGTTAGCCACGGGTAGTAGGGAGTAATTGGAAAAGCCTAAGTGGATGTCATGTCCCAAGCCCTGTGTCTAGTTTGATCACACTACGCATGCTAGGTTATTCCACTACGTACCCTACGGACGCCGTTTGTGTCGTGTCCATTAGCACCCCGTTCGTGCATGGCCATGGCATCGTGCCGCACTCACTGTCTTCGTGCACTGTGCGTTTCTCCTTTTCCTAGCATCCGGTCGGCTCTTGACCCCGCGCCTCATCCCTGTACTGGACCCCCCTTCCCCTTCCCCTCTCTTTTTCTTCTTTTTGGGACACGGTCGCCCGCACGCCTTCCTCGCCGAGCGAACCCCCTCCCCTCTCTTATCCTCCCTCCGCTCACTCGTGCATGGAGCGCACCATGGCTAACTTTATCCCCACAACATGAACCATCGGTGTACCCCATCCACGTCGTCTCCACATCCAGTGTGTTGCGCCCCAGCTCCGTTCGCCACTATACGATGCCCTTGGTCCTTGTTCTTCTTCTCCATTCCCATCCACTCGAATCTGAAGCAGAGCTACGAGATCTAGTCGTCACTGTGGAACTAGGTTCGTCAGTCAGGAGTGAATGTGTAATCTGAGAAGAAGGAGGATCTGGTTTTGAAGAAGTTCAAGTCTACCGTTGGTTAGTTTGATCTTAGGATTCACGATGTTTGACTTCTCAGTCTCCTATTTTTGGATCTATTGGTCATACGCCATGTTTTGGATAATCATTATCTCGTTGTTTGTCTATTGTCCTCATCTATCTTGACTTCTGGATTAAGCTTTGGATGTACTAGGTTGCTCTTAGCAAGGTATCCCTAATCCTCGTGTGGTTTAGTATTCGAAGTCATGTAATCTTTCATGTAATTTCTGATCTACGAAATGTAACCGCATTTCCCCTCTTCTAATTCTTGCTCCGAATCTTGGGATGAGATTCTTTTTAGGGGGGTTGGTTGTAACAACTCTGGTGTTATGAGCTCGTTTAGCACCGAGATTTAGGTCTAAGAAAAATTTCCAAAACGAGTTTTTTGGATTTTTGATTTAAAACGTCCTTGAAGTGATAAGTGAATCCTATGTGACTCAGTTTTGTGGACTCAAATAAACGCCCAAGTTAAATTACTCAGTGCGTAAAGATATTTAGGAATGTCTGACAACAATTCTAGCAAAGAGATAGTGAACGGTTGGTTCTATTAGATTAAGCATGAAAAACAATTTTATAAACAGAATAAAATATAACTTGTAATTGATACTTGAATAAAATTTGAAGTACAAGTTTAGTAGAGGAAATGCAACCGTTGATTTGGTGAATAGATGTTGTTCCATGGTATTTCTGATGGCTCAAAAATCGAATTTAAAATTTAAAAACCATCTTCTCGCATCAACGCTAAAAATCAGAAATTATATTTTAAAGCGTTGTTTGTGGTGATTTGTTTTGCGCAAAATAATTACATAACACCCTAATATTTTGTTCCATGGCTTGGTATGGAGTATGAGCTATCACGTGGGATGTATATTGGTGGAAGTCAATAGGATTTAGATCTTTTGGAGTTGCTGACAACATATCGCTGTTTACATCCACGTCACATCATCTCACGCATAGGCACGCCGCCAGCAGAGCCACGCAACGCCCATGTGTTCAGCTGCAGCATGCTCCCTCGCGTCGTTGCTGCTTCCGCGCTATCCCTGCATTCACCCTTCCGTGGAGGCTGAGCCCTCACGCTGCTTCCTCCTCCCTTTTCTTTCCCTGCCGCCGAAGGGAGGCGACACAGCTCCTGCTCGCCCTCCCAGCTTTCTCTCTCGCTCGGCCCCTCTTCTATGCTCACCTTGGGTCAAGCCGCCTAGCTGCCTGGTTGCGCACGCCCTGGTCCGACCGCCCGAGCTCGGTCACCGCCGTTGCCCGGTTTCCCTCGCTCGTGCGCACGAAGCCCCATGGCCGCACTGGACCATAGCTCCTCATCGCTGTTTCCGTTGAGCCAGCGCCTCCCTCCAATTCCTTGCACTCACTGGTGTCCAAGGTCCATAGCTTGCCACTACAGTCGATCGCGGGGTAAATCGTCCGCCGGCGAGCTCGCCTGAACCAACCTCCTCGCCGCCGGCCACTGCGTCCGCCGATCTAAGCTCCGCCATGGTTGCACCCTCCTCGAGCACTTTCTCCTTTCCGTGACCTCAGTTTAACTTCTCTTTGATGTATCGGTGTCGCATACGAAGCAGGTTCGTCGGAGCTCCAGTGGTTCACCGGGAACGTCGTCTCCACCGCTGTCACGGACTTGCCTATCTGCCTCGCACATGGCCAGTCCACCTCGAGCCATTCCTGCCCTAACCAACTCCACAGCGGTGTTCATGGTGAGTCACTGTTCCTTCCGTGACTCCCCGTTTAACCTCTGCCATAGCCATCTCGCTGGAGCACGCGCGCCATTCCCGCCATCCATGTATGCACGCGGGTAGACATGCCCTGCACGCCACCATGGGCCATCGCGGTCCTGCATAGTCGCGCGAACCCTGCGGTGGTGCCGCGCCTCTAGCGGTCACCCCTTCGCCGCCGCCGTGCCCTCCCCAGTCGGTCTTGGCCGCCGTCGGATCATCCCCGCAACGGTGCTCTGCTCTGGTGATGCTCGGGGACTGGGGAACGGTGAAGATAGGAAAATATAGGGTGCTAGGTGAAGAACAGATGACTCATTTGAATAGTGAGCTAGATCATAGGTTTATTATTTAAAAACCTAGGGTCCTTTTTGCAAAATGGACAGTGCGCCCTGGGCTTTCCTAGCTGGGCCAGCGTACCGCCGCCGCGCCTGTGCCGCCCGCGCCTGGGCCGCTCGCGCAGCGATGGACCGCGCTCGCCGCGCCGTGGGCCACGGCCTGTGGCCCAGCGCGCGCCCTGCCCCGCCTGGGCCACACGTCCGCATGGGGCACCGGCCTCCACTGGACCGCGTGCGCGCATTTCGCGTTGGGCCGATGTCGTTGACGTTGGCCCTTTTCGATTTCTAAAGCAATTTTGCTTATAAGGTAAATTTTATAAATTCAAAATAAAAATGTGTAGGTGTCCAAAAATGGTGAAACCAATTTTGTTAGGCTCGTAAAATCATGATCTATCTATTAGCATAATTGGTTCATCTAGTTTTAAAAGATTTCTAGGGTTGCTCTAATTATTTTAACATGGTTAATATTGTTAAGACATAAACTTGTGGGACTTTTTGTGAGAAAATGGTGATAGTGTTGACTTTGAAAATTTTACAGTAAATTACTAATATTATTAGCTGCTTACTGTAAATTTTGTGGCTCCTGAATAATTAGTTTGCTAGATAGATAATAATGCCATATTTCGAATAAAGATTAAATCGATAGAATAGAACAAAGAAACACCTTGGAATTGTATGACTAAAACACTGGTTGGGAAATGACACCTTTCTCGACGATGTTGATACGTAAATTAGTACGTTAGTCGTTAGAACTAGCTCGTTAACTTGAAAGGCGTAAATCGTATTTTACGAGTCACGGTTGCAGTTGATTAATTACGTCTTTGCATTGCATATCATAATAGGGACGTCGATGGACCGCGGAGTCATCGGGAGTTGCTGGAGAAATGGTACTTTTGGAGATCGTGTCGCCATGATGGAAAGCTAACTTCTGATTAAATCTTACCCAGGCAAGCCTCGGTGCATAACCCTTACTTTTCTGTACTTTAAATTATGTTTGTGCGTTAAGTTTTAAGGAGTTGAATGAAACCCACTTGCATATATATATATCTTTATCCTATGAGTCTTACTAGTATGACAGGATCGTGTAGATTGCTATGCTACATGACTCCGATAGAAGTCGAGTGATTGCCTATCACTCGCGAGAGATAGGAAATATATTATTGTTGTTACTGTATTATTATCACTCATGATAAGATGGTAAAAGGAAAATAGAGACCGGACAGGGATATGGTTTGGGTATTAGTGGGTGTAAGAGGTTGTGTCCTGCAGCCAATGGGGTATAGCTTGGTTACACTGTTTCTCTGTATGTGTCGATTAAGGACCGGCCATTGCATTGGACTCTAGGCAAGTTACAGACTTATTATCCCAAGCACATACTTGGGTATGGGCGCAGGGAAGACTTATTACTCTCTTATCATGGGTTCCGGCTGTTTCTAGACTGACTTTTAGGGTGGTTTTTGGGTGAAGGTCCTTGCACCGCACTGAGTCCGGGACTCAGGTGCGAGGGCTTGGAGTCCAAGTTTGGACGGGGACCTGGATCCTATGACAGTTGGGTAGTGGGTTGGTCCAGCTTGTGCCTAGGGTACAAGCAGGGTGTGTGTTTCGAGGTACCCAGCTGGGCACATTGATTCACAAATCGCCGAACGATCCAGAACGAGTTGTCTATACTCTAGCACCATAGTAAGAACTGAAAGATGCAAGATGGTAAAATGATTTCGATTGCTTACGACCTGCTTGAAAGTAGCACATGTGCTTACATAGAATGGTTAGTTAATGAACTAATGATGACTGCTAATAAAATTGAATATAAGGATGCACGTTTAGTAATGCTCCTGCAGATGCAACAAACCCACAAGCCAGATAGCCTTACATATCCTTAGAGTATTTTCTTTCCTCCTATCAGGTAACTCTTGCTGAGTACAATTGAGTACTCAGGGTTTTATTTCCCCCTGTTGCAGGTGACAGACGTATTCTAGAGCTGACTCTTGTGTGTGGATCCCTCCTGGTGGGCTCAGAGAAGATTACGTTACGCTGCGATCATAGTTTCTTTTAATTATAACTCTCAATAAATGTTTTTATAAATGAAAATTTTATAATTTGTTGTCATAAATTATATATCAATGCTGCATCATATCAGGAATAGATATTTATTTCCGTTATAACTTTGATCACATGTTTATATTCCGCTGTCAAATTAAATTGTTCATAACTCTGATAACATGATCATATTCTACTATTATCAACAGTAAATATTATACTCTGATGTTGCATAAAAAGTAATGTAAGAAATAGAATAATGATGTAAGCTTTATTCTCTCATTTGTGATCCTGATGGGAAAATATGGATTTTTGGGTTCTCCCCTGGGGTGTGCTCGACAAAACCGCGTAATTTGGTGTCCTCCTTTTAAGTACTTAGTGTTTAATAGAAGATATGTACTCCTAGGAGGCATTAGGTTAGGCGGTTCTGCCACAAAGCTATATACCTAAAAAAGTCACAAATTTAGAAAAGAGGGAGTACTTAGCATTAGCATCGTTTAGTAAGTACACCCTCTGTCCAAAATTATAAGTCATCCGAATTTTTTGGAGAGTTAAAGCATTTCAGCTTTGACTAAAATTATAGAGAAAATAACAAAAATTTATGACATTAAATAGGTATATTATGAAAATATAATTAATAAAAATTGAAAAAATAATACTTATTTGACATCATAAATATTATTATTTTATTATTTAAATTTGATCAAACTTAAGATGCTTTGAATCTTCAAAAAAGTTGGAATAACTGAAAATTTAAGACGGAGGGAGTAGAAGAATGCTAGTAGTTGCTAATACCAACGCTAATTTTTAGTAGATCCGAACATGCCCTTAATCCCCTTCTTCCTACACACTCTAGCTAATAGACAATTGTAACAAAGATATCTAGAACCAAAATGAATTCAATGTTCCAAGAAATTCGGATCTAAATTTGGGTGGCAACGCTACATTCACGTGGTATTAATTGGGATTCAAACAACAAAAGATCAAGAAACTAACCGTGTACCACGTATAGCAGACAGATCTAAAAGGCATACACCATTTGGGTTTTGAGGGACTACACATGACGATGGATGTTTCCTTTCTTCAGTCTTTGATGACAAAGCGGTACGGTGGAACAAAGGAGAACTTACTACAAGGATGACAGGCACAAATTAATTAAAATTAAACAAAAAAAAACTTATATGTGGAGCCGTGGGTTTCTGGAGTTGATGAGTTGGAGATCTGGCTAAATTTGTTTTTTTTTTTGGCCTTGAGGGTTGGAATCGTTGGGTGCCATGGACCAAACAAATGCATAATCCTGGGCCTGCACCTAGTAGTACGAAGGGGTGTACCAGACTATACACCTTGCAGGGCCCCAGCCGATTCAGGGCCCAGTGCAGCAGCCCGCTCTCACCACTCAGGGCTGGGCCTGACCAAACGAAGCCTAAATGGTTTTCCATCTGGTATTTTTATTTCATATATAAATAATAGTGGATGAAGAGTTGAACGAAGTCGTGCTTTGGCTTTGCTCTTGATCTTGATTCTGCCTGTAAATAAATATTGTGATTTTACTCCCACGGGACCACACGAATAAAATGATTTTCAGCTAAATAAGAAGTGAGAACTTCTAGACTTTATATAGATTTAATCCCTTTTAAATTAATATTTTAAAGACAACCAACATGAAAAATTAATTACATATATATTAACCCTTTTGGTCATGTCACTCCACGTGGTGCACAAGAAAAAGAAACTGCAATACGACTTCAAGCACCATGACCACCTATATAAACACCACTTCAGACTACAAAACGAATAAACACGTACCTTTATATAAACACCAGTACCAACCATAGAATTTAACAAAGGGATGAGGAAGAGAAGAGAGTGCAAGTCACTTATATATCCCTTCAGTGAAAATGGAAGGCATAGCTACTACTCCATTTGGCTATATATTGCTCACTACCATGCAACCACTTCTGATGGATATGTTTTAAGTTACCACAATTCACTCATCACTGGCGCATCGTAGGCTGCTGCACCGAGACGGAGTAGTGAAGTTGACGCTTTGGAATTCTTTGATTCTTTTGGATGGCCTTTTAGTATTAGAATGGAGTTTTAAGTTGGATCTAGTTTCGATTTGTTATATCAAATGTTTGTAATGATTGGTCCGATTCTTTTGTTTTCAAGGGATGAAGCCAGATTTTATCCATTATGTAAAAAGGCAAGTAGCCAATGCATTACTCAATTATTGTACATCCGTCTAATATACAAGCAGCTATGCATTCAATAATCCTCGTGTACGTTTTCATTAATAGTGCTTCTAGTGGTAGTACTATTATTTGGTACGCCATGATAGTGTGTAAAACGACAACCATGGACTACATGAGAGGATCATATCAAACTGTACAAAAGCATCCTGTAATTTCTTTGTTAAATATTTCTATATAGAATAAGGGATTTATTTTCACTCAAAAGTGCCTCCTGTCTGTGTTCTTAGAACCAGATAACCACAATATTTTGAAACTAAATTTGGGTAATTAATAACAACAAAGTAACAAACGAATGACAATGGGGAGGGCAAATGCTAATTAGTGGTCAATAATATTTTTACACCTTTGATTAATATTAAGCACCCCACCTCTTTCCTTTTTATGTTTTTTCTTCCTACATCTTCCTTTTATCTTATGCTTTCTTCTTCCCACTTTCTGCTTTTGGCTTTTTTGTTGTTATAAGATTTTTTTGTACCAAGTCAACATTATTTTTATGATGTTACAACTATTTCTAGAAAAGTTGACTCAACATCTTTATTATGATTCAGCTGTTACAAGAAATGCTGACTCAACATTTGATGATTAAACTGTTTACTAGAAATGTCAAACCCATATTTTTCTTTGTCAATTAAACATTTTCTATGTTCACCTCCGCTTCTAGCTTGGAGCAAAGGTCTTGGGCACCTTTGCCTCGAACTTCGCTCGACGGGCTTCGGGTGAATGAAGATGAAGGTCCAGAAAGTAAGGCCCCAAGATGCCTGCGAAGATATCTAAAATATGGAAGATCGCAAATGAAGACTTACTAAATTGTGAAGGGATTTCTCAAAGAAAAAATTAAATTGTGAAGGGGGAAGGTGTTGATTCAAAGGCCAAATCCCAGAGAATATGGAAAATCTTGAATCAAATAAAGATGAGTAATTATCTAAAACAATAAAGAAAGTAAGGCACTATAAAACATTTTTCAAAAGATTGAACCGTTTGAGTTATAGGTATTAAATGTTCACATGGAATGCAAGAGATGCACTTTTGTGCTGTACAATATTTTGATAGTACCATTGTGCAGTATAAATAAATGATACTGGCATTGCTCGCCACTACCGGCCAGAAAAGTACATAGAATTGAAAATGAAAGAACAAAATGTTCAGAACAAACATATACAAAGCTTCCTCCATTATTAGAATAGAAGGTGCCTGCAAATATATATACGGCCACGAATCATATCCTTCATTGTTCCACTAGCCCTTTCATACTCAGCTTGACTAATAATTAATCGGAACTCTGACTGATTTTCGTCGACAGTTAATATGCTTTGGCTCAGGCCTGTTTGGATCAATTAGGACTAGTTATTAGTCAAGACTAAAAGTTAGCTCACCTATTATACCCCTGTTTGAATGGGTTAGGATGAAAAATTATCTAGCTAACAATTAGCCCTATGCATTCGAACATGCCTTTCAGCGTGTAGGTTTTTTCTTGCATACAACCCTTGGTAGCATGTACTTGCATTGGCACACCATATTGGGTTTGCATCCTGGAAAAGTTGCTTGGGCCAAGCAACAATTTCAGGCGTTAGGATTTTGATTGCTTGTGGTGGGATGTTGCTGCCTGGACCGACACGTTTCTCAGACCAGCAACCAAACAAGGCCCTATTTCTTCAAATGACGACCGTGGACTGTTCCATGGGAAGTACATACTGTTCAGTAGCATCCTATGCCTAACTGTTCCGAAGGCATAGACTCAGCTCCTTGATGCAATGATGCATATGGAAGCCAGTCCTCATATATATGAGCGCTTCATGCTCAACTCTTTAGTCTCGTGCGTGGATGCCTACCTGAGATAGGACAAACTTGTCTTGTGCCACCTGGCATTGACAAATTAATTGGAGAACAGGGACTCCAACCATCCTATATATTCTGTCAAGTTTTGGCCCATATGAATATTTGAAGGTTTTGAACTTTCATGTTGCTGTTGAATAATGGAAGTGTTGTGCCTTTATATTCTCTTAGCTATTCTCACTCGACCAAGTGCACAGAAATTACGGACGTCATTCCTAGTGGTTGGAACTTGGTAGCACGGTTACCTTCATTCTCTCCTCTTCAACCCCGCCAGCAACCAAATTAATCAACATGCAGACTGTGGTTTGGAGAAGCGTGTGATTGAATTAATGACACATATACTTGTTAATTTCTGTGGATCGACTAGGGTAGATCTAGGCGGATGACACTTGGATCCGTAATAGCACATGCATATCTAAACCTAGAACACTACACCGAGAGGGAGATAGGGTAAGGGTGCTGGTGTTGAACCTGAGCCATCGGAGGAAGTCGCGGTTGAGCTGGCCATCTCAGCTTCGGTGATGGAGGCAGCACACGGGCAACGACGGGTGGAGTAGAGGTTGCACGGACGTCGATGCAGTGCAGACGGACGGCGTAGCAGTGACGACGGCGAAGTTAGCGGAGCTTCCCGTCGCTGGCTGCGCGCCCTCTTAGATCGGTCTAGGGTTTGTTGGTGGGGTTTGCGGCTCACGGTGAACCTCTTACCTCGAGCCGCCGGCCCCCACCTCTATATATAGCGCAGTGCGACGGGGCCCACCAACCATGTAGGGTTGGGCGCCACCGATCAGGGCGCGTGACCAAGGCCCAATAGACCGTTGGGCTTATTGGTTGGGAGATCACTCTAACATTCTCCCCCTTAATCTCACTATTACTTTTATCTTTAAACTTTAAACTTTAATCCTTTTATCCTTACTCATTTCTTCACAGATGATGCATAGAGCATATCTCATCGTCATGGTCAATTGCCGATAGATTTAACAGCTACA
Source organism: Miscanthus lutarioriparius (assembly GCA_904845875.1). Lineage (NCBI taxonomy): Eukaryota > Viridiplantae > Streptophyta > Magnoliopsida > Poales > Poaceae > Miscanthus > Miscanthus lutarioriparius. The sequence goes on along the minus strand of CAJGYO010000004.1, from coordinate 88,374,087 downwards.
ATGCACGTCTCTGATATGAAATAGTTACTTTAACTTTTGGACCCTTTATAGTCCAGGAATCATAGGCTTTCCCTTAAACCCATGCCGGCTATATGTTCTCTGAACACGTTGGGTGGTAAGCCTTTTGTAAGCGGATCCACGAGCATCTTTTCGGTACTTATATGCTCAAGACTTATCATTTGATCCCGGACTTTATCCTTCACAACATAATACTTTATGTCAATGTGTTTGGCAGCACCACTTGTACTGCTGGATTATTATCGCAGTATAACTTTAGTGGTCTATTGATGTCGTCAACCACCTTCAAACCGGTATGAACTTCTTTAGCCAGTTCACCTGCTCCGTTGCCTCATAACATGCTACAAACTTGGCATACATTGTGGACGATGTAGTGACGGTTTGCTTTGAGCTTTTCCATGAAATAGCTCCCCCTGCGAGAGTAAACACATATCCAGACGTGGATTTTCTATTATCTCCCGCATAATCAGAATCTGAATATCCCACTATATGGAGTGAATCAGATGTTCTATACATCATCATGAGGCATTTCGTTCCTTGCAAATAACACAAGACTTTCTTTACCAATTTCCAGTGTTCTATTCCAGGATTGCTCTGGAATCTGCCAAGTAACCCGGTAACAAATGCCAAGTCAGGGCGCGTACACACTTAAGCATATTGCAAGCTTCCGACAGCTGAAGCATATGAAACCACTTTTATTTGATCGATCTCATATTGGTTCCTGGGGCATTGAAAATCCCCATATCTATCGCTCTTGACTATGGGAGCAGGTGAGGGACTACATTTGTGCATACTGAATTTCTTTAAGACTTTTTCTATGTATGCCTTTTGTGACAGTCCTAATACCCCTTTACTTCTATCTCGGTGAATCTCGATCACTAGAACGAACAAAGCTTCACCAAGATCTTTCATATCAAATTTTGAGGACAAAAACTTCTTTGTTTCCAGTAGTAGACTGACATCACTACTAGCAAGTAAGATATCATCCACATACAGGATAAGGAAGATAAACTTCCCATTCTTAAACTTTGCGTAGACACAATTGTCCTCAACATTATCTTTAAACCCAAAATTCTTTATCGTCTGATCAAACTTCAAGTACCACTGTCTTGAAGCTTGTTTTAATCCATAAATGGATTTCTTTAGGCGGCATCCCAAATGTTCTTTTCTTCCATGACAAAACCTTTCGGTTGTGCCATGTAAACATTTTCTTCTAAGTCTCCGTTGAGAAATGCTGTCTTTACATCCATCTGATGTAATTCTAAATCGTAATGTGCCACTAATGTCATTATGATTCTAAAGGAATCCTTACATGAGACTGGAGAAAAGGTTTCATTGTATTCAATCTCTTCTCTTTGTGTAAAGCCTTTTGCCACAAGTCGGGCTTTATATCTCTCTATATTCCCTTGAGAGTCAAGTTTTGTTTTGTAGACCCATTTACAGCCTACTGTTTTGGCTCCTTTAGGAATTATCTCCAAATCCCAAACTTTATTTGCATTCATTGATCTCATCTCATCTTCCATGGCCTCAAGCCACTTTGATGAATGATCACTTTTCATGGCTTCTTCAAATGAGGTGGGATCATCCTCCATTTGAAATTCTTGGTGTTGTACACTTCATAATCGGCGAGGAATATCGATTTTCTAATTCTTTGAGACCTTCTAGGGCCTCCTCATTTGGCACATTTTCATTTGAGGTGTTGTTGCTCCCCCTCATGTGTGGCAATAGGTTCTATAGGATCCTAATGCACAGGTTCCTCATCATCATTCATTGTTGCCACAAAGGGATAACAACAGTCTTGGCACCATAGTGTCTTGTCTTGTTAGCAAAGAACTTGTGAGTAGTGAGAAAAATGACTCATGAATGATCGGAGTGGGTGCACACCGCTTCTCTTCAAGGTCAATTTCTCGAGCTACCATGCCCCCTAATCATTTCATCCTCTAGGAAGACAAAGTGTGTCTCATTTCCATAAACTTTGTATATACATTAGGACGGTGAGAAACGAAAACCTTTTGACTTTTACGGGTAGCCAATGAAATGGCAACTCACCATTTTGGGATCTAGCTTCCCAATGTTTGGGTTAAAAAACTTTAGCCTCAGTGAGGCTCCCCACGCACGCATAAGTGATTAAGTGAGGTACTCTTCCATCCACAACTCATACGGTGTTTTGGGCACCGACTTACTTGGTACTCTATTGAGAATATGAATGGCGGTTTTAACGCCTCCATCCACTGAACTCATCGGTAAAGTGGAGTAACTTATCATACTACGCACCATATCCATCAGGGTACGGTTACGCCTTTTAGCTACTCCATTCTGCTGAGGTTCGCCCGGTGTTGAATACTGGGCGACTATACCATTCTCCTATAAGAACCTTGCAAAAGGTCCAGGAACTTGTCCATATGGGGTATGCCGACCGTAGTACTCTCCCCCACAGTCAGACCTAACTATCTTAATCTTTAAATCATGCTGATTTTCAACTTCTGCTTTAAATATTTTGAATTTATCCAATGCTTCTGTTCTTTCTTTAATTGGATAAATATAGCCAAAGTGAGAGTAATCGTCTGTGAATGTTATGAATGAATCATAACCATCCACACTTTTCACAGGAAAAGGACCACATATGTCTGTGTGAATAATCTATAGAATTCCTACGCTTCGTTTGGCATCTTTCTTAATTTTCTTTACATCCTTTTCTTTTATGCAATCTCTATATTGTTTTAAATCTGAGAGCTCTAATGGAGGAAGAATATCATTCTTAACTAGTCTTTCTATTCTCCCCCTCGAAATATGGCCTAAACGACAGTGCCATAATTTCGACAATGCATCATGAGCTCTCTTTCGTTTTCTATTTGCATTGTTCAATGAGGATACATTTTTATTCACATCACATACGGAATTCACATTTTCACGAAGTGATAACAAATAAAGCTCGTCTTGTCGGAAGGCAAGACCAATACATCTATTATTAAACAATATCTGACATTTGCCATTTCCAAAATGACAATCATAACCATCATGGTCCAACTTTGATACACTAATCAAGTTTCTTTGCAAAGAAGGTACATAAAGAACATCTCTCAGAATAAGTATGAAGCCATCAGCAAGCTCTAGTGGAAGATCGCCAACAGCCTCAACATCTGCTTGTACTCCATTTGTAACTTTAATGAAACTTTCGCTTCTTTGCAAAGTTCTCATCGAACGGAATCCCTGTAATGAATTAGCAACATGAATAGTTGCACCTGAATCAATCCACCAAGTAGATTTTGAAAACTTTACATACAAGGATTCATTTACAAACGTAATAATGTTCTCACCTTTATTTTTCATTATCATCTTTAGGAAATCAGGACAATTCTTCTTATAATGTCCCGTCTTCTTACAGTAGAGACACTGATCTTTATCCACTGGGAATTGCTTGTTTTGAGACTGCTGCATGGGACCCTTTCCAGATGACTTGGAGGAAGAACTGTTATTATAGTTCTTTTTCTTATCTTTTAGGTAGTTGACAGTACCACCTTGTGAAACTTTTATTCTTTCCTCCTCCTGCACACACATGGCTATGAGCTTTTCTAAATCCCATTTTTCAGGCTGTATGTTGTAATTAACAACAAAGGTGTCAAATTCTTTGGGCAAAGAAGCAAAAATCAAATGAATAAGAAACTCATCCTTGAGTGCCAAATTCATTGGTTTGAGCTTAGATGCCAGATTGCTCATTCTCAGTATGTGCTCTCTAATGCCACTGCCGCCACCAGAGTACCTTTCTGTTACTAGCTGCTTGATTAGCTGGGTTGCATATGTCTTTGAAGAGCCAGTGAACTGACTCTTTATTCTTTTTAGGTACTCTGTGACCGTGTCACAGTCTGGAATTGAGCCCACAATAACAGGCTCAATCGTGTTCTTTATCACTGCCAAACACTTCTTGTTGGCAGTGACCCATTTCTTATGCTCAAGGTCATAGGACATCTTTACGGGAGCAAAGTCCCGCTCTCTGTTCTGCCATGCAGCATCAGTCTTATCTGTCTCCCTCACCGGTGCCATAGGTTCTCTGGGACACGGTGTGGTGACAACCCAGTCCACCTCAGCGAGGATAAAAGCCAGGTCTATCTTTTTCTTCCACTCAATATAGTTATCACCTTTTAGAGTGGGGATCTCTTTGATACAACTCATCAAGTTGTATCCTCCTGAAAACACAATTCAAATAGTGTGAGAACACAAATAATAACAACAATAATTGCATGCCTTAGTTTAACGTTGGTCAAAATTAAAACATATAATTATTTTATACATTAAATCTACATCACCGTTGGACAGAAATAGAAATAATGCATAACAAAAAACCATAATAACATCAATATTATAATATTGCTATTAATCAACGTTGGTCAGAATAACAACAATATTATAATCAATTTAAAACATATCCATTTTCAAAATTAAATTCTCCCGTTGGTTTGAATTTAATAATGAAAATTACATCTTTAAATACGCAGCTGAAACATTAACATTCAATAATCATTTTCCTATTTTCCGAATAACTTTACTATTTATTTGAACAAAAATATCGTTGGATAAATTTTGTACGAGAAAATTATCATAAAAATTCAATTCAAATTGATCAAATTGTTTTCTGGAAAATAAGAAAATCAAAAAACTGTGACTGTACTATTTGTTTGGCCATTTCGGCCCGATCCAAAGAATAAGTGCATGCCCAATGTAAATGCGGCCCATGGCTTGCTTTCACGCGCAGCGCGTCAGACGCTCCGGCCTAGCTGATTTCGCTGCCCATGAGAGCCCACGGCCCGGCTCGGCAGCGCGACGTCTTGACGCCTCCTCTGCGCCCAGGCCGCAACCTGGGCCTAGGCCGTAAATTCCTTTCCCCGCCTGGGCTGAATGTGGCCCGATGCGCTGGTGGCCGTTGATCTCCGATCGACGGTTCTCCTCGCTTTTCGGTCAGCTAAAACTCGCCCCGGCCGCACCCCTCCAGAAACCCTAGGTACATTCTCTCCCTCCCCTTCTCTCTCATCGCTTGCATGATTCGGAGAGAGACCAGAAGCAGCAGCGTCCTCGATGGCGAGGGAGAAGAAGAAGAGTGGCTCCGTCCAGCGCCCTCTCACCGGCTTGCGTGCTCGCCCGAGGCTAAGCACGCCACCGTCGAGGGGCCGTTGGTGGTGCCTTGTTGCCGTGACCGCTCTGCGGATCTCGGCTCTGTCCCGCGCGCCGTTCGGGAGCGACGCCATGTCTCTCTTTCCATGTGGTGGCGATGCACTTGGCCATGGTGGGTAAAAGCCCAGGTAGGCTTCCTTTTTAGGGTTAGGGTTTGCTTCTATTGAATCCGAATTGAGTTCGAATTCACTTTTCTTTTCATTCATTTTTCGTTGCTTTTGATTCGGAAAACCGAGATCTACACCCTAGGCTGACTAACTGCTAGGGTTGGGGTTTCTTTTTTTTTTGTTGAAACCGTGTCCACTTTTCCCGTACCCAATCTGATTTAGGGTTAGGGTTCGATGTTGAGACCATGTCTCAATCTGTTCGCACTTTTCCCGTACCCGATTGAGGGTTAGGGTTCGATTTCTTTCTTTCCCCGATGTAGATCTATCGCTAGAAAGTCTCTGATACCATTGTTAATTTCTGTGGATCGACTAGGGTAGATCTAGGCGGATGACACTTGGATCCGTAATAGCACATGCATATCTAAACCTAGAACACTACACCGAGAGGGAGATAGGGTAAGGGTGCTGGTGTTGAACCTGAGCCCTCGGAGGAAGTCGCGATTGAGCTGGCCATCTCAGCTTCGGTGATGGAGGCAGCACACGGGCAATGACGGGTGGAGTAGAGGTTGCACGGACGTCGATGCAGTGCAGACGGATGGCGTAGCAGTGACGACGGCGAAGTCAGCGGAGCTTCCCGTCGCTGGCTGCGCGCCCTCTTAGATCGGTCTAGGGTTTGTCGGTGGGGTTTGCGGCTCACGGTGAACCTCGTACCTCGAGCCGCCGGCCCCCACCTCTATATATAGCGCAGTGCGACGGGGGCCCACCAACCATGTAGGGTTGGGCACCCCCGATCAGGGCATGTGACCAAGGCCCAATAGACCGTTTGGCTTATTGGTTGGGAGATCACTCTAACAATGCTCCCTCTGGTTTGGTAATTCAGACTTGTTATTTTGCACGTACAACTACATAATACATAATACACAATGCTTCCAGAGTATCGTTATTAGAGACTACCACTGTCTCATGTACCCGTCCTAATCTTTATTCTGCTATTAGCTTATTACCCAAAACGCATAACATGGAAAAAGAATATTACACTAGAGGGGTGGCCGTGGGTACGGAGATCACATCTTCCTCTGTAGGAATGTGAGGAAAAAAGAAGTCCTACCACCATAGTTCTGTGGAAAGTTTCAGAGGCGCTTAGCTATGGTGGAACGGCGTTGCCCCAGTGCTGGGTCGCCGGCTTCGTGTTAATCTTAATTAGTACCAAACAGCCTGGTACCAGTGGCTTACATAGGCGCCGTGTGTAACAATCAGGGAGAGATATCCGGCCGGTCTCTACTATATTTAGTTACAATCAATCTCTTATCAATCTCCAATATTTGGTTAGGATCTCCTATCATCACGGCACGATATCAAATCCCTGATTGACTTACACGGCAAGACATGAATACAATATTTGTTTTTTTTACAATCGGTAAAGAAAATTTCAAAACATATTTTGAAGCAGTAAATTAATTCAAATGAAAAAGTTTTCAACTACAAAGTTGTATAACTCATCAAGATGTACAATGTTTGTTTTGGTCTTTTCTTCATATGACAAAGTGAAAGTAAATTTGTTCACAAATCTAACATATCTCTTTTGTAGTTTATGAAACTACAAGAGAGATATATAAGATTTGTGAACAATGTTAGAACGACCATGTCAGATGAATAGATGACCAAACAACCAAAATAAACTTTGTAGATCTCGAAAAGTTTTGAAACTTTGTAATTGACAACTTTTTGATTTGAAAACATCTTGTCATGCAAAACTGTATTTGAATTTCAAAATTTTAAAATTCAAACTTTTCAAACGACCTCGGATGAAAAAACAACCAAAATAAACTCTGTAGATCTCGAAAAGTTATGAAACATTGTAGTTGACAGCCTTTTGATTTGAAAACATCTTGTCATGCAAAACTGTGTTTGAATTTTAAAATTTTAAAATTCAAATTTTGTAAACGACCTCGGATGGGAAAACTTCCTAAACTAAAAGTGTAGATCTCGAAAAATTATGAAACTTTGTAGTTTACAACTTTTTTATTTGAATTCGTTTAGGGCCTCAAACATGCAATTTACACTTGGCAAAAAAAACTTCTTTGCCGAGTGTTTTGTTTTGACACTCGGCAAAGAAGCATCTTTGCCGAGTGTTTTTTTTGACACTCGGCAAAGAGCTTCTTTGCCGTGTGTTTTTTTACACTCGGCAAAGAAAATTTCAAAGCATATTTTGAAACAGTAAATTAATTCAAATGAAACAGTTTTCAACTACAAAGTTGTATAACTCATCAAGATGTACAATGTTTGTTTTGGTATTTTCTTCATACGACAAAGTGAAAATAAATTTGTTCACAAATCTAACATATCTCTCTTGTAGTTTATGAAACTACAAGAGAGATATATAAGATTTGTGAACAATGTTAGAACGACCATGTCGGATGAACAGATGACCAAACAACCAAAATAAACTTTGTAGATCTCGAAAAGGTTTGAAACTTTGTAATTGGCAACTTTTTGATTTGAAAACATCTTGTCATGCAAAACTGCATTTGAATTTCAAAATTTTAAAATTCAAACTTTTCAAACGACCTCGGATGAAAAAACAACCAAAATAAACTCTGTAGATCTCGAAAAGTTATGAAACATTGTAGTTGACAACTTTTTGATTTGAAAACATCTTGTCATGCAAAACTGCGTTTGAATTTCAAAATTTTAAAATTCAAATTTTGTAAACGACCTCGGATGGAAAAACTTCCTAAACTAAAAGTGTAGATCTCGAAAAGTTATGAAACTTTGTAGTTTACAACTTTTTTATTTTAATTCGTTTAGGGCCTCAAACATGCAATTTACACTCGATTTAGTATAATATATTGGGAACTAAAACAGAATGCAGACACAAATGAGAGTGTGGTGTAGTGGTAGAGGAGGTACGTGCACAGCGGGTGGTCTCGGGTTCGAATCGCGTCGGCCGCGTAGCCATGAAATTCACGCGAAAAATGTCGGAGATGGGTGGGCGCTGGCCGGTGGGGGCCTCCATCGATAAATTTTTTTTTCATTTTTTTAGGTAAAAATTCCTATTTTTTTCGGGTTTTTTTCGGTTTCAACTTTACCAAGTGCCGGCACTCGGCAAAGGCTTTGTCGAGTGCCCGACAAAAGACACTCGGCAAAGACGCCTTTGCCGACGGTTTATTTGCCGAGTGTTCTTTGCCGAGTGCAGCACTCGGCAAAGCCTTTGCCGAGTGCCCCTGGCACTCGGCAAAGCCACTGATTCCCGTATAATTTGGCTCAGGCCTGTTTGGATCAATTAGGACTAGTTATTAGTCAAGACTAAAAGTTAGCTCACCTATTATACCCCTGTTTGAATGGGTTAGGATGAAAAATTATCTAGCTAACAATTAGCCCTATGCATTCGAACATGCCTTTCAGCGTGTAGGTTTTTTCTTGCATACAACCCTTGGTAGCATGTACTTGCATTGGCACACCATATTGGGTTTGCATCCTGGAAAAGTTGCTTGGGCCAAGCAACAATTTCAGGCGTTAGGATTTTGATTGCTTGTGGTGGGATGTTGCTGCCTGGACCGACACGTTTCTCAGACCAGCAACCAAACAAGGCCCTATTTCTTCAAATGACGACCGTGGACTGTTCCATGGGAAGTACATACTGTTCAGTAGCATCCTATGCCTAACTGTTCCGAAGGCATAGACTCAGCTCCTTGATGCAATGATGCATATGGAAGCCAGTCCTCATATATATGAGCGCTTCATGCTCAACTCTTTAGTCTCGTGCGTGGATGCCTACCTGAGATAGGACAAACTTGTCTTGTGCCACCTGGCATTGACAAATTAATTGGAGAACAGGGACTCCAACCATCCTATATATTCTGTCAAGTTTTGGCCCATATGAATATTTGAAGGTTTTGAACTTTCATGTTGCTGTTGAATAATGGAAGTGTTGTGCCTTTATATTCTCTTAGCTATTCTCACTCGACCAAGTGCACAGAAATTACGGACGTCATTCCTAGTGGTTGGAACTTGGTAGCACGGTTACCTTCATTCTCTCCTCTTCAACCCCGCCAGCAACCAAATTAATCAACATGCAGACTGTGGTTTGGAGAAGCGTGTGATTGAATTAATGACACATATACTCCCTCTGGTTTGGTAATTCAGACTTGTTATTTTGCACGTACAACTACATAATACATAATACACAATGCTTCCAGAGTATCGTTATTAGAGACTACCACTGTCTCATGTACCCGTCCTAATCTTTATTCTGCTATTAGCTTATTACCCAAAACGCATAACATGGAAAAAGAATATTACACTAGAGGGGTGGCCGTGGGTACGGAGATCACATCTTCCTCTGTAGGAATGTGAGGAAAAAAGAAGTCCTACCACCATAGTTCTGTGGAAAGTTTCAGAGGCGCTTAGCTATGGTGGAACGGCGTTGCCCCAGTGCTGGGTCGCCGGCTTCGTGTTAATCTTAAGGGTTAAGTACACTTTTCAACCCTGAACTTACACAGGAGTATGAATGTGGACCTCCAACTATGAAACCAGGCAAAGGAGACCATCCAACTTACAAAACCAGACACTTTTCAACCCTGAACTCAATCCACCCTGGTTTCACAGATTACAGTCCGTAATTAACATCAATATGGATATCAGAATAGTAATTGAAGCCAACAGCAAGGCATAGATATCTCAAAATACAAATTCCATAAGCCAACAACATGGCAATGACAAGTCTTCACACATAGGCCAATAGTTAAAGGGTCCCATAATTAAATAAAACAACATGACTAACAGAGTTCTCACATGATAGCATAGTAATAGAGCAACAGAGTTTGACATACACATGGATAGCATAGTAATAGACCAGACACTTTAAGTCATAGCTTCATATCTTCTTGCCACTCCCGGATGATGAAGCGCCACGAGCAGGAGGAAGCAAGTACTGCTGGAACTTTGCCGGTGTTTTTTTCTTTCTCTTTGATGGTTCTTGAGCACTGACTTTTGCCGAGGCTGATCCAGAGCTTATATGTACTGTGACACTAGAGCTTGCTTGAGATAATGGTAATTGTGCCTTGAGGTTTAGTGTAGCAGATCCTCCTTTGTCTGTAGAAACTTTAGCTACAGCACTAGTTCTTGTCACACTCCCTTGATTTATGCCAATGAACTCCTTTCTCTTTTTTTGTGGCTACAGACAAATAAGATTGAGTCATTAATTGCACTTTGTTAAGTGCAAAAGAAAAGTTGTGCATTGTTGAAAGAAGGGTAAGAAAGTAGGCTAACCTGAGATGTTTCAGTTGAAGTGCTCAAGTGCAAACTTCTTTTCCTACTGTTGTCTACAACTCTTGCACTAGAACAACTTTGTTGTCCACTTGACATTTTCACAGTTGCAGATTTAGAAGGACCAACAGGTGTTGATATTCTCACAGGTGCAGATTTAGAAGGACCAGCAGATGTTGACATTCCATTTCTCTTAGCACATGATTTCCTGTTGTGCCCAACTCCTTTGCAACTCGTGCATCTGATAACTGTGCCTACCTTGGATATCCTATAGGGTTTAGGCTTCTCAGTTGACTCCCTTTTCCTCTCTTTCTTAGGCCTTCCTGGAAGTTTAACATATGGTGGAGCTAGAGGCTTTTCCCTTTCTGAGATGGGCCAGTTGTGCATCCCCTCTACTGGCTGTAGGTAGTGACTGTAGGTTTTCCTAAATTCAGAAACTGAAAAGCATGGTGCTATGTAGTCTTCTAAGCAATGTGTGACGAAGTAAATGCAACTTATTGCATGTGGACATGGCAAACCAGCCAGCTGCCAGTACCTGCAACTACAGGTTCTTACAGTGAGATCTACAGTCCACCTATGGTCATAGTGCACTACTTCATACTTGTCATTGCCATTACTAATTGCATGACAGTAACCAGATTGAGTGATGTACACATTGAGCTTCTTAAGGATGTTTGGACAGATCATAGTGGGCCATCTATCAACTTTGGTGCTATTATCTTGGATCCTCACCATTACCTTCCTTCTAATCATTTCAAGCATGGTGATGATAGGGTAGAATCTGGCCTCCACTATCCATTTATTGAATGATTCACAAAGGTTATTGTCTACTGAGTCACAGTAAGTGCCTAACCTAAACCATGCCCTACTCTAGTGACTTGGATCTGTGTTCATAAGTGCTTGTGCTCCTTCTCTAGTGAACTGTGCCAGTCTAGCCCTTGCCATGTTGAATAAAAGTGGGCATGATGCCTTAGCACATCTCCACCACCTCTTCTGCCATTCCTTCTTCTTGAACTTTTCTCCTCCAATTGGCATACAAGTGCCTTGCACAATTCCTATGCTCCGCTAAAGGAGCCCAGTCTTCATATAGCATTAAGTATTCTCACATGTACAATGAACCATGTGAGATTAACACTACTAATTAGACTCGTGAGGGCTGCAAAATAAATAGTTGAGAATATCATACCCTTACATTGATCGAGAGATGAACACCCAGTCTTCCCAAAGTACCAACCGATAAATCTCTAAACAATATATCACAGAACCGGTTCCACGTGCCATTGTTTCTCTTTTTCGACAACCCGCCCATGCAATGGATACATCGATTATTTGCGTCTCTTCCAACAAAGCACATAGAAGCTCACCATTGGTGGCGCCTTTGAAAAAACACCCATCAAGGCCCACTACTTTCTGCGCAGCACTGCAAGGAATCCTTTCCGCAAGCATCTAAGCAAATATACATCCTCTCAAATATAGGCATCCTTTCTTGTACCTTCACTATCACAGTGCTACAGGTTGCTTCTCGTGATTCTAAGCGATAATAAAAAAGCCTCTGCAATCTTGACCCTTTGTGGCATCAAGCATCTTCTGCAATACAATTTTCTTTGCCCTCTTGAGCGTTGCAATGCTAACATCAGCAAACATCTCCTCTTGGACTGTAACCTTCATAGCTTCAAGACTCCAAGTTGGATTGGCTCTTATCATCTTCTCATATCTCTCTGCTATTCTCCTTCCAGTGACCATTTTGTTATCTCTCCTTGGTGGACAGCTATGTTCACTCTTGTAGCTTGAAATCTGCCAACTAGTTGTAGTGGAATTTGTGGACAGCAAACAAACCCAGGGACAAGTTGGCCAGTCACACTTTGCTCTCACTCTATCACCCTCATCTTTGACAAACTTGATCACCTTCCTCTCAGCTAAATCATACTTAATGATAGCTTTCTTGAACTGTCTTTTACCATTGAACTTCATCCCCAAACTAAACTTGGGTACTGGATCTTTCTTGCTAAACCTTGGATACTTGCTCTCCTTTCTAACAAGTCCATCGGCATCACTTCCCAAGTCCTCAAATGACTCATCTTCATCACTACTCTTGGCATAAGGTGTCATATTGCCTTCATCCTCTATTACAGTGCAATCTCCAGTTTGTGTTGATGTACCCCCAATAAATATGTCATCTAGCTGTGCTGTTTGACCAGAACTCAACTTCTTCTTGAATTCTTTGAACCTCCTAAGTATCTCTTTGGCTTCTTCATCTTCTTCAGAGCTGCTATCATCTCCAGCAAGGAACTCACTATCAGTGCTTGATATCTCATCACCAGGATTGGCAGCAGCACCATGACCAGGACAAGCATTGCCCGCATGACCTATTTTTATTTGTTTGTGTACAATGAGTCCTGACTGAGGACTATATGGCACAATATGTCTTGCTCCAGACCCCAAGTTTGCATCTTGAGGAAGTGCTTCTTCTTCATCTTCTATGCCTGCTTCGTCTTCAGACTCTGCATCCATCTCATCCTCATAATCAATTTCTTCGTCTTCACTGCCAGTGCCAGCTTCATCATCTGATATTTCTTGTGCAACTGGTGCCTCAACATATACTTCTGCAAATAATCCTTCATCGGTGCATCTCAACATATCTAGGCATGCCTTGTCATCAACTAGTGCTCGCAATCCATCATGTAGTTCCCTCCCTGGAAATAACTAGTGCAACAGGGTGCCATCCAAAACAGTGCAGTGGTCTTTCGGATGCCCAATTGATTCAGGAAGGGAGACTTTGTCATGGTCAATGTAGGACATGGCCACGGTACCACCACAATAGTGCATTTTCTTTCCATCATGAAGGAACTCCCCATTGTAATGGAACCTAACATTCAGCTTCTCCGACCAATCCATGTATCCTATATAAACAAACAAAAAGAAATGTATAAACAATGTATCCGAGAGACAAAAGAGGGATTAAAATAGCTCAAATCCACCAAAGCATGCCGCATTAAGCAAGCGTCGATGCATAAACTACTCTCTCTGCAGACAGTAGTACCAATCCCTAAGATTAAACAACACTACCAAGTCCCTATGCATAAACTATTCTTTGGTACAAGCTCCGAAGACTATACAATTGCAATGATTGTAATTACGTGCTTTACTTTCGAAGACTTAAAAACAACGGTTGTTGCTTTTCTATATGTAAAATCTTTGGTATAAGCTCTAGTACTATACAATTGCAATGATCGTATTTCTGAGAAATTGTCTTACATATACAGACATTGACTACGCTTTTATTGGCGGGTAACCTTCATTTTATCCGAAATAGACTAAATGAGGCATCTAGGTTTGGATAATTAGGCTCACATCTTGTAGCTAAAGATGAGATCTCATGCTAGTGTCCTCAAACCAAAAGTCATAGGGCATGTTTGGAACAAAGGAATCCAAAAGCAGAGGAATAGGAAAAACCGAGGAACAAGGTAGGGTGAGAAGTGAAAAATCACAGGATTATGAAACGCAGGGAATGGAAAGTTTAATTTACATTTGGAATGCAGGAATCCATATCACAGAATAATAAAATGGTGGGCTAATGCAAGTACTATTTTTTATTTTACTGATAACAAATTAACAGGAAGAACCGATTAAAAGTTGACACTTGTTATTTAGAAAAAAACAAGCAAGCCTGAGCCCCTGACCCACTTACATGTAGGGACTCTAGTCTCGAGTTCTCATACCTCTGCGGTGAGGAGAGGAGAGTACTACTCGTCATCCTTATCCACATGGCACTCATTTACTCCCATCCTCCATTCCTTTCTTCCCCAAACCAACACAAGCTCACCCTTCTCTCTCTCAAAAAGAAAAAATCAAGGCTCAAGCAACCATGGATCGATGGGGCACCGTGGGAGCTAGGAGGTCAAGATGGGTGGTACTCGGCCTCTTGGAGGATCTGGGAAGTAGCTCTCCTTCAACCAAAGCTCCCCTCTCAAAGCAAAAGAAATGTCGTTCTTTTCTTTCAAGGTGATTTTTTTTCTTTTTTTCTCTCGAAAAATTTGGTGGATTTGGAGTTTCAATTCCTAGGAGATTTGTTTTGGCTGGCCCAATTGGAAGCTCGGTTCCATTTTTTGGCCTTTTGTTTTCTTTATTTCCTCTTGCTCATATGAAGATTTCTTCGCAACAGGGCAATAGTTGAGGATCTTTGTCTTGACGAGAACAAAGAACACAAGATAAGCTTTGACAAACGCAGCGTGAAGGCGTGCGTGAACTTGAAGGAAAATTTTCCCTGAGCTTTGATCGTATTTTTCCTTTCCTCCAAAAGTACAGTCTGTCTTGCCTTTCCTCTGGAAAGTTTCCCTTTTTCTTTGTTCTAAACGCATCCCCAGCATTCCTTTCCTCTGGAAACAAAACCTCCATTTTTCCTATGTTTTTCCTATGTTCCAAACAGGAACTAAAGTGATTCCATCGAAATCCATGTCTACCGACAACTACTACCACCACATTGATGATTCGGGGAGGAAAGAGACAACCAACTCACCTCTGTGTCTTAACCCTTAGCGCTCGAACTGCATCAACACCACGAGGAAGTCAACGATCGAACTCCATGGATTGGGCGTCGGCCGCTGCGGTTGCCAAAGCAATGAGGAAGGCATTGGGCAGCGTCAAAGCGAGGATGGTGGGGTGGCGTCGTGGGGAAGAGAGCGGCGTCGCACGGAGGATGGCAAGGCGATGTGGCACGGACCACGGTGGGGCGACGTGGCTCGGAGGACGAGTGGGGCGGCGTCAAAGGAAGAGGAGCAGAGGCGGCACGTGTCGCCGTCGCGGAGTGGCGAAGGATCGATCTAGGGTTCGTGGTGGGACTTGCGGCAGGAACGGGAATGCCTAATGGGCCGGCGCACGGGCCCTTTTTTTGCGACTCGTTTTTTTTGATTCACAAACTGTTGAGTCGGCGCACAATACCACGGTGGAACAGGGCAGGGGGGTCATGTGCCCGGTTTTGTAACTTGGATGGTCTCTTATGCCTGGTTTCATAGTTGGAGGTCCAAATTCATACTCCTTTGTAAGTTTAGGGTTGAAAAGTGTACTTTACCCTAATCTTAATTAGTACCAAACAGCTTGGTACCAGTGGCTTACATAGGCGCCGTGTGTAACAATCAGGGAGAGATATCTGGCCGGTCTCTACTATATTTAGTTACAATCAATCTCTTATCAATCTCCTATATTTGGTTAGGATCTCCTATCATCACGACACGATATCAAATCACGATTGACTTACTTACGGCAAGACATAAATACAATATTTGTTTTAACACTCCCCTCAATCTAAACTTCTCAAGTTGAGATTGCTCTTTGAACATCTCAATTGTCGTATGTACCAAAGTGGTTTTGTGAACCCATCGGCGACTTGATCCTTTGTAGAGATATACTCGATATCAAGAAGTTTCCTTGTGACCCTTTCTCTCACAAAGTGATAATCTACTTCTATATGCTTTGTGCGGGCATGAAAGACTGGATTAGCGGAAAGATACTTAGCTCCAATATTATCACACCATAACTTGGCGGTGCCCTAGGCACCTAAATTCCCAATTCATATAACAGAATTTGTATCCACATAACCTCTGCAGCTTTGCATTTGCTCTGACCTTGTATACGCTTCTATGCTTGATGCAGACACGATGGATTGTTTTCTTGCACTCCACGATATGAGATTGATCCGAGGAAAACAGCAAACCCTCCGAAGAGATCGATGATCATCTAGATCACCTGCCCGATTTGCATCCGAAAATGCACTAACCAAAAGAGAGTTTGTTTTCTCGACACGAAGACCAATCTTCACAAAGATATTTCAAGTACCTTAAAATCCTCTTTTTCGCCGATGGTGAACTGTTGTAGGTGCATGCAAATCTTGACAAACTTTATTAACAAAGAAAAGAAATATCTAGTCGAGTCAAAGTCAAATCTTTGCAATGCCCCTACCACACTTCTATACACCGTAGCATCATTTGGCCCAAGAGGAGTACCTTCATGTAAGGACAATTTCTCCGACGTAGATAAGGGAGTGCTATCGGCTTACAATCCATCATGCCCACACGTTGCAACACATCTCTATCATATTTTTCTTGAGTCGGGAGAATACCATCTTTTACCTTGCTTACTTCTATCCCAAGGAAATAATGTAGCTCTCCGAGGTCCTTGAGAGCAAACTCCTTTCTCAAATCCTGCGGCAGGGCATGTGGTGGCTGGCTTCGTAGAACTAGCAACAATGATATCATCAACGTAGATGAGAACGAATATAGTAACCGCCCTTTATGGTAAAAAGAATAGGGATGTGTCACTTTGATGCTTTAAAACCTAGGTCACATAGCTTACTACTCAACTCGGAATACCACGCTCTTGGCGCTTGTTTCAAACCATAAAGAGCTTTATCTAACTTACAAATATAATCTAGAGTTGCTTTACTCTCATACCTGTGTGGTTGACGCATGTACACTTCCTCTTCTAGAAATCCATGAAGAAAGGCATTTTGTACATCAAGTTGTCTCAAGCTCCACCCCTAGATACGACAATAGACAAAATTGTTACGATGGTAGCATGTTTAACAACAGGACTAAAGGTATCTTCATAATCAACACCATATCATTTGTTTAAAACCTTTTGCAACTCTTAGGGCCTTGTATCTATCAAGACTACCATCTACTTTCCTCTTTACCTTATATACCCATTTGCAATCAATAATATTAACTCCTTTTCTTGGTGGAACTAAATGCCAAGTTTGGTTCTTAATCAAGGCATCATACTCTATATCCATGGCTGATTTCCAATCTTTACTATTCATAGCCTCATCTAAAGTCCGAGGTTCACCGAAAGTCGCAAAGAATCCATACCGACCGTCCCATCTGTGTATACCTTGGGTTTGCGAATTCCAAGACGAAGACGGGTCCGAGGTGGTTCTGCATCTGATGACTCGACGCCAAAGACCGGCCAGTGGCAGATCCAGTGCAGAAGAGTCGAACCATTTGCCAATCCTGGTGGTGCGATGGCCATCTCCCCTCACTTGCACCTGGTGGTGTCGTCGTGGCGGCTTCATATTGGCGCACCCTGGTGCTGCGCGTGAGGGGCACACCCGTGGCAGCTCCCGGCTGGTGGACGGACCGGAATCCCACGCGTCAGCCTGAGAACCCGAAGGTGATACGACGGGACAACAGCGGCTCGTGGGGCTCATTGCGGCGCCGATCCCGGACATATTTCCCAACATTTTGTGCCAAATCTTCCTCGGTCCTTGTGCCAGAGGCAAATTTTCATCCCTGTGATCACATGTACTAGAACCGGTAAGGGAAGCGGTATTAGATGAATTAAACACCGATGCGCTACATGTTCCGCCCCATGGAAGGATAAAGGAATAAGATCGATGGTAAGAGATTTATTTGACGCGTAGACGCGTGCCCGGCATTAGCATGTAGCTCAGAAAAGGGAAAAACAGTCTCATCAAAAATCACATCCCGTGAGATAAAAACATGACCGGATGAGGGATCAAGGCATTTGTATCCTTTATGGAGATTGCTATAGCCGAGGAAAATGCAACGTTTGGAGCAGAATTCAAGCTTGTGCTTATTATAGGGACGCAAATTTGGCCAACATGCATAGCCAAAGACCCGAAGAGATGCATATTCTGGCGCCTGCTTGCACAGGCGCTCTAAAGGGGTATCCTGTTGAATAACCGCACTAGGCATACGATTAATGAGGAAGACAGCTGCAGAAAATGCCTCATCCTAGAATTTTAGGGGCATAGATGCATACGCAAGAAGAGATAGCCCGACTTCGACAATGTGTCGATGTTTGCGCTCAACAGCTCCGTTTTGTTGATGGGAACATATCTAGTGCAAACCAACCTCTCCGTGCAAACCGTGCAAACCAACTGCGGGGGAGAGGTGGGAGGGGGGATTTGCAAAAGTGTAATTACGCCCGCTCCTAATTACACTTTTGCAAATCCCCCCTCCCACCTCTCCCCCGTAGTTGGTTTGCACGGTTTGCACGGAGATGTTGGTTTGCACTTGATACATTGCCTTTGTTGATGGGCATGGGGACAGGAGACATGGTGGACAATTCCAATTTTATCAAAGAAGCTATGTAGTTTTTGGTACTCCCCTCCCCAATCTGTTTGCATGGTGAGAATTTTACGATCAAATTGTCTCTCTACCATGGCTTGAAATTCATGGAATTTTTGAAACACTTCAGACTTGTATTTAATAAAATAGATCCATGTGAATTTGCTGAAATCATCAATAAAGCTAACATAATACTTGTTTCTTCCAACAGAATCTAGAGCAGGACCCTAGACATCAGAGTGCACCAATTCTAAAGGGAATTTTGAGGAACTATATGATTTACTATAGGGAAGATGATGACTTTTGGCCTGCTGACAGGCATCACAAACAGACTCTTTATTCAACTCGAAAGAACAAGGAAGATTATTGTTGCTAACAATTTTTGAAACGACTGGAAAAGCAGGATGACCCAGGCGACTATGCCATCTAGACAAGGACGGCTTCACTACTCCAAACGCCTGCTTTATTGACTGATCTGACGGAAGAGGATATAGCCCTCGATGGCAGCGTCCTTTAAGGATGGTGTTCTTCGTGGCCTGATCCTTAATAAGAAAATAATCAGGATGAAATTCAAGAAAAACAGAGTTATCTTTAGCAAGGCGACGAACGGAAACAAGATTTTTCCTAGCTTTTGGAACATGGAGCACATTATTTAGATGCAAATTCTTGAATTGGGTTGGAACAGTAGTATGACTGATGTGTTTAATCTCCATACCTGCACCACTAGCTGTGTGGATCTGATCGTTCCCCTAGTACTTCTCACGGAAGGACAGCTTCTCCAGCTCACTCGTGACATGATCAGTCGCCCCCGTATCAGTGTACCAGTTGGTGTCAATGTTGTAGGAGTTCATCGC
The DNA here is from genome assembly GCA_904845875.1 of Miscanthus lutarioriparius. Classification (NCBI taxonomy): domain Eukaryota; kingdom Viridiplantae; phylum Streptophyta; class Magnoliopsida; order Poales; family Poaceae; genus Miscanthus; species Miscanthus lutarioriparius. Next base: position 88,354,590 of record CAJGYO010000004.1, on the reverse strand, counting down.
CGCAGCCACATGACATTCTTCAGGCACGTAGTTCTCGTCAAAACGATGCCAACACTTGTTGGCCGTGTGCCCTACCTTGAAGCACACCTGGCAAAGGGGGCGTTCATCCACACCTCCTGTTGCCGAGCGTTGAACCCCGCTGGTGTGCTGCTGGCCACGCCCGCGGATGAATCCACCACGCCCACGTGGACCACCACGTCCACGGCCAGGGGCACGATCGCCGTGGGCACGACCATTGTTGGAGTAGCTACCGCACCCACCAGATCCTGAGCGTCCGCCCCTATTGGCGGCATTAACATAGCCGCCCGAGCCATCTTGAAGATCTAACCGCATCTCAAAGCTGAGAAGTTGGGCATACAACTCAGAGATTGAGAGCGGTTCAACCCTGGCGGTAACAGATGTGACCACCGGGTTGTACTCGACATCTAGCCCATTGCAAATATGGGACGCCAGCTCCTCGTCGTCCATTGGCTTGCCCGCAGCTGCCATCTCATCTGCATAGCCCTTCATCTTTGCGAAATACTCAGCAATTGACGAGTTACCTTTCCTTGTCGTGGTGAGTGCGAATCGCACGTTCATCGTCCTGGCACGGGTGTGAGCAGAAAACATCCGCTCTATCACTCCCCATGCCTCCGCCGCCGTTGCTGCGGCAGCAATCTGTGCCAGCACCTCCTTGCCGACCGAGGAAAGCAGCAGCCCTAGGACCTACTGGTCCTGAGCAAACCAATCCTCGAATGCCAAGTTGGGTGCCTTGATGGTCGTAGCGTCGGCTTTCTTTTCTTCAATCTCCTGCACAGGGGCCACGGCCTTGCCGGTGAGATAGCCCTCCATGCGTGCGCCGCGTATGGCTGCAAGCACCTGCGCTCGCCATAGTGCATGGTTTGTCCTTAACAACTTCTCGGTGATCTGTGTACCGAAGAATGGATGGGATGCGCTTGAACTTGACGCCATGGAGACCTAGGCTCTGATTACCATGTGGAAAGTTTCAGAGGCGCTTAGCTATGGTGGAACGGCGTTGCCCCAGTGCTGGGTTGCCGGCTTCGTGTTAATCTTAATTAGTACCAAACAGCCTGGTACCAGTGGCTTACATAGGCGCCGTGTGTAACAATCAGGGAGAGATATCCGGCCGGTCTCTACTATATTTAGTTACAATTTGGTTAGGATCTCCTATCATCACGGCACGATATCAAATCCCTGATTGACTTACACGGCAAGACATGAATACAATATTTGTTTTAACAAGTTCAACATTTCTATTGGGAATAGTATCCATTTTCCATTTATGCATGCTGCAGGAGGGTGATCATTAACTTACACATGTTATGACTATAATGGACTCCAATTGGTACCGAAGAAGCCGGGATTTTGGACGACAACGTTGTCAAAGAAAGGACCGTTACTTTGATTATTGCTGTGACCCACCTTTGGGCCATTTCAATGATATATGCTTTATGGAGGGAAGTTTACACACTTAGCTACCCTAGTAGGCAATGAATGTAATTGGTTTTATGGAATAGACAAGAAAAACTTATCCTAACATGTGGATTATTGCAGCCTTGGATGGCCTGCACTTCTCATTAAATTCCACAGTGGTTTAACCTACTCCTGCAACCTGAGCTGCGTTCACTCGGGTAAACAATGCTTCATTGACATATATAGCTAAACCTTTCCAAGACACTTCTCTGCTGAAAAGGAAACCAACTGGGGCAGTGAGAAAGAAGTAGTATGAGACCGAAGACAAAAGGGAGACAAAGGGAAGAAAGCAGTAGGGAGTGAGATGCATGGGGACATACCGTCTTTCCTTGTAACAACCTAAAATTCATTTCTCTTGAAATTGAGCTAAAATGATTTAATTTTGTATTTTTATGCTCATGAAAATATGGGGAAATAATAAATTTCCATTAGATTAAAATTTATCTTAAGGTAGAAACGTGTTTGTTGCATTCGTGCCGGTCGCACCTTGTGTTTCTATGTGCAAAATATGTTTTTTTTTAAAAATACGTTTAGGAGACGAATATGTATCTGTAGGAAATTTTCAGCTTCTTTCTGTAATTTAATTCATACCTCTTTCACCTTAATCTTTATGTTCTAAGTTCCCAACCATCTTTCCATGATCTCCAAATACTTTATTTGGGTTCATCATGTTCCAAAGTGTCTCTGAGAATTTTCTCCAAATTTTCGGAGGTCTCGGAGTATTTTTTGTGACTTAAATATGAATTCTGGACTTTTCTAGAATTATTTTATTCGCAAAATTAATAAATTTCAAAATAAATAATATATCTCATTTTCCAACCAACTCTCAAAGCCCATGTGCAATAAACCTAATAAATCTCAAAGGCCCATGCATTTATTTACGAATGGGCTTTAATGATTATTTAGGTCCATTAGTAAATATGGAGGGTGCAACATCAATTAGTTCTATATTGCTAGTTGATGTAGATGTGGGGAGTTTTTCTCCCTATAAATATGTATCAACCGCTTGGGCAAAGCATATCAAAACTACCGTAAGGGGACCCCTAGTTTGAGAAATCCCTCGTGTAGTAAATTAGATTTTTCTCCTCCTCTCGCCGTCGTCGCCATAGACCCGCCGTCGACCGCAAGAAGGCCCTAGGTGAGTTCGTCGTCTTCTCCTCTTATTCCCTGTGCTCTCGGCTCATTAAACCGTGGCCTCTAGGGCCAAAACCAAGCGCTCCGGGGAGCTTCTCGCCGCCGGTAATGGAGCTCCGCCGCGCCGGTTTTCTTCTCCAGCCGGTGACTCTCTCCCCCTCCTTTCTAATCTGGGCCATCTAGATTCAATCCAACGGTCCAAGATCGCCCGTATCCCTTCGCCGGGTTTATTTGCAAAAGAGCCCCTGCAGTTTCGTGTAATATAACCCGCAGTCCATTGCGCGCCGCCAGAATACGTTTTTCTATTCCGAAAGCGTAGTTTCTCTCTAGTAGATTTAGAATACGTTTTCTCTTTCAGAAAGCGCAAAATCCCTCTGTAGATTCAAAATACGTTTTGTTCTTTTGAAAACGTTGTTTCTTTGGTTAGATCCAAAATACGCTTTCATCTATTTACAGTTTTGCCACTAGTCTTATTTAGGCCATAAAGTCTTCGTTTTAACTCCGTTTTGATCCATTCAAGTTGCGTTAGATTTGTAATTGAGTAATCTACATGTTCATCCTACTGTTAAATATATTTTCAACTTTTGAAATTCGAGGTTAGATCTAATCTATTATTTTATTAAAGGAAATCTTGTTTAATTCATAACTTTTTCGTTATAGCTTCGATTAGAGTGCTTTTCACGTCTGTGTGTTCATAGCGAGACGTAGATTCGTTTTACAAATGTTTCATATTGATTTTATGTTTGGTGTACTATTCTAATTTAGATCTATTGTTTGCTTCGTGTATGATTGCATGGATACTTGTGTGGTGCTTTATGATCATGTCTAGTCAGTGAGCTTTGTGTTGGTGATATAAAAGAAGTTGGTGATCCAGAAGAAGTCCTTTGGAGGTTATAATTCAATAGAAGAAGGATTTGAGTTTAAGGCAAGTATAGCATGGGATCTTCTTTGTTGTCCTATACACCTTTAATCATTTAATTCATGCTGCATGTGTCTACCTTGATTACCACTAAGGATTTTCTAGTACTTTGTTACCTTGTACCTTGATACCTATGAGGTATTGCATTGGGTAGTATGATGCTAGAGCTCAATTAAAGACCATGATCTTGTAACTTGACTAATGGTATATGCAATAAACACTAAAAGATGCTTTTTAGCAACATGGAATTAGGGGGCTAGAGCATTGGGCTATTTTATGGTGCTCTAGATTCCTCTCCCTAAGGACTTATCTGTAAGCGAACATCTGGGACTTATAGTACAGTTGTGAGGGCTACATGGCTCTAGCTTTAGCTCAGTATGAGGACCTTTTCTAGCTTGTTAGTGGTTACCTTTATAGCACAAGAGGGGCTCCGACAGGTATGATCTCGGCCTGCCAAGAGGATGCACTTTGGTTTCTTAGTATTTTGTTAGTCACTCCTTGGAGGGGGGGTTCATGCTTATTGATGGGGAAACCTTAGCGGCCCTAACTTGTTAGACGAACATTTGAAAGGCTTCATAGTGAACCCTGCCGACCTTCCTTGGTCGTGGGTCAAGAGGTTGGTCGCCTCGGGTGAAAGGGTAAATCACGACTCACAGTGAAAGTGTACAACCTCTACAGAGTGTAAAACTGGTATATCAGCCATGCTCACGGTCACGAGCGGCCTTGGACCCTTATGGAATAGATGAAGAACATGGATGATACCGATGATGAAGATGCACACTAATGATTACTGTTTATGCTGTTCATTATTCATGCTTACCTGATCATGTGTTTATGTGGGCTTGTGGATAAATTTGTTGCCACCCTATTGCTAAAATCATGACTCATTAAAAGCTAATCGCAGTTAACCAGTGTCAGCCTTTTGAGCCTCATGAACCCCATGTTATATTTGTTGAGTACGACATGTACTTATGCTTGCTTTACTTTTTAAATCTTTGGAAAAATCCTAGATGGCCGGTTATTGGTGGAAAAATCGAAACAACAGCACAAAGACTTATTGATATTGTAGATGCTTCTGCCAGTGGTGCCTTTGTGCCCAACCGAGAGAAAGATGAGCTGACATACGCCCTCTAGACTCCTAAACACCCTGGGTGAATGCGAGGCAAAGGGTTGATTTCATAGTGGCATGGCTTCCCTGAGGACGCCGCTACTTACAGAAGCCGCTAGCGAAGGAACGATGAGGAGGCAAAGGGTATCTGCAAGTTAGAGGAGGAGGTGCTTCGATCGCAGGAGCGAGACCTAAACATGGATGTGAGAATGCAAGAGGAAATCAAATGGCAAGTGGTACTACAGTTGAGTAGCCAGAGGCAGTCATCAACATTAGAGCATGCAGTCAATGTTAGCCCCCCTCAGCTAAGAAGTAGCTGCGCTTCCACTAAGCTCCCAAATCAAGATGACATATTGCAGCACTTCCCCGTGGATGACATCATCATGCCTTTTGATGCCATGTGAGTTGCACATTCCCTTGGGGAATACCGGTGCCACAGTCTTGGTGGCGCACAATATTGTTTCTCCTATGGTCCCTGACAAGACACCAACAAGCCATGGGAATCCAATTCCACCTAGCTATTATAGCGTCTCGGTGGATAGAGTTATCAAAGACTAGAGGGAAGTGCCTCTTGACTTTCCTGGAGGTGATGGGGAGAAGACCCTAGGACAAGTAGAGCATTCATTCGTTTTATGGCGCAAGCGCTACATCATTATTCCCGGTGCGGTGGCTAGGGTACCGTCGCCTCCTCAACTACCTCATGATAGGTGCGGATGAAAGTGAATGAAATAATTTTTCAATAATCATTCTCAATTATTGGCTTCTCGCATAATAATCATTTTTGTACTCACAGGTGAAAGGTCCTAATGGCTAGAGGGGGGGTGAATAGCCTATTAAAAATTTCTACAACAATACTTAAGAAACCGGTTAGACAAATATGAGGCGAAGCAAGTGTTGCGCTAGCCTACTAAAATAGCAAGCCACCTACCACAATTCTAGTTTATATAGTTTCTATCCACACAATAGCTATAACACTATACTAAGTTAGTGTGCTCTCAAAACTAACAAGCTCTCACAACTAGCTACACTAAAGAGCATGACAACTAGTTTGCGGCAATGTAAAGAGAGTGAGCAAGAAGGTTATACCACCATGTATAGGAATGAGCCAATCAATCACAAGAATGAATAACAATGAAGACCAATCACCTCGGAATCAAATGATGAACACAATGATTTTTTACCGAGGTTCACTTGCTTGCCGGCAAGCTACTCCTCGTTGTGGCGATTCACTCACTTGGAGGTTCACGCGCTAATTGGCATCACACGCCAAACCCTCAATAGGGTGCCGCACAACCAACACAAGATGAGGATCACACAAGCCACGAGCAATTTACTAGAGTACCTTTTGGCTCTCCACCGGGGAAAGGTCAAGAACCCCTTACAATCACCATAATTGGAGCCAGAGACAACCACCACCCTCCGCTCAACGATCCTCGCTGCTCCAAGCCATCTAGGTGGCGGCAACCACCAAGAGTAACAAGCGAATCCCGCAGCGAAACACGAATACCAAGTGCCTCTAGATGCAAACACTTAAACAATGCACTTGGATTCTCTTCCAATCTCACAAAGATGTTGAATCAATGATGGAGATGAGTGGGAGGGCTTTGGCTAAGCTCACAAGGTTGCTATGTCAATGCAAATGGCCAAGAGGGTGAGCTTGAGCCAGCCATGGGGCTTAAATAGAAGCCCCCACGAAATAGAGCTGTTGTACCCCTTCACTGGGTACAGCGTGGGGTGACTGGACGCTCCGGTCATACTGACAGGACTCTAGACCCAGCGTCCGGTCGCCCGATGTTAGCCACATGTCACACTGCGTTCAACAAGAGTCGTCTGATCTCAACGGCATCTGTTGACTGAACGCTCCGCTACAACTGACCGAACTCTGAGCCTCCAGCGTCCGGTCATTTCCAGTAAGGTTCTAGAAACGAATTTCTTCGACCAGACACGTCCGGTCATGCTTGACCGGACCCTGCCAGCGTCCGATCACACTATGACTTCTTACTCTGCCGCCCGACAACACGACCGGACCCAGACCCTTAGCGTCCGGTCTGTCCATGACCCAGCGTCCGGTCATTCACCGACGTTGGTGTCCTCACTGCCATACATGGCCGGATGTGCCGGTCCCCCAGAGGTCCAGCGTCCGATCACTGTATAGCCAGCAACACTAACTCCTTTTCACTTCTATCTTCTTCACCCTTGCTCAAATGTGCTAACCACCAAGTGTATCACCTTGTGCACATGTGTTAGCATATTTTCACAAACATTTTTAAGGGTGTTAGCACTCCACTAGATCCTAAATGCATATGCAATGAGTTAGAGCATCTAGTGGCACTTTGATAACCGCATTCCGATACGAGTTTCACCCCTCTTAATAGTATGGCTATCAAACCTAAATGTGATCACACTCTCTAAGTGTCTTGATCACCAAAACAAAATAGCTCCTATGGTTTATACCTTTGCCTTGAGCTTTTTGTTTTTCTCTTTCTTCTTTCCAAGTCCGAGCACTTGATCATCACCATGGCATCATCTTCATCATGCAATGATCTTCATTTACTTCACCACTTGGAGTGTTCTACCTATCTCATGATCACTTGATAAACTAGGTTAGCACTTAGGGTTTCATCAATTCTCCAAAACCAAACTAGAGCTTTCAATAGGTCTCCCAACCTAAGTCCAGTTCTTCCATCCCATGATGATCATCAGAGTGCTATGGATGATGATGATGCTCTGGACGATGATGATGCATTCGATGGCACGGCTGCATCTCCAACTCCATCTCCTCCAAGGTGGTCTTCCCCTCCTCCGCATCCCATGCTACAGAGCCAGAAGAGGCCCCCGCCCCCGGTGAAGTCCCTAGTGAAGAAGAAAGCCAGCCATCGTAAAATAAAGCCCCCTCTGGAGAAGCTACCTTACGAGAAGTCTGAAGAGGAATCAAAAGCGGCGACACAAAAAGATTTGGTTAACTAGAAGCGAGGTTTAGCAGAATCAAGAGCAAGGAGGTTGGAACTTGAGAAAAACCCGCCAAAGCCGCACTACGTAGCTCAACGAGAACTAAAAAAATCAATGAGCGCGAGAAAAAGCAACGTGATGCACGTAAGCCCTCGCCATTATCGGACTATGAATGCTCTCTCGACAAGTCATATAAGGCGTCACTGAAAGCGAAGAGACCAGGGAAAGATGTTGCATAGCTCGGGCAGCAATCTAAGCAATCTATCAACCTGCTAGTTGTTGAGGATGATTGTACAAATGCACAAGGCAGTACAATCGATAGGGAGGCACTAGAAGACTTCATGGCCACAATAGGTCTCACACCTTAACAACTCATTGGGGGAGGATCCATACCAACAACCAACTTTGATGTTTATAGGACCTATGAGTATAGCAGGAGTCTTGTCAACCCTAAGTCCTTATCATCACTGGGTACATAAATGTACTTGTTAAACAAGTGGTACTTAAGAGCGTGTGACAACAAAGAGGCATGGCTTGTTGTCAGAATTAGACCGGAGCGTTACTTTAGTGGCTATGACGTTTTACATATTGAGTTCAGTGAATTACACCAACTATTAAACCGGGATGCTCTCGACAAATCTCTCCTCAGCTGTTGGTATCTGTAAGTGATTCTTTCTATAATTGAAGTAACTTGCATGTTAGTTCGTTGTCTATATATAGTTATCCTCACACTATATATATTCTTTTGTACTATATAAATGCAGATATGAGATGCTGAAACTAAAGAGAAAAGGGTTAACTAATGTTGGTTTCATGGATCCGAATCGCACATTCAAGGACACTGTTACTCCATATGATAGATGGCGACCTCAAGTGGAGAATAATCTGTTTAGGTTCTTAGATAACGAACATAAAAAGACACTCATACTCTTCCCTTACAACTTCAAGTGGGTGTTAATGTCTTGTGCCCATTTTATTTTGCTTACTCTATGTTGACTTTAGTTAATGAGTTATGCCTGCGTACAAACATGTAGCTATCATTGGATACTACTGGTCATCGATATGCCCAGGAGTACTGTAAAGATCTTTGACTCGGCAACAAAACCCCAAACAGATTACCAAGAAATGATAGATATTCTCCGGTGGTAATTTTGGTCTCACACACTGTATACTCTTTTATGCCATTTTATTGATATAACTCCATTTATTTATTTTGTTGGGCAGTGCTTGGAAAAGGTTCGCCAAGAAACGCCATTATGTTCAGTGGAAAGTGCCTCTGAATGTAGTCCAATACCTAGTAAGTACTAGTTAGGTCACCACATCTTTATTTAGTTCAATTCATTATTATCATGCCTCATTGGTTGATGATGAATCTTTTTCTCATAAAGTGGTGTCTACAGCAGGGATCGGGGAATATCTTATGTGGATACTACGTCTGTGAGTTCATGATGGAGTACTCAAGGAGAACAAGTGAAGAGATCATCGAAGTACATAAAAAATATACACAATTTATTTATTATCATTGTGTTGATATACATAATCATATATATATATATATTCATACTTTTCCTTTCATTCGAATTGAAGATTGAATGGAGGAAGCGAAAGGTTATGCGATGTGGCCAGATCAAAGCAATTCAAGAGTCATTGGCAGGATTTCTTATGGAATAGGTCATAGATCCCAAAGGCGCGTACCACTATGACCCTAAAGAATTAATACCTAGTAGCCATACAACTGAAGATAATTAGGGTTCAATGAAATCCCAAGGACATAATCAGTACAAGTTTTTTGTGACTTTATTATATACATATTCCATGCATGTACAACCTCTTAAAATATTTGTCTATATGTAGTTTCATACATTTTAGTGTGTTAATTAATTATGTATAATGCTTGAATGGAACCTTATACGTGGACGTATATTAGCAGCGTAGAATTCGTATACGAAAAGCTAGTAAAAAAAAGAATTGAATTGAAAAGAAACCATAAAATGAAAAGGAATGAAACGGAAAAACAAAGAACCTTTAGTACTGGTTGGGAACACTAACCGGGACTATAGGTACTAGCCCCGGTGCAATGTCTGGGGGCCATTTAGTACTGGTTGGTAATATCAACCGAGACTAAAGGTCCACTTTCAGTCACGGTTGCCAGAACTGGGTCTAAAGGTCCACTTTAAGTTAAAACTTGTGTTATGCAAGCAAACATATGAAATGCACATTCAAATGCACCATACAAGTTTATGAGCTTGCCCCCCCTACTTGTGTGCTCAAAATTTTAATTGATCCATTTCCTTTGTCATATCTCTTCCTTATTTCAAGTTCTCCCCCTATCACTTATATCTTTATTTCTCTCCCCCTTTGTTGTCTTTTCAACTTATAACTTTATTTCTCTCCCCCTTTGTTGTCTTTTCACTATCTTTGTACACTATTCTCTCCCCCTTTGTTATCAATGACCACAAAGGTTCAAAAAGGTAAATAATACCATTTGTAGGGTTGAGATTATCAATGTCAATCAATGGGGTGAGGATCATTTTTCCAAATTTGGTTCAAACTAGAATATTTGCCAAAGATATTTAACTCGGTTTGATCCAAGGACAAGCTTCTTCACACCTCCTAATAAGGGTTATCTTGTACTATGTTGAGTTAAACACTTAGAGCTCATTTTCTAGATTAAACACTAGGTTTACAAGCCCACAAACATGTCATATGCTATCACTAGATCAAGTCAAACATAGAAGCAATAGTGATACCATATAAACATCAAATTCATTTGATTTTCATGAATGAGCCTAATAAAATGGAGAGATGACTAGATGCACTAAACATGTCCTTAGCAAGGATGTATGCCATGCCAATCAACTTTTACCTTGGATTGCTCGAAGGAGAGGCATGTCATATAAGTGGGGGGTGCATCAACACATATTTGAGAAATCCAATATGTTCAACTCATTCCTTAGCTTGCAAAACCTTTTCTCATCCAATGGCTTGGTGAATATATCAGCAAGTTGATCTTCGGTGCCTACACTCTCAATGCAAATGTCCCCTTTTTGTTGGTGATCTCTTATGAAATGGTGGCGGACATCGATGTGCTTTGTTCTTGCATGTTGAATCGGATTGTTGGTCAACTTGATTGCACTCTCATTGTCACATAGCAATGGCACTTTCTTGAACTTGATTCCAAAATCACTCAAAGTGGCCTTCATCCAAAGTATTTGTTCACAACAACTATTGGCGGATATGTATTCGGCTTCGGCGGTTGATAATGCAACACTATTTTGCTTCTTTGATGACCATGAAACAAGTGATCTTCCCAACAATTGACATGTGCCCGAGGTGCTCTTCCTTTCAACCTTGCATCCCGCATAATCCGAGTCGGAGTAACCAACTAGCTCAAACTTTGCTCCTTTGGGATACCACAAACCGACATTTGGTGTATGCTTCAAGTACCTCAAAATTCTCTTTGTAGCCTTCAAATGACTTTCTCTTGGTGAGGCTTGAAATCTTGCACACATGCATACACTAAACATAACATCCGGCCTTGATGCGGTCACATAGAGTAAGCTTCCAATCATAGACCGATACAACTTTTGATCCACCATATTTCCACTTGCATCACTATCTAAGTTGCCATTGGTTCCCATTGGTGTGCTAGTGACTTTGCTATCACTCATGCTAAACTTCTTGATCATGTCCTTGATATACTTGCCTTGACTCATAAAAGTACCATTCTTCAATTGCTTGATTTGAAGACAAAGGAAGTAACTCAACTCTCCAATCATGGACATCTCAAACTCATTAGCCATCATCTTTCCAAACTCATCACAAAAATCTTGATTGGTTGATCCAAATATGATGTCATCAACATAGATTTACAATACAAATAGATCTTTTCCAATCTTCTTGATGAAAAGAGTGGTGTCAACCTTACCCATTGTGAACCCTTTAGAGAGTAGAAAGTCCCTCAATCTCTCATACCATGCTCTAGGTGCTTGCTTCAAGCCATATAATGCTTTCTTCAACTTGTACACATGGTCGAGCTTCTTGTAATCTTCAAAACCGGGAGGTTGCTCGACATATACTTCTTCATTGATGTAACCATTGAGAAATGCACTTTTAACATCCATTTGATAGAGCTTGATGTTGTGAGCACAAGCATAGGCTAGCAAGATTCTAATTGCTTCCAATCTAGCAACCAGGGCATATGTTTCTCTAAAGTCAAGACCTTCAACTTGTGTATAGCCTTGTGCTACCAATATTGCTTTGTTCCTTACTACTATCCCATCTTGATCTTGCTTGTTTCTAAAGACCCATTTAGTTCTAATTACATTGTGTCCCTTTGGTCTCTGTACTAACTCCCATATTTGATTTCTTGTGAAGTTATTCAATTCTTCATGCATATCATTCACCCAATCAACATCCTTCAATGCTTCATCTATCTTCTTTGGTTCAATGGATGACACAAATGAGAAGTGCTCACAAAATGAAGCCAATCTTGATCTAGTTTGCACACCTCTTGAAATATCACCAATGATAGTGTCCAATGGATGATCCCTTGCAACATTGGTTGGTTGGAGGATTGGAACTTGATTGCTTGCACTTGCTTGATTATTTGGTTGAGATGATGTACTAGCCACTTGATCTTGTTCATTATCATGAGAGCCACTTATACTAGCTTGATTTGTATCATCTTGCACATTTGAGTTAGAGAGCACTTGCACTTGATCATCTTCATCATCATTCACTTGTCTAGGCCTCAATTCACCAATATCTATGTTCTTCATGGCATTTGAAAGTTGAATGCCTCTAACATATTCCAAGTTCTCATTCTCTACTTGTGAACCCTTGGTTTCATCAAATTCAATATCATGAACTTCCTCAAGAGTACCACTATCCAAATTCCAAACTCTATATGCTTTGCTTGTAGTGGAGTAACCAAGTAGGAATCCTTCATCACATTTCTTGTCAAACTTGCCCAATCTAGTGCCTTTCTTCAAGATATAGCATTTGCAACCAAAGACCCAAAAATATGCAATGTTGGGCTTTCTACCATTCAAGAGCTCATATGGTGTCTTCTCTTTCAATCGGTGACAATAGAGGCAGTTGCTACAATAGCAAGCCGTGTTGATAGCTTCGACCTAAAAGGATTGACTCACATTGTACTCACTAAGCATAGACCTTGCCATATCAATGAGTGTTCTATTCTTTCTCTCAACAAGGCCATTTGATTGTGGAGTGTACTTGGCCAAGAATTGATGTCTAATTCCAAATTCATCACACAACTCATCAATTCTAGTGTTCTTGAACTCACTACCATTGTCACTTCTAACTCTCTTGATGGTTGTTTCAAACTCATTGTGAATGCCCTTGACAAATGATTTGAATGTTGCAAATACATCACTTTTGTCCGCTAGAAAGAACACCCATGTGTATCTAGTATAGTCATCCACTATCACAAAGCCATATTTGTTACCACCAATGCTAGTGTATTATGTTGGCCCAAACAAATCCATGTGCAATAACTCAAATCTTTTACTAGTGCTCATCATGCTTTTCTTAGGATGGGTGTTTCCAACTTGTTTTCTGGCTTGACAAGATCTACAAAGTTTATCCTTCTCAAACACAACATCTTTCAAGCCTCTAACCAAGTCATGCTTAACCAATCTATTCCATTGTTTCATTCCAACATGACCAAGCCTTCTATGCCATAACCAACCCATACTAGACTTAGTGAACAAGCATGTAGATAATCTAGCTTCACTAGCATTGAAATCAACCAAGTATAGATTCTCATATCTAAAGCCTTTGAAGATCAAGTTAGAGCCATCTACACTTATGATCTCTACATCATCTACCCTAAATATGCATTTGAATCCAAGATCACACAATTAAGCCACAGATAGCAAATTGAAATTCAAGCTCTCTACTAGCAACACATTGGATATGCTCATGTCATTGGATATTGCAATCTTACCAAGCCTTTTGACCTTGCCTTTGCCATTATCACCAAATGTAATACTATCATAACCATCATTGCCATTGGTGTTGATTGAGTTGAACATTCTTGCATCACCGGTCATGTGTTGAGTGCACCCACTATCAAGAACCCAATGCCTTCCTCCGGCTTTGTAATTGACCTACAAAAGAAGATCAATTCTTTTTAGGTACGCAAACTTGCTTGGGTCCTTGAAGGTTAGTCACTAAGCTCTTTGGTACCCAAATGGCTTTCTTCTTTGAGCCCATCCATGGTTTACCAATGAACTTAGCCTTCACACCATTTGTACCATTAGTAAGCATATAGCATGAATCAAGTTTAAGGGAGGATATATTAGCATTTTTGCTCTTGTTGGTGCATTCATGCTCTTTATGACCCACTTGCTTGCAACTAATGCAAAATCGATCATTGTTTTTCACAAAACTAGTCTTGTGAGGAGCAAAGGCCGCATTGCCTTTCTTGGGGGTATAGCCCAATCCCTCCTTGTAGAGAGAAGCTCTTTGGCTACCCAAGCACATAAGCAAGCGGTCCTCACCACCATAGGCCTTAGCCAAAGTGTGAGTGAGCTTGTTAACCTCCTTCTTAAGATTCTCATTCTCAACCACTAGTGAGGCATCACAAGTGAGACCATCACCACTAGATGAGGTGGAAGTGGAAGTACTACAAGAAGGGTTAGTAGAAGGAACAATGATAGGCAAAGATAGTGATTCATCAATTATATCACAAGTTAAACCTATATCACAAGTATCAATATGCTTCTTTTTATTTTGCTCATCAAGCAAAGAGGAATGAGCCTTTTCAAGCTTTTTGTGAGCTTTGCCAAGCTTCTCATTGGCTTCCTCTAGCCTCTCATGAGATGCATTGAGCTCATCAAAGGCTTGCTTAAGGGCTTTTAGTTCCTTACGCAAGCTTTTGCATTTCCTTCTCTTGAAGTCAAAGTGTTCTCTAGCATCTTCTAGCATTTCAATTAATTCATCCTTAGTAGGTTCATCATCATCACTATCATTATCATTTTCATTATCATCATCATGTTCTTCATCACTTTTATCATCACAAGTTTGTACCTTAGTGGCCTTAGCCATGAAGCATGATGAAGAGTCGAAGAGAGAAGGCTTTTCATTGATGGCAATGCTTGCGAGAACCTTCTTCTTGGTGGTCTTGTGATCATCACTATCATCATCATCATCATCACTTGAGGAAGCATCACTATCCCAAGTGACCACATATGAACCACCCTTCTTCTTCTTGAAGGCCATTTTGTCATTCTTCTCTTTCTTTTCCTTCTTGTCCTTCTTCTTGTTCTTCTTGTTGCCATTATCATTGTCGCTATTGTATGGACATTGAGCAACAAGATGATCTTTGCTTCCACACTTGAAACATCTTCTTGACTCTTCCTTGTTCTTGGATGAAGACTTCTTTCTTCTAGCACGATAGCCCTTCTTCACCATGAACTTGCCAAATCTCTTGACAAAGAGAGCCATCTTCTCATCATCATCATCATCATCATCCCATGAATCATCTTCTTCACTTGATGTTTCTTGCTTGGCTTTTCCATTGGATGATGTGGCCTTGAATGCCACGCTCTTCTTCTTGTCATCCTTCTTTTCATCTTTTTTCTCCCTCTTTTCTTCCTTCTCATCATCATCTCTATATGTATCATCGGTCATTATGTCTCCCAACACTTGGTTTGGTGTCATGGTGTCCAAACCACTTCTCACTAGAATAGTGACCAATGTACCAAATCTTGAAGGCAAACATCTCAAGAACTTGTGGGAGAAGTCCTTGTCCTTCACCTCATCTCCAAGTGCTTTGAGATCATTGACAACCACTTGAAGCCTATGGAACATCTCCGGCACACTCTCATCCTCCTTCATCTTGAAGCTTGCAAACTTCTCTTTGAGAATGTATGCCTTTGCACCATTCACGGCTTGAGTGCCTTCAAATTATTCTTCCAACTTCTTCCAAGCCTCATGAGCCATCTCAATTTTCTTGATTTGCTCAAATGTTCTCTCATCAATTGCATCATGAATGGCACTTAGAGCAATATCATTGTTTTGGAGAAGCACTTCTTTGGCCGCAGTAAGATTCTCTGGATCTTTAATCTCAATTTTGGTTTCTACCACCTTCCACACCCTTCTATTGATTGACTTGATATGTGTGGTCATCTTTGACTTCCAATATGGATAATTTGTGCCATCAAATTGGGGTGGCTTCTTGGTGTTGTTGATTTGAACCATTTTTTACACCGAAGGTTGTTAAGCCTCAGATCACGGTAACCTTGGCTCTGATACCACTTGAAAGGTCCTAATGGCTAGAGGGGGGGGGGTGAATAGCCTATTAAAAATTTCTACAACAACACTTAACAAACCGGTTAGACAAATATGAGGCGAAGCAAGTGTTGCGCTAGCCTACTAAAATAGCAAGCCACCTACCACAATTCTAGTTTATATAGTTTCTATCCACACAATAGCTATAACACTATACTAAGTTAGTGTGCTCTCAAAAGCTAACTAAAGAGCCACACTAACCAAAACTAACAAGCTCTCACAACTAGCTACACTAAAGAGCATGACAACTAGTTTGCGGCAATGTAAAGAGAGTGAGCAAGAAGGTTATACCGCCGTGTCTAGGAAGGAGCCAATCAATCACAAGAATGAATAACAATGAAGACCAATCACCTCGGAATCAAATGATGAACACAATGATTTTTTACCGAGGTTCACTTGCTTGCCGGCAAGCTACTCCTCGTTGTGGTGATTCACTCACTTGGAGGTTCACGCACTAATTGACATCACACGCCAAACCCTCAATAGGGTGCCGCACAACCAACACAAGATAAGGATCACATAAGCCACGAGCAATTTACTAGAGTACCTTTTGGCTCTCCGCTAGGGAAAGGTCAAGAACCCCTTACAATCACCACGATCAGAGCCGGAGACAATCACCACCCTCTACTCAACGATCCTCGCTGCTCTAAGCCATCTAGGTGGCGCCAACCACCAAGAGTAACAAGCGAATCCCGCAGCGAAACACGAATACCAAGTGCCTCTAGATGCAAACACTCAAACAATGCACTTGGATTCTCTCCCAATCTCACAAAGATGTTGAATCAATGATGGAGATGAGTGGGAGGGCTTTGGCTAAGCTCACAAGGTTGCTATGTCAATGCAAATGGCCAAGAGGGTGAGCTTGAGCCGGCCATGGGGCTTAAATAGAAGCCCCCACAAAATAGAGCCATTGTACCCCTTCACTGGGTACAGCGCGGGGTGACCGAACGCTCCGGTCATACTGACCGGACTCTGGACCTAGCGCCCGTTCACCTGATGTCAGCCACGTGTCACACTGCGTTCAACATGAGTCGTCTGATCTCAACGGTCATCTGTTGACCAGATGCTCCGCTACAACTGACCGAACTCTGAGCCTCCAGCATCCGGTCATTTCCAGTAAGGTTCCAGAAACGAATTTCTTTGACCGGACGCGTCCGGTCATGCTTGACCAGACCCTGCCAGCGTCCGATCACACTATGACTTCTTACCGTGCCGCCCGACAACACGACCGAACCCAGACCCTTAGCGTCCGATCTGTCCATGACCTAGCATCCGATCATTCACCGACGTTGGCGTCTTCACTGCCATACATGGCCGGACGCGCCGGTCCCCTAGAGGTCCAGCGTCCGGTCACTGTATAGCCAGCGATACTAACTCCTTTTCACTTCTATCTTCTTCACCCTTGCTTAAATGTGCCAACCACCAAGTGTATCACCTTGTGCACACGTGTTAGCATATTTTCACAAACATTTTTAAGGGTGTTAGCACTCCACTAGATCCTAAATGCATATGCAATGAGTTAGAGCATCTAGTGGCACTTTGATAACCGCATTCCGATACGAGTTTCACCCCTCTTAATAGTACGTCTATCAAACCTAAATGTGATCACACTCTCTAAGTGTCTTGATCACCAAAACAAAATAGCTCCTATGGTTTATACCTTTGCCTTGAGCTTTTTGTTTTTCTCTTTCTTCTTTCCAAGTCCGACCACTTGATCATCACCATGGCATCATCTTCATCATGCAATGATCTTCATTTACTTCACCACTTGGAGTGTTCTACCTATCTCATGATCACTTGATAAACTAGGTTAGCACTTAGGATTTCATCAATTCTCCTAAACCATACTAGAGCTTTCAATAGGTCTCCCAACCTAAGTCCAGTTCTTCCATCCCATGATGATCATCAGAGTGCTATGGATGATGATGATGCTCTAGACGATGATGATGCATTCGATGGCACGGCTGCATCTCCATCTCCATCTCCTCCAAGGCGGTCTTCCCCTCCTCCGCGTCCCATGCCGCAGAGCCAGAAGAGGCCCCAGCCCCCGGTGAAGTCCCTAGTGAAGAAGAAAGCCAGCCATCGTAAAACAAAGCCCCCTCTAGAGAAGCTGCCTTATGAGAAGTCTGAAGAGGAATCAAAAGCGGCGACACAAAAAGATTTGGTTAACTAGAAGCGAGGTTTAGCAGAATCAAGAGCAAGGAGGTTGGAACTTGAGAAAAACCCGCCAAAGCCGCACTACGTAGCTCAACGAGAACTAAAAAAAATCAATGAGCGTGAGAAAAAGCAACGTGATGCACGTAAGCCCTCGCCATTATCGGACTATGAATGCTCTCTCGACAAGTCATATAAGGCGTCGCTGAAAGCGAAGAGACCAGGGAAAGATGTTGCATAGCTCGGGCAGCAATCTAAGCAATCTATCAACCCGCTAGTTGTTGAGGATGATTGTACAAATGCACAAGGCAGTACAATCGATAGGGAGGCACTCGAAGACTTCATGGCCACAATAGGTCTCACACCTTAACAACTCATTGGGGGAGGATCCATACCAACAGCCAACTTTGATGTTTATAGGACCTATGAGTATAGCAGGAGTCTTGTCAACCCTAAGTCCTTATCATCACTGGGTACATAAATGTACTTATTAAACAAGTGGTACTTAAGAGCGTGTGACAACGAAGAGGCATGGCTTGTCAGAATTAGACCGGAGCATTACTTTAGTGGCTATGACGTTTTACATATTGAGTTCAGTGAATTACACCAACTATTAAACCGGGATGCTCTCGACAAATCTCTCCTCAGCTGTTGGTATCTGTAAGTGATTCTTTCTATAATTAAAGTAACTTGCATGTTAGTTCGTTGTCTATATATAGTTATCCTCACACTATATATATTCTTTTGTACTATATAAATGCAGATATGAGATGCTGAAACTAAAGAGAAAAGGGTTAACTAATGTTGGTTTCATGGATCCGAATTGCACATTCAAGGACACTGTTACTCCATATGATAGATGGCGACCTCAAGTGGAGAATAATCTGTTTAGGTTCTTAGATAACGAACATAAAAAGACACTCATACTCTTCTCTTACAACTTCAAGTGGGTGTTAATGTCTTGTGCCCATTTTATTTTGCTTACTCTATGTTGACTTTAGTTAATGAGTTATGCCTGCGTACAAATATGTAGCTATCATTGGATACTACTGGTCATCGATATGCCCAGGAGTACTGTAAAGATCTTTGACTCGGCGACAAAACCCCGAATAGATTAGCAAGAAATGATAGATATTCTCCGGTGGTAATTTTGGTCTCACACACTGTATACTCTTTTATGCCATTTTATTGATATAACTCCATTTATTTATTTTGTTGGGCAGTGCTTGGAAAAGGTTCGCCGAGAAACGCCATTATGTTCAGTGGAATGTGCCTCTGAATGTAGTCCAATACTCAGTAAGTACTAGTTAGGTCACCACATCTTTATTTAATTCAATTCATTATTATCATGCCTCATTGGTTGATGATGAATCTTTTTCTCATAAAGTGGTGTCTACAGCAGGGATCGGGGAATATCTTATGTGGATACTACGTCTGTGAGTTCATGATGGAGTACTCAAGGAGAACAAGTGAAGAGATCATCGAAGTACATAAAAAATATACACAATTTATTTATTATCATTGTGTTGATATACATAATCATATATATATTCATACTTTTCCTTTCATTCGAATTGAAGATTGAATGGAGGAAGCGAAAGGTTATGTGATGCGACCAGATCAAAGCAATTCAAGAGTCATTGGCAGGATTTCTTATGGATGAGGTCATAGATCCTAAAGGCGCGTACCACTATGACCCTAAAGAATTAATACCTAGTAGCCATACGACTGAAGATAATTAGGGTTCAATGAAATCCCAAGGACATAATCAGTATAAGTTTTTTGTGACTTTATTATATACATATTCCATGCATGTACAACCTCTTAAAATATTTGTCTATATGTAGTTTCATACATTTTAGTGTGTTAATTAATTATGTATAATACTTGAATGGAACCTTATACGTGGACGTATATTAGCAGCGTAGAATTCGTATACGAAAAGCTAATTGAAAAAAAAGAATTGAATTGAAAAGAAACCATAAAATGAAAAGGAATGAAACGGAAAAACAAAGAACCTTTAGTACTGGTTGGGAACACTAACCGGGACTACAGGTACTAGCCCCGGTGCAATGTCTGGGGGCCATTTAGTACTGGTTGGTAATACCAACCGGGGCTAAAGGTCCACTTTCAGTCACGGTTGCCAGAACTAGGTCTAGAGGGAGGGAGGGAGGGGCGCTTTAGTCCCGGATTTGCAATTCCGGTTCGGAAACCGGGACTAAAGGGGGTTTTCCAACCGGGACTGATGCCTAGTCCTGCACCAGTGCTAGTCCGTCTGTTTTTCTAGTTTTACATATAATGAGTACCTTTGCATATAGAAGGAGAAATTTTATGGTATACAGTTACTAAGATATAACTTTTGAATTCCATGATCTAAAGGAAAGAAGAGTGGTCGATATTATTGTGCTAGTTGTATGGGTCGTCATAAGCTCACTTTATTTTGCTGTGTGCTTGTCTAATAGTATGGTCGCTTCTAATGTATTATACTATTATGTGAAATGTGATCGAATTATTGTTAATCATATCTATGTACTGCCATCTAGAACGCTTCCACCAATTATATTATGCCTTACATGGACTTCTGTACATGTTGGTTCCTATTAGGCAAAATAGACATTTCGCTGCTCAGGCTTACACAACTCTTTTGACTAGTTTCAAAGAATTGAGTAGTCTGTCGTCATCATCAGAGGGACACCAGCCGAGTATTTTCAGGTTTCGAACCTCCCAATCCACTATACTATGCACAAGGAAATTAAATGATGTATTTCTCTAGTGCTTTTGCTGGTTCCACCCTCTTTGGTGATTTGTATAAAACATCCAATTACTCTCACATTGGTTTCCAACCTCGGTACTCGCACACCATGGTCTTTGATCGGTGATGGTCCCTTCATCTTTCTCCATTTTGCTCACTCTCTCCAGCACTTAGGTCAGATTGCAGGGCGGATCATGTGTGGTGGCACCAGATCTGGTGGTGGTTGGGCCTGAGCTAGGTGGCATGGGCGGGGATGTAGCATAGGCGGCCTATATGACGGCAACAACACCTCCACTGTGTTGAGGGCGATATTCATGATTACGTGGGTGGACTACACACCAACCATAAAGAAATCCATGCAGCAAGTCTATGATGAGAATTCAAGAGGGCAACGAACGAGATCCGTCGTGGATGGGCTTAGCGAAGGTGATGGGCAGCGGTGTGTTTGGCGATGGGCCAGCAGCGTGGCTGCATGATTTTTTATTTTTTAACTGATTAGTAGAGGCGAGTATTGGTGACCACCTGGGTTCACTGGGTGTAGAAGTAACCGCGTCCACACTGTTTTGTGGACCGGTTACGAAGGGGTATGGGAGGGGCGCGGTGGCTGCCATTGACGGCGGTGAGAACCTCGCCGGAGTTCGACGAAAACGATGTAGAGTCCTCGGTTCTCCGCGGGGAAGGCACGGGGACGTAGGGCGGACTACGGAGAACTTACCTAGGCACTTTTCTTGGACGGAGAGGGCTTGGTGTCGACGCGGGTCTCGTCGTGGCGGGCAGCACCTTCCTGCGATGGTTCGGCATCGGCGTGAGAGAGACAGAGAGCGAAAGAGGGCAAGAAAAAGGATCCTTCAGCTTCGTCACCTTGGTACGGGAATTGGCAATGGACTAGGCTCGACGGGAAGGCAGCGAGCAAGGGCTTCAACGGCGGCGGGCGAGCTCTGTTCTCGGTGAGATCTGACGCGAGCGGGACGGCAAGGCTAGGGCGGCTCCTGGCGGCGTAGATGCACAGCACAGTTGTGGCTTGGGCTTCGGCTCTTTATAGGGGCGCTCGACGTGGGGATTACGCCAAATCCCGCGGAAACAGGGATGGCGGGCGGCGGCTTCCTTCGAGCAGAGCCCGACTCGGCCACGGGAGGAAGAAGGGCGGGAGGCTGACGGCTCGGGACCACTGGTCAGCGGAACAAGGAGGCGGGTCCAGCGCGTCAGAAATAGAGGGTAACGGCGCGGCAGCATCCACCTGGGACCATGGGCATGTGGGAGAGAGGGTTGCGGCCTGGGATGAAAGGGAGCAGGCCGGGCTGGCTCGGCCACCAGGCCGAAAATAGAGAGAGGGAGAGAGGAAAGGATTTTCCTTTTCCTTTTTTTTCTTTCTTTTGTTTCAAAGCCATTTTCAAATCATTTTGAATCAATTTTGAATTTCAGTCAAAACCACTCAGAACAATAAATTCAATGCACCAGCATGAATGCAAAAATATGTTGCTAGACTTATGATGAATTTTCATTTCAACAAAAAATATTACTTTCCCTATGTTTAAATGCGCACAAAATACTTAATTAAATGAATTTAATTCTATTTGAAGAAAAACAAATTTTAGGGTGTTACAGCCAGGGTGGAGCCAGGGTTGGCCAGGGCTAGGTCGCGGGCTCCTCCTGGCCCGCTTAGCCTGATGTTGGGCCTCTGATCTAGGCACATGACAGTTGTAGACTGCATTGACATCTACAACTTTGGTAGACAATGTGAACATCTATGGTTGTTTAAAAAAATTGAAGTTTTAAATCTCAAAATCTATGAAATTAAAGCAATATTTTGGGACTCTACATAGTTTCAAATGAAAAACTTCTCAACTACAAAGTTGTAAGTCACATGAGGAGCTACAATTTTTATATAAAGTTTGTCTTCATCTAAGTTCATATAAAAAAGATATAAATTATTTTTTGGATAAAACTTTTTTTAGAGACGGGCATCATAAGATGTCCACCTCTAAAAATCAATTTTGACAGACGCTTATAATGACTGTCTCTGTTAATAGTGAATTCAGAGACAGACGTCTTAAGATGCCTACCTCTGAAAATCGATTAACGAGACACGTGTCCTAAAATGACCGTAAATCGATGACTAACAAAGACGGACGCCTAAGAACGCCCATCTCTGTAAATAATAGTTAGAGGCGGGCATTTGCCTAGAGGCTGCATGGCCAACTACGGAGACGGTGTCTAGATGTGCTCACCTTTGTGAATTAGAGAGGCTATCTCCTAAAATGCCTTTTTGTGGTAGTGTTTGCGCTTAACTCCAAGTCCTTTCCTCACCTCGACGAGAGTGTGTTCATTCATCAAGGTCAATCACTTAATCTAGGACAACTTCAGTTAAAGCTTTTCCAAATGGTTTCTTAGGCTCCAACTCAAGTTTGATACATTACATACAACCGAGCTCTTTGACTTAGTCACTTGAGTTTTCCTTCTTGAGATGCTTCAGTTCTTGGAGTTCCTTGTGTTTGGCATGATTAGATCTTTGTGCTCCTCTCTATCTCCGACAGTAAGATTATCATGAATTGTACCCCTAGTTGTCGTATTTTGCATTGTTGTGGTATTTGTTAGGGAGTTCCCCTCTCAACATTGCTCTACCTACTTATCATGGAGTACCTCTGTGATCTTACGGCATATGGGCAACACCAAGGGGGTCGTCAGGCCACTTGACTGTCATGGGATGGTCTTACGGCATATGTTGAGAGCTGGCTTGCTCTCCACATCTCCAGTCTCATGATCCCCAATCCAATCCATCCTGGTGAGTGGTGATCTGGTTTACTAGTCTTCTGGGCACTCACGGTCTGCAGGCATCAAGATTCAACATTGTTTGTTTGCTTGTTTTGTAGTAATTTTATTCTTTGCTTCCAAATTCCTATTTCTGAATGCTAAATGGATTAAGATGGTATATCTGGAGAAATTAGATGTGACACTTATCCCAAATTTCCTAGTCTGTCTGTTTTTCTAGTTTTAAATATAAGTAGTACCTTTGCATATAGAAGGAGAAATTGTACGGTATACAGTTACGAAGATATAACTTTTGAATTCGATGATCTAAAGCAAAGAAGAGTGGTCTTGTAAAAAAAAATTTATTGTGCTAGTTGTATGGGTCGTCATAAGCTCACCTTATTTTGCTGTGTGCTTGTCTAATAGTATGGTCGCTTCTAATGTATTATACTATTACGTGAATTGTGATCGAATTATTGTTAATCATATCTATGTAATGCCATCTAGAACGCTTCCACCAATTATATTATGCCTTACATGGACTTCTGTACATGTTGGTTCCTATATTAGGCAAAATAGACATTTCGCTGCTCAGGCTTACACAACTCTTTTGAGTAGTTTCAAAGAATTGAGTAGTCTATGGTCATCATCAGGGACACCAGCCGACTATTTTCAGGTTTCAAATCCTAGAACCCAGGTGCATCTTCTCCCAATCCATGATACTTTGTACAAGGAAATTAAATGATGTATTTCTCTAGTGCTTTTGCTGGTTCCATGTTGAATGCATATGGGTGATTTAGACACTATAGATGGACCTGATCTTTAGTAGGAAGGCAAAAGGAAGCCTACATATATCCATTTTCCTTTTTAAAAGGAGAGCCTATAACTCTCATATTTATTACTTAGGTCATGCGTGCCCGTTTTTGTTTCCACCCTCTTTGGTGATTTGTATAAAACATCCAATTACTCTCACATTGGTTTTGATCCTCGGTACTTGCACACCATGGTCTTGATCGGTGATGGTCCCTTAATCTTTCTCCATTTTCCTCACTCTCTCCAGCTCTTCATCACAGGTGATTCAGGGGCAGATCATGTGTGGTGGCACCAGATCTCACAGTGGTGGTTGGGCCTGAGGTGGCATGGGTGGGGATGTAGCATAGGTGGCCTATATTATGGCAACAACTACACTGTGGTGAGGGCGATATCCATGATTACGTGGGTGGACTACACACTATAACACCCTAAAATTCGCACTTTTGAAAATAGAGTTAAAATGATTTATTTGCGAATTTTTGTGCACATGAAATATAGGGAAATAAAAAAATCCTTAAATTAAAAATTCATCATAGGGTATAGCAACATGATTGTGCATACATGCCGGTGCATTTGTTTCTTTGTATTGTGTGGATTTGATTCAAATTAAAAACATTCAAAATGCTTTAGAAAAGTAAATTTGAAATTGGCTTTGAAATAAAAGCATTTAAAAAGTTGTAAAATTTTATTTTTGAAAACTTACCAAAATTTCTCATTTGAGTTGAAAATGTATATTTGGAAACATATTCGAATTTGATTTGGTCTACATTTGAATTTGGTTTTGGAAACAAATTAGAAAAGGATTTGGAAAAAAAAAGAAAACCCTCTCTCCTCCTCTCTCTCTCTCTTTCGGCCTGCATGGCCCAGCTTGCTTCTTTTCGCCGGCCCGTTCCCGCGCAGTCTCGCAGCAGCCCAGCTGCTATCTCCCACCCCGCAGGCCCACATAGCAGGCCAGCCCACTTCCTTCTCTTCTCTCCACAGCGCCGACCGCTTCGCTCTGCAAGGCCCAAAGGCCCGGGTTAATTACTCCCAAAACACTTCCAAGGTGAGCAGGTTGGGTACACTATGAAGCTTTTCCCCAGTCGTTCTAATAAGGAGTAGTCGCTAAGGATTCCATCTCCCAAGTGTTATGGAGGCATCTCCAAAAGTGACACTGATACACGCAGCATAGTACACACCCTAGGGATGAGGCCCGTACCCAGCCCGGTATGCCCCTCTTGCCCTTTCAGTAAACTGCTACAAACTAGAAAGAGCAAGGTACTGGATTAAGACTAGAGCCATGTAGTCCTCATGGTTGTACTGTAAGTCCTGGGTTATCACTTAAAGATAATTCCTTACGGAGAGAAACTAGAGCACCATAAGAAAAGGCCCAATACTCTAGCCCCCTTGGTTCCATGTTTCTAAAAAGCATCTTTTAATACCATGTTGCATATATCTTTAAGTGTATTCTTTAATCAATATTAGTTGGAGCAAACTGAGCATACTATCTATGCTGTTTGGAATATGGAACAGTTTCTCTTATGCACTATTTTATACCAAGTTAACTGTAGAATTTGGAAAAGTGTTCTATAAGGAATTTGTGGAGGATTTGATAAGCTTTCCAACGGTATAAGCTACAACTATATTGGATTATTAGAATGCGAGTTACAGCTGTTTTACCTCACTGCTATTTTTCTGCTCACGAGAATTTCTAGATTTCTTGTTCCTGCCCATACACAAGAGTATCATTGAGATGTTAGAACATCTTGATACTAGTTAGATCATCTGGAAAAAGGTGCAAGCTACCCTTTTTGTGTCCCCTAGTTTATCTTTTCTTAAAGGGGTAGCCAAGTTGAAGAATTTGCAAGATGAAGTATCCTACGTTCTAGTTTGCGCAGCAGAGGTGTGGTGGTACCCAAAGATGTGTGAGAAGGAAAAGTAGTACCTTGTTTATTAAGTCAACTAAGGAAGCGCGAGTTTGATTACCCAACATATCATGTGGAGCATGAAAGTACTATCTTCTTGGATGTAAAAGTGACATATAGGAGGATCACAAGAATCTGCAGGACATCTTCACTAAGTTGGTCTTGAGCTTGTGATATCCTCTTTGGAATAAGATTGTTTATGACTTGGAAAAGTGTTATTCCATGGAGAAGTAAAAGTCATGGCTGATGCCCTTAGCAATGGAGAGTTGTGCTAAGAAGGTTCGGGTGACACCAAGGATTAAGAGTTGTATTCCTAGTTCGAGCAATTTAGCCGGAAACATTAATGTTTTGAAGATTGGAAGTAGAATTTCTTGCTGACCAAGAGATTTGTCAGGCTTCGTTGGAAGGTGAATATTTTAAGAAAAAGAATTGATATTATGTACTAAAAAGGAAAAAATAACCTAGTGATTGGAGTTACCTAAGAGTTGTTCAAGGTGCCCGTTAAAATATTGGAATTAGCTGGGCAAGTTACTTGGAGTAAGGTCAACAGGTATGCAAAGTAAAGTGGATCCTTATCAAGACGATGGAACTGCACGAGGAAGTAAAGAAGAATCCAAAGACGGAGTATTCCGATCTCCTAGTCGACGTCGTCCGAATCTCGAGGACGAGATTCATCTTAAGGGGGTAGAATTGTAACACCCTAAAATTCACACTTTTGAAAATAGAGTTAAAATAATTTAATTGTGAATTTTTGTGCACATGAAATATAGGGAAATAAAAAAAATCCTTAAATTAAAAATTCATCATAGGGTATAGCAACATGATTGTGCATACATGCCAGTGCATTTGTTTCTTTGTATTGTGTGGATTTGATTCAAATAAAAAACATTCAAAATGCTTTAGAAAAGTAAATTTGAAATTGGCTTTGAAATAAAAACATTTAAAAAGTTGTAAAAATTTATTTTTGAAAACTTACCAAAATTTTTCATTTGAGTTGAAAATGTATATTTGAATACATATTCGAATTTGACTTGGTCTCCATTTGAATTTGGTTTTGGAAACAAATTAGAAAAGGATTTGGAAAAAAAAGAAAACCCTCTCTCCTCTCTCACCCTTTCGACCTGCATGGCCCAGCTTGCTTCTTTTCGCCGGCCCGTTCCCACGTAGTCTCGCAGCAGCCCAGCTGCTATCTCCCACCTTAGGTCTGCAGGCCCACATAGCAGGCCAGCCCACTTCCTTCTCTTCTCTCCACAACACTACCACTTCGCTTCCGCAAGGCCAAAAGGCATTGCCTGCAGCGAGCTTGATCCATCATGCCAGCTCGGCTGAGCCGGTCGCGCGCCGTGCGTCCCCTCCCTCTTCTCTCTCTTTGGCGCTTCTTGCCGGGCCCGCACATCAGGACTTTCCTCTTCCTCCAGCTCGAGTCCGAGCCGGCCACGACACCGCTCGATACTCCGCGCTCGCCCCGCCCCGCGTCGTTGCCGTGCACGCCAAGCAGCCCGGTCCCTTAAATAGAGAGCGCCCGGGCCGTGCCGCCTACCCCGCGCCTTATCTCGCACCGCCCTCGCCCGAGCGCCCGTAGCCGCACGCCACGGCCTAGCGCCATTGTCCGCCGATGACTCGACAAGCTGCGCGCCGTCTCCGGTGCTTGGAGGTCCCTACCAGTGCCCTAGGTGAGCTCGCCTCAACCTCTTCTTCCACCCCGTGCCTTTCCCGTTGAAAGCAGTGCTCTGTAGGCCGAAAACCGTGAGCGCCGCCGCTCTGGCAATGGCGCCGCCACCGCCAGGTTTGCCGAAGGTCCTGTTCTAGCCGCTATCCTCCTCCAGCGCAACCTCAGCCGTTCGATTCCAATCTAGCGGCCGAGAATAGAAGATACCTCTTCGTGGTGAAATTTGTAGAAAAGCCATTATAACTATTCAAGTCTTAACCCGCCGTCCTTAGTTTGTTTCCAAAGTAGCCCCTGTCTTTCTTCTTTATCCTACTCAAGGCTCCCAGCCAGATTCAAAATTCAGATTTTATTTGAAAACCAAGTTCCACTTATTTACAATTTTGCCACTATCTTCTAGAAGCCATAAAACCTCCGTCTCCGAATTGACCCGTTCAACTTGCGTTAGATTCGTATTTACGTTGTCTACGTGTTTATATCAGTGTTAGATATGTTTTCAACTTTTAAAATTCGAGGTTAGATTTAATCAATTATTTTATTAAAAGAAATCTTGTTTAAATCATATCTTCTACGTTTTAACTCCGTTTTAGCCCATTCAAGTTGCGTTAGATTCATAGCGATGAAATCTACGCATTAGCAATAGTGGTTATCATGTCACTATTTCTGAAATTTCATGGTTTAAACTCTAATTTGAATAATAATTATGCAACTGGGTTTTATAAATAAAATATGATTTGTTTTACTTTAGTATTATATTTCAAACTTAAATTTGACTTAATTTATATTATCTATAAAATATCTTATATATGTTTTTATATAATTAAAACACATGAAGCTAATAGTTTTATGAGTAGATCTCTCGGTAGTTGTATCTTTTCAACCGTAGCTCTGATTAGTGTGCTTTCGCGTCTGTGTGTTCGTAACGAGACGTAGATTCGTTTTACAAACTTTTCATCTTGATTTTATGTTTGGTGTACTGTTCTGACTTAGTTCTATTGTTTACTTTATGTATGATTGTATGGATGCTTGTGTGGTGCTTTTATGATTACGTCCAGTCGGTGAGGTATACGTGGTGATCAAGAAGAAGAAGAAGAAGAAGACACTAGTAGAGAACAGACCTTTGATCCTCGTCCAAAATGAGCTCTAGTCCCAGAATTTTTTGCGCCCGGGACTAGAGATACCTTTAGTCCCGGTTGGTGGCTCCAACCGGGACTAAAGGTCCCCGCCCAACGGCTACTGCGCCAAACAGCGGTGGCAGGGACCTTTAGTCCCGGTTGGAGCCACCAACCGGGAGTAAAGGTCTACTCTCGGGCCGTGGCTGCGCCCGAGGTTGGAAAGTTACCTTTAGTCCCGGTTGGAGCCACTAACCGGGACTAAAGGTCCCCCCTTTATATCCCGGCCGTCTCCTTCTTCCTCCCCGAGCCCGAGCTCAACACATTTTGAAGCTCACTGCACTAGTGTTCTTGCTTCCTCCCTCCATTGTTCCTCCATCCATTCTTCAATTCCTCCATCGATTTCTTCGATTCCTCCGTCGATTCTTCAGCTATAAAGGTTACCAATCTCATACTCTTATTTTTCACCATTGTCTTATCTCATTTTGTTCACTATATATATATAGTTCTTTATTGTGGTTTTTTTCATTTGTAAGCAATTTGAGCTCAAAATCACTTCAAGCTTGCATATTTACATGAAAGAAGGTTAAAGTAGCTAGTTGAACTTGCGGACCGTGTTCATCTTGGCGAGCATGTTCTCTGCCGAGCGGTAACGAACGTCAAGGAGGAGCTTTGATTCTATGAGGGAGAGCGGCAACGGTCGTGGAAGACCGTGTTCCCTTCCTCGTAGAATCGGAGCTCTTCCGTTGCCAAGTACGGTGCCGTCCGGTGGAGAAATGCTCGCTGAGATGATCACGTAAGCAAGGTCAACTAGTACGGATGATTATTTATTCACACGTCCCGATATCGTCACAGTAGTCTGTCAATCACCGTACCCAAACGTAGTATATATATAAATATAGACGATAATCGATTGTTATGTGTGTACACTCCCATTCTTCTATTAATTTGCGGAAATATCATGTGAATTACTTACCGGCCGCAGTAAAAGATGAGAACACAATGACCATGGCCACGGCAAGCAGAGTAGTGTTAAACGCTCTGGAAACCTTTAAACTTCAAGCTTGCATATTTACTTGAAGGAAGGTTAAAGTAGCTATTAAAAACTAGTATTCACCGTTCATTTGTAGCATGCATAGCACACTTCATTGTTTAGAGATATAGAGAATTTTAGAGTTTTTTTAATTTTATTTGTTTATAAAATGAGAAATTTATAGTGTATTAAAAATGAGTATAGAGAGTAGATGACAACTGCTTCCGGGTCCTCGGCCTCTCATGGGTTTCCAAAGCGACTTAGGCCGGGCCTCCCACTCATTGCATGTGACAAGTGTTGTGATGAGACGAAGATTGTGATGGAGTACCGAGTGAAGGAGGGTCCCAACAAGGGTCGCATTTTCTACAAGTGTCCGGATCGCAATGTGAGTTTTTTTATCGTATTTAATGACTATGGTTTGTTTATACCTATTTTCATGATGGTTGTGATTAAAGTTCTAATTTTCTATGTTTAATTTTAGTGGGATGGCACTAGATGTTCAGGCTTCTACTGGGAGGAAGAGTATGTTGAACTCGTGCAAAAATATCTTGCACAATAGGCAGATATGGCGGCTAATGAGGTAGTGATCCAGCCAAAGAAGCCTAAAGATGTTGAACAAACGGGGAATCTGTCTGTTTTAGTTGGGATTGGTCGCGAAATCCTTGTGCTGTTGAAGTGCATTTTAGCTTTAGTGTTTTTAGTGGTAGTTGGGATTGTCTACATTGTAGCGAGGATTTCTTAAATTTATAGCTTTTGTGGTGATATGCATGTTGTATAATTAACTAATTATGTTATAGGTTTTAATACGGTATTTATGTCATGTAATACAGATGAGTCGGCATTGGATCTACAATGCTGATCTTCGCTCCCAAGAGTTCACGGACGACGTGCATTCTTTGTTACGTGCGGCCGAGGCAAACAAACGCGATGGTTTCATGTGCTGCCCATGTGTCGTATGTAAGAATACGGTGGAATATCCTTGCTCAAGGACTCTTCATTCACACTTGTTCAAGTCGGGTTTCATGCCAAACTATATTTGTTGGACGAAGCATGGAGAAACCGGCGTTGTAATGGAAGAATGTGAAGAAGAACAATGGGACGACAATGATATTATTCCCGATGGTGCGTGCTTCAATGATACTGCAATGGGAGAAGCTGAAGAAGAGGTAGCCGCAGAAGATGAGTCTGCTGATGATCTTTGTCAGGTCATTCGTGACGCACAAAGAGAATATGAAAGTGAAAAGGAGAAGATCAAGTTCGAGCGGATGCTAGAAGATCACCAGAAATTGTTGTACCCAACTTGTGATGCAGGGCAGAAAAAGTTGGGAACCACACTAGAATTGCTGCAATGGAAGGCAAAGAATGGTGTATCTGACAAGGGATTTGGAGAGTTACTAAAAATCCAAAAGAAGATGCTTATGAAGGACAATGAATTTCCTGCCACTACCTATGAAGCAAAACAAGTTGTCTGTCCTATGGGGCTAGAAATCGAGAAGATGCATGCATGTCCTAATGACTGCATCCTCTACCGTGGCAAAGAGTACGAGAAATTGGATGCATACCCGGTATGCCATGCATCATGATATAAGATCGAGCGAGATGATGACCTGGTGATGTTGAGGGCGAACATCCGTGGAAGAAAATCCCTGCCAAGGTTATGTGGTATGCTCCTATAATACCACGCTTGAAACGTCTGTTCAGAAACAAAGAACATGCAAAATTGTTGCGATGGCACAAAGAAAACCGTAAGGTAGACAATATGTTGAGACACCCTGTTGATGGGTCCTAGTGGAGAGCAATCGGCAGAGAGAATTCCGGAGTTTGCAAATGACGCAAGAAACTTAAGGTTTGCTTTAAGTACAGATGGTATCAATCCTTTTGGAGAGCAAAGCAGTAGTCCTGACACTTAGCACATTACTCTAAGTATCTATAACCTTCCTCCTTGGTTATGCATGAAGCGAAGTTCATTATGATGCTGTGCTCATCAGGGCCGAAGCAACTTCGGCAATGACATAGATGTGTACACGAGACCACTTATTGACGAACTTCTCATTTTGTGGAATAAAGAAGGTGTACGTGTGTGGGATGAGTACAAACAGGGAACACTTTGATCTGCGAACATTGTTGTTCATAACAATCAATGATTGGCTGCTCTAAGTAATCTTTCAGACGATCAAACAAGGGATATAATGCATGCACACTTTGCCGGTGATATTAGAGGTGTATTCTTAAAAAATGTCGAAAGGTCGTGTACCTTGGCCATCATCGATTTCTTCCGCAAATCACCCGTAAGAAAGAAAGGCAAGCATTTTAAAGGGAAGGCAAACCACACGACCAAGCCTCGTAACCGAACCAATGAGGATGTACTTGATATGGTCAATGATGTGAAAGTCGTCTTTGGAAAAGGACATTGCAGCCAACCTATTCGAACGACGCTAATGGTCACGCACCCATGTGGAAGAAGTCCATATTTTGGGAGCTACCCTATTGGCAAGTCCTAGAGGTACGTAGCTCGATCGACGTGATGCACCTGACGAAGAATCTTTGTGTGAACCTATTAGGCTTCATGGGTGTGTATGGAAAGCCTATGGACACATTTGAAGCACGACAGGACCTACGTTGTTTGAGAGAAAGAGACAACACGCATCCGAGAGAAGGCGGATGATGGACACCATTACTTACGCCCCGCCGCGATTACACTCTAAGCAAAGAGGAGAAG
The DNA here is from genome assembly GCA_904845875.1 of Miscanthus lutarioriparius. Classification (NCBI taxonomy): domain Eukaryota; kingdom Viridiplantae; phylum Streptophyta; class Magnoliopsida; order Poales; family Poaceae; genus Miscanthus; species Miscanthus lutarioriparius. The sequence continues at coordinate 88,321,787 of CAJGYO010000004.1, read as the reverse complement.
GAAATCATGTTTGAATGCTTAAACAATATCAAGGTACCATCTGGATTCTTCTCGAATATAAAGGGTATTATAAATGTGCCAGAGAAGAAATTCTGTAACTTAAAGTCCCATGACTGTCATGTTCTCATGACATAATTACTTCAGATTGCATTAAGAGAATTCTACCTCCAAATGTCGTCTAGCCACCGTGAAGCTATGTGTATTCCTCAATGCAATTTCTCGAGAAGGCAATTGATCCAACTGATCTAGCTAAACTCTGAGAATGATGTGGTTCAATGTCTAAATGCTGCTTTGAGTTGGTGTTCCCTCCTTCCTTCTTTGATATCATGACACACCTCCTAGTTCACCTAGTCAAGGAGATTTTCATTCTCGGTCCTGTGTTCCTACACAACATGTTCCCCTTAGAGATTCATGAGAGTCCTGAAGAAATATGTTCACAATCGTGCTCGCCCAGAAGGAAGCATCGCCAAGGGCTATGGAACAGAAGAGGTCATTGAGTTCTGTGTTGACTTTATTCCCGACCTTGACTCGATTGGTGTTCCTAAATCGAGACATGAGGGGAGACTAAGCGGAAAGGGGACACTAGGGAGGAAAACATATATTGGTACGGAGGATGATTATTTCAATAAAGCACACTACACAGTTCTACAAAACTCCTCTTTGGTAGATCCGTATATTGAGACACACAAGGATCTCTTACGATCCGAGTTTCCAGGGAAGACTGAAGCTTGGATTACGCATAAGCACATGGAAACTTTCGGCAGTTGGTTGCGAAAAAAATGTCAAGGTGATGAGAGCATCCATGAGCAACTGTATTTATTGGCTATGCAACCATCATGGCATATCGTCACATACAAAGGGTACGAGATAAATGGGAACATATTCTACACAGTAGCCCAAGATAAAAGGAGTACCAACCAAAATAGTGGTGTCCGCATAGATGCCACAGACCCGAATGGGAATAAGCAGACATATTATGGCCGCGTAGATGAAATATGGGAACTAGAATATGCACCTACTTTGAAGATCCCATTGTTCAAGTGCCAATGGGTCAAGGTGACCGGAGGCGGGGTAATAGTAGACAACGAGTATGGAATGACAACAGTAGACCTTAGTAATATTGGGTACAAAGACGAACCATTCGTCCTTGCCAAGGATGTGAATCAGGTGTTCTATGTCAATGATATGTCTACCAAACCAAAAAGAGGGAAAAACGATAATGACTCAACCAAAGAGCCAAAGCGCCACATAGTTCTTCCAGGGAAAAGAGTCATCGTGGGAATTGAGGACAAGTTGGACATGTCAGAAGATTATGAGAAGGATGATCGAATTCCGCCCTTCAAAGTGAACAAAGACCCTAGCATCTTGGTAAATGATGAGGACACTCTATGGTTACGACGCGATCATAACCAAGGGACATACATAAAGAAGAAGTTCACTGTTGTGCCCACTTGATGATATAGTGATTTAATGTAGTGTGTGTTTGAGATATTATGTAATAATTGTGAATTCAGATGTTTATTATGTCGTGTTTCAAATGAAATCAATGTTTGATTTGGTGGGATTTCTCTCTCGAAAAGTTAAATTAGGATATTGAGTGATGAAAAATTAAAATATTAACGTTAAAATGATGTGAAAATAAATTTCCTGTCCAAAACCAATAGTTTTAATAATTTTAATTAAACACTACATTTTTGCATTAACAAATTATAATTATAACAAAAAATAAAAAAGTTAGGTTATAGATTTTTCCTATGTGCAATAAAGAAAAAGAAAATCCATATTTTTAACAAAATAATTTTATGCCTTTTATTTAATTTACTATGTATTTAACAAGACTATTGCATTTGTATTAAAAAATTTGCTCAAAACAGGCTGGAAACGAAACTGCAACCCACCTTTACTCCCGGGTGGGCAGCCCACCCGGGAGTAAAGGTGGGCTGCAGTTTCATGGCCCGCCAAAAAAAAACCTTTGCTCCCGGTGCATGTTACCAACTTATACCTTTACTCCCGGTTGGTAACACGCATCGGGAGTAAAGGACCTTTACTCCGGGCTGGTGGCTGGCACCGGGAGTAAATCTCCCTGGTATATAACCGCCAGTGCCTAGCGCAGATCGATCCCCTCCTCTTCTTCCTCGTCGAACACCGCCGCCCTTTCTCTCTTCTTCCTCGCGCCGCCGCCGATTCGTCTTCCCCTGCGCATCAGCCTGCCCCCGTGACACCGGAGCCCGCGCCTCGCCTCGTGCGGCCCTCCACCGCGCGCGCCCGTGCGGCCCTCCACCGCCGACGACCTCGTGCGGCCCTCCACCACGCGCGCCCGTGCGGCCCTCCACCGCGCCCGCCCGAGGTGAGTTCTCTCGGCTTTCGTCGTGCATGGTGAAACGGCGTCAGTGAGGGCCCGTGCATGGTTGGGATCTTTTGCTGCTTGTCGTCCATAGCGGAGGAGCCATCAGCTGCTGCCGTCGTCTTGGCTCCTTCTCCACATGGGGCAACGACATTAGGGAGGAGACAGCGGATCGGAGCACCGGCTGGCCAGAATGGGATCTAGACGCTATCTGAAACTTAGTTATCTGAAACTTGCTATATGAAACTTAGTTATCTAAAACTTAGCTAGCTGAAACTTGCAATCTGAAACTTATTTATCTTTAACTTGCTATCTGAAACTTAGTTGTGACTGATGAAATTCTAGTGTGAAATCAAGCTCACGTATCTAGTGTGAAAGCCGACATTCAGTTATCTTAAAATTGCCGATGATAACCTGCCCGCATTCAGTTTCTGGTACTGCATTTTTTTTATTTTGCGACATGTATCTACTACTGCATCATTGTAGATATTTAAACCTGACATGTCTAGCGTGAAAACAAACTCATACGTGAAGGTGAATGAAACTTAGTCGTGACTGATATGGTGTAAAAGCCTGACATGAATATTGAATTAATTAATATATTTAATTTTACATGAATATTTGTCGGCATAAGATATATTGTAGTTAATAAAGTGACTATGTTTAGTTTAAGATATATGATGAATGACTACATGGTTCACATGGTACATAGGATCACAACATCACGCACCGACACCACCCCGGCCCGCCTCACGTCGTCGTCGTCAGCACACCGGCCACCGCGCCGACACGTATATATACGTCATTTGTATTCATATGCATGTATATATACGTCATGGAGCACCGCCGCCCTCGTTCGCCCATGCGTTTCTATGTATATGGCGGAGCACCGCCGCCCCCGTTCACCCATGTGTACAAACATATATATCTGGAGGTGAGCACCGCCGCTCTCTCCACACCGCCCTCTCTCGCGGCCTAGTCGATCAACATTCGTATTATCGTTATCGTTAATGCTAAACAATCACACTAGAAGAATTAATTGCGTCGGTGACTAGGGCGAACCAGCGTTGTTGATGTCACCGGCGTGGTTCGCCCCCTAGTCACCGACATAATTCGCCCTCGACCATTTATGTATAGCCCTAATTCGCCCTAGTATCGTACGCAGTTAAGCCCTAGTGTGGGTAATTAATTGCGTCCGTGATCGAGGGCAAGATTTAATAATGCATATTGTTCGTAGATTTTACGCATGTAAGCAAAGATTTGACGTACTATATATTGGTTTTGTTTTTTGAAGCTAGATGGCCGACCCGAGAAACATGGATGAGGAGGAGTTGATGATGAATTTGATCAAAACTAGCACTCAAGTTGTCGGCGATGATGGTGCTAAAAATAACGTGCAAGTGGATGCAGATGACGGGAGTCAGTACTTAGCTCTTGAACAAAATGAGCAACAACATATTGGCCAAGTATATATTTTTTATTATTAGCTATATATATTATCATGTCTTATGTGTGCTCATGACATTAAAAATAATGTTTATGTTTTGTAGCCCTCTGGATCGACATCAACAACTACAACGAAGAGTAAAAATGTTCGAGGTCCCAAAAAGCCATTGGAGGGCCGCTTCATCATCTCAGAGTTCAATGTGGATACATGCGAACCGGGGGGGGGCCAAATAAAATGAAATTCATGCACCACTGTGGTTACCTTGTACGGGACCGGCTCTCGATCAGTACCCGCGAATGGAAGAAGACCAATGCTCCTCATATCAGTTTTGTCTCCGATTGTGACAAGACGTTAATTTGGAAAGATGTCTTGGTACATTTCACGCTCCAAACAGATGGTTATGATGATATAATAGATGGTAATGAATTGAAGGAGCGAGTTAGGGATTGGACAATGAAGAAGATGGCCACCCAGTTTCAGACTTGGAAGAAACACCTATACACGACGTATGTCAAGAAGAACATAGCACCAGATTTCACTGTCCCAAGCCCGATCTCAAAGGAGAGGCCCTATTGGGATGAGTTTGTACAGTACAAGATGTCGGAAGAGGGTGTGAGTCGGGTGATAAAGAACCAACGTAATGCCCAATAGAAGACATACCACCATAACTTGGGATCAGGTGGCTACCCGACTGCCATAAAGAAGTGGAACAAAATGGAAGCAGACCTTCTTGCCAAGGGTATCACACCAGAATCACTCGAGTGGGGAGAGCGTGCAAAGAATTGGTTTTTTGCTCATGGGGGAACATTGGACCAGGAGACAGGGAAGTGCGTTTATGGCGCAAGACTACAAGAAGCAGTAGAAAGATTGTTTTATGCTCAGAGAGCTACTGCTAGTGGTGCGTTTAGGCCCAACAGAGAGAAGGATGAACTGACATACGCCATCGGGACTATTGAACATGGTGGCCGAACTAGAGGCAAAGGAAGTGTCTTGTGGGAGCATGGATTCCCTCAGGACAGACCTTCCTATAGAAGCCGCTAGAGAAAGAAGGAAGAAGAGGCACATCAGCTCTAGAGGTTGGAGGAAGCGGTGCGTGAAGCACAGGAGCGGGAAAAAAACCTTGAAGCGAGAATGCAGGAGGAAATCAGAAGGCAAGTGCAAATAACAGTGAGTGCAAGCAAGCAGGCATCAGAGCCAGGAATCAACATTAGCCAATCTGTTCAGTTGAAAAGCAGCTGCACGTCCACGGAGATACCAAATCAAGGGGACACAGGACTGCGCTTCCCTGTGGATGACGTCACTGAACCTTGTACATCGTGTGAGCTACACATTCCGAAGGGGAATTCCACAATCAAGGTGGCTATCGGTCTTGTTAATCCTATCGACAGAACCAAGACACCAAGAATTCATGGGAATATAATCCAAGAAGGATATGCTACCATCTCGGTAGATAAAGCTGAAAAAGGTTTTAGTGATTTGCCTCTTGACATTCCTGGAGGTGATGGCGAGAAGACTCTAGGAGAAGCGAGAAGACATTCATTCTATGGCATAAGCGCTACATCATCATTCCGGGATGTCGCCTCCACCTCCTCTGAACTACCTCACCATAGGTGCGGATGAAAACACTACATCATTAATTTATATTGGCTTAAATAATTAACAATCTGCTCATAATAATATGTCATTCCTTTTTTGTAGCAGATCCTCCCCAACCTAAATCCAATTGTTCAATCGCTAGATCATCATAGTGCTCTGACGATGACAATGTGTTGGAAGGCGAGGCTGCATGCACACCATCTCCAAGGAGGTCTCAACGCCGCAGCCGCCACCTCCAAGGAGGTCTCCAACGCTGCGCCACCACCTCCAAGGAGGTCTCAATGCCTCCCCGCCCCCGCCTACCAAGAAGTCAAGTACTAGCAAGAGGCCAGCCCATAAGAACGAAGAACCGGGTCCCTCACGCAAAAGAAAGCCACCGTGAAACCAAGGGCTATTCCCAAAATAATATCTCGAAGAGAAGGAAGAATGGCGATGCATATAAAAAGATATGTCCAGATTCTATGACAAACTTAAAAGGATCAAGAAGCAAGGAGAAACCCGGAGAAACCGTACTTCTTCAGTAGCTCAGATATTCTAAGAAAAAGGTGGCTTCTTACTAGCAACAACAATGGGAATCTCGTGAAGTCCGTCAAATCAACGTTAACGGACTATAACCGCACTCTCACCAAGTCAATTGAGGTGCACCGAGAAAAAGAAGTGGGCAGGGAAAGGAGTTGCACAACTCGGACAACAATCGCACCAATCGGTCCCCCCGCTAGTTGTTGGTAATGAATATGGTTCGAATTTAGGATTAATGCATCAGCAAACATACCTCCGGATGTCGATTTGGATCACCTTGGTGAATTTATTGAAGAGCTGGTCTCGACCTTTACCAGATGTTTGGTGATGGAAACATTGAGAGTGCTTGGCGGAGGTTGATATTTGGAAGAAAAAAATTTGTACTAGGCCGAGTCTATACAACCCTCAAGCCTTATGTGATCTGGGGACGCAAATGTACCTGCTAAACAAGTGGTACATGCAGGCGTCTACCGGTGGAGACTTCTGCGTTGGTGTCAGAATTAGAGACGAACATTGGTTCCGTGGCGATGATGTTATGTATGTTGACTTTGTAGAATTTCATCAACTATGCCACCTAACCTCTTTGGACAAAGTTATCATTAGCTGCTATTGCCTATAAGTAATAATTTTTTGATCTATTATTAAACTCATCATATGTGTGTATATGCATATAAATTATCCTAACAAGTACTATATATATGCAGATTTACAATGACAGAGCTAAGAAAGAAAGGCTGCAATAAAATTGGTTTTGTTGATCCCCATATAGTATTCAAAGACCCAGTTACTCCAAAGCCTAATTGGAAGTCTGAGTCAGAGAGTAACCTCATGAACTTCTTAGTGAACCAACACCACAAGAAGGATATACTCTTTCCCTACAACTTCAAGTGAGTGTTAATAATGTCGATCATCCTTAATGGCTCATACGTTGATTCTAGTTAATTAATGAGTGTTATGCGTTATATCCTATAAACACATGCAGCAATCACTGGATATTGATGGACATCGATCTGGTGAAAAGTCACTTGATAATCTATGACTCGATGAGAAACCACAACAAGACTACCAAGATATGATAGATATTATCCAGAGGTAATTTCGGTATCTCTAGCAACTATATATACACACAAACATGATGATTAACTATATCTGATGACGTGGCAAATTTTTTATTGGGCAGTGTTTGGAAAACCTTTATTGAGAAGCAACACATGGGAAAATGCAAAGCGCCACTGAATGTAATCCCTTTGAAAGTAAGTCCCCTAAATCGCATCATCTTTATTAATTAAACATATAGCTTTTACCGGATCACCAGATTGGATGACAAATCTTTTTCTCGTAAAGTGGTGTCTGAGGCAGGAACAGGGGAACAACTACTGTGGTTACTATGTTTGCAAGTTTATCAAGGTGGTCTCCCAAAGAACTCCTACAGAGAGACTCAAAGTACGTTAAAAATACACTATATATTCATTTAATTATTATTATTGATTGTGTTACTATGTCTTTATATATATATGTATGTACATATATTAATTTATTTTCCTTTAATTCAAACCTGTAGGCTCAATGGTTGGAGGAAAAGGTCATACGGTAAGACCAAATCAAAGCAATTCAAGAGTCTATAGTCGGATTTTTTAATGACCAGGTCATCGATTCCAAGGGCGAGTTCTATTTCGACCCAACACTGCCATGGAAGCCAAGCTAGAGGATGAGAGGAAACTTGTTATATCACAACAACTGTAATGCAATCTTTTGTAATATATGCACATGAAATAATATAATATAAAATACACATATGCATGCATGCATGTAAATATATATATGATGCATGCATGCATATATATATATATATTTCTATGCTTGAATTGTGTGATTTAATACGTTCATTGTGCTTGAACCGAAACATACTATATGCACGTATAAATGTATAATTAGCAGCATACAATACGACTTCAAAAACCTATTTTGAAAAGAAAACAAAAAAATGAAAAGAAAAGAAAAAAGAAAAAAACCTTTAGTCCCGGTTCGTATTACCAAGCGGGATTAAAGGGTGCCGGCCATCGTGGCATGTCAGGAGGCACCTTTAGTCCCGGTTGGTGTTACCCACCGGGACTAAAGGTCCCCCTTTAGTCCCGGTTCCTGACCCGGGACTAAAGGACCCCCCTTTAGTCCCGGATGCTTGCTCCCGGGTGGGGAACCAGGAGTAAAGCTCTGTTCTCTACCAGTGAGAAGAACGTTGAAGATTAAGGCTTACCGAAGGATCGGTGTTTTAAGGCAAGTATAATATGAGGCTTCTTGTTACCTATTCACTTTAATGCAATCTCAATTCATGTGCATATGTTAATGTACTGCTTGGAGTCTATCTACCTTGATATTGATTATCCAGTCCTTTAAATACCTATGGGTTTTGCATGTGGGTAGTATGCTCAGTTTGCTCCAACTAATATTGATTAAATAATACACTTAAAGATATATGCAATATGGTATTAAAAGATGCTTTTTAGAAACATGGAACCAAGGGGGCTAGAGTATTGGGCCTTTTCTTATGGTGCTCTAGTTTCTCTCCATAAGGACTTATCTTTAAGTGACAACCCAGGACTTACAGTACAACCATGAGGACTACATGGCTCTGGTCTTAGTCCAGTACCTTGCTCTTTCTAGTTTGTAGCAGTTTACCGAAAGGGCAAGAGGGGCATACCGGGCTGGGTATGGGCCTCATCCCCAGGGTGTGTACTATGCTACATGTATCAGTGCCACTTTTGGAGATGCCTCCATAACACTTGGGAGATGGAATCCTTAGCGACTACTCCTTATTAGAACGACTGGGGAAATGCTTCATAGTGTACCCTACCTACTCACCTTAGAAGTGTTTTGGGAGTAATTAACCCAGGCATATGGGTAACATGACTCATGGTGAAAGTGTACAACCTTTGTAGAGTGTAAAACCGATATATCAGCCGTGCTCACGGTCACGAGCGGCCCGGACCCTTACTGAATAGTTTGTTACTCGGATGGTTTGGGTTATGATTAAAATTACTGATATCTCTAATTATTCATATTTGGGAGCCTAAGCATGACTTAGCAACTTATGATTAATAATAAAACATGACCAACTAAAAGTGCTTACCGCAGTTTAGCCGTGTCAAGACTTTTGAGCCTGCATCCCCTCATGTTATGCTTGCTAAGCAGTAGTAGCTTACGCTTGTTTTATTTCACCACTTTGGCAAAATCCCGGATGGGTACCAGATTGCTAGAGTTTGGAGGAATTAGGCTTGTGATCAACCAGTCAGTTGTCCTTGTGGAATTGGAGTCTTCACCCGAAGATCGGAGTTGTCTTCCCGCTGATTGCTATCTAAGGTTATATTTTCTATACTAAGTACGTTATATATTGAGCATTGTCTATTGACATTACCCTTATTTGTAGCTATATGTGAGATTTGACTTCCTATGCTCACATACGGTGTGTATCTGGTTTTGTTCTTAAAACCAGATGCTACAAAGTGGTATCAGAGCAATGCTAACTGTAAGACGTAAGCCTACATAGAACTGGACGTTTTAGCATGCTTTCATATCCACTTAATTCTTGCTTTCTCTCTAACCTTGATATTTGCTAAAAGTTATGCTCACTTCAGCCTTTGTTTTGTTATGAAAACCTTGTCTCTATTCTGAATCTTCTCTCTTCATCTAAATAGATGGGTCGTAATGAGGAGACCACCGGCACCAGAGGTTAGGAGGACCAAGCTACGTTGTCTTTGAGTGCATTCAGCAAGGAGAAGCTTGTAGCTATGCAACAACAAGTACTTGAAGGAATGACTCAATATGGGCGTTCTCCACAGTGCTTGCCACAAGGACAAACCAACATACCAAAGGGATCGGTGAAGAGACAAGTGGTAGAAGCTTGGGAGAAAATGAAGTCCAATGAAGGGGTTGATAGCAAGACTCTTGAAAGTCAGGATCCATGCCAGTGTTGTAAGCATTATGGTTTTCCCTGTCTTCAGGACAAGTCTAATAAGAGAGAAGTTAAGGTGAACCCGAGTTGTGAAGCTAATGTGGATAAGAAGAGAAAGGAGGTCTCACCAGAGCCAGAATTGGAAAGCAATCAACATTCGAGTTCTACTACATTATTACAATCAAGTCCAATCCCTGGTCAGACAAGTTCAACCTCTAAAGAGTCAGAAGTTTCTCAAGCTAAGATTACTCCACTCTTTCCACATGAGGTATGCATAGATGGGTGGAAGATCAACTATAACGAATTTCAACCCCGAAAGATCAAGCGAGCTAGAAAGCGGTCCAGTCAAACAAAGATGAACCTTCAGAGTCAGCAAGCTGATAACCCACTAAGCAATAATTCTGTGGAGTATGCCATCGCAAAAGATAAAACTAAGATCGTGTGTTATCATTGCCAACAAGAAGGACATTATGCTAAATTTTGCCCATGGAAGAATCAACAATTATACCATGGAAGTGGCCAGAGTCGAATCACTACAAGGTTGTTACCAGAAAGTGTCAGTGATACCCAACTCGAAAGAAGCATTCGCTGAGAGTGACGAATGAAGAAGTCATGCTAGACTACCCAAGACCCTTAGTTAAGGAACAGGAGTTTGTGCACCTTTACTGCCTGTTGAATTGTCATTATGCTTATGGTTGTTTTGAATCTTTGTAATGATTGTAATGATCTTGTTGGGTGCTCCCATAATATCATTTAGTTTATAGGCCTAAGGTATAAGGATCAGTGAAATAAATAGTTGGGTTATGGTTTTCTTCTGTTCTCCCTATCCTGTCCTTTTGGAGCAGTCTGCACTCTTTGGCTTATAACTCTAATTTTGGATGATCAAACATTATGATAAAATTCTAGACAATAGTAGACTTCAATATCTTTCTCTGAGCGCAAGAATCAGCCTGATAGCTATTTTGGTTATGGAGATACGAAAATCACAAGGCGATGCATCTGTGCTGTTTGGAATATAGAACAATTTCTCTTGTGCACTATTTTATACCAAGTTAGCTGCAGAATTTGAAAAAGTGTTCTATAAGTAATTTGTGGAGCATTTGATAAGCATTCCAATGGTATAAAACAACAACTATATTGGATTATTAGAATGCGAGTTACAGCTGTTTTACCTCACTGCTATTTTTCTGCTCACGAGAATTTCTAGATTTCTTGTTCCTGCCCATACACAAGAGTATCATTGAGATGTCGGAACATCTTGATACTAGTTAGATCATCTGGAAGAAGGTGCAAGCTACCCTTTTTGTGTCCCCTAGTTTATCTTTTCTTAAGGGGGTGGCCAAGTTGAAGAATTTGCAAGATGAAGTATCCTACGTTCTAGTTTGCGCAGCAGAGGCGTGGTGGTACCCAAAGATGTGTGAGAAGGAAAAGTAGTACCTTGTTTATTAAGTCAACTAAGGAAGTACGAGTTTGATTACCCAACATATCATGTGGAGCATGAAAGTACTATCTTCTTGGATGTAAAAGTGACATATAGGAGGATCACAAGAATCTGCAGGACATCTTCACTAAGTTGGTCTTGAGCTTGTGATATCCTCTTTGGAATAAGATTGTTTATGACTTGGAAAAGTGTTATTCCATGGAGAAGTAAAAGTCATGGCTGATGCCCTTAGCAACGGAGAGTTGTGCTAAGAAGGTTCGGGTGACACCAAGGATTAAGAGTTGTATTCCTAGTTCGAGCAATTTAGCCGGAAACATTAATGGTTTGAAGATTGGAAGTAGAATTTCTTGCTGACCAAGAGATTTGTCAGGCTTCGTTGGAAGGTGAATATTTTAAGAAAAAGAATTGATATTATGTACTAAAAAGGAAAAAATGGGCTAGGGATTGGAGTTACCTAAGAGTTGTTCAAGGTGCCTGTTCAAATATTGGAATTAGCTAGGCAAGTTACTTGGAGTAAGGTCAATAGGTATGCAAAGTAAAGTGGATCCTTATCAAGACAATGGAACTGCACCAGGAAGTAAAGAAGAATCCAAAGACGGAGTATTCCCATCTCCTAGTTGACGTTGTCTGAATCTCGAGGATGAGATTCATCTTAAGGGGGTAGAATTGTAACATCCTAAAATTCACACTTTTGAAAATAGAGTTAAAATGATTTATTTGTGAATTTTTGTGCACATGAAATATAGGGAAATAAAAAAAATCCTTAAATTAAAAATTCATCATAGGGTATAGCAACATGATTGTGCATACATGCCGGTGCATTTGTTTCTTTGTATTGTGTGGATTTGATTCAAATTAAAAACATTCAAAATGCTTTAGAAAAGTAAATTTGAAATTGGCTTTGAAATAAAAACATTTAAAAAGTTGTAAAAATTTATTTTTGAAAACTTACCAAAATTTCTCATTTGAGTTGAAAATGTATATTTGGAAACATATTCGAATTTGATTTGGTCTACATTTGAATTTGGTTTTGGAAACAAATTAGAAAAGGATTTGGAAAAAAAGAAAACCCTGTCTCCTCCTCTCTCTCCCTTTCGGCCTGCATGGCCCAAACACTTTCTTCTTTTCAATGGCCCATTCCCGTGTAGTCTCACAGTAGCCCAGCTGCTATCTCCCACCTCAGGTCCGCAGGCCCACATAGCAGGCCAGCCCACTTCCTTCTCTTCTCTCCACAGCGCCGGCCGCTTTGCTCTGCAAGGCCTAAAGGCCGTTGCCCCGGCAAAACCAGTCGTGTATTTCACTCACCACCCGATTCGTCGTCGCGTCCCCTCCTCTCTCTCTCTCTCCGACGTTGACAACCTAGGCCCACACGTGAGGACTTTCCTCTTCCTCCGGCTCGAGTTCGAGCCGGCCCACGACGCTGCCCGAGACTCCACGCTCGCCCTTGCAGCGTCATTCTTTGTGCACGTAAGCAGCCGGTGCCTTTAATAGAGAGAGTGCCCGAGCGTGCCGCCTACCCCGCGCCTTATATCTCAGACCGCCCTCGCCTAAGCGCCACAACCAAGACGCCACGACCTAGCACCGCTGTCCGCCGACGACTCGACAAGCCGCGCGCCGTCTCCGGTGCTTGGAGGTCCCTACCAGTGCCCTAGGTGAGCTCGCCTCAACCTCCTCTTCCACCCCGTGCCTTTCCCGTTGAAAGCAGTGCTCTGTAGGCCGAAAACCGTGAGCGCCGCCGCTCTGGCAATGGCGCCGCCGCCGCCAGGTTCGCCGAAGGTCCTATTCCGGCCGCTATCCTCCTCCCACGCAACCTCAGCCGTTCGATTCCAATCTAGCGGCCGAGAATAGAAGATACATCTTCGTGGTGAAATTTGCAGAAAAGCCATTATAACTATTCAAGTCTTAACCCGCCGTCCTTAGTTTGTTTCCAAAGTAGCCCCTGTCTTTCTTCTTTATCCTGCTCGAGGTCCCCGGCCAGATTCAAAATTCAGATTTTATTTGAAAACCAAGTTCCACTTATTTACAATTTTGCCACCATCTTCCATAAGCCATAAAACCTCCGTCTCCGAATTGACCTGTTCAATTTGTGTTAGGTTCGTATTTACGTTGTCTACATGTTTATATCAGTGTTAGATATGTTTTCAACTTTTAAAATTCGAGGTTAGATTTAATCCATTATTTTATTAAAAGAAATCTTGTTTAAATCATATCTTCTACGTTTTAATTCCGTTTTAGCCCATTCAAGTTGCATTAGATTCATAGCGATGAAATCAACGCATTAGCAATAGTGGTTATCATGTCACTATTTCTAGAATTTCATGGTTTAAACTCTAATTTGAATAATAATTATGCAACTGGGTTTTATAAATAAAATATGATTTGTTTTACTTTAGTATTATATTTCAAACTTAAATTTGACTTAATTTATTTTATCTATAAAATATCTTATATATGTTTTTATATAATTAAAACACATGAAGCTAATAGTTTTATTAGTAGATCTCTCGGTAGTTGTATTTTTTCAACCGTAGCTCCGATTAGTGTGCTTTCGCGTCTATGTGTTCGTAACGAGACGTAGATTCGTTTTACAAACTTTTCATCTTGATTTTATGTTTGGTGTACTGTTCTGACTTAGTTCTATTGTTTACTTCATGTATGATTGTATGGATGCTTGTGTGGTGCTTTATGATTATGTTCGGTCGGTGAGGTATACGTGGTGATCAAGAAGAAGACGAAGAAGAACGTTGAAGATTAAGGCTTACCAAAGGATTAGTGCTTTAAGGCAAGTATAATATGAGGCTTCTTGTTACCTATTCACTTTAATGCAATCTCAATTCGTGTGCATATGTTAATGAACTGCTTGGAGTCTACCTACCTTGATATTGATTATCCTGTCCTTAAAATACCTATGGGTTTTGCATGTGGGTAGTATGCTCAGTTTGCTCCGACTAATATTGATTAAAGAATACACTTAAAGATATATGCAACATGGTATTAAAATATGCTTTTTAGAAACATGGAACCAAGGGGGCTAGAGTATTGTGCCTTTTTCTTATGGTGCTCTAGTTTCTCTCCATAAGGACTTATCTTTAAGTGACAACCTAAGACTTACAGTACAACCATGAGGACTATATGGCTCTGGTCTTAGTCTAATACCTTGCTCTTTCTAGTTTGTAGCAGTTTACCGAAAGGGCAAGAGGGGCATACCGGGCTAGGTATGGGCCTCATCCCCAGGGTGTGTACTATGCTGCGTGTATCAGTGCCACTTTTGGAGATGCCTCCATAACACTTGGGAGATGAAATCGTTAGCGACTACTCCTTATTAGAACGACTGGGGAAAAGCTTCATAGTGTACCCTACCTGTTCACCTTGGAAGTGTTTTTGGAGTAATTAACCCGGGCATATAGGTAACATGGCTAATGGTGAAAGTGTACAACATTTGCAGAGTATAAAACCGATATATCAGCTGTGCTTACGGTCACGAGTGGCATGGACCCTTACTGAATAGTTGGTTACTCTGATGGTTTAGGATATGATTAAAATTGTTGATATCTCTAATTATTCATATTTGGGAGCCTAAGCATAACTTAGCCACTTATGATTAATAATAAAACGTGACCAACTAAAAGTGCTTACTGCAGTTCAACCGTGTCAAGCCTTTTGAGCCTGCATCCCCTAATGTTATGCTTGCTAAGCGGTAGTTGCTTACGATTGTTTTATTTCACTAATTTGGCAAAATCCCGGATGAGTATCAAATTGCTAGAGTTTGGAGGAATTAGACTTGTGATCAACTAGTCAGTTGTCCCAGTAGAATTAGAGTCTTCACCCGAAAATCAGAGTTGTCTTCCCGTTGATTGCTATCTAAGGTTATATTCTCTATACTAAGTACGTTATATATTGAGCATTGTCTATTGACATTACTATTTATAGCTATATGTGAGATTTGACTTCTTAGGCTCACATATGGTGTGTATCTGGTTTTGTTCTTAAAACCAGGTGCTACACACACCAACCATAAAGAAATCCATGCAGCAAGTCTATGATGAGAATTCGAGAGGGCAACGAACGAGATCGATCCGTCGTGGATGGGCTTGGCGAAGGCGATGGGCAGCTGTGTGTTTGGCGATGGGCCAGCAGCGTGGCTGCATGATTTTTTATTTTTTAAATGATTAGTAGAGGCGAGTATTGGTGACCACCTCTGTAGTTTCCCATTAACAGATGCCCTTCTAAAAATCTTTAATATACTAGAGGCTCTTCTTAAAACTTTAATATATATAGTAGTGTGCAATTGATGCTTTGTGAGTGCCACTGCAGCTTTATGTATTTGGTACTGGTATTGTGTGCCCCTAGTTGATTACAGGCAAACATATGTACAATGGAGAAGAATGAAAGTGCAGACTAGTGAAAACGCAGACACAAATCTTCCTCCATAGGAGTGGAAGTGTCAGGAAATAGCATACCACTAAGATGACTCATCTGTTGTTGTTCCAATGGCATCTTACATTGTAGGATGATCTTTATCGCCTGTGAGCAGAGGGTGTTGGGTCTATGAAAAACTGTCTAACTTTCCCGAGACAAGACCACACAAATATGAACTGCCATCCTGGAGATGATCCCATACTCAGGCTAACCACAGCTCTCTCCTGAATAGTTTCCAACCATTTACTAGTCCATGGTCATCATTTGGGGCACCGTCCGTTTGGTAACTGTGTATTCAGAACCGCGCTTGGTGGGTTCGTTAACCACATCTATCAACATAAAATCTGCAGTGGATGCAAAACCAATGCAACTCAGGTACTACTTGTACCAGCGCAGTACTGGTACACGAGTGGTTCTAATTTGATTGTAATATTTGTACTACTAGAACTTTTTAAAAACTAGGAGAGGGAGCATATATATACTTCTTCATTTTTTCCTGGTGATTTCCCTCCTGCTACCATGCTCAGTCCATGCCTCCACCAATTATGTGTGGAACATTTATTTTCTGTGCTATACAAAGGTCATTTTATTTTCTCCATCAGAATATTTTTTCTTTTTACCAAAACAACAAAGGGCCTTATGTAATTAGAGAGCGAAAGAACAGGAATGTAGGAGGTGGTGTAATACACTGGCCTGTTAGAAACCTGAATAGTTGTGTATTTGGTTCATGTGTGGTTGCAATTCATCAATTTATAATCCTTGTCATTCCAAATTTACCATTTTCTAGTTGATCCTTTTACATTAAGCAAGAACAAAAATGTAAGAAAAATGTTCTATATGTATGCGAGATTGTTACACATAAGAAGCACTGCTAGAAACGGGATCTTTGCCGAGTGCAAGCTGCTTTGCCAAGTGTCAAAAATCGAGCACTCGGCAAAGACCTTATTTGCCGAGTGCCGCACTCGGCAAAGAAATGCACTCGACAAAGAGTTCTTTGCCGAGTGCCGGGCACTCGGCAAAAAAAAGGCTCTCGGCAAAGGACTTCTTTGCCGAGTACCAGGCTCTCGGCAAAAGCACGGCACTCGGCATAGGCTGCCTCGCGTAACGGTGTTCGGCCACGTCCTTCTTTGCCGAGTGCCTGCTGTTAGGCACTCGGCAAAGAAGGTTTTTTTAAAAAAAAAATTATTTACGAAGTGTCCCAGATCTGGCACTCGGCAAAGATTATTTTTTTGGAAAATACTTTGCCGAGTGTCCCTGACACGGCGCTCGGCAAAGATTTTTTTTTTCGAAATGCCTTTGCCGAGTGCCCCTGTGAAGGCACTCGGCAAAGAGTAAATTTTTTTTAAAAATTCAAAACTCTCTTTGCCGACTGCCTTATTCTTGGCACTCGGCAAAGACCCCTTTGCCGAGTGCCATTCCCCGACACTCGGCAAAGTTTTTTTTGTTTTTTTTGCCTCCAAATTTTTTGTGTAGCCATTTTAGAGGACCCCGTTACCGAGTGCCATGGTCACAGCACTCGGCAAATCTAGAAAATGGACGCTCGAAAAACCATTTTTCCAGCTTCGCCGAGTGCCATGACCATGGCACTCGGCAAAGAATTTTTTTTTTTAAAAAAAAATTCAAACTTTGCCGAGTGCCGGCCATAGGGTACTCGGTAAAGGATTTTTTTTTAAAAAAAATTCAAACTTTGCCGAGTGCCGGAAAAACGGCACTCGGCAAAGAATTTAAAAAAAAATTCAAACTTTGCCAAGTGCTGGCCAGAGGACACTCGGCAAAGAATTTTTTTTAAAAAAAATTCAAACTTTGCCGAGTGCCGGTAAGAGGGCACTCGGCAAAGATTTTTTTTTAAAAAAAATTCAAACTTTGCCGAGTGCCAGAAAGAGGGCACTCGGCAAAGAATTTAAAAAAAAAATCAAACTTTGCCAAGCACCGGCCAGTGGGCACTCGGCAAAGAATTTTTTTTTAAAAAAAATAAAAAATCTTTACCGAGTGGCTGCAGGGTTGGCACTCGGCTAAGCCACCATCAACGGATTCGGCGCCGTGACGGTCGCTTTTCTTTGCCGAGTGCCCCCGGGGCTCTCGGCAAAGCCTTTGCCGAGTGCCCGATAAAAGACACTCGGCAAAGAGGTCTTTGCCGATCAATTTTTTGCCGTGTGTTCTTTGCCGAGTGTCACACTCGGCAAAGGCTTTGTCGAGTGCAATTTGGCCAGCACTCGGTAAAGAACATGAATCCAGTAGTGAAGCCATGCCCTTGTCAATAAAGTACTTTTTATTTATAAAGTTTATGAAAAGTTTTATTATTTAATAAGTGTGTCAGTTAACATTAGTGGGACAACTCAATCGAAGACTCTTGCTTTTCTAAGGAACAAAACAGGAAGAGCTATATGCCGCCTATGCCACTCGTCTAATTTATGAACTTTGTTACTGTGGTTGGGAGGATCCGGTAGTCCTCCCAAAAGAAAAATTGGTAGCTGTTGAGATCACTAAACATAAAATTAATTATGTAGGGGTAGTTTAGTATTTTCTCTTCTTCCTAACAGAGTTAGGGTACCCATACAGTTATCCAATTGACTCACGGACTCACGAATAGGAATTCCCGAATAATAATAAATGTCTCCGTCGACAGGAGTTCATTGCTGCTCGATCTGCTGAGGAGTTCGCTCCTGCTCGTCTCGATCGCTGCCATCCTCTTCCTCGTAAATTGCCACCGCTTGCCTTCCCAGATTTCACCGTGCCAGCTTCCCCGGGGGTCACTGTCTTCCCATGGCCACCGCAAGAGCTGGCCATTCTGATTTGCTCACCCAGAACGGCTGTGGAGACTCGGACTGCTCCAAATCAGCGGCTGCGGTGCAGAGTGCAAGGGAGGAGTGGCGGATTTCACCGTAGCCCACCTCCCACGGGTCACCTTTTTCCCACAGCCACCTGCAGGAGCTCGCCTCCCCAGAACGGCTCTGGCACTCTCGAGACTGCCCCAAATTAGGACCTGGAGCTCACTGAAGTGTTGTGCTAAAAAAAATTGCTATCTTCCTCTTACTGTCTGCCGTGTAAAAAAAATCTGGTTAACCCACTACACAGGCTGCTTGCAAGGTTTTACTTGACTTTTTTACCAGGTTGCTTGGCCAACATCAAGCATGATATCATTCCATAGAGTGGAAATCCTCTTTGCGCTCGACTCCAAGAGCTTTTATTCATCACCTCACCGAGGAGTCGTTACTCCTGCTCAAGAAGGACAACCCTGTGGAGTTGGGAGACTATCACCCCATCAGCCTCTTCCGTAGATTTAGCAAAAATTCTCCAAGGCCCTCACCAACTATCTGGCGCTGAACTTAATGATTAGGCAAGGACCCACCAGAGTGTGTTCATAAAAGGTCCATCACTTCATCAAGGACAACGTCTATCGGCGGCTAAAGATATTCCAAAGTGGTATCCTAGGCTCCTACTCAAGTTGGATACGTACATACAACTGAGGCCTTTGACTTAGTGACTTGAGTTTTCTTTCTTAAGATACTTCAGTTCTTGTAGTTCCTTCATGTTTGGCATGATTGGATCTCCGTGCTCCTCTCTACTTTCAGCACTAATATTCTCATGAACCGTACCCCTAGTTGTTGTATTCGTCATTGTCGTGGTTTTTGTTAGGGTGATCCCCTCTCAACATTGCTCTTCCTACTTATCTTGGAGTACCTCAATGTGCTCTAATGGCATATGGCCAACACTAGGGGATCATCACGCCAGTTGACTATCATGGGATGGACCATCGGGTGTTCCTCTACATGCATGACCTTGTCATCATCTCTTCTTGACACTAGTTAATTGGAGCAAGACCTCCAAGGCTGGCTATTACCATTTATAAGATGTGTGTATATAAATGTGTGAGCGCATAGGCATGTGGCAATATAACCTGTTTGACATTGAAGATAAATAATGGACACTTCAAATAAAAAACTTAACTACAAAGCTGTATATTGTATTGACATCTAATGGCTTTGGTATCACTAATAGAGAACAGACCTTTGATCCTCGGCCAAAATGGGCTGTAGTCCCGGAATTTTTTGCCCCCAGGACTAGAAATACCTTTAGTCCCGGTTGGAGGCTCCAACCGGGACTAAAGGTCCCTGCCCAACGGCTACTGCGCCAGACAGAGGTGGCAGGAACCTTTAGTCCCGGTTAGAGCCTCCAACCGGGACTAAAGGTATACTTTTACTCCCGGTTGGTGGATCCAACCGGGAGTAAAGGTCTACTCCCGGGCCATGGCTGCGCCCGGGGTTGGAAAGTTACCTTTAGTCCCGGTTGGATCCACCAACCGGGACTAAAGGTCCCCCTTTATATATCGGCCGTCTTCTTCTTCCTCCCCGAGCCCGAGCTCAGCGTATTTTGAAGCTCACTGCAGTAGTGTTCTTGCTTACTCCCTCCCTCCATTGTTCCTCCATCTATTCTTCGATTCCTCCATCGATTTCTTTGATTTCTCCATCGATTCTTCAGTTGTAAAAGTTACCAATCTCATACTCTCATTTTTCACCATTGTCTTATCTCATTTTGTTCACTATATATATATATGGTTCTTTATTGTGGTTTTTTTCATTTGTAAGCAATTTGAGCTCAAAATCACTTCAAGCTTGCATATTTACATGAAAGAAGGTTAAAGTAGCTAGTTGAACTTGCGGACCGTGTTCATCTCGGCGACCATGTTCTCTGCCGAGCGGTAACGGACGTCAAGGAGGAGCTTTGATTCTACGAGGGAGAGCGGCAACGGTCGTGGAAGACCATGTTCCCTTCCTTGTAGAATCGGAGCTCTTCCTTGACCAAGTACGGTGCCGTTCGGTGGAGAAATGCTCACCGAGATGATCACGTAAGCAAGTTCAACTAGTACGGATGGTTATTTATTCACATATCCCGATATCGTCGCAGTAGTTTGTCAATCACCGTACTTTTTTTTTAACTTTTTATGAAATGAAAAACTTAGAAAATTATAGAAAATCCGTACTAGTTGAACTTGCGGACCGTGTTCATCTCGGCGAGCATGTTCTCTGCCGAGCGGTAACGGACGTCAAGGATGAGCTTTGATTCTACGAGGGAGAGCGGCAACGGTCGTGGAAGACCGTGTTCCCTTCCTTGACCAAGTACGGTGCCGTCCGGTGGAGAAATGCTCGCCGAGATGATCACGTAAGCAAGGTCAACCAGTACGGATGGTTATTTATTCACACGTCCCGATATCATCGCAGAGTCTACATATGTGTGTACACTCCCATTCTTACGTTAATTTACGGAAATATCATGTGAATTACTTACTACCGCCATGAGAAAAGCGAGAACACAATGACCATTAAAAATATCATTGTTTAGAGATCTAGATAATTTTATAGTTTGTTAATTTTATTTGTTTATAAAGGAGAAATTTATAGTGTATTAAAAATGAGTATAGAGAGTAGATGGCAACTGCTTCCCGGGTCCTCGGCCTCTCATGGGTTTCCAAAGCGACTTAGGCGGGCCTTCCTCTTATTCCATGCAGCAAGTGTCGTGATGAGGCGAAGATTGTGATGGAGTACCGAGTGAAGAAGGAGGGTCCCAACAAGGATCGTATCTTCTACAAGTGTCCGGATCGCAATGTGAGTTATTTTATCGTATTTAATGATTATGGTTAGTTTATACCTATTTTCATGATGGTTGTGATTAAAGTTCTAATTTTTGTTTTAATTTCATTGGGATGGTAGTGGACGATGTTCGGGCTTCTCATTGGGAGGAAGAGTATGTTGAACTCGTGCAAAAATATCTTGCACAACAAAAGCGAGATACTGGCTAATGAGGCAAAGTGATCCAATTGAAGAAGCCCAAAGATGTTGTTACAATCGGGGGATCTGTCTGCATTTTAGTTGAGATTGGTCGCGAAATCCTTGTGCTCCTGAAATGTATTTTAGCTTTAGTTCTTTTAGTGGTAGTTGGGATTGTCTACATTGTAGCGATGCTTTCATAAATTTGTATCTTTTGTGGTGGCACGCATGTTGTATAAATAATTAATTATGATCTAGGTTTTAATATAATATTTATGTCATGTAATGCGAGATGAGCCGTCATTGGATGTATAATCTTGATCGCCGCTCCCAAGAGTTCATTGATGGCGTGCATTCTTTGTTACGTGCGGCCGAGGCAAACAAACGCGACGGTTTCATGTGCTGCCCATGTGCCATATGTAAGAATACGGTGGAATATCCTTACTCAAGGACTCTTCATTCACACTTGTTCAAGTCGGGTTTCATGCCAAACTATATTTGTTGGACAAAGCACGGAGAAACCGGTGTTGTAATGGAAGAAGGTGAAGAAGAACAATGGGACGACAATGATATTATTCTTGATGGTGCGTGCTTCAATGATACTGCAATGGGAGAAGCTGAAGAAGAGGTAGCCGCAGAAGATGAGCCGGCTGATGATCTTTGCCAGGTCATTCGTGACGCACAAAGAGAATGTGAAAGTGAAAAGGAGAAGATCAAGTTCGAGCGGATGCTAGAAGATCACAAGAAATTGTTGTACCCAACTTGTGATGCAGGGCAGAAAAAGTTGGGAACCACACTAGAATTGCTGCAATGGAATGCAAAGAATGGTGTATCTGACAAGGGATTTAGAGAGTTACTAAAAATCCAAAAGAAGATGCTTCCGAAGTACAATGAATTGCCCGCCACTACCTACGAAGCAAAACAAGTTGGCTGTCCTATGGGGCTAGAAATAGAGAAGATACATGCATGTCCTAATGACTGCATCCTGTACCGTGGCAAAGAGTACGAGAAATTGGATGCATGCCCATTATGCCATGCGTCGCGGTATAAGATCAGGCGAGATGACCCTGGTGATGTTGAGGGTGAACGTCCGCGTAAGAAAATCCCTGCCAAGGTTATGTGGTATGCTCCTATAATACCACGCTTGAAACGTCTGTTCAGAAACAAAGAACATGCAAAATTGTTACGATGGCACAAAGAAGACCGTAAGGTAGACAATATGTTGAGACACCCTGCTGATGGGTCCCAGTGGAGAGCAAACGACAGAGAATTCCCGAAGTTTGCAAATGACGCAAGAAACTTAAGGTTTGCTTTAAGTACAGATGGTATCAATCCTTTTGGAGAGCGAGCAGTAGTCATAGCACTTGGTGCATTACTCTAAGTATCTACAACATTCCTCCTTGGTTATGCATGAAGCGGAAGTTCATTATGATGCTCGTGTGCTCATCCAAGGCCCGAAGCAACCTGGCAATGACATCGATGTGTACTGAGACCACTTATTGACGAACTTCTCATTTTGTGGAATAAAGAAGGTGTACGTGTGTGGGATGAGTACAAACAGAACACTTTGATCTGCGAGCATTGTTGTTCGTAATAATCAATGATTGGCCTGCTCTAAGTAATCTTTCAGACAGTCAAACAAGGGATATAATGCATGCACACACTGCTCGGTGATATTAGAGGTGTATTCTTGAAAAATGTCGAAAGGTCGTGTACCTTGGCCATCGCGTCGATTTCTTCCCGCAAATCACCCCCAGAAGAAAGAAAGGCAAGCATTTTAAAGGGAAGGCGGACCACGACCAAGCCTCTAAACCGAACCGGTGAGGATGTACTCGATATGGTCAATGATGTGAAAGTCATCTTTGGAAAAGGACATGGAAGCCAACCTATTCCAAAAGACGCTAACGGTCACGCACCCATGTGGAAGAAGAAGTCCATATTTTGGGACCTACCCTATTGGCAAGTCCCGGAGGTCCGTAGCTTTCGATCGACGTGATGCACTGACGAAGAATCTTTGTGTGAACCTCGCTAGGCTTTATGGGTGTGTATGGAAAGCCTAAGGACACATTTGAAGCACGACAGACCTGCGTTGTTTGAGAGAAAGAGACAACCTGCATCCGGAGAAGGCAGATGATGGACGCCATTACTTACGTCCCCGCTAGCTACACTCTAAGCAAAGAGGAGAAGGAAATCATGTTTGAATGCTTAAACAACATCAAGGTACCATCTGGATTCTCCTCGAATATAAAGGGTATTATAAATGTGCGAGAAGAAATTTCAGTAACTTAAAGTCCCATGGTATCACACGCTCATGACGCAATTACTTCCAGTTGCATTAAGAGGAATTACGCCTCCAAATATACGTCTAGCCACCGTGAAGCTATGTGCATTCCTCAATGCAATTTCTCGAGAAAGGCAATTGATCCAACTGATCTAGCTAAACTACGAATGATGTGGTTCAATGTCTCGTCGACTTTGAGTTGGTGTTCCTCCTTCCTTCTTTGATATTATGACACACCTCCTAGTTCACCTAGTCAAGGAGATTTTCACTCTCGGTCCTGTGTTCCTACACAACATGTTCCCTTTAGAGAGATTCATGGGAGTCCTGAAGAAATATGTTCACAACCGTGTTTCGCCCTGAAGGAAGCATCGCCAAGGGCTATGGAACAGAAGAGGTCATTGATTTCTATGTTGACTTTATTCCCGACCTTGACTCGATTGGTGTTCCTGAATCGAGACATGAGGGGAGACTAAGCGGAAAGGGGACACTAGGGAGGAAAACATATATTGGTATGGATGATGATTATTTCAATAAAGCGCACTACAGTTCTCTGAACTCGTCTTTGGTAGATCCGTATATTGAGACACACAAGGATCTCTTACGATCCGAAGTTTCTAGGGAAGACTGAAGCTTGGATTACGCATAAGCACATGGAAACTTTTTCGGTTGGTTGCGAAAAAAATGTCAAGGTGATGAGAGCATCCATGAGCAATCAGTATTTATTGGCTATGCAACCATCATGGCATATCGTCACATACAAAGGGTACGAGATAAATGGGAACATATTCTACAAAGAGCCCAAGATAAAAGGAGTACCAACCAAAACAAGTGGTGTCCGTGATAGATGCCATGACCGAATGGGAATAAGGACATATTATGGACGATAGATGAAATATGGGAACTAGAATATGCACCTACTTTGAAGATCCCATTGTTCAAGTGCCAATGGGTCAAGGTGACCGGAGGCGGGGTAACAGATGAACAACGAGTATGGAATGACAACAAGAGACCTTAGTAATATTGGGTACAAAAGGCGAACCATTCGTCCTTGCCAAGGATGTGAATCGGATGTTCTATGTCAATGATATGTCTACCAAACCAAAAAGAGGGAAAAACGATAATGACTCAACCAAAGAGCCAAAGCGCCACATAGTTCTTTCGGGGAAAAGAGTCATCGTGGGAATTGAGGACAAGTCGGACATGTCGAAGAATATGAAAAGGATGACCGAATTCCGCCTTCAAAGTGAACAAAGACCCTAGCATCTTGGTAAATGATGAGGACACTCCATGGTTACGAAGCGATCATAACCAAGGGACATACGTAAAGAAGAAGTTCACTGCTGTGCCCACTTTATGATATAGTGATTTAATATAGTGTGTGTTTGAGATATTATGTAATAATTGTGAATTCAGATGTTTATTATGTCATGTTTCAAATTAAATCAATGTTTGATTTGGTGGGATTTCTCTCTCAAAAAGGTAAATTAGGATACTGAGTGATGAAAAATTAAAATATTAACGTTAAAATGACGTGAAAACAAATTTCCTGTCCAAAACCAATAGTTTTAATAATTTTAATTAAACACTACATTTTTGCATTAACGAAATAATAAATATTAGTTACATTATGTTTTATAATTCTAACAAAAAATTAAAAAAGTTAGGTTATAGATTTTTCCTATGTGCAATAAACAAAAAGAAAATTCATATTTTTAACAAAATAATTTTATGCCTTTTATTTAATTTACTATATATTTAACAAAAACTATTGCATTTCTATTGTATTTAACAAGACTATTGCTTAAAACAAAAGGGAACGAAGCTGCGAGCCACCTTTACTCCCGGGTGGGAAGCCCACCCGGAGTAAAGGTGGGCTGCAGCTTGCGGGTTGGCCATTAAAATATATCCTTTACTCTCGGTGTGTGTTACCAACCGGGAGTAAAGGTAACATTTACTCCCGGTTGGTAACACGCACCGGGAGTAAAGAGACCTTTACTCCCGGTTGGTAATACGCACCGGGAGTAAAGTGTTTTTACTCCCGGTTGGTGGCTGGCACCGGGAGTAATTCTCTCTGATATATAACCTCCTGCGCCTGGCGCAGATCGATCCGCTTGTCTTCTTCCTCGTCGAACACCGCCGCCCTCTTCTTCCTCGCGCCGCCTCCACCGCGTCTGTTCGCCTTCCGTGACACCGCGCCGCCCTCTTCTTCCTCGTCAGGCCTCCGCTGCAAGGCGCCCGTTCTCCTCCGCATGACTGACCGTGGCCTCCACCGCGCCTCCTCCGCGCCCGAGGCCCCTCCACTGTGCCCGTGGCCCCACCGCCCGAGGTCCTCCTTCGCCGAGCTCGAGGTGATATGTTCGTCGATCTCTTTGTACATTCGCCCGAGCCTCCACTTTGCCGAATTATAGATCACGTCGAAAACTACAACTTTGGTGGAAGCCATGTCAACGCCGAGGTCGATTGAAAATTCCAAATTTTGAATCACAAAATCTAGGAACTGAAAATGAATATTTGGAACTCTATACAATGAAAGCGAGGCCAAAGAGAGAAAGATGGAGTTGTCAAGCTCACATCTCAAAACCATATCTTAACGCAAGTTTTGAATATTTGGATATTATATGGATAAATTAGCAAGTTTAGAGTGTCAAAACTGCATTTTATGGTACTAAAATACATTTTAAGATCATGGGACTGAACTCATGACAAGTTTAATTAAGGACCACCAATGAAATTACTTTAGAAATTAATTAGATCGATGTAAATCCATGGCTTGTATAATAAACATGCTATATATTATTTGGAAACCATTGTCGTTGTCACTAAAGCTGAAAATGATCCACCAATCAACCGCCATATATTCATCACTATATGATATGCCATTATTCCAAGATGCGTTTCAATAGAAGAATTTTTCTATCTTCATAGATCAATGTTTGTTAACGAAATTTTATCCAAATATATTCATGTAGGGTCTTTTTTTAAGGATTTGTTGTAGGATATATAATGGTCAAATAGGAACTCAATTTTGATACCCAGTTTGTAAACTAAGCATTTTTTAGTTTATAAAAAATATCACATGTGATGATGTAAGCAGTTTTGGTTGGACTTGCATGCATGACTACAGACAAATGAAGGAAAACTTCAACGTTTCTTCATTTGTGAACTTTGAATATACAGATATAATATATTAATGTTGCTAAAGTAATATGATGAATGACAAATATACTTACATTTCATAATGACTTATACTTACATTATCAACATAGAATTTTCTCATATGATGAATGACTACATGGTTCACATGGTACATAGGATCACAACATCACGCACCGACACACGCTGCCCGCCCGCCTCGTCGTCGTCGTTGCCAAGACCACGCACGCCCCCGCCCACACGTCGTTGTCAAGACACTGCCATCGCCACCACACACGATATATATCGTCATTTGTATTCATATGCATGTATATATACGTCGCGGAGCACCGCCGCCCTCGTTCGTCCATGCGTTTCTATGTATACGGCGGAGCACCGCCGCCCTCGTTCACCCATGTGTACAGACATATATACGGCGGAGTGGAGCACCACCACTCTTGTCACACCGCCCTTTCTCGTGGCCTAGTTGATCAACATTCGTATTATCGTTATCGTTAATGCTAAACAATCACACCAGGGCGAACCGCGCTGTTGATGTACTATATATTGGTTTTGTTTTTTGAAGCTAGATGGCCGACCCGAGAAACATGGATGAGGAGGAGTTGATGATGAATTTGATCAACACTGGCACTCAAGTTGCCGGCGATGATGGTGCTAAAAATAACGTGCAAGAGGATGCAGATGACGGGAGTCAGTACTTAGCTCTTGAACAAAATGAGCAACAACAGATTGGCCAAGTATATATTTTTTATTATTAGCTATATATATTATCATGTCTTTATGTGTGCTCATGACATTAAAAATAATGTTTATGTTTTGTAGCCCTCTGGATCGACATCAACAACTACAACGAAGAGTAAAAATGTTCGAGGTCCCAAAAAGCCATTGGAGGGCCGCTTCATCATCTCGGAGTTCAATGTGGATACAGGAGAACCGGGGGGGCCGAATAAAATGAAATTTGTGCACCACTGTGGTTACCTTGTACGGGACCGGCTCCCGATTAGTACCCGTGAATGGAAGAAGAAGACCAATGCTCCTCATATCAGTTTTGTCTCCGATCGTGACAAGGCGTTAATTTAGAATGATGTCTTGGTACATTTCACGCTCCAAACAGATGGTTATGATGATATAATAGATGGTGATGAATTGAAGGAGCGAGTTAGGGATTGGGCAATGAAGAAGATGGCCACCCGGGCCAGACTTGGAAGAAACACCTATACACGACGTATGTCAAGAAGAACATAGCACCAGATTTTATCTTGTCCAGGCCCGATCTCAAAGCAGAGGCCCTATTGGGATGAGTTTGTACAAGACAAGACTTCGGAAGAGGGTGTGAGTCGGGTGATAAAGAACCAATGTAATGCCCAATGGAAGACATACCACCATACCTTGGGATCAGGTGGCTACCCGACTGCCATTAAGAAGTGGAACAAAATGGAAGCAGACCTTCTTGCCAAGGGTATCAGACCAGAATCACTCGAGTGGGGAGAACGTGCAAAGAATTGGTTTTTCGGTCATGGGGGAACACTAGACCAGAGATGTGGAAGTGCGTTTATGGCGCAAGACTACAAGAAGCAAAGCAGAAAGATTGTTTTATGCTCGAGAGAGCTATCGCTAGTGGTGCGTTCAGGCCCAACAGAGAGAAGGATGAGCTGACATACGCCATCGGGACTATTGAACATGGTGGCCGAACTAGAGGCAAAGGAAGTGTCTCGTGGGAGCATGGATTCCCTCAGGACAGACCTTCTTACAGAAGTCGCCAGAGAAAGAAGGAAGAAGAGGCACAACGGCTCCAGAGATTGAGGAAGCGGTGCGTGAAGCATGAGGAGCGGAAAAAAACCTTGAAGCGAGAATGCAGGAGGAAATCGAAGGCAAGTGCAAATAGCGGTGAGTGCAAGTAGCGGTGCATCGAGCCGTAAATCAACATTAGCCAATACATTGGGTTGAAAAGCATTGCGCTTCCACGGAGATTCCAAATCAAGGGACACAGGATCTGCGCTCTCCCCTGTGGATGACGTCATCGAACCTTGTACAACGTGGTGAGCTACACATTCAAGGAGAATTCTACAATCAAGGTGGCTATCGGTCTTGTTAATCCTATCGACCGAACCAAGACACCAAGGATTCATGGAAATATAATCCAAGAAGGATATGCTACCATCTCGGTAGATAAAGCTGAAAAAGGTTTTAGTGATTTGCCTCTTGACATTCCTGGAGGTGATGGCGAGAAGACTCTAGGAGAAGCGGAGAAGACATTCATTCTATGGCGCAAGCGCTACATCATCATTCCAGGATGTCGGCTCCACCTCCTCCCCGAACTACCTCACCATAGGTACGCATGCGGATGAAAACACTACATCATTAATTTGTATTGGCTTAAATAATTAACAATCGCTCATAATAATATGTCATTCCTTTTTTTTTGTAGCAGATCCTCCCCCAACCTAAATCCAATTGTTCAATCGCCAGATCATCATAGTGCTCAGTACGATGACATTATGTTGGAAGACGAGGCTGCATCTACACCATCTCCAAGGAGGTCTCCAACGCCGCAGCCGCCACCTCCAAGGAGGTCTCCAACGCCACGCCAACACCTCCAAGGAGGTCTCCAACGCCTCCCGCCCCGCCTACCAAGAAGCCTAGCAAGAGGCCAGCCCTCAAACGAAGAACCGGCCCCCACCGCAAAGAAAGCCACCGTGAAACCAAGGGCTATTCCCAAAATAATATCTCAAGAGAAGGAAGAAGGAACCGATGCATATAAAAAAGACATGTCTAGATTCTATGACAAACTTAAAATGAATCAAGAAGCAAGGAGAAACCCAGAGAAACCGTATTTCTTCAGTAGCTCCAGATATTCTAAGAAAAAAGGTGACTTCTTACCAGCAACAACAGCGGGAATCTCGTAAGCCGTCCAAATCAACGTTATCAGACTATGACCGCACTCTCACCAAGTCAATTGAGGCGGCACAGAAAAAGAAGAAGCAGGCGGGAAAGGCATTGCCCAACTCGGACAACAAGCGCATTCAATCAATCCCCGCTAGTTGTTGGTAATGAATATGTTTTCGAATTTAGGATTAATGCATTAGGCAAACATACCTCCGGATGTCGATTTGGATCACCTTGGTGAATTTCTTGATGAGACTGGTCTCGACCTTTACCAGATGTTTGGTGATGGAAACATTGAGAGTGCGGCGGAGGTTGATATTTGGAAGAAAAAATTTGTACTAGGCCAGAGTCTATACAACCCTCAAGCCTTATCTGATCTGGGGACGCAAATGTACCTGCTAAACAAGTGGTACATGCAGCCGTCTACCAGTGGAGACTTCTGCGTTGGTGTCAGAATTAGAGACGAACATTGGTTCCGTGGCGATGATGTTATGTATGTTGACTTTGCAGAATTTCATCAACTATGCCACCTGACCTTTCTGGACAAAGTTATCATTAGCTGCTATTGCCTGTAAGTAATAATTCTTTCGATCTATTATTAAACTCATCATATGTGTGTATATGCATATAAATTATCCTAACAAGTACTATATATATGCAGATTTATAATGACAGAGCTTAGAAAGGAAGGCTGCAATGAAATTGTTTTTGTTGATCCCCATATAGTATTCAAAGACCCAATTACTCCAAAGACTAATTGGAAGTCTGAGTCAGAGAGTAACCTCATGAACTTCTTAGTGAACCAACGCCACAAGAAGGATATACTCTTTCCCTATAACTTCAAGTGAGTGTTAATCATGTCGATCATATCCTTAATGGCTCATATATTGATTCTAGTTAATTAATGAGTGGTATGCGTTATATCCTATAAACACATGCAGCAATCACTGGATATTGATGGACATCGATCTGGTTCAAAGTCACTTGATAATCTATGACTCGATGAGAAAACCACAACAAGACTACCAAGATATGATAGATATTATCCAGAGGTAATTTCGGGATCTCTAGCAACTATATATACACACAAACATGATGATTAACTATATCTGATGACGTGGCAATTTTTTTATTGGGCAGTGTTTGGAAAACCTTTATTGAGAAGCAACACATGGAAAAATGCAAAGCGCCACTGAATGTAATCCCTTTGAAAGTAAGTCCCCTGAATCGCATCATCTTTATTAATTAAACATATAGCTTTCACCGGATCACCAGATTGGATGACAAATCTTTTTCTCGTAAAGTGGTGTCTAAGGCAGGAACAGGGGAACAACTACTGTGGTTACTATGTTTGCAAGTTTATCAAGGTGCTCTCCCAAAGAACTCCTACAGAGAGACTCAAAGTACGTTAAAAATACACTATATATTCATTTAATTATTATTATTGATTGTGTTACTATGTCTTTATATATATATATGTACATATATTAATTTATTTTCCTTTAATTCAAACCTGTAGACTCGATGGTTGGAGGAAAAGGTCATACGGCAAGACCAAATCAAAGCAATTCAAGAGTCTATAGCCGGATTTTTTAATGAGCAGGTCATCGTTCCAAGGGCGAGTTCTACTTCGGACCCAACACTGCCATTGAAGCCAAGCTAGAGGATGAGAGGAAACTTGTTATGTCACAACAACTGTAATGCAATCTTTTGTAATATATGCACATGAAATAATATAATGTAAAATACACATATGCATGCATGCATTTAATATATATATGATGCATGCATTCATATATATATATATATATATATATATATTTCTATGCTTGAATTGTGTGATTTAATAAGTTCATTGTGCTTGAACCGAAACATACTATATGCGCGTATAAATGTATAATTAGCAGCGTACAATACGACTTCGAAAACCTATTTTGAAAAGAAAACAAAAAAATGAAAAGAAAAGAAAAAAGAAAAAAAACCTTTAGTCCCGGTTCGTATTACCAACCGGGACTAAAGGTGCCGGCCATCGTGGCATGTCAGGAGGCACCTTTAGTCCCGGTTGGTGTTATCCACTGGGACTAAAGGTCCTCCTTTAGTCCCGGTTCCTGACCCGGGACTAAAGGACCCCCCCTTAGTCCCAGATGTTTGCTCCCGGTTGGGGAACCGGGACTAGAGGGGGTTCCCCACCGGGAGTAAAGCTCGGTTCTCTACCAGTGTATAGACCATGTGAGCATCCAAGGTTGTTTGAAAAAAATTGAAATTATAAATCTCAAAATCTATGAAATTAAAGCAATATTTTGGGACTCTACATAGTTTCAAATAAAAAACTTCTCAACCACAAAGTTGTAAATCACATTGGGCGCTGCAATAATATTGATATAAAGATTATCTTCATCTAAGTTCATATAAAAAAAGTGATGAATTATTTTTGGATAAAACTATTTTTAGAGACACACTTAGAATGGCCATCTCTGCTAATAGTGATTTCAGAGATGGACGTCTTAAGATGCCGACCTCTGAAAATCGATTAACAGAACTAGGCATCCTAAAATGACCGCCTCTGTAAATCAATGACTTTCGTTTCTGTAAATAATATTTAGAGGCGGGCATTTGCCTGGAGGCTGCATGGCCAACTACGGAGACGGTCTCTAGATGTGCTCACCTTTGTGAATTAGAGAGTCTACCTCCTAAACTGGTTTTTTGTGGTAGTGTTTGCGCTCAACTCCAAGACCTTTCCTCACCTCAACGAGAGTGTGCTCATTCATCAAAGGTCAATCACTTAATCCAGGACAACTTCAGTTAAAGCTTTTCCAAATGGATCCCTAGGCTCCTACTCAAGTTTGATATGTACATACAACCAACCTCTTCGACTTAGGCTCCTAGACCTTCTTGAGATGCTTCAGTTCTTTGAGTTCCCTTGTGTTTGGCATGATTAGATCTTTGTGCTCCTCTCTAACTCCGGCACTAATGTTATCATGAACCGTACGCCTCTCAACATTGTCGTGGTATTTGTTAGGGAGATCCCCTCTCAACATTGCTCTTCCTACTTATCATGGAGTACCTCAATGTGATCTTACGGCATATGAGCAACACTAGGGGATCGTCATGCCACATGACTGGCATGGGATGGACCATGGGGTGTTCCTCTACATGCATGACATTGTCACTTTCTTGACACTAGTTAATTAGAGCAATCTCTTCAACTCACCAAGGAGATTCTCAAGTGGTTTGAGGACGCTTGGGGGCAGGCTGCTAGCCATTTATAAGATAAGTGTGTATAAATGTGTGTGTGTATATGCATGTGGAAATATAACCTGTTTATTTGACATTGAAGATAAATAATTGAGATTGCAAAGCCATTTATAAGATTATAGTACACTACGCCGACGGTGAAAATTAATGGTATAATGGGTAAAAATGTTGATGTCAAATCTTCATCTGAAGATGAAGAAGAAGCACAGATATTTGGGTGGACCATGAACCATTTTAAATCGTAACTTGGTACCACGTATCACCATGATTGAATGCAATGGATGCTATTCAAGTGCCGCTAGACCTATATACATTTGATACTGGCATTCTGTGCCTCTACTCGATCTACAGTTGACATATATATATGGGAGAAGAATAGAATAGAAGTGCACCCTAGTGAAAATGTAGACACAAATCTTCTTCCTCCTTAGGAGTGGAAGGTGTCGGGAAAAAGCCTACCACTGCAACATCTCATGTGCTGTTGTTCTATTGGCTTATTTCATCTTGGGAAGGTCTTAATGGACAGTGAGTAGAGGTTGTTCAATCAGTGGAAGGCTGTCGACCTTGCGCAAGACAAGATTGCACGAGACTACTTGAGAGAAATGCAGCATGCATGATCAGTGAGGCGATGAGCAGACGGTGTTGGCTCGAAAATGGTAGAAACAAAAAAGATTAGAGCACTCAGGCTTATACAATCCTACTGAAAAGCTTTGAACAGCCCTCAGGCTTATATACACATGGGACACCGGCCAGTTGGTAACTGTGTCTGTGTGGATTCAGAACGGCGCAGCATGTGGGTTAACCATGAATATCAATGTGCGGTCTATGGTGACTACAAAACCTATGCAACTCTCTAATAGAACCTGCTAGCTCGTCAGTAGGAGAGCTAGAGGCTAGAGCATGTCAAATACTACTAGTAGACAGTCATCAACTGTAGCCACTTTGGAAGGCCACGACACTGTATAAAACAATAAATCAACAATCACTTTTTCATGAACGTGGCTTAGCATGTGCTTTGTTAACAGAAGGATTAGTCAACAGTTGATGTCCACTTGAATTGCAGTAGTAGAGCATAGAAGCTGCAGTACAGGTACATGAGGATTATCTACAGACGGCATTCCAATTTAGTTGTCACCTATTAGTGTCATGGCCTCTCTTCGGTTGCACCAACGACTCGACTTCGCTATCGCCAAGGATGCCATACAATGTACTCTATTCATACTAAAAAAACTTGTCATTTGAGGATTCAGATTTTCTCCCACAAAACACATCATTGTAGTACTTATTAGACACTTGGTAGGACCCCGTACATGTGCATTAAATCAACCCTTCTCCAATCATAGCCTTCGTAGCATTTGGAAACTAAAATACTCTAGCACTTAATTAATAAGAGCATCCATGGTCATTTCACACATCTTTCAGTCTGTCAAAATATCCTAAAACATCAAGATTTTTAGGATAAAGGTAATACACGTTGTGGGGGAGGTGAGCAAAGGGGCAATGACTCCAGCTCCAGCTTTAGCCGCCGCCTTTCCAACCATTCATCATTCGCAACATTGGCAGCCCGGGTCAGTACCGAACAATGAACGAGGTCGATAGCCGATCATCAAAAGAAATAAGAGCTGCTCAACGGTCCTGGCTGCCTTTTGAAAAACCAACTGAAGGCTGGAGGTTAATACAATAGATGTTGCCGAACTACGCCATGTCGCGGGGTAGAAACCGCGACAAGCATTGTTGTTCGTCGGGTGTCACTGAGTGTGGGTCTCCAGTGGCTCAGGTGGACCCAAGAACACAGATAAGATACGGCGATGTATCCTGATTCGGACTATCGGGGCCCTACCTCCAGCAGTAGTAGTTCTTTGCATTCGAGAGCACCCAAATTGGGGGGCTACAACAAGAGTGTGTAAGAGATTTGGAAGAGGATCGCTCGGTGCTATCCTAGGGCTCATCGCCGGTGAGCTTGCTTCCCCAACGACGGAGAAGAAAGACGGAGGGGAGGAGCGCTCGGTCGCTCCTCCGCTACAGGAAGACGGAGCATTAGTGATAAAATGATGTGGCGAAATTTATCTTTGCCACTAATGCTCATACTATTTGTGACAAGTTTCATTGTGTCCACGTCCTTTTCTAATTTACTAAATGTCTTCAAAATTGATTGTGTTCCAAAGAAATAATATAAGGTATCCCTTTTATGAGGCATTATTGGATCAAGAATTGAAAGAACTCCCAAGCTAAACCCATTTAAAGTAGCTTGTGGTAGTTTGTAGTTTGTACATACAGATGCATATGTGTATGCATGCAGCAATATAATCTGTTGGTATTGAAGATAAATAATGGAAACTGCATAGCTATTTATAAGAGTGTCCATTAATCTGGCGAAGAAAATTGATGCTATAATGGGGGAACCTTGTGACAAATCTTTATATCTCAAACTGAAGGACAGGTATTTTTGTTGGAGGTTGGAACCATTTCAGATCGTAGTTACGACATATGACCACCACTGAATGCAGTGGATATGCTTTAATTTGTGAGTGCCACTGCACCTTGATACTGGAATTGTATGCCCCTACACGGTCGTAAGCTACTATATATACACTGGAGTGGAGAAGAATGAAAGTGCATAGTGAAAACATAGACACAAATCATCCTCCATAGGAAAGGAAGGTGTCAGGAAATAGCCTACCACTGAAAAGACTCCTTATGCCGTTGTTTCACTGGCATCTTCCATCTTGGGCAAGTCTTAATGGACAGTGACCGTAAGGTGTTGGATCAATGGAACTGTCTAACATTCCCGATATATACAAGATCGCACGAGTCTGAACCAGGGCATTGGGGCATGATCGGATACTCAGGCTCAGACGTGGAGCTACATGTCGGCCAACGTGGGCTAGCTGTGCCTCCCCTGGCTCAGAAAAAAAAATAGCAATTTAATGATTCATCAGTCAATGGCCCATGTAAAACTTGAGTCTGGAGGCACAAAAGTTACAACTTACAAGGATTACTTGTCTCCTGACTTCTGTCATTCCGATTGATGATCTACAGCAACGCTCAGTGCGTTGCTCACCATGGCATGCAATCGCCCATCGCCTCACCTTCCTATGGCCAGTCAGCTCGTTGCCTCATCTGCCAACCGGAGTCCAGAGCCGCGTGCGTTGACGTCATCGTTGTTTGCCTGGCTTGGAGCTCTTTAATTGGTTGCCCTGTGTAACACCCTAAAATTTATAAGATTTTAAAATAGGAGAAATGATTTAATTATGCATTTTGTGAGCATTTAAATTTAGAAAATAAAAACTTTGTTAAAATTAAAACCAAATATAAGGTCTACATACATGTTGTGCATTCATGTTGATGCATATTTATTTTGTGATACTTGGGTTTGATCAAAATTTGCAAAAGAATTTGAGTTTGGTTGGGATTTAGATTTGAAAATGAAATTGAAAAAAAGGGGGAATTTCTTCCTCTCCTTCTTTTAGCCCGAGTGGCCTAGCTTTCCCCGCTCGGCCTTCTTTCCCGCCACGCCTCCGCTCTTCTCATCCTGTTGGCCCAGCTGGCCATTCCCTGCAACTCGGCTCTGCTCTTCCTCTCTTGCGGCCCATTCCAGCAGGCTGTGTCGCAGCAGGCCGGCCCAGTTGAGCCGCGTCGCCCGCGCTCTCCTCTTGTAACACCCTGAAATTTGAATTTTTGGAAATAGAACTAAAATGATTTAATTTGGAATTTTGTGCTCATGAAAACATAGTAAAATAAAAATTTTCATTAATTTAAAATTCATTATAGGGAGTAGCAACATGGATGTGCATACATGCGGATGCATTTGATTTATTTAGTGAAGTGGTTTTGATTTAAAAATTCAAAAATGATTTGAATTGCTTTTGAAAAGAAATTAAAAATGGCTTTGAAATAAAAAAAATGAAAAACAAAAAAATAAGAGCATTTAAAAAGTTGTGAAAATTTATTTTTGAAAACTTACCAAAATTTCTCATTCTTCTTTGAATTGAGAAGTATATTGGAAATAATAATTAAACTT
Source organism: Miscanthus lutarioriparius (assembly GCA_904845875.1). Classification (NCBI taxonomy): domain Eukaryota; kingdom Viridiplantae; phylum Streptophyta; class Magnoliopsida; order Poales; family Poaceae; genus Miscanthus; species Miscanthus lutarioriparius. Next base: position 88,284,711 of record CAJGYO010000004.1, on the reverse strand, counting down.
GATTTGATACCTAATTGAAATTGGTTTTGAAATAGGAAATAGAAAAGGATTTGAAAAAGAAATGGAAGAAAATGCGCCGTCCTTCTCCCTTTAAGCCCGGCCTGCTTCTCTCCTGTGGCCCACTCTCTCCTCCTCTTCTTCAGCTCTTCCTGTGCAGGCCCACTCTTCCCCCTCTCTCCCAAGGGCGTCAGCTCACTCTCATATTGTGCCCAACCAACCAGCGCTCCCTCCCTTTTTAGCCCGAAAGCAGCCCAATCAGTGGCTCAAATTACCAGCCGCATTGGCCAACAAGACCTCCCCTCCTCTCTGTCGCCGACCATCCGGGCCCGCCTATCAGCATGCCCCCTACCTCCGGTCAGACGCTGATCGTGCTCTTGGTCGCGTCTGTGTCCGCCCGTCCCACGCCCCGCCGATGGTGTGAGCCCCAAGCCGTGCCGCCCATAAATACGAGCCTAAGCTCGTGCCGCCCTCGCCAAACCCTAGAATCGAGCTCTAGCACACTTTGTGCTCTAGTTCCATGACCTTGATCCGCATGGTGTGAAGCTCGACGCCGCCAGACACCTCCACTTGCTCCGTGTCCGCCGAATCCCCTAGGTGAGCTCGCCTCCACCTCCTCTCTCTTCTCCCGTGTCTTCTCCGTCGAAAACCGTGGCCCCTAAGGCCGTTTTCGAGTTTCGCCGCCGAGCTCCGTCGCCGACTATGGCGCGCCACCGAGTCACCCTTATTGTTTCGGCGCCGACATCTTTTCTCCTGCCCCGTCTTCTCATCTCAGCCGTCTATTCCTGATCCAACGGGCCAAGATTTCCCGTACCCTTTTGCCACCCAATTTTGCTAAAGAGTCCCTACGCTTTTCAATAATAGAACCCGCGGTCCAAAGCGCAATCACAGATTACGTTTTCTTCTTTGGAAAGCGTAGTTTCGTCAGTTGACTTCAAAAATACGTTTTCTGTTAATTACAGTTTTGCCACTATTTTCTTTGGGCGATAACTTCTCCGTTTTAACTCCGATTTGACCCGTTCAACTTGAGTTAGGTTCGTAATTTCATAATCTACATGTTCATACTACTGTTAAGTATGTTTTCAACTTTTAAAATTTGAGGTTAGATTTAATCTATTATTTTAATAAACAAAATCTTGTTTAAATCATATCTTCTACATTTTATCTCTGATTTGACATATTCAAGTTGCGCTGGATTCATTGCAACGAGATCTACGCGTTAGTAACAATGTTTATCATGTCACTATTTTTGGAATTTCATGGTTTAAACTCTAATTCGAATAATAATTATGTAACTGAATTTTATAAATAAAATATGATTAATTCTACTTTTGTCTTCTAAATGCAAATGTGAATTTTGACTTAATGCAACTCAGGTATTTCTCTGAAATATCTTATACATCCTTTTATATAGATAAAATTAATAAAGCTCTTGAATTTACTTTTATAAAGCAAATCTTTCAGTAGTTGTATCTTTTCAACTGTAGCTCCGTTTAGCGTGCTCTTCGCGTCTGTGTGTTCATAGCGGGATGTAGATTCGTTTTACAAACTTTTCATCTCGATTTTATGTTTTGTGTTGTTCTAATTTAGATCTACTGTTTGCTTCGTGTATGATTGCATGGATGCTTGTGTGGTGCTTTATGATCTTGTCTAGTCGGTGAGCTTTACGTGTTGAATCAAGAAGCAGATCTTTGAAGATTTGGATTGGAAGAAGGATCTAATTTTAAGACAAGTATAGCATGGGATCTTCCTTGTTGTCCTTTACATCTTTAATCATTTAATTCATGATGCATGTGTCTACCTTGATTACCACTAAAGATATCCTAGTCTTTTGTACTTGTACCTTGATTCCTATGGGTTATTGCATTGGGTAGCTTTGCTAGTGCTCAATTAAAGACCATGATCTTGTAACTTGACTAATGGTATATGCAATAAACACTAAAAGATGATTTTTAGCAACATGGAACAAGGGGCTAGAGCATTGGGCTGTTTTTATGGTGCTCTAGATTCCTCTCCCTAAGGACTTATCTGTAAGTGATCATCCAGGACTTACAGTACAACTGTCAGAGCTACATGGCTCTGGCTTTAGCTCAGTATGAGGACCTTTTCTAGCTTGTTAGAGGTTACCTTTATTGGCGTAAGAATGGCTTGCCGAATCAGGTATAGGACAGCCTCTGTCCCCTTGTGTATAGGCTGCGTGTCATTGTGCCATCAGGAAGGGGGGTTCCTACATCTGTTTGCCGAGTGAATCTAGTAGCCCTAACTTGTTAGACGAACCTTTGAAAGGCTTCATAGTGAACCCTGCCGACCTTCCTGGTAGTGGATCAAGAGGCTGATCACCTCGGGTGAAAGGGTAAATCACGACTTACAGTGAAAGTGTACAACCTCTGCAGAGTATAAAACTGGTATATCAGCCGTGCTCATGGTCACGAGCGGCTTTGGAACATTTATAGAATAGATGATGAACACTGATGATACTGATGATAAAGATGCTCACTAATGATTACTGTTTATGCTATTCATTATTCATGTTTACCTGATCATGTGTTTATATGGGCTTATGATAAACTTGTTGCTACTCCTTTGCTAAAATTGTGACAATTGAAAGCTAATCATAGTTAAACCAGTGTCAGCCTTTTGAGCCTCATGAACCCCATGTTATATTTGTTGAGTACCACATGTACTTACGCTTGCTTTATTTTTCACATATTTGGATAAAAATCTCAGATGGGTACCAGATTGCTAGAGTTTGGAGGAATTAGGCTTGTGATCAACCAGTCAGTTGTCCCTGTGGATTTGGAGTACTCGCCATAAGATCGGAGTTGTCTTTTTGCTGTCTATACTCTGAGGTTATAATCTTTATACTAATACACTATGTATTTGAGCATTGTCTTTCGATATTACCCTTATTTGTAGCTAATTTTGTTCTTAAAACTAGGTGCTACACCTCTCTCCCGCTTGGTTTCGTTGATGAGCCAGCCTCACATGTCAGCCGCGTCGTCTTCCACCTCGCGATCGTCTCCTTCACGGACTCTCTCCGCGTTAGGAGTCCGCAACCGCCCCGACTCTGCCTTGGCGTGCGCTCCAAGCTGTTTCGCTTCCATAAATACCGAGCCTAGTGTCCCGCTGCCTCCATCAAGTCACCAAAGCCGCCTTGCCTCGTCCCAAGCTCGTAGTGCCGCCGCTAGCCCTAGCCGCCGGCGCCGAGTTCAATCCACCGAAGCCACGTGCCGCTTCTATCCGCTCCACGCCATTGTAAGTTGCCTAGTCGAGTTCGTCTTGTTCTTCTCTTTCTTCCCGGTGCTTCGGTTCGTCTAGCCAAGGTCCGTAGGCCATATTCCATGTGAGACGCCCGCCTCCAACCATGGCGCCGCCGTTGGAGCTCGCCACCGACACACCAATGTCTTTTTCCCTGCTCGATCTAATCTGCTCCATCCGATCGTGATCCGACGGTGGAAATCAACCCGTACCGATTCGCCCGGCGTTTTTGCAAACAAGCCCCTGAAGTTTTCTATGTGTTAACCCATGGTCCAAAGCGTATTCCTAAAATACGTTTTCTTCTTGTGAAAACGTAGTTTCTTCAGTTAGATACAAAATTCATATTCATCTATTTACAATTTTGCCACTAATCTTGTTTGAGCCATAAAATCTTTGTTTTAACTCCGATTTGATCCGTTCAAGTTGCGTTAGGTTTGTAATTGAGTAATCTACATGTTCATACTACTGTTAAGTATGTTTTCAACTTTTCAAATTTGAAGTCAGATTTAATCTATTATTTTATTAATGGAAATCATGTTTAATTCATAACTTCTTCGTTCTAGCTTCGATTTTTGTGATCTTCGCGTCTGTGTGTTCATAGTGAGACATAGATTCATTTTACAAACTTTTCATCTTGAATTTATGCTATTGGTGTACTGTTCTAATCTATAGTCATTGTTTGCTATGCATGATTGCTTCTGGATGCTGGTATGCTGCTGTGGTTATCGAGTATAGATGCTGAGCAATTTGTGGGTGATCAAGAGTACTACTTTGACGAGCAGGATCAGCAGGAACACTTTGTTCAAGGCAAGTATAGCATGGGATCATCCTTGTTTCCTATCAACCTTAATACATTTAATTCATATTGCATGTGTCACCTTGATAGGGATTCCCTAGAATTGAACTTATACCTTGTCTCCTATGGGATATGTATTGGGTAGCTTTGCTAGTGCTCAACTAAACCATGATCTTGTAACTTGACTAATGGTATATGCAATAAACATTAAAACATGACTTTTTAGCAACTTAGAAACAAGGGGCTGGAGTGTTTAGCTACTTTCTAAATGCTTTAGATTTCTCTCCCTAAGGACTTATATGTAAGCGAACATCCGGGACTTACAGTACAACTATGAGGGCTACATGGCTCTGGCTTTAGCTAAGTGTGAGGACCAGCAGCAGAATGGCAATCAACATCCCCAGCAGCAGAGTGGCCAGCAGACACAACGACAGGGAGCGCCTAACAACACTCCCATGACGACCAGTGCACCTAGCACCCCCAATGTATGCTATCATTGTGGAGAAGTTGGGCATTATGCCAATCATTGCCCCAGGAAGCATAATCAGCTAACACCCTAGGGTCAGCACAGTAATCCGAAAAGGAATGCCTCAGAAGCCAGCACCCAACACGGGAAAGGTGAATCATGTGTCTACAGAGATGGCGCTTGTAGAACCAGAAGTCATGATCGGTACGTATGATGGCAATTCCACTCCTGCCACTGTTCTTTTTTATTCTAGAGCTTCGCATTCTTTCATATCACAAGCATTTGTTAGAACGCATAGCATACCCTTATGTGCCATGAAAAATCCTATACTAGTAAACTCACCGGGAGGTAGTATTCAAGCTTCTTATCGTTGTCTTCCAACTAGTCTATCTTTAAGGGGGGTAGAGTTCAAAGTTAGCCCCATTGTGTTGAGAACATCTGGCATTGATGTGATTCTGGGTATGGATTGGATGAAGCAAAACTGGGCAGTAATTTAGTGTCAGGAGAAAGGTTTCATTAGTCCTAGTTCGTCACCTTGGAGAGCACCGCTTATATTTGTTGACAAGAAGGATGGTACCCAGAGGATGTGTGTTGATTATCGGTCACTAAATGAGGTTACTATCAAGAACAAGTACCCGCTACCTAGAATTGATGACTTGTTTGATCAGTTGAGAGGTGCTTGTGTTTTCTCTAAGATTGATCTTCGTTCTGGTTATCATTAGCTAAAGATTCGTGCAACTGACATACCCAAGACAGCTTTTACTACGAGGTATGATTTGTATGAGTACACCGTTATGTCCTTTGGATTGACCAATGCACCTGCATACTTTATGTACTTGATGAATAAGGTGTTCATGGAATTTTTGGATAAGTTTGTGGTGGTATTTATCGATGATATATTAGTATTCTCCAAAACGGAAGAAGAGCACGCTGAACATCTAAGGTTGGTCTTGCAGAAGCTTAGGGAACACAAGTTGTATGCTAAGCAAAGCAAGTGTGAGTTCTGGTTGAAGGAAGTTTCTTTCCTAGGCCATGTTGTCTCTAATGGTGAAATAGCAGTAGATCCGAGCAAGGTGAGAGATGTGTTGAATTGGAAACCACCAACCGATGTGGGAGGGATTCAAAGTTTCTTGGGATTGGCTGGATATTACAGAAGGTTCATAGAAGGGTTTTCTAAACTTGCCAAGCCTATGACAGCTCTATTGGAGAAGAATGCTAAGTTTGTGTAGTCTGAAAAGTGCCAGGCTAACTTTGAAGAATTGAAGAAGAGGTTGACTACAACCCTAGTATTGGTTTTGCTAGATTTGAGCAAGAACTTTTCTATCTATTGTGATGCATCTCATCAAGGTCTCGAATGTGTTCTTATGCAAGAAGGAAGAGTAGTGGGCTATGCATCCCGACAGTTGAGAAAGCATGAGCTAATCTATCCTACTCATGATTTGGAGTTAGCAGCAGTGGTTCATGCTCTGAAAATATGGAGGTACTATCTTATCGAACATAAGAGTGATATCTATACTGATCACAAGAGTCTGAAGTACATTTTCACTCAGGTGGATCTAAATATGAGACAACATCGATGGTTGGAGTTGATTAAGGATTACGATCTGGAAGTACACTATCATCCTGGAAAGGCGAACATTGTTGCCGATGCTCTTAGCAGGAAGAGTTACGCCAATGAGGTGCAAGTGGCATCTATGTCAAGTGAGTTGTGTGCTGAACTTAAGCAACTAAACTTGGGTTTTGTCACTAATGCAGTAGAGTTGGTGATAGAGCCTACATTGGAGCTAGAGATACGCAAGGGTTAGTTATAGGATAAGAGGTTAAAGGAGATAGTGGAGAACATAGTGATTGGTAAGGCACCAGGTTTCCATATGGATGATAATGGAACTCTTTGGTTTGGGAAAAGACTATGTGTGCCTGAGAATAAGGCTATACGAGATGCAATTCTTTGTGAGGCACATGAGTTTGCTTACTCTATACATCCCGGGAGTACTAAGATGTACTTGGATCTGAAGGAGAAGTATTGGTGGTATGGACTTAAGAGGGATGTGGCTGAATATGTTGCTTTATGTGATACATGTCAGAGAGTCAAAGCTGAACATCAAAGACCTGTAGGATTATTACAACCAATGAAGATACTAGAATGGAAGTGGGAAGAAGTTGGTATAGATTTTATTGTTGGGTTACCATGCACTCAGAGAGGTTATGATTCAATATGGGTGATAGTGAATCGATTAACTAACGTTGCTGACTTTATACCGGTGAAGACTCATTATAAAGGACCAAAGTTGGTCCAACTATATATGGAATAGATAGTGTGTCTACATGGAGTTCCCAAGAAAATTGTGCCTGATCGAGGTACTCAATTTACTTCTCATTTTTTGCAGCAAGTACATAGTTCGTTGGGAACAAAGTTGAATTTTAGTATAGCATATCACCCTCAGACAAATGGACAAACTGAGAGAACTAATCAGATTTTAGAGGACATGTTGAGAGCTTGTGCGTTACAGTATGATACAAGTTGGGACAAGAGTTTGTCTTATGCAGAGTTCTTATATAACAACAGTTATCAGAAGAGTCTCAATATGGTACATTTCAAAGCTTTGTATGGACGAAAGTGTAGAACCCCGTTGTTTTTGAATCAAAAGGGAGAAACTCAAGTGTTCGGACCGGATGTTTTAAGAAACGCAGAAGAGCAAGTAAGGATAATTAGAGATAACTTGAGAGTGGCACAGTCTCGATAGAAGAGTTATGCTGACACTCAGAGAAGAGAATTGGTTTTTGAAATAGGGGATTATGTTTACTTAAAAGTATCACCAATGAGAAGTGTGAGAAGGTTTAACATGAAAGGAAAATTAGCATCAAGGTATATTGGGCCTTTCAAGATCTCAGAGAGACGTGGAGAACTAGATTATCAGTTGGAATTGCCTGAGAGTTTGTCAGGTGTATATGATGTGTTTCATGTATCTCAATTAAAGAAGTGTTTGCGTGTACCAGAGGAGCAGATACCGTTAGAGGAGCTTACAGTTAAGGAAGATCTTACATATGAGGAATTTATGGTAAAGATTTGGGAGACGGCGGAAAGGGTTACAAGGAGCCGAGTTATAAAGATGTGTAAGGTTCAGTGGAATCAGTATACAGAAGATGAGGCTACTTGGGAAAGAGAAGAGGATTTGAGGAAAACATACCCGCAGCTTTTTGAGTAAGCATCATCCGAATCTCAAGGATGAGATTCATTTTAAGGGGGTACAATTGTAACACCCTAAAATTTGCATGATTTTAAAATAGGAGAAATGATTTAATTATGCATTTTGTGAGCATTTAAATTTAGAATAACAAAAACTTTGTTAAAATTAAAACCAAATATAAGGTCTACATACATGCTGTGCATTCATGCTGATGCATATTTATTTTGTGATGCTTGGGTTTGATCAAAATTTGCAAAAGAATTTGAATTTGGTTGGGATTTGGATTTGAAAATGAAATTGAAAAAAGGGGAATTTCTTCCTCTCCTTCTTCTTTTGGCCCGAGCGGCCCAGCTTTTCCTGCTCCGCCTTCTTTCCCGTCGTGCCTCTGCTCTTCTCGGCCTGTTGGCCTAGCTGGCCATTTCCCCGTAGCCCGGCTCCACTCTTCCTCTCTTGCGGCCCATTCCAGCAGGCCGCATCACAGCAGGCTAGCCTAGTCGAGCCACGTCGCCCGCTCTCTCCTCTCTCCTGCTTGGTTTCGCTGATGAGCTAGCCCCACATGTCAGCCGCATCATCTTCCACCTCGTGATCATCTCCTTCATGGACTCTCTCCGTGTCGGGAGTCCGCAACAACGCCAACTCCTCCTTGGCGTGTGCTCCAAGCTGTTTCGCTTCCATAAATACCGAGCCCAGTGTCCCGCCGCCTCCATCAAGTCACCGAAGCCGCCTCACCTCATCCCGAGCTCACAGCGCCACCGCTAGCCCTAGCTACCGCCGCCAAGTTCAATCCACCAAAGCCGCGCGTTGCTTCTATCCGCTCCTCGCTGCTGTAAGTTGCCTAGTCGAGTTCGTCTTGTTCTTCTCTTTCTTCCCGGTGCTTCGATTCGTCTAGCCGAGGTCCGTAGGCCATATTCCATGCACGCCGCCCGCATCCGGCCATGGCGCCGCCGTCGGAGCTCGCCGTCGACACGTCGATGTCTTTTTCTACCGCTCGATCTAATCTGCACCGTCCGATCGTGATCCGATGGTGGAAATCAACTCGTACCGATTCGCCTGGCCTTTTTGCAAACAAGCCCCTGAAGTTTTCTATGTGTTAACCCACGGTCCAAAGCGTATTCCTAAAATATGTTTTCTTCTTGTGAAAACGTAGTTTCTTCAGTTAGATACAAAATTCGTTTTCATCTATTTACAGTTTTGCCACTAATCTTGTTTTAGCCATAAAATATTTGTTTTAACTTCGATTTGATCCGTTCAAGTTGCGTTAGGTTCGTAATTGAGTAATCTACATGTTCATACTACTGCTAAGTATGTTTTCAACTTTTAAAATTTGAAGTTAGATTTCATATATTATTTTATTAAAGGAAATCATATTTAATTCATAACTTCTTTGTTCTAGCTTCGATTTTTGTGATCTTCGCGTCTGTGTGTTCATAGGGAGATGTAGATTCATTTTACAAACTTTTCATCTTGAATTTATGCTGTTGGTGTACTATTCTAATCTATAGTCATTGTTTGCTATGCATGATTGCTTCTGGATGCTGGTATGTTGCTGTGGTTATCGAGTATAGACGGTGAGCAATTCGTGGGTGATCAAGAGTACTACTTTGACGAGCAGGATCAGCAGGAACACTTTGTTCAAGGCAAGTATAGGATGGGATCATCCTTGTTTCCTATCACCTTTAATACATTTAATTCATATTGCATGTGTCACCTTGATAGGGATTTCCTAGAATTGAACTTATACCTTGTCTCCTATGGGATATGTATTGGGTAGCTTTGCTAGTGCTAAACTAAAGCATGATCTTGTAACTTGACTAATGGTATATGCAATAAACATTAAAACATGACTTTTTAGCAACTTAGAAACAAGGGGCTGGAGTGTTTAGCTACTTTCTAAATGCTTTAGATTTCTCTCCCTAAGGACTTATATGTAAGCAAACATCCGGGACTTACAGTACAACTATGAGGGCTACATGGCTCTGGCTTTAGCTAAGTGTGATGACCTTTTTCTAGCTTGTTAGAGGTTACCTTTATGGCGTAAGAATGACTTGCCGAATCAGGTATAGGACAACCTCTACTCTTATATGTATAGCCGTGATGGAATTGTGCCATTCGACAGGGGGTTCTTATATCTGTTTGCCGAGTGAATCTAATGGCCCTAACTTGTTAGACGGATCTTTGAAAGGCTTCATAGTGAACCCTGCCTGCTCACCTTGGAAGTGTTTTGGGATTAATTAACCCGGTCATATGGATATCACGACTCACAATGAAAGTGTACAACCTCTACAGATTGTAAAACTGGTATATCAGCCGTGCTCACGGTCACGAGCAACCTTGGACCCTTATGGAATAGATGATTACTAAGAATTATCCGTTTATGCTATTCATTATTCTTGTTTACATTGATCATGTGTTTACTATGGGATTAAAACAACTTGTTGCTACTCTTATGCTAAAATTGTGACAACTAAAAGCTAAATGCTGTTAAACCTGTGTCAAGCCTTTTGAGCCTCATTTGTTGAGTACGACACGTAAGTACGCTTGTTTATTTTTATTATCTGGATAAATATCCCGGATGGGTAATGACGACTTTCCTGAGGATTACTAGACTTGTGGTCAACCAGTTGACGTCCCTGTGATATGGAGCTTCCGCGAGAGATTTTTCTTTATACTTCCGCAACATTTATGTGAAGACTCTGTCTTATTATACGTGATGTAATAAACACTTGTGATGGTACTATCTATAATTTGTCGGCTTATGTATGTGACTGATCTCTGGACGCACATAAGATTATGCATCCTATTTTATCCTTAAAATCGGGTGTGACACCCTGCATGCTGGCCTTCTCTTCACTTCTCCGGTCTCAAAAATCCCCAATCCGATCCATCCTGTGAGTGGTGACCTAGTTTGCTATTCTTATGGGCACTCACGGTCTGTTCAAAATTGTTTGTTTGCTTGTTTGTGGAAGACTTGGACCCCGTGTGTTTTCATTTTTGTTGAGAAATGGCTATACCTAATGGAAATTGAAGTCTACCTTGACTTGGCATTACAAGGTATAAGTCAGAAAAAAATAAAGAGGAGAGATGTAATAGGTTTTAGCTGTGGAATTTATCGACGGCAGCTTTATAGAGATCATGATAATGATATATGGGCCAATACAATAAAAAAGAAACAAAACTATTTAAATAAATTATTATAATCCTCAATGCAACTGATGGATTCAAAAGTTACAGCTTTAAATAGTAGGCATAAATTAGTTACCTACCTTAAACCAATACCCATACAGATATAAATATGGTTCCATGCACCAGTGCACCACACATCTCTGAAACAAGCCTCACATACACACACTTGAGATGACGCCTCTCCTTTTCTAGAACACCTTGTATTAGTGGTGTTAGCACAAACAGATAAAATGATGAGGGAACTGGAAAAGAAAAAAACAATAAGATATGGGAATTGGAGACATCGTGAAAGAGGCATACGTCTGTTCCTATATCCAATGGCAGATTGTGGATGCAAATGGCGGTGAGTCAGTTCTTATCGTTAGATGTAATTGGGAATCATGCAGTTCCGACGCTAGCACCTGTCCTGGTGCCATAGCTAGTTTACTCATGATGCTAGTGCTTTCCAACATGCTGGCCGGCTGGTCTCTCAAAATCATTGCTGATCAGAGCTTAGGTATAGAGAGAGGAGAAATCTAGAAATGGTTATCCGATCCAGTCCGTGCCATATGGCTGTGAACACTGCACGCATCTGCCGGTGTAGCAAGCGGCAGCACACTGTGATGACTGGCGGCTATCTGTGAAGCCCAAGCCCCAACCGAAGCGTAGAGCTGTGCCGAGTGCATCCGTACCATGTGAGGCAACATGAATTAAGCTATCTTCCTGCCTATATGATTCTTCCCAAGTTCTGTCTGTCCTGCAGTTTTCCCCTCTCAAACTATCATGCTGCTGACGTGTTTACAGTTTCATGTGATCCTAAAGCTGTCCACTGCCCCCCCCCCCGCCCCCGCCCCCACCACCACCACCACACACACACACACAGACACAAAACTCGGTAGCAGAAGAGATCTGACGCCATGCCCCCCAACACAAAAGCTGACAATGGATGAGATCATCAGAGGGCCAAGCGCCTCGTCTAGCAATACAGCAATGTCGTTTCGGTTCTCTCCCATAAGCTGGCATATTGAATTTGTTTACATACGCGGTAGGTGTTACTTGTTTGGAACTAGTTAGGCAGTCCGCTTTTACAAGCACGTAGAACTTGAAATGGATACAACATGTATATGTTCCAAACAGCATGAGCGTTTTTGGTTTTAAACTCTGTATAACACTACTATACATTCATTATCACCGTCTCCTCTGTAACCACTATCACCGCTGGTTTTTGCTCTCGCTCTCTTTGGTAAAAGTTGACGACCATTTCAAACCGACAACGGTGAAAATTGTTATCACCATCGACTGGTTATACGAACCGGCAGTGGTAAAAGGGGAAAAAAGCAGCAGCCAAGCCCGTCGAGCCCGCCAAAACAACTGAGCCCACCATCGCCTCAGCTGGCACCGTCCTATGTCCCCCGGCTAGAGACGCGCACCGCCGCCCAATCCTGCTGCAGCTTTAGCTCTGGATCGAGAACATATGCAAAGTAGATCGAGGATAGCAGAGCCAAATCTACATTAGTGGGAGAGGAACAATGAGAGGGAGATATGAGGAGTGGAGGATAGAGAGATCGAGAGCACCTCAATCCTCATCCTCAGTTGCAATAACCAGCTTCAACCAGCCTCAAAGGCGATGACTAGCAAATTAAAGATCCTGATCAGATCTACATCTTTGTAGTTAATGACATTTTCAATTGAAACTATTTGGCCTGTTCGCTGGTTGGTGCTGGTGCTGGTGCTGGTTTGGGCTGGCTGGTGCTGGTTTTTTGTGAGAGAAAAACACTGTTGGCTGGCTGGTTTGGGCTGGCTGAAACCAACAAGCGAACAGGCTAATCTCCAAATACTATTTGACGTTCTCATATTTTGAAATTCAAGTTTTTGAATCATCCAAATGAACTCAAATGGAGAAACCACCAAAACCAAAGTTGTAGATCTCTATGATATGTATAACTTTTTAGCAGATGACTTTTTCATTTGAAATCTTTTGCGGGCCTAAAATTATGTTTCTAGTTCTCACAATTTAAAATTCAAAATTTTCAAAAGGGAAAAACGACTAGAATCAAAGTTATAGATCTTGACAATATCTACAACTTTCTAGTTCAAAATTTTCATTTGAATTAATTTATAGCTTCAATATTCACTACCATATGTAGAAAAGTCAGTACAAAAGGAAAATACCATCCACGTAGTCACAAGTGACTTTGGGGTGGAGTTTACGTGTGGACACAGGTTCCAGGTTTGGATCCTACTGGCACACGCACACACATTTTCGCTCGCAAATAATAGAACTTGTGACTGAACATGGCGCTAAATTTTGTTATTTTTGGCTTAAATTTAGTATTTCTAGAAATAATTATCATTGCTGGTTGGCAAAACCAACGGTGAATGGGGGTTATGAATCGACGGTGATGATTATTTTGTAGTAGTGAGTATTCTAGCTAGTGTGACAGCATATGTTGTAAAAAGAGTCGTACAAAACCATCCATTGGTCATTTGAATATTATGAGATGCTTTAAAGGGCTATAATATCAATTTTTGTAGTTGAAGGGTCATGTAGTCAACTCTTGACATGTTAGGAGGTTTTATGGACTTCTTTCTACTGTCTACTGCCACATAATCATGTCAGCAATCACGTAATATGCCACATTAGTGGAACCACCTTCAAAACCTCCTTATTGGATTATTTAAATGATTTTCAATAATTTAAGGGGTAGAACGTCTGGTTTTATAGGTGGAATGATGTAGTAGACAACCTTCAAAACGTCCTTAGGTGGTTATTTAGACGGTTTCAATACTTTAAGGGGTAGAATGCATGTTTGATAGGTGAAATGATGAAGTAGACAACCGTCAATAATTAGAGGATTTAAGTAGACTTTTTTCCTTTATAATAATATATGGTTATTGATCTCATCCTTTTGGTAGTATCCCCACTTGTTTGATTTATGTACTTTTCAATAAGTACCTTCTATAGTTTTACCATGCAATAGATGCACGACTCATATCTTTTCCAACCACCCCAAAATTTATCTCATAAATTAGGCACTAATTGGTTACCTACCAATCAATAAAAATCCTACACGGATGCCAGTATAAATATGACGCTACACACTTGCACGGGTACAATACTTCATCTCTGAAACAAGCCACACACATGACCTGATAGCCTGTTCGCTTGCTCGTAAACGATCGTAAATTTCCAGTCGGGAACAGTGTTTTTCTCTCACACCAAACCAGCCAGCAATAAATAATCCACGATACGATACGGCCTCCCGAACAGGCTGATTAGTGTTAGCGTAAACAAATAAGATGATGAGACATGAGACTGTACTGGAAAAAGAAAAAAACGTGACGCATGGAAATTTGAGGCATCGGGAAAGAGGCACACACTGGTCATCTGGCTCTGTCTGCTACTCTGGATGATTTATATCCGGCTAAGCTATTTTACCCATGGTTCCAACGGTTTGTCGACATCCACCCCCACCAGCAGGTCTATCACAATCGGCCTCGAAAGAGCCTAGTTACAGAGATTAGGAGTTTCAGAATGGTTATCCAGTCATCGCCATATGGCCGGTGGCTGTTGACAACTAAAATTGTCCATTTTGTGAAGTTGTCAAAATGTAGAACGGACTTCACCATTGTATTCCTCTCGTCGAATTCGGAGTCCGGATAAAAAAGTTATGCCCCCAGAAACTTACTTCGTTGTCGGGAGTTTCAACCCAAATCAGGACTTCCAACTGTCGGAAGTTTCGACGGGTGTCGGGACTTCTAGGAAGCCTGAAGAAACCTGCCCGAGTGTCTGTAGTTATCCCTATGCCGGGAGTTCCGACAAAAGTTGAAAGTTCCGACCCAAGTCGGGACTTCCGACAGATCTAACAAAAAACCTGTTCGGATATGGCTGTTTGGATTCTGATCCGAACTGTTCCAAACTCGTGGGAAACTTAGAAAATAAGGCTTGGAGAGGTTTCCTACTGGGATAAGACCACCCCCTCTATATATATGAGAGAATCATGGTCGATTGAGTTTCTATCTATCCAATCGTCATACAAACCAATCTATCAACTTCTTTTTTCCTAATTCCTCTCTCTTAACCCCTCTTGTTGTTCGTTGAGTTTCCCGACGAGATTTAACGGCATCCTAGGTGGCCTTGCTGGTCCTAGGAGATCCTCTATGTGCTCCTCCCCGACTGGTCTTCCAGGGAGAAGTTCAGGAGCTTTTCCGGCCAAGAACATGCTCTACATTGGTCTCATCGGTCTCTAGATCGGTTTAATCGATTACGCCGTGTTCTTGCTGCATTACAGGTTGTGTGCAACCTCTTTGGGCATCAAGGCCTACTGGTGTGTTGGCTTGGGGTCATCTTCAATGTTAACATACTTTTTGTTGACTCCGCTGGGGAGAGCGAAGCGACTTAAGAACTAATCTACTAGCAACATGGGAGGCAACGATGGTGCTGCCACCGACAAGGGTGACAAGACCAGCCCTTTCAATGAGGCTAACATGATCTTTCCTCAAAATATAGACAAGCTTTCAGATGAGTTACGCCAAATGCTACAAGCCAAGCTCGATGCCGATGTCAAGGCTTTCCTGGAGAGCAACACCAAGAAAAGAAACTATAAGGGCCCAAGCTAAGGATAGAGCAGCAGCACCGAGCGCATGAAAAAGGCCGTGTGAGGTTAGAGTGTGTGTATGTTGTATGCTGCTACTGTGGCAATGCTGTGATATAAAGGAGTAAATTACAACTTCAATTCTCATGTTGTACTAATCCTCCGTTGAGGGCCTCTTTGATTCCTTGGAGAGGTATATGATGATATGGTTGTAGGACTATTTTAATGTTTAGATGGCCAATAATGTGATTTATTGGATTAATTCTAGGTTTCTTATCAATATACTGATAGTATTGAATTACTAAGCAGTGTTTTATTTCTCAGGCTACTTCTCTTGCTTAATTAATTCGATGCATATGTATATGTGTGCTTGCATTAAGAAACCAGTGTGACCTGTACGTGTGCAAGATAAAGTGACACTTGTTGAATAAAGTCCTGCCAATTTAATTAGAATCGGATAACTAAAAGTTCTTCTGTAATACAAACTGCTTGCACTTTTGTGTATACTAGGTAGCGTGCCCGTGCGTTACTACGAGACAACTAAATCTTTTATACTAAAAACACACGGATCGCACGATAAGATAATAATACTGTTAAATTAAATACCGACGTCAAAGTGACATTTAATTCAAAAAGCAAAGTTTGTGAAATTAACACAGTCACGGAGAGCGCGACGTCACAGGCTCACAAACTCTGTTGTATAGACTTTTTCGTGATACGGCTAAGATAATATTTTATATCAGTAAAAAGAATTCTACGATATCAATTTCTTTCATGCGCCAATAAATTCATGAATAAGTTCCGCTGCATCTCCGTATAATTATGTACACACATGTTCGAGTATATATGCAAATTGGTTCGTGCCCGTGCGTTGCTACGAGACAGCTAAACTTTTGTATTAAAAACACACGGATCGCACGATAAGATAACAATACTGTAAAAGTATATGACGGACGTTAAAGTGACATTTAATCCAAAAAGCTAAGTTCGTGAAATTTACAGTCACAGAGAGCGTGGCGTCGCAGGCTCACAAACTCTACTGTGTAGATCTTTTCGTGATGCGGCTAAGATCATTTTTTATACCGGCAGGAAGATACTTCCGATATCCATTTCTTTTGTGCGCCAATAAATCCACGAATAAGTTTCACCACATCTCCATACCATCCTGTACACGACGCTGGCAAGCGAATTAGCCACAACTTATGTAATTAGTTTTATAATTAGCTCATGTTTAGTCCTCCTAATTGATATCTAAAAATTCAATGTGACAAGGACTAAAGTTTAGTCCTGGGATCCAAACACCCCTAACTCTCGACTCCTGCTGACTGCTCACTTGCACCACCATGCCTATGTGCCTGCACGTATATACTCTAATGCTAGAACGTCTAAGATGGTCTTTATTGTCCACCTTTTAAAAATATCATAACTTTAAGGTTGCCATTTGCGTACGCTGTAGGATTATGATGCTTTGCACTTATTCATGAGGGTGTCCATGAAAGTCGAAATTTTTTATGCCATTATAATGTCTAAGCTTACCAATCAGACAGAGACGAAATTGATTGTTAAAATATTTTCTACACTGCTTTCATATACTTCCTCTGTCCCAAAATAGAATTCATTCTCACTTCACGAGAAGTCAACTTTTTTTTAACTTCGACCAATTATATATAAAAGAATATTAATATTTATAATACATAATTAGTATCATTACATAGACCATTAAATATATTTTCATAATAAACTTATTTAGAGATATAAATGTTGCACGTATTTTTTACAAACCTAATCAAAGTTGAGAAAGTTTGACCTGCACGCATCCCATAACGACTTATATTTTAGGGCGGATGAAATATATGCTAATGGGAGTAGTCAACTGAAAGTCGTGATGAACACAACAATACTTTCGTATTATATGCTAATGGGAGTACGAAGAAACGCATGGGAATGGACCTATATACTAATGGTGGGAATATTCGTTTAGAAAATTACAGAAGGTTCACCAGTCTCACCATGTATAACATGCACATCTTTTATTTGGCACAACTGATGTTCTCAAGGAGCAGCTATTTTTTAATTTCAGATCTGCATGCTGAAAACACTAAAATTAAGGGCCAATCTCATTGAGTCGTCTTGCTCGATCTCAGGTGACCGAGCGAGAGAGGGGCACCGCATGATTGTTTCCTTCCATGCATGATTATTGTTTTCTTCCATGCATGTGACCTCAGGTGATCGATTTGTTTCCTTCAAAGCAGGCGGAGATCGCAGGGATGGCAATTTCTTTTTCTATCACGCGGTGCATGATTATTGTTTCCTTCCATGCATGTGGCCTCAGATAATCGATTTGTTTCCTTCAAATCAGGCGGGGATCGCATGCGTGGGCAAACGGATGAACCAAAACAAATGTCGCACAAAAAAATATCACACTTTGTTCTTTTTAGTTGTAAAGAGATACTGAAGGAAAATACAAATTCTACAACACTTGGTTAATGAATGGACAAATTTCATCACCCAACCCTGGTTGGGAAATTTGACAAATTATTGTTGCTGCAACATGGGACAAGTACTATCTTCAAGGCAACATGTGTGTTCAGCAGTTATATATCATGAAACTGTGGCACAAGTTACAGGTAATTTTCTCAATTAACAACCATAACTGAGCACTGATATAAATATTACGCCAACTGACCTGCATCTACGATACTCTATAAACAAAATTTGTAAAATTCTAACGTGAGATGTGGGAATGGGAGACATCATGGAAGAGGCATATGCTGATCCTGCAGCCGCTTGGTGCTATACGCCTTCTGCTAGTCTTCCCGGCTGCATCAAACTGCAATGTACCAATGCAAGATTGGTTTGTAGTGTGTTGAGTACGTTTTTCATAAAGACGAGGAGTTAGAGTACAATACACGCACAAATACAGAGAAGGAAAAGAAACTAGAGTGGCCCTTGAAACCAGCCAAAAACAATAGTTGAATGGAATTCTAGATGCAGTTTTTGTGCCCTTAAGGGCATGTGCCCCATGCACATCCAACCTTAGAGACAAAATTTACTTTTCCGAGGTTTATTTCAAGTGCTAGTTGCTACAACACATTGCTAAAATAAAGAACATTTCTCTTTCTAGAGACTCCAAGTGACCAAGATTACCAAGGAGTCAAATCAGGTGGATTTGGAACCTGTTTGTGTGAATCAACACCAAGAGGCGCAAGTATTTGTGCTAGAGATGGCATGTTTGCTCTGTCGAGTGCAAAACAGTGAAGGCAGGTTCAGCATACCTAAACTAGTACTAGGCCGTAGCACCAGCCTCCTCTTTCCTCTTGCGAGCCCACCTCGGGCTAACCTCGATGAGCCTGTGCGGCATCAGCTGCCGCTCCTTTCTGGTCAGCTTCTTATAGTTGCTCACCCTGAGTCTGGCAATCTTTGCCTCTTCCTCAGCTGTAGCTTCTCTAACCACCACTGTCAGTCTGCACCTTGGTCGCACCATGATACCGCACCTCCCTTTTGCATGGTAAGACAGTCTCTTCAGGTAAAGTCCCTTTCCCACAAAGGCCTCCTCTGTGGTTTTCATGGATAACACGAAAGTGGTTAGATTATAACAAATGTAGGGGATGGATCTTGCTTTGTTAAAAGTTTTACCAACAATGAGCTTATCAGGATCCAATCCATGGTTGTGAGCTGCATTGGCACGAGCAGAATGGATCACCTGCAGTGATTTGTAAGATGAAATGTTGATGACATGTGTCTTTGGTCATTTTTGCACTATCATAGAAACAGTTGAGTGGTCAAATTTTCAACAAGCAAGGACCTGGTAAACAGTTTTGGCAGCCCTTTTAACAGTCACTTGCAGCTGCAATAAGGCATCTTCCACCGCATACCTCGAACCAGCTTTGCTACCAGATTCACCTTCTTGGGACTCTGAAATAGCCAGAAGGCTTCAGAAAGATGAGATACATACATCTCTTGATGATAATAGATTACAGAAAAAAGCAATGCCCAATATACGTGTTAATGAAATCTGTACAGCGTTCCCCTATCAAGTGTTTACTGTTCAGTAATTCAAACTGAGCTGAAGTTAAGCGCCAGGCGGCAGGTGCAGCTTCTAGAAACAAACAGTCAGCAACAGCAATTTAGGAATTTGTACTATGAAAGCATTGAAATCTCACGAAACCATAATTAACTATTCCAGAGAAAGAAACATGGATAAAATAGCCATGTACAGTACAGCTAAATTATGATAATTTGCACATTCATAGATATGCAATGCTGTCAGTAAACTAGCAAATTCATAGATGTTTCATAGAAGCAAATAACTAGTTCTGCAGTGTTTGTTTACCTGTTTGATATCCTTTTTTATGGCTTGGACCTTTAGGCGTTTTACCACAGCCCCCTTTTTGTCAGTTTCTTCGCCGTCACCAAGTGGAGGAGTCAAAGGAGAAGAAATAGGCACCATAGCATCATCTGCAAGCAGATTCCTTGTAGTTGATATCCCCTGCAACAAAGTACCGAGATCTATGTAAATAGTTACCCTAGAAACTTAATATTCCCTGCAAATTCAGCTTGGTAACTTTTGATCGCCCAGTAATCCAGGGAAACAAAATTAGTATCTGTATCTCTAATCGAAGTGGAAGAATCATCGTAAATGAAGGATGACCATGTCTAACGCATCCAACCTTGGTAATAGCAGCAGTCAGAGTGGTTTTGCCGTGATCGACGTGCCCAATGGTGCCGACGCTCAATTGGGGCTTCCTGCGCAGGTTGATCCGGATTGGAAAGTGAATCAAACGAAGCAAACGAATCCATGGAAATGGATAATCACGAATCACACGAGTCTGAACCGACAGAGTAGCGTGTACGCATGGAACGGATCTGGGACAAGGAGTACTCACGTGCACGTGAAGGTGGCCACGGACCTCGCCCAGAGGGTCCCGGTCAGCGGTGGCGGCTGAGCCGGCGCCACCGCCGCCGCCGCCGCAGCCGCGGGAGCATCGGGTAGCGCGGCGGGTCCCGAGATCGCGGCGGCGCGGAGGGTGGGGTAGGAGAAGAGGCGGCGGGAGCCGGCGTTCCGGAGCACCGCGCCGGAAGCCATTACCTGTCGTCGCGTCGCTGCACGGCGGCGGCGGCGGCCGCGCGAGGAGCAGAGTGGAGAGTGGAGACGAGGGGGAGATGGGTTTAGGGCCGGCATACGCTGCTCCTCATCTAACCGTGCGGCGCGCTGGACTTCCGGGCCCAAGCTAACCGCCATCTATGGCCCATGGGCTGGTCGGGTATCGGCTCTGCTTACTGTCTCGCTACCTACTTGCTCGGCAAGCGGCAGCAATGTCATTGGTGGCTATTTGTTATGGGCCTAAACACGAAGGACAATGTTGGGCCATAGGCCTAGTGCGTGTGTGTGAGTGGCCTGTGCGGCAAGTGTCGATTGGGTTGCCATAATCCCCGTTGCTTACGTGGCAAGTGTCAATTGGCTTGTGCGGCAAGTTGTCCACTAGACGGCCAGGCATCTCGCCGAGCAAAATGGCATGGGACTTGATAGGGCTCTAACGTTCAATCCGGGATGCTAGCATCGGATGGTGCTCACGCAACAAGCAACCAAGCACCTCCATCAATGTCAGACTTACGAGCGAGCTCCCCAGCAGCAGGCCCGTGCCGCCCCGAACGTCACTCGTGGCGTCAAACTGCATGCAGGGGACCACTCGCGCCCCCTCGTGCTTCTCACGCGCATCCCATATGCAACACCTCGATCTACTTTTAAAACATTCAGATACAACGCTTATAACATTAAAAGAAGACAAATAAAACACTTGAAGTGTGCCTCTAAAATCCTTGTAAAAACACCTAAAAAATATTTGAAAACCATTGCAAACATTACGCAACATCCAGATAAAAACACTTGGAACATATGTGTGAAAACATATGCAACATCCAGATAAACACACTTGCAACATAGTTTAAAAAACAGATGAAACATTAGGAACAGAAGCTTGCAACACATGTATACAACCATTGCAACATATGCAACATCTCAATCTACTTTTGTAACATCCGTATAAAACACTTCAAACATACATCTGATACAACTGAAATATTTGAAATATAGGCTTGCAACATATTTGAAAACGCCCTAAAACACTTGAAACACAGCGTCGCCGGCAGCTAGGCATGGCCTACATGCTGGGGAACTGTGGTGGCGCAAGTGCAAGCCTCCCTAGGCGTAGGCGTAGGCCTCCCCTGCTTCCCCTTCCACGACAAGCGAGGTGGATATGGGGGCGCGGCGCTGGATGGTGGTGCTCCCGATCACATGCTGGCACAAGCTGTCGCCGCTCCGGTGGAGAAGGCCATGGCGGGTCTAGCGCGAGCTGTGGCTACTCCGGTGGAGAAGACGGCTGGCAAGCTAGAGAAGGCCGCAGCAGGCCAGAGGCGTGATGGAGAGGGAGGAAGGTGGCGGTCGAGAGGCGCGATGGAGACTGGAGAGGGAGGAAGGCGGGCGGCCATGCTTGGGTGCGGTGGAGAACGCTTGTAAGGATTGAATAAACCTAGAGGGGGTGGGTGAATAGTCCTATCAAAACAAAACTCAAAGTTTTCTGTCAGCAACAGGAGCGGCACTTCTGCTTAGAGCCCGGCACTGTCGCTTGAGTAGCATTGCCGGCCTCAGAGTCGCACTGACGCGTGCACATATTACCTCGAGGTCACAATTCAAAAACGGCCCAAAGGAAATTAGATCGAGTAATTTACTGAAGTTCCTAGAGTAGAGTAGAGTCTATTTCACCACTTGAATGTAGTCAAAAGCTTAAGCACAAGTAGATCGGGACCAAACCCTAGAATCACCAACAAACAAATAGAGCACAATACAAATCACAGCAACACAAGAGACAAGGTGTTTATCCCATGGTTCAGCTCGCCACAAAGGCTTGCCTAAGTCCACATTGTTGAGGAAACCATGAAGGCTTGGGTTTCGCAAACCCTATCATTGTTCTCAAGTCAAGAGAGTTAGTCTCTTGAGATGAGGGTTGCTTACTAGATTGTCGAGGGTGATTACAAACTTCCCGGAGCTGCCACATGAGTTGGAGGCTTCCACGGGCGACGCCTAGCCGGCTAGGAGCCTTGCTCTAAGAGTAACAAACACAATCCACCGGCTAGATGCGAACCAAGTGCTCTTAGGAGTTTAAGCTCAGTTGGGGCTACTCTCTAATGGAGTTTAGAGGCTCAATCTCTCAAGGATTAGCAAAGGAATGCAAGGGAGAAAGCTTGGGAGCTTGGGAGCCTTGAATGGAGAGCTGCTCTTGTCTGAAGGTTGAAGATGAGTGAATGGTCGAGATGACCGTTGGGGATGCACGAAGGAGATAGACATACCCCCTACTGTCCAATGGTAACTTTTAAGTCACGGCAGTGCCGCTCAAGCTAGGTAGCCAAACATGTGAAGAGTGAAAAACTTGCTGCAGTGGCTAGGTTTTGAGGATATTTTGGTGGAACTTTTTGAGCACTTGGTTGCACATTTAAGCTTGTGCATTGTATTCCTCTTTATAGTACAGCTTTTTCTATACTCAAATTCACAATATGAAATAATTTAAACGCCATTGAGTCGGTTGCCACTTCATTTTGTAGTTGAGGGCTCCACCAAAGTATAAGTTGTCCTCCTTTTAATTTTACCTGCTTGTCATCTTAATAAATCTCGTTAGTCTTCTAATTGTGTGGTCATCATCACCAAAACCCACATTAGGGCTTGATTGCACTTACAATCTCTGCCTTTTTGGTGATTGATGACAACACGATTAGAGCTTACAAAAGATAGAAATATACAACTAAGATTTTCAAGCCATGGGTGTTGGAACTCCACCTGAATATGTGAATAGGAGTTTGAATTTCCAAATTGGCATAAGAGGCCAATATTCACATATTTGGGTGAAATGGAGGCTTCCCCTACATCCATTGCTTTTGTGGGGTGCTGCACATTGTGTCATATAAATAAACGTGATGCAAATGACAGGTATGCACACCAGAGAAAATAAGTGTTGAAATTGCTCAAAGTGGCACTACAGCTCTAGGAGTGGCACTCAGCACAGCAAGCGAAAGCCAAGCATCAACACAAAGCTAACACAAAGAGTATCTAAAAAAGCAGTAAATGACAAGCTAGAAAACATTACAAAGTACATGTCCACATCCACCATATTAGAGAGTACATAGGTAGCAATTATTATATAAAATAGAGTTTGAGTGACTCTCAACTCTCATCTCACACCTAAGTGACAACTAACTATCGACTCTCAAAGGATAGGACATGAAGGTCTTGCAAACCGACAAAAGCGATGAAAAAATAAGTTTTACCCCTCTCTCATCATCTTCTCCCCCTTTGCAACAAGCACCAAAAAGAGAATAAAAGAAGAAAGAGAGATGCAACTACTCCTCATCATCATCCTAGAAGTCGTCCTCATCACCATCGTTGTTATCATCATCATCATCATCATCATTATCATCATCTTCATCCTCCTCCTCGTCAGAGACAACGGCTCTACCACCATGAGTCGATGGGACTACAATCTCCTCATCAAGACTGGCAACCTCCTCCTCAAGTATCTCCTCCTCACTATCAAAGCTGGAAATGTCACTGTACTCCAAAGGAGGGCGAGGTGCCTCAAGTGAAGAAAACCCTTGAAGGCAATGAAGCTCTCTGTTCTCTAACTTTGACTCATATGCTGTCTGAGCTGCATATGTGCATTGACCAAAGAGAGCCTTTAGGAACCTGGCGATCTTGCTCTTTTTCTGCCCACTATGAGAGCACTCTACTATCCCGGACTGCCTCATTGTCTCTCCAACAACTGTATGGTGAGTCTTCTCACCTCTGTATGCTTCGTGAGTTCCATCCTTGTTGAAGGTATATCCTGTGACACGCTCGATGATGAACATAACATGGGGAGCAAAGGGCAGCCCCTTCCTCACATCCTCAGCAGCAATCTACAACTCCTTCCAGATGAAATGAGAAATAGAGAAGGGAGCTCCTATAGGTGCCATCCTTGCAAGGACATAATTTGCATACCCATATAAATCTGAAGCTGCTCCACCCTTTGGGTTAATTGATGTCCTGAGGAGGTTGTTAAGTATGTAGTAGAAGCTTTTTAGGCCCTTTACCTTGCCATAAGCTTTTCTGTGATTCACATACATGAAAGTGATCTATTTCACTGACACAGTGCCCTGATCATGAATCTCCTAGAAACCCCTGTCCTTACCACCAAGTCCCAACAGACGAGAGAAAGTCTTAAAATCGATCTTGTAGTGTCAACCTTCAGTCATCCAATGAAGCATATCTAACTTTGTTGCATCAATAGAAGGTAGCAAGGAATATGAAGAATCTCGAGTATTCCAATCATACTTAAAAGCCATGAGATCATACAGTCCAAACTTCTTGCATGTTGCTATAGTTTGGTTGAAATCTCTATCTCTCTTAGATTCCAAGTGCTCCCAGTCCACATATTACATTTTCAGAATCTTGGAATTCTTTGCATTGAAAAGCATAGAGAGATAATAATTAGAATGGAACTCGTTCCAAAAGCGATAATCAATACCAGTGTCTCTAGGAACAGTGTAGGGAATAATCATCCTGGCCTCCTTCACAATCTTGTCTTTGGTTACAGTAACTTGATCCTCTGCATCTCTGCTTAGTATCTTGAGGCATCCTCTCTTGCACATCCTCGAATATGGTACCATGTACGATCCATCAAACTCATTCATATGCTTAGGGGTATTAGGACAGACATCTGGACAGATAACCCGCCCCATCATCTCAAGCTGCAACTCCTGAACCACCTGCTGCTGAGTGCTCCCCCTATCACCACCAACTCCTCCTTTGCCTCTTGTTGGATTACTTACGCTGCTTACGAGCAGAGGTTGTTGTTGCCTTCCTTTGGCTGGGTCCATTTTCTTCTTTTTCCTCCTCTCTTCTTCACCATCGGAGGACATCTATGCAAATTTATGAAAGAACGAATAAGTGATTTGCATACTGGAGAGAAGATGAGCTGTTGTAGCGGATGAGATCAATCGAAGTGGAGAGTCACGGATCGAAGCAGCCTAAATAGTGCTGCAACCTTCTTTGCGGTATAAGACGTGGCACTACCGGCAGAATGTATTCATGCCCCATCTTGAATCTCCAAATCGATTCAAATCAACCACTACAACAACATCTATATCCAATATACGTACACAAATAACAACATTCTTTCCAGAGATCGAATCCATTGCATAGATCAGAGGAGATAGGGTTCAAACTCGATTCACCTTGAACGAGATGGGCTCGGTGAAAGGTCCTAATGGCTAGAGGGGGGTGAATAGGCTATTAAAAATTTCTACAATAAAACTAAGACAAGTGATTAGTAAATAAGATGGCGAAGCAACTTTTGCGCTAGCTCTACACTTGTGTTGCAAGCCACTTACCCAATTCTAATTTCTATGATCTCTAGTGTATCACACAAGTGCTAAGTCACTAAAGTACACCTAGGTGAATAAAGCTAGCTAGAGAACTACAACTAAAGAGCTAAACTAGCTACAACTACCACAAGCACTACACAAGGTAAATACAAAGTAATGCGAGAGAAGGATAGAAGTGATATACCACCGTGGCAAGTTATCAATCAATGAATACCAAGGAGACAATCAAAACACAAGATTTTCCCTTCGAGGTTCACTTGCTTGCTGGTAAGCTAGTCCACATTGTGGCGATTCACTCACTTGGAGGTTCACGCACTAATAGGCATCACACGCCTAACCCACAACCGGGTGCCGCACAACCAACACAAGATGAGGATCCACAAGCCACGCGCAATCCACTAGAGTTGCCTTTGGCACTCTACCGGGGAAGGCACAAGAACCCCTCACAATCATAATGATTGGAGCCAGAGACAATCACCTTCCTCCGCTCAACAATCCCCCAATGATTGGGCCATCGAGGTGTCGGCAAACACCAAGAGTAACAAGATCTCCACCAGCCCAAATCGCCCAACTAGTGCCATAAGATACTAGAACACTAAGCAATGTACTAGAGGCTCTCCAATCTCACTCAAGACGATAAAATCAAGTGTGCAAGTGAGTGGAGTGGTGTGCTCAGCTCTCAAAGGGTGTATGTAGCTATTAGAAGTGCCAAGAGGGTGGCTAAGGCCGGCCACTAGTTCTATTTATAAGCCCACAAGCAAATAGAGCCGTTACCCCTTTGAGTCAACCTCTACGAGGGCACCGGACACGGTGGTGGTGGCACCGCCCTAGGGGTGGCAGTGCCCCCCAACGGTCGAATCCAATGGCTAGTTTGACTGTCAACGGTCATCGGACAGGCGGCGGTGTCACCACCCCTAGGGTGGCGGTGACCACCCAGCCAGCTACCCGAGAAACCCCACTCTCTAGAATTTTATGGTGCTGCATCGCCCTCAGGGTGGCGGTGCCCGTTGAGGTACCCAGCAGCCCTTCCCCCAGCCTTTGTTGAAAAGAGGCGGTGGCATCGGACAACACTCGATGGTGCACCATCGTGCACATGGTGGTGTACACCGTGGTGTCCTGTGATCAGCCTTCACTTGTTGTCCTCGGTCGAGTCTAGGTGGGCACCGCCCTAGGGGTGGTAGTGCCACCGGACAAGGGGTGGCGGTGCCCCCTAGAACACCTCCATCTCAGCCTCCTCTGCCTGTCACCACCACAGGGGTGGCGGTGCACTAGACAGGGGGTGGCGATGCCCCTGTGGCAGCACCGCGAGCCCAACAACGCCTCCTTTTCTTCACCTTTTTCACCACTTTTGTAAATGTGCCAACATCACAAGTGTTTCATCATCACGTGCAAGTGTGTTAGCATTTTCACAATCATTTTTCAAAGGTTATTCACTTCTCACTGATTGTGCATTAGGCCTAAAATGCATATGTAAGTTTTCCAACACCTAGTGGCACTAGATGATCGAGTTGTCCGATAAGAGCTCCCCTCTTAATAGTTCGACCATCTATCCTAAATGTGATCACACTCTCTATAGTGTCTCGATCACCGAAAACAAAATGGCCCTATGGATATCACCATTGTCTTGAGCCCATTTTATTTTTCTCTTTCTTCTTTTCCAAGTCCCGGAGCTTGATCATCATCACATGTCCACACCACCACCATGGACTTCATTTCATGTGGCCATCTCCATCCATGAGTGCCACCTAGCTGCTCCACTTGGATTGGACCATCCTATCTAGTCATATACTTAGATGCAAGGATTAGTCCAAATTGGTTTCATCAATTAGCCAAAACCAAACTAGGGCTTTCAATCTCCCCCTTTTTTGGTAATTGATGACAACCTTCACAAAGATATGAAATAAATTCAAATTTGAATCCATATTTCTTGCCCAAGCATTTTTACCATGTGTAAAGGATTTGGACAAGTTTCATTAACCTCCATTGGTAGCATTTGCTCCCCCTACATATGTGCTAAGAGTTTGGATTGAAAGCTTGTACATATGCATGGATTTAAGTTGTGGGTGAGTAATGTCTACCAAATGATGCTAAGGTATAAGAGATGGACCTTTGAAGCATGATACCAATCGGAGTGCACCAAATATACCATCCTTAGCACCATTGTTAGTTAGATAGCACTTGCAAAAACAAGAACTAGATACCCCGTGAGATCAACATTATAAGCAAGGTTCTAGTATTACTTGAAAAAGCAAAGCAAGGCATATCTAACTATTACCTATGTGTAGCACCCGGTTTTAAGAACAAAACCAGATACACACCATATGTGAGCTCAGGAAGTCAAATCTCACATATAGCTACAAATAAGGGTAATATTAAAAGACAATCCTCAATATATAACGTACTTAGTATAAAGAATATAACCTTAGATAGCAAATAGCGGAAAGACAACTCCGATCTTCGGGTGAAGACTCCAAATCCACAAGGACAACAGACTGGTTGATCACAAGCCTAATTCCTCCAAACTCTAGCAATCTGGTACCAATCCGGGATTTTCCCAAAGATTTAAAAAGGAAAGCAAGCATAAGTACATGTCGTACTCAAACAAATATAACATGGGGTTCATGAGGCTCAAAAGACTGACACTGGTTTAACTGCAATTAGCTTTTAATGAGTCATCTTTTAGCAATTGGGTGGCAACAAGTTTATCACAAGCCCATAAACACATGA
Source organism: Miscanthus lutarioriparius (assembly GCA_904845875.1). Classification (NCBI taxonomy): domain Eukaryota; kingdom Viridiplantae; phylum Streptophyta; class Magnoliopsida; order Poales; family Poaceae; genus Miscanthus; species Miscanthus lutarioriparius. The sequence goes on along the minus strand of CAJGYO010000004.1, from coordinate 88,256,109 downwards.
TCAGGTAAACATGAATAATGAATAGCATAAACAGTAATCATTAATGAGTATCTTCATCATTCGTATCATTAGTGTTCATCATCTATTCCGTAAGGGTTCCAAGGCTGCTCGTGACCGTGAGTACGGTTGATATACCAGTTTTACACTCTGCAGAGGTCGTACACTTTCACTATGAGTCGTGATTTACCCTTTCGCCCAAGATGATCAGCCTCTTGACCCACTACCAAGGAAGGTCGGCAGGATTCACTATGAAGCCTTTCAAAGGCTTGTCTAACAAGTTAGGGCCATTAGATTTACTCGGCAAACAGATATAGGAACCCCCCTTCCCGATGGCACAATGACACGCAGCCTATACACAAGGGGACAGAGGATGTCCTATACCCGATTCGACAAGCCATTCTTACGCCAATAAAGGTAACCACTAATAAGCTAGAAAAGGTCCTCATACTGAGCTAAAGCCAGAGCCATATAGCCCTCATTGTTATACTGTAAGTCCCGGATGATCACTTACACATAAGTCCTTAGGGAGAGGAATCTATAGCACCATAAAACAGCCCAATGCTCTAGCCTCCTTGTTCCATGTTGCTAAAAAGCATCTTTTAGTGTTTATTACATATTACATTATTCAAGTTACAAGATCATGGTTGTAGTTGAGCACTAACATCATACTACCCAATGCAATAACCCAAAGGTATCAAGGTACAGGGTAACAAAGTGCTAGAAAATCCTTAGTGGTAGTCAAGGTAGACACATGCAGTATGAATTAAATGATTAAAGGTGTATAGGACAACAAGGATGGTCCCATGCTATATTTGCCTTAAAACACCGATCCTTCAGTAAGCTTTAATCTTCAACGTTCTTCTTCTTCTTGGTCACCACGTATATCTCACCGACTGGACGTAATCATAAAGCACCACACAAGCATCCATACAATCATACACGAAGCAAATAATAGAACTAAATCAGAACAATACACCAATCATAGAAAAATAAGTAAAAGAGTTTGAGATATAATTCTACGCATCGCTACGAACACACAGTTGCGAAAAGCAAGCTAATTGGAGCTACGGTGAAAAAGATACATCTACCGATAAATTGACTTAATACGTGGAAAAGAAAACTATAGGCTTCATTTATTTTAACCATATAAATTCATATATATATAATATTTTATAAATATTATAAATTGAATCAAGTCAAATTTAGATTTGAATTATAAAACTAAAGTAAAACAAACTGTATTTTATTTATAAAATTTAGTTGCATAATCATTAATCAAGATATAATTTAAACCATGAAATTTCGGAAATAGTAATATGGTAAACACTATTACTAATGCGTAGATCTCGTTGCAATGAATCTAGCACAACTTGAACGGGTCAATTTGGAGCTAAAACGCAGAAGATATGAAATAAACCAGATTTCCTTTATTAAAATAATAGATTAAATCTAACCTCGAATTTTAAAAGTTAAAAACATATCTAACAGTAGTATGAACATGTAGATTATGGAATTACGAACCTAACGCAAGTTGAATGGATCAAATCGGAGTTAAAACGAAGAAGTTATGGCTAAAACAAAATCAGTGGCAAATCCGTAAATAAGTGAAAACGTATTTTTGAAGTCATCCGAGAAAAATACGCTTTTTAAAAGAACAAGGCGTAATCTGCGGATTCCGCAATGGACCGCGGGTTTGAAAATAAAGAATTGGAGGGGCTCTTTAGAAAGATGGCATGCGAAGGGGTAACATGGAATCTCGATCGCCGGATCAATTTTGGACGGCTAACAATAAAAGCAAGGGAGAGAGAGAACGCACGTCGGCCGGAAAGAGAAGACGGCGGCGGTGGTGGCCATTGCCAGCGGTAGAGCTTTGCCGAAACAGTGATTCTGGCGTCGGTTGCTTAAACGAAAGGCTTGGGGAGGTGGAGAAGGGAACGGTGAGCTCACCTAACTGCTTCCCGCGGAGGAGTGCGGGTCCGTGGCGGCGTGGAGAGGACGAAGGTAGCTCAGCGGCGTCAAGCTTCACATGGCGGGATCCGGCGACGACGCCGCGACTTAGTATGGGTGGTAGCTAGCGCTCTCGGGTTCGGGGAAAATGGCACTGGTGTGGCTGCTATTTATGAGGGGCAAAGGCGTGGCGCGCAAGGCACAACGAAGGACGGGAGCGGCACAGACACGACCTCCATGGAAGCGGCGGAGTCCGGCTCGGTGACGGACCGAGGTAGGAGGCGGAGCTGACGGGCGGGCTTGGGCGGTCGGTGATAGAGGAGAGCATGCAGCATCCGCACGGATTGGGCTGGCGCGCGGGGTGGGTTGTGTGGTAGTGCTGCTGGGCCACGCGGAGCTGGAGGCAAGAGCGGGCTGCGGCCAAAGGCGAGGTGGGTTGCTGCTCGACACTGGGCCGCGTATGAGAAAAGAAAACAGGCGGCCCACGTGGGATAGAGAGGGAGAGGAGAGGGCAGGCCGGCCGCTGGGCTGCGCGGGGAGCAAGAGAAGCAGGCCTCCAGGGCCAAGAAAGAGAGAGGTGTGAGGTAATGAAAAAAATACTTTTTCAAATTTTCTTTTCTATTTTTTTTCATTTTCAAACCGAATTCAAATATGAATCAAATCAAATTTGAATAGGGTTTCAAGTACACTTTTCAACTTAATTAAAAATAAGAAATTTTGGTAAGTTCTCAGAAATAAATTTTATAACCTTTTTAAATTCTTTTATTTTCTAATTTTCTTTTCTTTTACTTCAAAGCCATTTTTAATTTTATTTGCAAAAGCTATTTTAACCATTTTTAATTTTCAATCAAAACCACTTAATCAAATAAATCAAATGCAAGGGCATGTATGCTCAAACATGTTGCTAGCTTATGATGAATTTTAATTTAATAAAAAAAATTTATTTTCCTATATTTTCCTGAGCACAAAATTCCAAATTAAATCATTTTAGCTCTATTCAAAATTTAGGGTGTTACACTATGCATAGTAGTTTTTTATTTCATCATTCAAACCTACAACTAGCATATACCATACAAGCATGTATATTGAATTTAAACTTTTCAAATACAAGCAAGCATATGTGAATGCATATTCAAATGCATCAATCAACTTTATGAGCTTGCTCCCCCTACTTGTGTGCTCAAGTTTTAATTTTAATTGATCCCTTTTTTAATTGATCCCTTTACTTTGTCATATTTCTCCCCTTATGTCAAACAACCTTATCTTTGTGCAATTTCTCCCCTTTGTCATCAATGACCACAAATGTTCAATTTTAGATAGGTTAAGATTATCAATGTCAATCAATGGGATGAGGATCATTTTTCCAAATTGGTTCAATCTAGATCACTTGCCAAAGATATTTAACTTGGTTTGATCCAAGGACAAGCTTCTTCACACCTTCAAATAAGGGTTATCTTGTACCATGTTGAGTTAAACACTTATAGCTCATTTTCTAGATCAAACACTAGGTTCATAAGCCCATAAACATGTTATATGCTACCACTAGATCATATCAATCATAGAAGCAATAGTGGTACCATACAATCATCAAATTCATATGATTTTTATGAATGAGCCTGTAAGACATGAGGAATGACTAGATTCACTAAACATGTCCTTAGCAAGGGATGTATGCATGCCAATCAATTTTTACATTGGATTGCATCGAAGGAGAGGCATGTCATATTAGTGGGGGTGCATCAACACATATTTGAGAAATCCAATATGTTCAACTCATTCCTTGGCTTGCAAAACCTCTTCTCATCAAGTGGCTTGGTGAATATGTCAGCAAGTTGATCTTTGGTACCCACACCCACAATGCAAATGTCCCCTTTTTGTTGATGATCTCTAATGAAATGGTGGTAGACATCAATGTGCTTTGTTCTTGCATGTTGAACCGGATTGTTGGTTAACTTGATTGCACTCTCATTGTCACATAGCAATGGCACTTTCTTGAACTTGATTCCAAAATCATTCAATGTGTCCTTCATCCAAAGTATTTGTGCACAACAACTACCGGTGGATATGTATTTGGCTTCGGTGATTGATAATGCAACACTATTTTGCTTCATTAATGACCATGAAACAAGTGATCTTCCCAACAATTGACATGTGCCCGAGGTTCTCTTCCTTTCAACCATGCATCCCACATAGTCGAAGTCCGAGTATCCAACTAACTCAAACTTTGCTCCTTTGGGATTCCACAAACAACATTTTATATATGCTTTAAGTACCTCAATATCCTCTTTGTAGCCTTCAAATGACTTTCTCTTGGTGAGGCTTGGAATCTTGCACACATGCACACACTAAACATAACATCTGGCATTGATGCGATCACATAGAGTAGACTTCCAATCATAGACCTATACAACTTTTGATCCACCATGTTGCCACTTGCATCACTATTCAAATTGCCATTTGTTCCCATTGGTGTGCTAATGGCTTTGGTCTCATTCATACCAAATTTCTTGAGCATATCTTTGATGTACTTGTCTTGACTCACAAATGTACCATTCTTCAATTGCTTGATTTGAAGTCCAAGGAAGTAACTCAACTCTCCAATCATGGACATCTCAAATTTATTAGCCATCATCTTTCCAAACTCTTCACAAAAGTCTTAATTGGTTGATCCAAATATGATGTGATAAACATAGATTTACAACACAAACAAGTCCTTGCCAATTTTCTTGGTGAAAAGAATGGTGTCAACCTTGCTCATTATGAACCATTTAGAGAGTAGAAAGTCCCTCAACCTCTCATACCATGCTCTAGGTGCTTGCTTCAAGCCATACAATGTCTTCTTCAACTTGTACACATGGCCGGGCTTCTTGTCATCTTTAAAATCAACAGGTTGCTCAACATAAACTTCTTCATTGATGTAGCCATTGAGAAATACACTCTTTACATCCATTTGATAGAGCTTGATGTTGTGGGCACAAGCATAAGCTAGCAAGATTCTAATTGCTTCCAATCTAGCAACCGGGGCATACGTTTCTCCAAAGTCAAGATCTTCCACTTGAGTGTATCCTTGTGCTACTAATCTTGCTTTGTTCCTTACTACTATCCCATCTTGATCTTGCTTGTTTCTAAAGACCCATTTGGTTTCAATAACATTGTGGTTCTTTGGTCTCTCAACTAACTCCCATACATGATTTCTAGTGAAGTTGTTCAATTCTTCATGCATTACATTCACCCAATCAACATCCATCAATGCTTCTTCTATCTTCTTTGGTTCAATGGATGACACAAATGAGAAATGCTCACAAAATGAAGTGAATCTTGATCTAGTTTGCACACCTCTAGAAATATCTTCAATTATAGTGTTCAATGGATGATCTCTTGCAATATTAGTTGGTTGGAGTATTGAAACTTGATTGTTTGCACTTGCTTGGTCATTTAGTTGAGATGATGTACTAGCCACTTGATCTTGCACATTGTCATGAGAGCCACTTGAACTTGCTTGATTTGTATCATCTTGCACATTTAAGTTGGAGAGCACTTGCACTTGATCATGTTCTTCATCAATCACTTGCGTAGGCCTCAATTCACCAACATCCATATTCTTCATAGCATTTGAAACTTGAATGCCTCTAACATCTTCCAAGTTTTCATTCTCATCTTGGGAACCCTTGGTTTCATTAAATTCAACATCATGAACTTCCTCAAGAGTACCACTTGCCAAATTCCAAACTCTATGCTTTGCTTGTAGTGGAGTATCCAAGTAAGAATCCTTCATCATATTTCTTGTCAAACTTGCTCAATCTAGTGCCTTTCTTCAAGATATAGCATTTGTAACTAAAGACCCAAAAATATGCAATGTTGGGCTTTCTACTATTCAAGAGCTCATATGGTGTGTTCTCTTTCAATGGGTGACAATAAAAAATGGTTGCTACAATAGCCAGCCGTGTTGATAGCTTTAGCCCAAAAAGATTGACTCACATTATACTCACTAAGCATAGACCTTGCCATATCAATAAGTGTTCTATTCTTCCTCTCAATAGGGCCATTTGATTGTGGAGTGTACTTGGCTGAGAATTGATGTCTTATTCTAAAATTATCACATAACTCATCAATTCTAGTGTTCTTAAACTCACTACCACTATCACTTCTAATTCTCTTGATGGTTGTTTCAAACTCATTGTGTATAGAAAGCAAACTAAGAATAATAAAAGGAAAAGAAATACTTATCTAGATACATAGGGGATGCCTTCTCCCCCAAGTTGGTTGTTGTCGTGGTTGCTCAACGAGGTGGCTAGATTTGGAGATGCTGGGACAAAGCCTCCTAATTTTGATTTTGCTGTTGCTATTGTTGCTAGAGGCTGACCATCTGGTGTCCCATGCTTACCTACCATTATGCATGATTATGTAACGTACCTTGAATGGCAACATCTATCTCTTCAATGGTTGCAAGTCTCTTGTCGAAGCGGTGGTAGGCCTCCTAAGAGTCATGATACCCTCGGCCAGAGAAAGACATGTGTCCTCTCTGATGCCCACTTGAGGTTGCTTCATAATCTTGCCCTTGGTAGTTGTGGAAGTTCATTGATCGAGTACCTCGGTTCACTCTTGAAGATGAGGATTCTTGAGATGGCGCCTCCAGTAGTGGTGCTTCCAATGGTGGTGCCACCTTATTTTGCCAAACCCGTCTTGGTTTTGAGTTTGATTTAGGTTTGACGAGTTCATCCTTTCTTGACTTGTTCCTCCTCCTTATTTAGCGTTTTGAAGTCAACCATTAGTAGTAGAAACTGGTGACATCTTGTGTGCATCATTATTGCTAGTTCAGAACTTTCACTTGTAGAATTTAGAGGATCAACTCCCCCACACTTTGCTCAAAGTGTGTTCTGCTCATAAAGACAAGGTAGAGATCAAGTGCATGGGCTCTGTTGGTGGAAAAACACCAATTGAACCAAAACTTATTTATTCTTCTCTAACCTTAGGCATATCGAATCATGTTAAGGTTGACGTTATGTGCATTGTTCATAATGTCTCAAACTTTATATGATTATGACTTTCTTCCAAGGATAAGATATGTAATATTTTAGCTCATTTGGTTAAGACTATGAGATCAAGAAGGTGGTGCTATAAACAAACTTAAAGAACAAAACATGTTGAGTTAATCAAGTTGAATCAAGCAAAGTTGTAACTCAAACATGTTTGTTTCTTTATTTATGTGAATACCAAGATCAAAGGGAAGCTTTTTAAATAATGACCATTTACCTTAGGATGTTACCTTCATCATTGGAGCATGATGACACCATGTGACGAAAGTGTAGGTGACTGTGGTGGTCTTTTCTTTGTGCTTGAAGCTTTCCTTGCTTGAACTATTCATGAACATCTTGTCTCCTATATTGTATTCCTTTCTCATCCTTTTTTCATGCCATTCTTTTGTCCTTTCTTTTATGGATCTTGGCACTTTGTTTGGACCTTCTACTCCTTTTATTGATTCTTCTCTACAAAGGATTAGTAGACAACACATATCCGAAGGAATATACAAATAATTCAAAGCAAGAATAGTGTTATCATAGAGCTGAAGGTCATCCTCTATGCTATAATAGAGTTGGTTTTAACATTTTAATTAACATAGAATCTTTATCCCATGTTTTAAATAATGTGCCTTATTGTTCACCACTACTTCAAATTTTCAACAAGATTAAGGCAAAGATGTACAAAATTATTTTGAAGAATTCCTCAAACCTTGGTTTGTTTCTACAAATGATCTCCTAACATTCCCAACAGAATACAAGTATGTTTTGATCCAATGATTATGTCCAAATAATATTCCAAAGCATACTTATAATAGAACAAGGAAGCTTCAAAGTCTCAAGAGATTTATTCAAGTAGAAACAAGAATATGTATGGTGAATCAAAGGAGCATGATTATTTAAAGTTTTACTTGTTAGAGATTTAGCAAGTTGACCTCATCATAAAGGTAGGGATGACCAAGATAAACTGGCTACATGACATGAGATGTTTTGGAGAACTCCATCCCCCATACTTGAATTTTGCAAAATGCAGAATCAAGTTTGGATGATAGAATTCTCCTATGAATGTGATTCTATGTTGCATAATGCATGGCTGGATATACCTTATGCTTTTCTTCTGTTTATTGGAATGATTAGGGACAAACATACCTGAAGGAGGCTTATCCGATTTACCTATGGGCGAGAGCTCGTAGTCCATTGAGCAGGACCTTTTCTTGTATATTTTCTTTGCAGCATTCGGATAGTTGCATGATCTTCTCCCATCAACCCTTCTTTGATTTGTGTTGATTCTTGGTTGATGGGTTGGTCTTCATTGGAGATGTGAACTCAAGTTCCTCCTTGATTGTCTAGTGGCATGGCGGAGAGTTGTTCTTCTTTGTTTGTTAGTGATTCACCAACCGTCCTTATGGTCAAAGAAGGAACCTCATTGGTACTTGTATGAAAGCTTCATCTCAATGACTTAGGGATGTTGTCTTGCGACCATGGTTGTAACACCCGGTTTTAAGAAGAAAACCTGATACACACCATATGTGAGCCCAGGAAGTCAAATCTCACATATAGCTACAAATAAGGGTAATATCGAAAGACAATGCTCAATATATAACGTACTTAGTATAAAGAATATAACCTTAGATATCAAACAGCGGAAAGACAACTCTGATCCTCGGGTGAAGGCTCTAATTCCATAGGGACAACTGACTGGTTGATCACAAGCCTAATTCCTCCAAACTCTAGCAATCTGGTATCCATCCGGGATTTTTCCAAAAATTTTAAAAGTAAAGCAAGCATAAGTACATGTCGTACTCAACAAATATAACATGGGGTTCAAGAGGCTCAAAAGGCTGATACTGGTTTAACTACGATTAGCTTTTAATGAGTCATCTTTTAGCAATTGGGTGGCAACAAGTTTATTCACACCCATATAAACACATGATCAGGTAAACATGAATAATGAATAGCATAAATAGTAATCATTAGTGAGCATCTTTATCAACAGTATCATTAGTGTTCAGCATCTATTCCGTAAGGGTCCAAGGCCTCTCGTGACCATGAGCACGCCTGATATACCAGTTTTACACTCTGCAGAGGTTGTATACTTTCACTGTGAGTCGTGATTTACCCTTTTGCTTGAGGCGGCCAACCTCTTGACCCACTACCAAGGAAGGTCAGCAGGGTTCACTATGAAGCCTTTCAAAGGTTCGTCTAACAAGTTATGGCCATTAGATTCACTTGGCAAACAGATATAGGAACCCCCCTATCGAATGGTATAATTCCATCATGGCTAAACACAGAGAGTAGAGGCTCCGATTCGTCGAGTCATTCTTATGCCATAAAGGTAACCTCTAACAAGCTTGAAAAGGTCCTCATACTAAGCTAAAGCCAGAGCCATGTAGCCCTCATAGTTGTACTGTAAGTCCTGGATGTTCGCTTACAGATAAGTCCTTACGGAGAGGAATCTAGAGCACCATAAAATAGTCCAATGCTCTAGCCTCCTTGTTCCATGTAGCTAAAAGCATCTTTTAGTGTTTATTGCATAAACCATTAGTCAAGTTACAAGATTGTGGTCTTTAATTAAGCACTAGCATCATACTACCCAATGCAATAACCCAAAGGTGTCAAGGAATCTAGGATACAACAAGGAAGATTCCATGTTATACTTGCCTTAAACTCTTATCCTTCTTCTAGTCCAAAGCTTCAAAGATCTGCTTCTTGATTCACCACGTATAGCTCACTGACTGGACACGATCATAAAGCACCACACAAGCATCCATGCAATCATACACGAAGCAAACAATAGAACTAAATTAGAACAATACACTAGACATGAAATAGTGAGTAAAAAGGTTTTACAGACGTTCGACACATTATTACTAACACACAGATGCGAGAAGCACTCTAATCGGAGCTATAACGAAGAAGTTATGAATTAAACAAGATTTCCTTTAATAAAATAACAGATTAAATCTAACCTCGAAGTTCAAAAGTTGAAAACATATTTAACAATAGTATAAATATGTAAATTACTCAATTATGAATCTAAAGCAAATTGAATGGATCAAATCAGAGTTAAAACGGAGAAGTTAAGGCCTAGAGAAAATAGTGGCAAAACTGTAAACAAATGAAAACTTATTTTGAATATACTAGAAAGAAACTATGCTTTCAGAATAGGAAAACGTATTCTGAAAGTGTGTCATGTACTGTGGGTTCTATTACGCGAAACTGCAGGGGCTCTTTAGCAAAATGCCAGCTGAAAGGGTATCTTCTAATCTGGGCCGTTGAACTGGATTTGGACGGCGGCTGACGCTTGGGGTGTTTCCTAATGGCCAGAACAGTAGCGCTGGTGGTGGCGACCATTGCCGATGGCGAGCAACTCACTGGTGAGCATAGAAAACGGCCTATGGGCCACGGTTGTCCGAAATAAAAGCACCGGGAGAAAGAGGGCGGAACGGAGAACTCACCAAGGGCTTCTTGACGATGTGGAATCGAATGGAGAGGGCGTGGGGCTTGGTGGGCGGTAGCGGCTTTAGGGACTCGGCTGGATGGGGGCGGCATGGCATGATGCTCGGATTTTATAGGGGCGGAGCAGCTTGGAGCACACGCAAATCAGCGAGGTCGGGGCGGCTATGGACTCTCGGTGGCGGTGGAGTCTGAATTGGGAACAAAAGCAAGGTAGAAGACGGCTGACAAAATAGGCCCACCTGTCGGTGATGAGATGCGCAGGACCGATTGGCAGAGACAGAGCAAGGGGGACAGCGGGCCTGCACTCCGGCTAGGCCGGCCCATGAGCGGAGCGAGGCAAAAGGGGAAAGGAAGCCGGGCTATCAGCGCGCTGGCCTACGGGGAAGTTGGGCCGTGGGAGAGAAAAGACCGAGTGGGCCCGAAAGCCAGGGAGAGTGAGGGAGGGAAGGAAATTCCTTTCTAATTTTCTTAAACACATTTTCAAATCTAAATTCGAATCTAATTTAATTTCTTTTGAAATTTTGATCAAACCCAATCATCACAAAATAAATATGCAGCAGCATGTATGCACAAACAAGTTGCTAAACCTATATTTGATTTAAATTTTAACAAAGTTTTTATTTTTCTAAGTTGAAATGCTCACAAAATACATAATTAAATCAAATTATCTTATTTTAAAATGATGCAAATTTTAGGGTGTTACAATGGTCGTGGCCTTAGGAGACACCGTCGACACACCTCCATTGATTACTGATGTTTGTTGATACGAGGATGCATGCCATGATGTAGTGGCATTTGTCATCCTAGTCCTTGCTGTCGACGTGCGAGTTTGTCTTTTCGAAGGTGATGAAAGTAGGCATATTTTAGCTAATAAAAGGTGGGTTACATCTTGCTTCTCATCATCATCCTAACTTGAGTCTTGGAATGGCTCAATGCTATGTTGTCTTTGACTTTGCTCATGTCCTGTTGATTTGTCCATCCACTTTCTATCAGTGAGTGCTTTTTATGGCACTCGTCATCTTCCTTCTTGTTCCATTACTAAAGTGGTGGTTTGGTTTGGGTTTGCAAGTTTATACCAAACCATGAACATACATAGCTTTTATTGATTTTTCCTATAAATGTTAGTGGACACATACCTGAGGGAATACAATGAATTTGAAACATGGGTTGTTGTCCATAACTTTTGTAATTTTTCTCTATGCTAATGAAAGGATGGTTTTTGGATTACTTTAGCATAGATTTTGTTTTTAGCAAATTTTATGTGTTTCCTGCATTCTAGCATGGTTCAAGGCAAAGATAACTTGCAACAAAAGATAAGTGAATAAACCTTGATACTCATAGTTCTTCCTTCCATGAAGAATGAGCTGGGTTTTCTTTGCGTAAAGTTATTGGAGTTCATCACATGCCTTGATTCATCTTTGATGTGAATTCATCTCTTGACTTACCCAGATTGAATTTGAGAGTTTTCTGCAAGGGTTAGTCTAACAAAATATCCAGTGTCTACACAATCAACTTTTAGTTCAATAACCAAACTAGACTCCATGTCTAATTTTAATTAAGGAAGGCATTTCAACCTAAGCACCATGCTTAATTTAAAAGCCAATGGAAGTATGTCGAGTACTTCCAAACCAAAGCATACTTTTAGACAAAGGTAGCATGAAAGCAATATAGAGATTTATTCAAATAGGGATAAAAAAAGAGCATGATCATGGTGAGTAATGTATATTTTTTTAAGATGCAAGCAACATGGATGTATGCAAGGAACTAAACATGTTGTGGATTTGATATGAGAAAACTTAGACTAAGCAGAAGTGTATGCATGGATTATTCAAAGTAAACATGCAATGGAATGCAAAAATTAAAAGATAGCTACTCATTAAGTTTAAAGTCCATGAGCAAGACTATCTCACCTTTCTTGATTATACTTACCATGACTCACATGATGGAATTTGTCAGTAGTGCAGTGTCTGTTTCTGTCACTTGAGATGTGATTTGAATTCTTGTGACGTCGACCTTTTTCTCCAATCTACACATGGTTAGAGAATATATATATATATATATATATATATATATATATATATATATATAAAGACCTGTGAGATGGTAGGGTTCCAGTGTTGATGGATCTTGAATGTTCAGGCACCCTAGGGTTCATCAGTGTTTCTTCTTTTCTTGTGGAAGCTTGTTGAAAGGTCAAAACGGTGTTTTGTTGTCCTGTCTTATTCCACAATTCAATAGAATAGGGGTGATCCTACTAAAGCTAGTGGTATGTTAATGACCTAAATCTTTACGCCAATTGTTTCCCCGGCAACGGCGGCAAAAATGCTTGTTGGTATTTATAAACACAAATAGAATATGAAGTATTCTGCAAGCGTACAGAATACCATTGTAGCATTTTACCGGGAGTATTCTAGGTATCGTTATTTATATTTTACCATAGGGAAACAATGGAGTAAAGATTATTGTATATCAAAGGAGTATCTATTAGTCAACATACCATCATAGCTAGAGCAAGGGGTAAAGATAATGATAGAAATTAAGCATAATGACACTCAGGGGATAGACCACTAAGATATTGTAAACTAGTTAACTCAGGAGAATAACGGGTGAGGTAGATTCCTATGATATTCCTATTACAGGATCAAAGTATATATATATACCCAACTTTAGCTAAGACTAAAGAATCAAAGTATATATATATATAAATATATATATATATATATATATATATAATATACCCAACTTTAGCTAAGACTAATTCTACTCTTGTGTACTTCGGGACGCTGCTTAGACAGTAGAGCACCGCAAAAGGATAACTCTACTAACGTGACTATTGTACTACAATTTAAGAACCTGCTCAATTCGGTATGGACTATGAAGGATAGATGGGGCTATCACCTCCCATTGCTACCATACAACAAGAGAATAGGGTGTACTCATAGGCAGAGCATCGTATAAGCACCATGCTTACACGTGGCTCGGCTACTTAGCCCAACTGTGGTAAACTAGTAGGCTAAGCGCTCTATGAACCCGCACACAAAAGTAATGATAACCTCAACTAAGCAAGATACATATTAAACGTAAGCATAGCCATGTAGATAGGAATATGATGAATTGATAATAAGTCTTACAAGATGTAGAAGTGAAGATACAAGGCTTTGCTGAGCCTCCAAGACTAGATAAAGAACTTGAGCATGAGCCCAACTCAACCCTCACTCCCGAGCTACTAATCTACTACATTGGAAAGTTCTTGACCTATTCCTACTTGTGTGTCTTGATCTAAATCAAAGATATGAATTAGGGTTTTAGGATGGCTCAGGGAGGAGGGTACATGGCCGCATATATAGGCAGTAGCATCAATTTTGGACCCTCAGATCAAACCGACTTGAATAAATGGTGTAGATGCAATCTAGCAAGCGGTGGGAAACCGATGTAGAAAGGAGAGCCTGACAGGTGGAGCCCATAGGCCAGTCGGCCTGCAGGTAGGGTCGGCTAGCCCCACCTGGAAGCCTCTCGCAGTCTTCTTCGTTGTGGAGTCCTCTGGAACCTTCTGGAGTTGTTTACGCCGTAGTTAAGCGCGATTAAGTCTGACATTTGGGTCCACCTTGATGGTTTTCTAGATAAACCCTGCTGAAAACACAGATTCACCAAAACTTATAGATTTTATTAGTTTAAACCCTAAACCTATATTTGGTGATAGAATTAAGTACATATGAAGGATATGTTGATAGTTTATGATTGATGTTAATGACCGTCAATACCTACTAAATTCTTCATAAAAAGAATGATTAGTACTACTAAATATTATGTCATCAACATATATTTGGCACACAAAAATATCTTTACCAACTTTATGAGTGAAAAGGGCAGGATTGGCTTTCCCTAATTCAAAGCCTTGTTTGAGCAAGAACTCCTTAAGGCATTCATATCATGCTCTTGGTGCTTGCTTAAGCTCATAGAGCGCCTTTTGGAGTTTGTAGACATGGTTGGGGAACTTGGGATCTTTGAAGCCCAGTGGTTGCTCAACATAGACTAGTTCTTGTATAGGGCCATTGAGGAATGCACTCTTCACATCCATTTGATATAGCTTGAAGTTGTGATGAGCGGCATAGGCTAGAAGCATCCAGATTGCTTCAAGTCTTGCCACCGGTGCATGTCTCTTCAAAATCCAAGCCCTCTGCTTGAGTGAAACCTTGAGCAACCAATCTTTCCTTGTTCCTTGTCACCACACCATTCTCATCTTGCTTGTTCTAGAAAACCCACTTTGTGCCAATCACATTCGTCTTGGGTCTTTCCACTAAGGTTCACACTTAATTTCTCCCGAAGTTGTTTAGTTCTTCTTGCATAGCCATCACCCAATCCGAATCACCAAGTGATTTATCTACCTTGAGAGGTTCCAAAGAGGAAACAAACGAGTAATATTGACAAAAATTTATGAAGTGTGAACGAGTCAATACTCCCTTTCGAAGACTCCGAAGGATATTGTCAACGGGATGATCCCGTTGGATCATTTGCCTTAGCCTTGGGTGATCAAGGGCTTCTTGCTGGTCTTCTGGACCTTCATCTTCATCTTGCTCAAATATTAGTTGTAGGTTTTGTCCTCGAATAGGAGTGCTATCCATTGCTGCCTCAAGCAGGGGAGCGGTACGGCCGCTCTATGAGCGGCACTGCTGCTCGGGCGGCACTGTCGCTCCTTCTTCAACAATAGGATGTTGAGTAGCTTCAACTTGAGGATCCTCCACCTCTGTAGCCTTGTCTTCATGTGGTCTTATATCACCAATGGCCATTTCCTTGATTGCTTCACATGGTGGCTCCTCAATTCCTACAACACTTGGATCAACTTGCTCTATTTGAGAGCCATTAGATTCATCAAATGTCACATCTACCGTAGTTTCAACCCTCCTGGAGGTTTTGTTGAAAACACGATAGGCATGCTCATTTGATCCATAACCAAGAAGAAAGCCTTCATCAACTTTAGGTGCAAATTTAGAGGATTTGGGTTTCTTGTTAAGTATGAAACACTTGCACCCAAATACTCTAAAGTATGACACCTTCGGTTTGTCACCAGTTAGTATCTCATATGAAGTCTTCTTCAATATCTTGTGTCGATAGAGACGGTTGATGGCATGACAAGCGGTGTTGATGGCATCACACCAAAATAAATCTGGTGTCTTGTATTCATCCGACATTGTCCTTGCCATATCAATGAGTGTCCGGTTCTTTCTCTCTACTACACCATTTTGTTGAGGGGTGTATTGAGTTGAAAACTCATGCTTGATGCCCTCTTCATCAAGAAATTCTTCCACTTGAGTGTTCTTGAATTTGGTTCCATTGTCACTTCTCACTTTCTTGATTGGGAAACCGAACTCCTTTTGTGCCCTTCTAAATGAATATCTTCACCTTCTCTTATACTTGACTCTTGTCATACACAAAGAGCACCTAAGTGAAATAAGAATAATCATCAACAATAACAAGACCATATTTGTTACCCCGATACTAAGGTAGGTGACCAGTCCAAAGAGGTCCATGTGAATTAGCTCCAATGGATGTTTGGTGGAGATAATGCTCTTTTGTGGGTGAGGTACACCTACTTGCTTTTCGGCTTGGCATGCACTACAAATCCTATCTTTCTCAAAATGAACATTTGTTAGTCCAAGGATATGTTCATCTTTTAGAAGTTTGGCCAAGTTCCTCATCCCAACATGAGCTAGTCGGCGATGCCATAGCCAACCCATGCTTGATTTTGCCACTAAGTAAGTCTCAAGCTTAGCTTTACTTTTGTTGAAATCAACTAAGTAATGCTTATTCTTTAAACGACCCGTAAAGACAATAGAGGAATTCTCCCTTCTAAAGACTTCCACACCCTTATTCATAAAGAGACAATTTTAGCCCATCTCACATAGTTGAGAAATGGGACAACAAATTGTAACTCAATGAATCAATATATAAAATATTTGTAATTGAATGCTCAAGGGTTATAGCAACTTTACCAAGACCAATCACATCCCCTTTGAATTGTCTCCAAAGACAATGTTCTCATTTGATTGTGGCATTGGGGAATATGATGAGAACATACTCCTTTCTCCCGTCATATGATTTGTACATCCACTATCAAGCACCCAAGTTGATCCACCGGAGGAGTATGCCTACAAAAGAAGTTTAGTTCCTTGATTTAGGTCCCCAATTACACTTGGAGCCTTGCATGTTAGTCATAAGTATCTTAGGAACCCAAATAGAAGTATTCAAGTGAATGTTGGTCTCCTTGCCAACATACTTAGCAACAACTTCACCACGGTTGTTACTTTTCAACACAAAACAAGATGACAAGCTTTGTCTGGGTGCATGGGCCTTTGGTTGATAAGCATACTTGTTTGGAGTCACCCACATTGATTCCTTTGGCTTCTAGGAAACTTGCTTTTGCTTAGGCATCATCTTCATGGGCTTAGTCTGATCGGGAGTCCAATTGGTAGCCTTCCCTTTTTTGTGGGGCGTGGCATTGCCGCTTGTGTGGTACTGCCACACGCTTGCACGGCACTGCTATGAGCTGTGCAGGCTGAACTATACCAATCAGCTCCTTCCTCTCAAACTGCACACATTCGAAGCCATTTACCAACTTTCTCTCATTGGTTTTAGCTCCTTTTGTGTGTCCAAGCCCATCTTTGATTGAGGGATGCCTTCCATTCTTGTATTGTGACCTTTTTGGTTCCTCAACCTTCTTGCCACCATTTTGAGTCTTCCCATCCATGCACCCTTTTGCTATGATCTCATTGATCCTAGCAATTTCTTTTCTCATAGCTTCCATATTAGCAAGGTTAGTGGAATAAATATTTAGATCAAGATTATAACATTTTCCACAACCTTGCCTAGTGGAGAGAGTAGAGGTATCCTTTGCCTTGGAAGGATGTGAGTTGCTATCCCAAAGAATGCTATATTGCATCTCAAGTTCCGTGTGTTTTTTATCTAAGTCACAATACTTTTGCTTGAGAGCAACATGTGCTTTCTTAGTGATAGCATGGGCCTCTTGCTCTTTGGCCAAAGCCTTGCGCAAGGATTCCACCTCACTTCTTTTCAATGCAAGAGCTTCTTTGCTAGCAATATAAAGATCTTGTTTAATAAGAATGTCTTCTCTAGATGCTAGCTCGGCTTGAACACTCTCTAAATCCTCCATTAGCTTAGTGATGAACAATTTGGTCTTGCTATCCAAATTTTTAGTTATGTTGTCAATTTCTTCATCACTAGAGTAATCACTTGTATCACTACTAGATATGTCACTAGGGGGTGAAGGTTTGGATTTTGGTTTTGCCTTCTCACCCTTTGCCATGAGACAAATGTGAGGGGAGTAGTAGTCATCATCATCGGACATGTTCTTGAAGAGCTTTGGTGTAGAGGATGGCTTATGAATAGCCACGGTTGCCACTTTCTCATCCTCTTCACTTGTGCTATCTTTAGTTGAATCCCATTCATGTCTAATGTGAGCTTCCCCCATGTATTTCTTGCTCTTTCTATGGTCGGCCTTGCCCTCTTTCTTGTCCTTCTTATATTTGTTATCTTTGATCTCATATGGACATAGAGCAATAAAATGTTCGGTGCTTCCACAATTGTAGCATGTCCTCCTCTTCTTATTTGGAAACTTCCTCTTCACTACCTTGTAGCCTTGCTTCTTGAGCCCTTTTTGATATCTCTTCATAAAAAGAGCAACATCGCCCACTTTCTCATATTGTGCACCATCACTTTCATCTTCACTTGATGATGATGTTGTCTCCACTTGTTCTTGGACTTGCTTCAGTGCTTTGGGCTTGCTTGTTGATGTTTGCTTGTTGGACTTGGACTTGCTAGTAGAGGCTTGCTTGGTTTATTTGATGGCCTTGAGAGCAACATCCTTGATCTTCATGCCATCTAGCTTTGCTTGCAACTCACCAAGCTTTCTTCTCTTATTTGCTTCTTCTCTTTGCATGTCAAAGGTCAAGATTCTTCCAAGTACATCATTTGGAGTGAAGTACTCAAACTTCTTCTTGTCTCTAATGAGTGTCACAATGGTTTCATTTCTAGGTGAATAAGCCTCTAACATGATTTTAACAACTTTGTGATCATCAAGCTCATCACCACCATAGCCTCTAATCTTTCCAACAATCACCATCAACCTATCAAACATCTCTTGTGGCCCTTCTCCATCTAAGATCACAAACCGGTTGAGCTTGGCCATCAACAACTCAATTCTTGCCTTTCTCACTTTGTCAACCCCTTCATGTGCAAGGTGTAGAGTGTTCCATATTTGCTTGGCAACATCAACTCCCATCATTCTATTGTACTCATCACCATCTAAAGCACTTAGCAACGCACTTGTTGCTTAACCATTGAGATGAATGTTTCAAATTTCGGCTCGAGTTGGGTTCTTGGGATCAACCGGTGGCTCAACACCATTGCATACAATTTCCCAAATACCCAGGTGAAGACCTACAAGATAGTCTCTCATCAAGTGCTTCCACTTGGCAAAGTTGGTCCCATCAAAACGGGGCAACTTGCCCGTGGGCACATTGATGAAAGATCTACGATCATTGTTAGTCATAGAAGAATAATCAAAGGATAAAGCTACATATTTGTTGTCGCTGCCCTTTCCCTTGCTCTCCTTCTTCCCACCCGTGGATACTTGGTAGGACTCATCGTCATCTCCATCTTTGGTGCTACTTGATAGTTCACTTGATGAAGTGTTGTTTGCCTTGGCTTCTACTAGCTTCTTCTTCTTAGCTTCTTCCCTTTTTTTCTTGCTTCTTCTCTTCTTGCTTTCGCTGTTCTTCTTTCTTCTTTTGCCTTGCTTCTCTTTTCTTTCTTCTTTCTTCTAGTCTTTTTGCCTTCTCTTCATGGAGAGGACAACGGCGGGAAGCGAAGTGCTTGCTGTTGAGGCACTTAACTTGCTATTGTTCGTATCGTGCAGCTCCACATCTTCCGGGTCAACGTGCACGGGTTGCACATCATTGGCTCCATCTCTTGGCTCCATACCTCACATGGTTAAGCGCAAACGAGGTAACCTCACTTTGATACCACTTGTAAGGATCAAATAAGCCTAGAGGGGGGGGGTGAATAGGCCTATCAAAATAAAACTCAAAATTTTCTGTTAGCAACAGGAGCGGCACTGCCGCTTGAGCAGCACTGCCAACCTTAGAGTAGCGCTGCCGCGTGCACAGACTACCTTGAGGTCACAATTCAAAAACAGTCCAAAGGGATCGAGTAATTTACTGAAGTTCCTGGAGTAGAGAGTCTATTTCACCACTAGAATGTAGTCAAAAGCATAAGCACAAGGAGATCGGGACCAAACCCTAGAATCACCAACAAACAAATATAGCACAATACAAATCACAGCAACACAAGAGACAAGGTGTTTATCCCGTGGTTCAGCTCGCCACAAAGGCTTGTCTAAGTCCACGTTGTTGAGTAAACCACGAAGGCTTGGGTTTCATAAACCCTATCCTCGTTCTCAAGTCAAGAGAGCTAGTCTCTTGAGATGAGGGTTGCTTACTAGATTGTCGAGGGTGATTACAAACTTTTTGGAGCTGCAACACGACTTGGAAGCTTCCATGGGCGACGCCTAGCCGGCTAGGAGACTTGCTCCAAGAGTAACAAACACAATCCATCGGCTAGATGCGAACCAAGTGCTCTTAGGAGTTTAAGCTCAGTTGGGGCTGCTCTCTAATAGAGTTTAGAGGCTCAATCTCACAAGTATTAGCAAAGGAATGCAAGGGAGAAAGCTTGGGAGCTTGGGAGCCTTGAATGGAGAGTTGCTCTTGTCTGAAAGTTCAAGATGAGTGAATGGTCGAGATGACCGTTGGGGAAGCAGGAAGGAGATAGACATACCCCCTGCTGTCCAACGGTAACTTTTAAGTCATGGCAGTGCCACTCCACACGCGGCAGTGCCGCTCGAGCAGTAGTGCCACTTGGAGAGCGGCAGTGCCGCTCAAGCCAGGCAGCCAAACAGTTGAAGAGTGAAAAACTTGCTGCAGTGGCTAGGTTTTGAGGATATTTTCATGGAACTTTTTGAGCACTTGGTTGCACAATTAAGCTTATGCATTGTATCCCTCTTTATAGTACGACTTTTCCTGTACTCAAATTCACAATATGAAATAATTTAAACGCCATTGAGTCGGTTGCCTCTTCCTTTTGTAGTTGAGGGCTCCACCAAAGTATAAGTTGTCCACCTTTTTGATTTTACCTGCTTGTCATCTTAATAAATCTCGTTAGTCCCTTAATTGTGTGGTCATCATCACCAAAACCCACATTAGGGCTTGATTGCAGTTACAACGCCGAGGCGGCGTGACGAAGTGCGATCGCAGCGGAGTGCGTCCGCTCGTGCTGTGGTGATTTTTCTGGAGAATGGAGACGGTAGGGGCTGAGTGAATGAGAGGCTATAACTATTGGGCCGTAGGGCTATTGTTGCGGCCCGCGAACGGGATCGGCTGGACGATCGGACGTCCACTCCATAGCATTTCCAAAATGGCATGGCCCTTTTAGTTCTCCATGCACCAGCAGCTGGCATATTGAATTTGTTTACTTACGTGATAGGTATTACATGTTAGGAACCACTGTAGTTAGGCACTTAGGCAATCAGCTTTTACAAGCACGCAGAGCTTCAAACGGCCAGAACATATATATGTCCCAAACGATATGAAAATGTTTGGTTTTAAGCTCTATATAGCCCCTTCAGAACAGACCAAAAGGAAATGCAAACATTAGCGACAAGATTTTGTATTAGGAGAACAATAAACGACCTTTATCTGATTATTACACGGTAGTCAGGCAATCAGCTTACCAGCACAGACCACTTGCAAATAGCAAGAGTAAGGATGAAAACGGTAAAAAACGGTCGGAAAACCTCTCAACTGTTTTCTACTTTTATATTTGAATACGAAAATGAAAGCGAAAATGGTAAAGCCGGATGCGAAAACGAACACGAACTTACGGAATATTAAGGATTTCGAAAACGAACTAATTCAAGTGGAATTATGTCGAACACGGTATACGAAAAATCAATACGGAATATTAACCCATGGGACCAAGTACATAACAATTAACAAGTGAAGAATAATGAACAAGTCCTATAACTTTCTTAAAAAGTATCTCCATTCCACACTATGTAAGGAAGATATGATTTTTCCAAGGCAACAAGCTAGCGCTCGTACGCAATTAATATACCGCTGAAACTTTGTTTAATTTTTTTTGAACATCTTAAAGATCTCAAATGAGAAAATTGAAAACTAGAAAGTTGTAGATCTCGTCGAGAGCTACAATTTTTATATAAAAATTATCTTCATCCAAGATCGTATGAAAAAGATACAATTTTCTAAGATTGGACTTCTAGTGGACCAAATTTGGTTTAAACCGAATTTCGAAATTGAATTTTGAATTCGGGATATTCCGTATTAAAAGTAGAAAAGTAGAAAATGGTCGGAAAAATGCCTGAGCCGTTTTCTTTTAGATTTTGAATTTGGTGTTCCGAATTTTGAACCGAATTCGAATTTGTCCGAAAATACGAATTCGATCGTATTTAATATAGAAAATGATGCGGTTCGGTACGGGATATTTCCATACCATTTTCATCCCTAAGCAAGAGCATGTACGTTCCAAAAAGCACAACCATGATTCTCGTTCTTTTAAACGTTGGCACGTTCTAAGTAGTAGTTTTGAGTAGTTTTAATTTAGCTCTTGCTAATAATTTGTTGTTGTTGTGGCAACATTTCTTTCTACAAAATAGGTTCGTTTAGCTAGTGACTTTGAAAGTATGGCAAGATTCTTTTTAGGTAGCCCAAGTCTGATACCGACTTTGGTCGCCTAAGAAAAGTTGGCAGGATGTCATGTCAACACTCTAGACTACAATTTTCATGATTCGGCACTCCATTTAGCACTCTGTTTTCATGCTTAGTAATGTCTCCATGAATCTCATTTTTGCAACCTGTGTTGCCAGAAATGATATGGTACTTCCTTTTCCGTTAATGTAGTTGTAACTGATAGCCAATCTTAAACAACTCATCAGTGCATGCCTAGGATGCATGCCTAATAAGGATTCTAATTCATTTCACTAGTCCATCAACCCGTGCTCTTACAAGGGCTAGAATTTTAGGAGATATAAGCTCTTTGTTTATTTTCTAACATAATAGATACTCGTATAGTCTGTGTCTAATTATCATACATTTTTTAATGTTTTTATGCAAGAGGCTGATCTATAATTTTTTATTCATATTCATAATTTTTTTGTTTACATAGCACCTTTGTATATTTTAAATATGCAATTAGTTTGAAACCTTAGCACAAGCTATGATGATGATTGTTGCATCATATATCTTACGAAGACATGAATATGAATTTTGATTCAAATTTTGTTTGTATTGACTACTACATATTCTTTTCCACAAGCTAAGTTAAACCTCTTGTGGTTATTGTATATTTTATTAACTCTCTTTAGAATAAGAATTTAAGGTCATAGAGTATGTTCTTAAATACTATATTACCATAAGCAATCATTTGAAACCTGCACCATGTTGCTTAACATAATTGATAGAGCATTAAGTGAGATCTCGGATGGTGGTCCCATGCTAACCTGAATAGAATTTTAATATTAAGCATTATAGTGATCGATTTTTTTTACTCTAAAATATCTTAAAGGGTAGGATAAATATAGTCACTAGTGGTCTCTCACACTTCTTAAGATGATTGAATTTAACTATCAAGGAACTATATGTATAGTTACAGTTATATTATCAATATAGACGTGTCAAATATTTTAGTTAAAATATATAAATATATATAATATAACAACCTATATAAATTATATGTCAGTTAGTAATATGGTTTTAAACAATTTGTTAGTATGATTAGTATATGAGTTGTAAGGAAACATTTTTCATGTGATGAAACATAACATATTGCTCATGTATGCTGGCATGACACATATGCTTACTTTAATCAAATCTTAATATATTTAATATTGATAGAAGTGGGTAATACAGAAACATATATATGCTCTATGGCTAAAACTTTTTTAATAGAATATGCTGACAATTGAGATATAGATTTGAGGGGATTTTAAGTTTTCTAATAATGAGATGAAATTAAGCTACGCAAAATATCTATCGTAATAGGAGGACATAGGTGATTAGATGTAAATTTAGGGCTACTTTAGATCATATTTCTTAATAGCATAGGTGAGTAATTTAAATTTAGTCATTGGTTACTTTATGTTGTTTTTCGCAATAGCAACCGTGTGTAGTTATTTAGAAAATAAAATAGTTGTAAGAGTTGTTATTATCAATGGTGATTTGGTACTGATTTCATGGTTAGATGTTTTGGAGTTTTGTGAGATTTTCTAGGATCTTTATATTGTTTTCCAATCGAGTCTTGTGAGGATTAACGTGGAAGCTCCATTGGGGACATCTAGTTAGAATTTGTAGTACTATCTTTTTGATGAATAATCATATGTACTTAGTTGAAACATAATCTTAAGATATGTAAACTCTTGTTGCATCCCTTTCTCTGACTTCATGAATTTATAGTTTGACTTTCAACTTTTAATAGAGTTGTTTCAAAATTTTCCACTTGTTAAGTAAAAACTCTATGTTTTTTAATATTTCATTCAAAATTTGTTTTATTATTAAAAAGAGTTTAGGTCCTAGTAGTATTGTTTTTCACATGTTAAATTGAAACTCGGCAGGCATCATGTCACTAGACATGTTGATTTTATTATACCACAGGATTATATGTGTGTAGTATTGTTTTATATATCAATGAGTATTTCAAATTAAATTACCAAAATTTTTATTTGATATAATGTTTTATTCAAAATGTATAAATTTATTTAAAATAACAACTTATAAATTTATTATCGTGGAGTACTAATATAAATTAAAGTGAATTGTCAGTGTTATTGCTATGTGATTTGTTAAATGAATATTTTTACCATGCTTCATAAGATATTAATATATATATTTACATGTTTATTTGGTATACATGGTGAAACATAACAATGTGGCTTTTTAATTTCATGGTTGTAGAAGTGTTAATTTATAAATGTTTTTTTCATACTTCATAACATTATGTACCATAATTTATGAATATTAATTTGTTTTCTATAATTACATAAATTAGTATTTACATGTAGATTTAAGAGGTATTTTTATTTATATTATAACGGTTGAGGTACATACAAATGTTTATCTTTCATAGTTGTAACACCCTAAAATTTGCATATTTTTGAAATAGGAGAAAATGATTAATTATGCAGTTTTGTGGGCATTTAAATTGAGGAAAATAATAATTTTATTAAATTAAAATCAAATATAGGTCAACGACCATGAGTGTGCATTCATGCTGCCGTATATTCATTTTTGAATGGTTTGACTTGAAATCAAATTTCAACTTCGTTTGAATTTTGCCTTCAAAATTGGTTTGGAAAATGGTTAGAAAAATATAAAAGGATTTCTTTCTTCCTTTACCTTGCTTTCAGCCCGTAGGCCTGCTTCAGCGTGCCGGCCCGTTCTTTCCAGTGCCAGCCTAGCTCCCATGGGCCATTCCTCTCCTTCCCGCTCGGGCCGAAACCCAGCTCGGCCTCTTCCCCGCGCCATGGCCTTTCCTCCGCCTGGCCCAAGTCACGCTGCGCCCCGCGCCTCTCTCCTCCCGCTGTGGCCTAGCAGCAGCACTGGCCCAGCTCCACACGACCGCGCCACGCGTGACCCCTCTCTGCCGTCGATGCGCCAGACCCGCCCGTTAGGCCTTCTTCCTCTCCGCGTCGTCGCTTTGAGCCCGCCTCCGCCACGAGCTTCGCTCCGTGCCTATCAAGTAATCCCCGCCTCATAAATAGCCACCGAGCTTGTGCCGCCTCTCTATCCCACCTTGCAGCAAGGATTCCGCCCCGCGCCAGCTTGCAGCCACCTAGCCCGAAGCGCCACCGCAAGAGCCGCCACCCACCGAGCGCCGCACCACCCTCTGTTGGTTCCCGCTCGTTTCTCTTAGGTCCGGTGAGTTCCCCACTCCCTCCTCTATCTCCCGGGCTTTTTCGTTCGAAAAACTGAGCGCCATAGCCTCTTAACCATCTACTCCCCCGAGCTCTCCTTTGTTCGGCAATGGCGCTGCCACGCCTGTTCTATTCCGGCCGTCCGCTATCGGTACCCGCTTGATCTGTTTTGGCGCATTAGATCGAGATCCAACGGCCGGTATTCAATGATACCGTTTTGGCCGGCCATTATGCAAAAAGGTCCCTCGGGTTTTTAACTATAGAACCCAATGTCCCTAACGTCTTACCCGATTCCATTTTCTTCTTTTGAAAGCGTATTTTGCTTTGGGTAGATCTAAAATACGTTTTCACCTATTTACAATTTTGTCACTAGATTTGTTTTAGCCATAAAATCTTCGTTTTAACTCCGATTTGATCCATTCAAGTTGCGTTAGGTTCATAATTTCGTAATCTACATGTTCGTACTACTGTTGTGTAGGTTTTCAACTTGTCACCACACCATTCTCATCTTGCTTGTTCTAGAAAACCCACTTTGTGCCAATCACATTCGTCTTGGGTCTTTCCACTAAGGTTCACACTTGATTTCTCTCGAAGTTGTTTAGTTCTTCTTGCATAGCCATCACCCAATTTTGATCACCAAGTGATTTATCTACCTTGAGAGGTTCCAAAGAGGAAACAAACGAGTAATATTAACAAAAATTTATGAAGTGTGAACGAGTCAATACTCCCTCTCGAAGACTCCCAAGGGTATTGTCAACGGGATGACCCCGTTGGATCATTTGCCTTAGCCTTGGGTGATCAAGGGCCTCTTGCTGGTCTTCTGGACCTTCATCTTCATCTTGCTCAAATATTAGTTGTAGGTTTTGTCCTCGAATAGGAGTGCTATCCATTGCTGCCTCAAGCAGGGGAGCGGCACTATCGCTCTATGAGCGGCACTGCTACTCAGGCGGCACTGTCGCTCGTTCTTTAACAGTAGGATGTTGAGTAGCTTCAACTTGAGGATCCTCCACCTCTGTAGCCTTGTCTTCATGTGGTCTTATATCACCAACGGCCATTTCCTTGATTGCTTCACATGGTGGCTCCTCAATTCCTACAACACTTGGATCAACTTGCTCTATTTGAGAGCCATTAGATTCATCAAATGTCACATCTACCGTAGTTTCAACCCTCCCAGAGGTTTTGTTGAAAACACGATAGGCATGCTCATTTGATCCATAACCAAGAAGAAAGCCTTCATCAACTTTAGGTGCAAATTTAGAGGATTTGGGTTTCTTGTTAAGTATGAAACACTTGCACCCAAATACTCTAAAGTATGACACCTTTGGTTTATCACCAGTTAGTATCTCATATGAAGTCTTCTTCAATATCTTGTGTAGATAGAGACGGTTGATGGCATGACAAGCGGTGTTGATGGCATCACACCAAAATAAATCTGGTGTCTTGTATTCATCTGACATTGTCCTTGCCATATCAATGAGTGTCCGGTTCTTTCTCTCTAATACACCATTTTGTTGAGGGGTGTATTGAGTTGAAAACTCATGCTTGATGCCCTCTTCATCAAGAAATTCTTCCACTTGAGTGTTCTTGAATTTGGTTCCATTGTCACTTCTCACTTTCTTGATTGGGAAACCGAACTCCTTTTGTGCCCTTCTAAATGAATATCTTCACCTTCTCTTATACTTGACTCTTGTCATACACAAAGAGCACCTAAGTGAAATAAGAATAATCATCGACAATAACAAGACCATATATGTTACCCCGATACTAAGGTAGGTGACCAGTCCAAAGAGGTCCATGTGAATTAGCTCCAATGGATGTTTGGTGGAGATAATGCTCTTTTGTGGGTGAGGTACACATACTTGCTTTCCGGCTTGGCATGCACTACAAATCCTATCTTTCTCAAAATGAACATTTGTTAGTCCAAAGATATATTCATCTTTTTGAAGTTTGGCCAAGTTCCTCATCCCAACATGAGCTAGTCGGCGATGCCATAGCCAACCCATGCTAGATCTTGCCACTAAGTAAGTCTCAAGCTTAGCTTTAGTTTTGTTGAAATCAACTTGTCACCACACCATTATATGTGTGTAGTATTGTTTTATATATCAATGAGTATTTCAAGTTAAATTACCAAAATTTTTATTTGATATAATATTTTATTCAAAATGTATAAATTTATTTAAAATAACAACTTATAAAATTATTACCGTGGAGTACTAATTTAAATTAAAGTGAATTGTCATTGTTATTGCTATGTGATTTGTTAAATGAATATTTTTACCATGCTTCATAAGATATTAATATATATATTTACATGTTTATTTGGTATACATGGTGAAACATAACAATGTGGCTTTTTAATTTCATGGTTGTAGAAGTGTCAATTTATAAATGTTTTTTTCGTAGTTCATAACATTATGTACCATAATTTATGAATATTAATTTATTTTCTATAATTACATATATTAGTATTTACATGTAGATTTAAGAGATATTTTTATTTATATTATAACGGTTGAGGTACATACAAATGTTTATCTTTCATAGTTGTAACACCCTAAAATTTGCATATTTTTGAAATAGGAGAAAATGATTAATTATGCAGTTTTGTGGGCATTTGAATTTAGGAAAATAATAATTTTATTAAATTAAAATCAAATATAGGTCAATGACCATGAGTGGTTTGACTTGAAATCAAATTCATGCTGCCGTATATTAATTTTTGAATGGTTTGACTTGAAATCAAATTTCAACTTCGTTTGAATTTTGCCTTCAAAATTGGGTTGGAAAATGGTTAGGAAAATAGAAAAGGATTTCTTTCTTCCTTTACCTTGCTTTCGGCCCGTAGGCCTGCTTCAGCGCGCTGGCCCGTTCTTTCCAGCGCCAGCCTAGCTCCTATGGGCCATTCCTCTCCTTCCCGCTCGGGCCGAAACCTTGCTCGGCCTCTTCCCCGCGCCGTGGCCTTTCCTCCGCCCGGCCTAGGTCACGCTGCGCCCCACGCCTCTCTCCTCCCAGCTGCCTAGCAAAGAAGATCGCCCAGCTCCACTCGCCGCTGTGCTGCTGCCTCTCTCTCTGTCGTCGATGCGCCAGGCCCGCCCGTTAGGCCTTCTTCCTCTCCGCGTCGTCGCCATGAGCCTGCCTCCGCCACGAGCTTTGCTCCGTGCCTATCAAGTAATCCCCGCCTCATAAATAGCCACCGAGCTTGTGCCACCTCTCTATCCCACCTTGCAGCAAGGATTACACCCCGCGCCAGCTCGCAGCCACCTAGCCCGAAGCGCCACCGCAAGAGCCGCCGCTCGCCGAGCGCCGCACCGCCCTCCATTGGTTCCCGCTCGTTTCTCTTGGGTCCGGTGAGTTCCCCACTCCCTCCTCTATCTCCCAGGCTTTTCTGTTTGAAAAACTGAGCGCCGTAGCCTCTTAACCATCTACTCCGGCAAGCTCTCCTTTGTCCGGCAATGGCACCGCCGCGCCTGTTCTATTCCGGCCATCCGCCACTGGTACCCGCTTGATCTGTTTTGGCGCGTTAGATCGAGATCCAACGGCCGGTATTCAATGATACCGTTTCGGCCGGCCATTATGCAAAAAGGTCCCTCGTGTTTTTAACTATAGAACCCAACATCCCTAACGTCTTACCCGATTCCGTTTTCTTCTTTTGAAAGCGTATTTTGCTTTGGGTAGATCTAAAATACGTTTTCAGCTATTTACAATTTTGCCACTAGATTTGTTTTAGCCATAAAATCTTTGTTTTAACTCCGATTTGATCCGTTCAAGTTACGTTAGGTTCATAATTTCGTAATCTACATGTTCATACTACTGTTATGTATGTTTTCAACTTTTAAAATTTGAGGTTAGATTTAATCTATTGTTTTACTATAGAAAATCTTGTCTAATTCATAACTTGTTCGTTTTAGCTCTATTTTTTGTGATCTTCGCGTCTGTGTGTTCGTAGCGAGACATAGATTCGTTTTCCAAACTTTTCATCTTGATTTTATGCTATTGGTGTACTATTCTAATATATAGTTTTTGTTTGCTATGCATGATTGCTCCTGGATGCTTGTATGTTGCTGTGAATATCGAGTATAGACGGTGAGCAGTTCGTGAGTGACCAAGAGTATTACTTGGATGAGTCAGATCAGCAGGAGTACTTTGCTCAAGGCAAGTATAGCATGGGATCACCCTAGAATTGAACTTTTACCTTGTTACCTATGGGTTAGGCATTAGGTAGCTTTGCTAGTGCTCAATTAAACCATGATCTTATAACTTGACTAATGGTATATGCAATAATCATTAAAATATGACTTTTTAGCAACTTAGAAACAGGGGGCTGGAGTATTTAGCTACTTTCTAAATGCTTCAGATTCCTCTCCCTAAGGACTTATCTATAAGTGATCATCCGGGACTTACAGTACAGCTATGAGGGCTACATAGCTCTGGCTTTAGCTCAGTATGAGGACCTTTTCTAGCTTGTTAGTGGTTACCTTTATTGGCATAAGAATGGCTTGACGAATCAGGTATAGTGCGGACTCAGTCCCCATGTGTATAGGCTACATGTCAATGTGCCATCGGGAAGGGGGGCTCTATATCTGTTTGACGAGTGAATCTAATGGCCCTAACTTGTTAGACGAACCTTTTAAAGGCTTCACAGTGACCCCTGCCTGCTCACCTTGGAAGTGTTTTGTGAGTTGCATACCCAGGCATATGGGTATCACGACTCACAGTGATAGTATACAACCTCTACAGAGTGTAAAACTGGTATATTAGCCGTGCTCACGGTCACGAGCGGCCTTGGAACATTTACGGAATAGATGAACACTAAGTATTACCTATTACGCTATTCATTATTCATGTTTACATTTGATCATGTGTTTTGCATTGGGAATTGAAACAACTTGTTGCTACTCTTATGCTAAAATTGTGACAACTAAAAGCTAAATGATGTTAAACATGTGTCAAGCCTTTTGAGCCTCATGAACCCCATGTTACACTTGTTGAGTACGACATGTACTTACGCTTGTTTATTTTCATTATTTGGATAAAAATCCCAGATGGGTAACAGATGGCTATGGGTATGATGATTTTCCTAAGGACTTCTAGACTTGTGGTCAACCAGTCGACATCCCTATGAAATGGAGCTTCTACGAGAGATCTTTTCTTACTTTCGCTACATTTATGTGATAACTCTGTCTTATTCGTGATGTAATAAACACTTGTGATGATACTATTTATAATTTGTCAGCTTATGTGTGTGACTGATCTCTGGGCGCACATAAGATTTTGCATCCTATTTTATCCTTAAAATTGGGTGTGACAATAGTGACACATACATGGGTAGGTTGAATGCAAACTTAGGAGTTAATTTTGCATTATCTTTTATAATGACAAAGATGGGTAGCTTATAAAAGCATTAGGGGTATAGGGGTATTTTAAATTATCTTTCATAATGGGTAATTTAGATACGAAGTTAGAGGGATATTTGAAATCATCTTTCATAATAGTAAAGATGGGTAATTTAGATGCAATGTTATGGGGTTATTTTGTAGCACCAAGTTTTAAGGACAAAACTAGATACACACCATATGTGAGCCTAGGAAGTCAAATATCACATATAGCTACAAATAAAGGTAATATCAACAAACAATGCTTAATATATAACATACTTAGTATAAAGGATATAACCTTAGATAGCAAACAGCGAAAAGACAACTTCGATCTTCGGGTGAAGACTCTAATTCCACAGGGACAACTGACTGGTTGATCACAAGCCTAATTCCTCCAAACTCTAGCAATCTGGTACCCATCCGAGATTTTTCCAAAGATTTAAAAAATAAAGCAAACGTAAGTACATGTCGTACTCAACAAATATAACATGGGATTCATGAGGCTCAAAAGGGTGACACTGGTTTATTGCAATTAGCTTTTACTGAGTCATCTTTTAGTAATTGGGTGGCAATAAGTTTATTCACAAGCCCATATAAACACATGATCAAGTAAACATGAATAATGAATAGCATAAACGGTAATAATTAGTGAGCCTCTTCATCATCAGTATCATCTGTGTTCATCATCAATAACCATTAATGATTATCTATTCCGTAAATGTTCCAAGGCCGCTCATGACTATGAGCACGGCTGATATACCAGTTTTACACTATGAAGAGGTTGTACACTTTCACTGTGAGTCATGATTTACCCTTTCGACCGAGGCGGCCAACCACTTGACCCACTACCAAAGAAGGTCGGCAGGGTTCATTATGAAGCCTTTCAAAGGTTTGTCTAATAAGTTAAGGCCATTAGATTCACTCGACAAACAGATGTAGAGCCTCCCTTCCCGTTGGCATAATGACACGCAGCCTATACACAAGAGGACAGAGGCCGCACTATACCTGATTCGGCTAGCCATTCTTATGCCAATAAAGGTAACCGCTAACAAGCTAGTGTAACACCCTAAAATTTGCTCTTTTCGAAAAAGATATAAATTGATTTAATTTTGTATTTTGTGCTCATGAAATATAGGAAAAATAATTTTTTTACATTATATTAAAACTCATCATAACGTAGCAACATGGATGTGCATACATGCCGATGCATTTGATCTATTGTAATGAGTGGTTGAATCCAAAATTTAAAATGAAATTAAAATGCTTTTGAAATTGGCTTTGAAGTAAAAGAAAAGAAAATTAGAAAAATAAAAGCATTTAAAAAGTGTAAAGAAATTACTTTTGAAAACTTACCAAAATTTCTCATTTTTATTTGAGATGAAAAGTATATTTGAAACTGTAGTTGAATTGATTTGACTTTGGATTTGAAAATTGCTTTGGAAAATTTGAAAAGAAAAAGAAAAGGGATTCTTTCTCTACTCCCCTTCCTCCCTGGTTTTGGCCCGAAGGCCCATCACCGCAGCTGCTCTCCTTTTTCCCACCAGACCCCAGCCCGTTTCTCCCTCTCTCGTGGTTTTGGCCCAGCCGCGCGCGCAGGCCTAGCTCTCCATCATCGCACCGGCCTAGCGCCACCTACTCCCTCTTCCCATTACTCCGCGCTCCTCTCGTGGTCCGGCCTAGCCAAAACAAAGCCCGCGTAGTCACCGGCCCAGCGCGGACGCCGCAGCTTTCCTTCTCCTCTTCCTCTATCGCCGACCACCCGGGCCCGCCTATCAGCTTCGCCCCCTACCTCCAGCCGTACACGACGCGTACTCTTCGATCGCGTCCGTGTCAGCCCCGTCCATGCCCCACTCGATGGCGTGCGCCCTAAGCCACCCTGCCTCATAAATATCGAGCTCCGCGCCCATGCCATTCTCCACCATGCCCTAGAGCAACTCCGCAGCATCGTCTGTGCCCTAGCGCCGCCCATCCGAATCCACCGAGAAGAGCTGACGTCGCCGAGCCGATTAGACACTCTTACGTCACGGTAAACTTGTTCTCGAGATTCGCGTTGGAGTTGCGAGCACGCAAAACCCCTTTTCTCCCTCTCTCTCACTCTGTCTTGGTCTCCTCGCGCCGCAGCTGCTCCGCCGCCGCCATAGCTCACCTCAAGCCGCCTCTGCTCGATTTTAGCGGCCATAGACCGCTGTGCCTAGTTCGTCGTAATGATCTCTAGCTCCCCGTCTTTTTCCCGAGAAGGATGGTGGTCGGAATCACCAAAATTGAGCTTTGCCGATGAGCTCCGTCGTCGGCCATGGCCTCCACTGCATCGTCCCTCCTGTTTCGGCCGGCAGCCTCCTTCCTATCTCTTCTCAATCTTATCTGAGACATCCATCTCTGATCCAATGGTCCAGATCATCCCATACCCCTTCGCATGCCATCTTGCTAAAGAGCCCCTCGAGTTTTCTGTTTTCAAACCCACGGTCCAAAGTGCAATCACAGATTATGTTTTCTTCTTTGGAAAGCGTAGTTTCTTCGGTTGAGATCTAAAATACGTTTTCACTTATTTACAGTTTTGCCACTAATCTTGTTTTAGCCATAAAATTTCTGTTTTAACTCCGATTTGACCCGTTCAACTTGCGTTAGGTTCGTAATTTCATAACCTACATGTTCATACTACTGTTAGATATGTTTTCAACTTTTAAAATTCGAAATTAGATTTAATCTATTATTTTATTAAAGGAAATCTTGTTAAATTTATATCTTCTACGTTTTAGTTCTGATTTGACCTGTTCAAGTTGCGTTAGATTCATCGCAACGAGATCTACATGTTAGTAACAATGTTTATCAAGTCACTATTTCTAGAATTTCATGGTTTAAACTTTAATTTGAATAATAATTATGCAACTGGATTTTATAAATAAAATATGATTTGTTTTACTTTAGTTTTATAATTCAAATCTAAATTTGACTTAATTCAATTTATATATGCTTTTATATAGTTAAAACACATGAAGATTATAGTTTTATATTTTCTCTTATGAGTAGATGTTTCAGTAGTCGTTTTTTTTCAAACCATAGCTCCGATTAGCGTGCCTCTCGCGTCTGTGTGTTCGTAGCAATGCGTAGAATCATGTTTCAAACTCTTTTAGTTATTTTTCTATGATTGGTGTATTGTTATAATTTAGATCTATTGTTTGCTTCATGTATGATTGCATGGATGCTTGTGTGGTGCTTTATGATCTTGTCCAGTCGGTGAGTTATACGTGGTGAATCAAGAAACAAATCTTTGAAGTTTTGGACTTGAAGAAGGATCTAAGTTTAAAGCAAGTATAGCATGGGATCTTCCTTGTTGTCCTATACACCTTTAATCATTTAATCCATGCTGCATGTGTCTACCTTGACTACCACTAAGGATATCCTAGTCTTTTGTACTTGTACCTTGATACCTTTGGGTTATTGCATTGGGTAGCTACGCTAGTGCTCAACAAAAGCCATGATCTCGTAACTTGACTAATGATATATGCAATAAACACTAAAAGATGCTTTTTAGCAACATGGAACAAGGGGGCTAGAGCATTGAGATGTTTTTATGGAGCTCTAGATTCATCTTCCTAAGGACTTATCTGTAAGTGATCATCCGGGACTTATAGTACAACTATGAGGGCTACATGGCTTTGGCTTTAGCTCAGTATGAGGATCTTTTCTTACTTGTTAGTGGTTACCTTTATTGGCGTAAGAATGGCTTGACGAATCGGGTATAGTGCGGCCTCTGTCCCCTTGTGTATGGGCTACGCGTCATTGTGCCATCAGGAAGGGGGGCTCTACATCTGTTTGCCGAGTGAATCTAATGGCCCTAACTTGTTAGACGAACCTTTGAAAGGCTTCATAGTGAACCCTGTCAACCTTCTTTGGAAGTGGGTCAAGAGATTAGCTACCGCGAGCAAAAAGGTAAATCACGACTCACAGTGAAAGTGTACAACCTCTGCAAAGTGTAAAACTGGTATATCAGCCGTGCTCATGGTCATGAGCGGCCTTGGAACCCTTACGAAATAGATGATGAACACTGATGATACTGATGATAAAGATGCTCACTAATGATTATTGATTTTGCTATTCATTATTCATGTTTACCTGATCATGTGCTTATGTGGACCTGTGGATAAACTTGTTGCTACTCAATTGCTAAAATCATGACTCATTAAAAGCTAATCGCAGCTGAACCAATGTTAGCCTTTTGAGCCTCATGAACCCCATGTTATATTTGTTTAGTATGACATGTACTTACGCTTGCTTTACTTTTCAAATATTTTGATAAAAATCTTGGATGGGTACTAGATTGCTAGAGTTTGGAGGAGTTAGGCTTATGATCAACCAGTCAGTTGTCCCTGTGGAATTGGAGTCTTTGTCCGAAGATTAGAGTTGTCTTTCTGTTGTGTGCTATCTAAGGTTATATTCTTTATACTAAGTACGCTATATATTGAGCATTATCTATTGATATTACCCTTATTTATAGCTATATGTGAGATTTGACTTCCTGGGCTCATATATGGTGTGTATCTGGTTTTGTTCTTAAAACCGGATGCTACAGCTAGAAAAGGTCCTCATACTGAGCTAAAGCCAGAGCCATGTAGCCCTCACAGCTGTACTGTAAGTCCCGAATGATCACTTACAGGTAAGTCCTTAGGGAGAGGAATCTAGAGCACCATAAAAACAACCCAATGCTCTAGCCCCCTGATTCCTTATTGCTAAAAAGCATCTTTTAATGTTTATTGCATATTCTATTAGTCAAGTTACAAGATCATGGCTTTAGTTGAGCACTAGCATCATACTACCCAATGTAATACCCCATAGGACTCAAGGTACAGGGTAACAAAGTACTAGGAAATCCTTAGTGGTAGTCAAGGTAGACACATGTAGTATGAATTAAATGATTTAAGGTGTATACGACAACAAGGAAGATCCAATGCTATACTTGCCTTAAACTTAGATCCTTCCTCTATTGATTCATAGCCTCCAAAGAACTGCTTATTGATCACCACGTAAAACTCATTGACTGGACAAGATCATTAAGCACCACAGAAGCATCCAACAAACATGCATAGTATTCAAACATAACTATATTAGAACAATACACCAATCAGCGAAAAAGAATTTGAAATCAAATCTATGCGTTGCTACGATCACTCAGACGCGAAAAGCACACTAATTGGAGCTATAGTGAAAAAGATACATCTACCGATAGATTTGCTTCGAAAAGAAACTATAGGCTTTATTTATTTTAGCTATATAAAACATGTATAACATACTTCAGAGAAATACCTTAATTGAGTTAAGTAAAATTACACTTGATTTAGAAAAACAAGGTAAAACTAATCATATAATTGACCAAAGTGAAAAGTCTAAGTTACTTTTAATTAGAAAAATCCAATTGCATAATCATTATCCAAGTTAGGATTTAAACCATGAAATTCCACAGCTCATGACATGGAACACATTGATACTAATGCGTAGATGATGTCGTTACGAATCTAACGCAACTTGAACGAGTCAAATCGTAGTTAAAATGGAGAAGATATGGCCTAATGAAGATAGTAGCAATTTTGTAAATAGATGGAACTTGATTTTCGAATTTAAAATAAATAAAATCATATTTTAAACTAAGCTAGGGACTGCGGATACTATTTTGAAGAAAGACAGGGGCTCTTTAACAAAATTGCAGGGACGGTGGGTTAGAACTTAAAATCTTGCGGGGGCTCTTTTGCAAAAGGGGATAGGCGAAGGGGTATCGGCCTTTGGTGGCCGTTGGCTCAGAATTGGACGACTGAGATAAAAGAGAGGAAGATGGGGTCGCCGGAGCGGGGCTCTCGCGGCAGCGCCATTGTCGGCGACGAGCAGCGCCCGGGAAACACGGCCTACGGGCCTCGGTTCAAAGTGAGAAAAACACCGGGGGTAGAGGAAGGAACGGCGAGCTCCACTAGGTAACTTACCAAGGCGCGGAGCGACGGAGGGCGACGCGGTGCACGGCGAAGCGGGCGTTGATGGCGGCGGCGCTAGGGTTTGCGTGGTGCGGCGTCTCGGCGACACGGCTGTGGCTCGGGATAGGTGGTGGCTCGGTCAGCGGCTGCTATTTGAGAGAGCAGGTGGCTTGGGAGGCACGGCAAGGAAGAGGCAGGGCAGACGCGGATTCTATACCGACAATGGTGTCCGATGCGGTCACGAGGAAGAAGATGACACTGACTAACCGATGGGCCAGGCACATCAGCGGGAGAGAGGGCAGGGCCCGGTCGTCATCCAAACCGAGAGAGAGGGGTCCGCACGTAGCTGGGCCGCGGGCGCGCTAGGCCTGCGGGCCTCGGCGGGGAGAGGAAAGCTGAAATGGGCCGCACGGGAGGAAAAAGGCCAAGCGGGCTAGAAAGCCAGGAAGAGAGAGGGAGGAAAAAAGAAATTCCTTTTTATTTTCTTAAACACATTTTCAAATCCAAATTCAATTCAAATTTAAATCCATTTAAAATTTTGATCAAACCCAATCATCACAAATAACTATGCAGCAGCATGTATACACAAACGTGTAACTAGACCTTATAGTTGATAAAGTTATTATTTTTCTAAGTTTCATAAGCACAAAAAAATACCAAAATAAATCATTTTAATCCTATTTTCAAAAGTGTAAATTTTAGGGTGTTACATATTTAGAATTATGTTTCATAATGACAAAAGTGTGTAATTTAGATGCAAATTTTGAGGGTTATTTGAATTATCTTTCATAATGACATATGTATGTAATTTATATACACGCTTAGGGGGTTATTATGAATTATCTTGTGTAATGGCAGAGGTGGGTAATTTAGATACAAAATTAGGGGTTACTATTTATTCATTTTTCATAATGGCAGTGGTGGGTAATTTTTATTCTAAATTATAATAGATCCAATGGCTATTATCGGTGATGATGATTCAAGTCTACCAAATTAAAGGCTAGATGTTTCTGATTACTGTGAGAATTTCTAAGATATTTTTTCCTAGTGTGTCTGGTGGGAATTATTGTGGTGCCTCTGTTGGGACCTCTAATTAGTAATAGTAAGATAGATATAGGTAAGAACATATTAGGTGATCCATAGACGAGATACTGTTTACTGTATGTTGGACAATATGGTAAATGCAATTAATAAGTGCAAATAGCTCCATTTAAAAGCTTGATATGTCATTGTATTTCGCATCTCAAAGTAAAATGTTTTAGTATGGTAAAAGCTCGCATTATCGGTGATTGATTGCAACTCAGCATTATATTGCAGCAGCACTTTTGCAAATGTGAACACATTAGAGATCATACTTCATCTAACGCAAACTAAAGCGTTAACTTGAACATCTCACCAGCTGGCCACTAGCCAGACACCCAAGCTATCGTCACCATTGGGGCGGTGCTACACATGTTGTCATGGGAACCCTAGCCACACCGGGCACAGGCTTAAGGGAGTGAGCAGTTGCTGGCGAAATGACCTATTTGGTACTCTGATGCAGAAGCATATTGTGAACACATTAGAGATCATACTTCATCTAACGCAAACTAAAGCGTTAACTTGAACATCTCACCAGCTGGCCACTGGCCAGACACCCAAGCTATCGTCACCATTGGGGCGGTGCTACACATGTTGTCATGGGAACCCTAGCCACACCGGGCACAGGCTTGAGGGAGTGAGCAGTTGCTGGCGAGCCGAGTGGCGGTGTATAGAAACCGGCATTGATGCATGACAAGAGGGAGAATGGTGGTTGTAGCACCCGTTTTTAAGGACAAAACCAGATACACAGCATATGTAAGCCCAGGAAGTCAAATCTCACATATAGCTACAAATAAAGGTAATATCGAAAGACAATGCTCAATATATATAATGTACTTAGTATAAAGGATATAACCTTAGACAACAAACAACGAAAAGACAACTCCAATCTTTGGGTGAAAACTCCAATTTCATAGGGACAACTGACTGGTTGATCACAAGCCTAATTTCTCCAAACTCTAGCAATCTGGAACCCATCCAGGATTTTTATCCAAATAATTAAAAAATAAAGCAAGCATAAGTAAATGTCGTACTCAACAAATATATCATGGGGTTCATGAGACTCAAAAGGCTAACACTGGTTTAACTGCGATTAGTTTTTAATGGTCACAATTTTAGCAAATGAGTAGCAACAAGTTTATCACAAGCCCATATAAACACATGATCAGGTAAACATGAATAATGAATAGCATAAATAATTAATTATTAGTGAGCATCTTCATCATCCATATCATTAGTGTTCATCGTCTATTACATAAGGGTTCCAATGCCGCTCGTGACCGTGAGCATGGCTGATATACCAGTTTTACACTCTGCAGAGGTTGTACACTTTCACTATGAGTCGTGATTTACCCTTTCGCCCGAGGTGATCAGCCTCTTAACCCACTACCAAGGAAGGTCGGCAGGGTTCACTATGAAGCCTTTCAAAGGTTCGTCTAACAAGTTAGGGCCATTAGATTCACTCAGCAAACAAATGTAGGAACCCCTTTCTGATGGCACAATGACACGCAGCCTATACACAAGGGGACAGAGGTTGTCCTATACCTGATTCATCAAGCCATTCTTATGCCAATAAAGGTAACCTCTAACAAGCTAGAAAATGTTCTCATACTAAGCTAAAGCTAGAGCCATGTAGCCCTCACAGTTGTACTGTAAGTCCCAGATGATCACTTACAGATAAGTCCTTAGGGAGAGGAATCTAGAGCACCATAAAAATAGCCCAATGCTCTAGCCCCCTTGTTCCATGTTGCTAAAAAGCATCTTTTAGTATTTATTGCATATACCATTAGTCAAGTTACAGGATCATGGTTGTAGTTGAGCACTAGCAAAGCTACCCAATACACATCCCATAGGTGTCAAGGTACAAGATATCAAATATCTAGGATATCCTTATTAGCAACAAGGTAGACACATGCAATATGAATTAAGTGATTAAAGGTGAATAGATAACAAGGATGGTCCCATGCTATACTTGTCTTAAAACACCGATCCTTCGGTAAGCTTTAATCTTTAACATTCTTCTTCTTCTTGATCACCACGTATATCTCACCGATTGGACGTAATCATAAAGCACCACACAAGCATCCATACAATCATACACGAAGCAAACAATAAATCTAAATTACAACAGTACACCAATCATATAAAAATAAGAAAATGAGTTTGAAATACGATTCTACGCATCGCTACGAACACACAGACACGAGAGGTACGCTAATCGGAGCTATGGTTGAAAAGATACAACTACTGAAAGATTTTCTTTGTACGCGGAAAAGAAAACTATAGGCTTCATTTATTTTAACTATATAGAAGCTTATATAAATTGAATTAAATCAAATTTAGATTCAAATTATAAAACTAAAGTAAAACAAATCATATTTTATCTATAAAATCCTGTTGCATAATTATTATTCAAATTAGAGTTTAAACCTTGAAATTCCAGAAATAGTGACATGGTAACCACTGCTACTAACGCGTAGATCTCGTTGCTATGAATCTAACGCAACTTGAATGTGTCAAAATAGAGTTAAAACGTAGAAGATATGAAATAAACAAGATTTCCTTTAATAAAATAATAGATTAAATCTAATCATGAATTTTAAAAGTTGAAAACCTACTTAACAGTAGTATGAACATGTAGATTATGAAATTACGAACCTAACGCAATTTGAACGGGTCAAATCGGAGTTAAAACGGAGAAGTTATGGCTAAAACAAAATCAGTGGCAAATCTGTAAATAAGTGAAAACGTATTTTTGAAGTCAACCGAAGAAAATACGCTTTTAAAAGAAGAAAGCATGAACTGTGAAACACGCAAAGGACCGCAGATTCTATTTTTGAAAAACACAAGGACTCTTTAGCAAGATGGCCACGCGAAGGGGTATCAACAACTGGAGGCCATTGGATCTCCACTGACCGGCTCAGATTAGATCTGAGGGGAAGGGAGTGAGAAGAGCCGGCCAGAACAGTGCCATACGCAGCGGAATACATGGCCGGCGGCGAGGAACCCGACGGCGCGCGTGATTCAAGGCCTACGGTTCACGGTTTTCAACGGGAACGGCACGGGGTGAAAGAGGAGGTTGAGGCGAGCTCACCTAGCTGCTTCCCACGGATGATTGCGGGTCCGTGGCGGCGTGGAGAGGACAACAGCGTGTGGCTTGGCGGGTGGCGGCTATGGCGGCACTAGGGTAGCTCGGGTGTTGCGGTGGGCTTCAATCGGGTGAGGCGAGGGCGGTACGACGGGGTGCAGCTCGGCTTATATGGGACCGGGCTGCTTGGCGTGCACGGCAACGACGCGGGGCAGGGCGTGCGCGGACTCCCAGGCGATGGCGGCGGCGGAGTCCGTCTCAGGTACGGGCGGAAGGAGAGGGGCGGAGCTGATAGGCGGGGCCGCAATGTCAGTGACACAGGGCGCGGGTCGGGCTGTTAATGAGCCATCACGAGGGAGAGGGGAGGCGGCGCGGGCGTGTGCTTGCTGGGCTGCGGGGTTGGGCTGCAAGAGCGGCCGAGCGGGAGGGGAGGAGATTGGGCTGGCCAGCTGCGGTGGTGGGCTGCAAAGCTGGGCCGCTGCGGGACTGAGCCGACGCAGGCCACGCGAGAAAAAGTGGAGGAGGAGAAGCTGTGGGCCTACGCGCCAACTCGGCCCACGTGGGGGGGGGGAGAAAAGGATGGCCTTCGGGCCGGAGAGAGGGAGGAGAGTTTTCTTCATTTTTTTCAAATCCCTTTTCTTTTCTTATTTCAAATCCA
Source organism: Miscanthus lutarioriparius (assembly GCA_904845875.1). NCBI lineage: Eukaryota > Viridiplantae > Streptophyta > Magnoliopsida > Poales > Poaceae > Miscanthus > Miscanthus lutarioriparius. Next base: position 88,214,532 of record CAJGYO010000004.1, on the reverse strand, counting down.
ATTCAAATATGAATCAAACCAAATTTGAATGATGTTTCAAATACACTTTTCAACTTAATAAGAAATTTTTGGTAAGTTCTCAAAAATAAATTTTACCACTTTTAAATCGTCTTATTTTCTAATTCTCTTTTTCCTTCTTTTCTTTTACTTCAAAGCCATTTTTAATTTCATTTGCAAAAGCAATTTAACCCATTTGAAATTTTCAATCAACACCACTCAACCAAATAAATCAAATGCAAACGCATGTATGCTCAAACATGTTGCTAAACCTTATGATGAATTTTAATTTAATGAAATTTTTTATTTTCCTATATTTCATGAGCACAAAAATATAGACTCAAATCATTTTAATCATATTTTTAAAAGAGGCAAATTTTGGGGTGTTACAGTGACAGAGAAATCAATCCAATTTTATCCCCACCCTGAAGAGCCTGACCCGCTCAAATTGCTCCAAGAAAGACATAGTAGATGATTGACAAAGCCACGGGACGCTGGTTTGTAAATCTACGCCACCATAAACAAACTGATTTAGCCAATTTGGTAAACTAATAAATACATTGGTCGCACCCTTTTAGTAATATTGTTTCCTCACCTGTTTGATTAAAGTACTTTCAAAAAGTACCTTCTGAATTTTTATCATTAAATCTCTTTTGATGGACATCCCATATCTTTTCAACCGACCGCAAAAATTTGTCATAAATTAGGCACAAATTAGTTACCTACCAATCAATAAAACCTATAGGGATGCAAGCATAAATATGGCACCACGCACTTGTTGATCCTATACCTGTGTCTGTCACTCCACACACAACTTGATAGCATCTCTTCTTTTAGAGGACATATTAGTGTGTTAGAATGAAACAGATAAGATGAAGAGAGAGAACTGGAAAAGAAGAAAAAACATGAGGCACATGGGAATTTGAGACATCGGGAAAGAGGCACATTTTGATCTCTTGGGATGGCACCGTCCATACAACGGTGGTATTAGAAAACTTCCTTGGCCTCGCGCCGTAAGGAGGTTGACAAGAGATCACGAACACACATCGAGCGCGCCCTACATCTGTGGCCGCTACATCGGCGGCTTCATCTATCTCGCCACTTGCGTCTTCCGCTTCGATCATAGTGCCGAACAGGTGGGATTCCAATTTAGCAGGCGTTGTTTGGATAGATGCTGCTAATAGTATGCAGCTAAAAGTATAAACAGGTGGGGTTCCAATTTAGCAGGCGTTGTTTTGATTGATGCCGCTAATAGTATGCAGCTAAAAGTTAGTAGCGGTGAATCCAAACTGTGTCATGCTAATAGGTATGCTAACATGCACATTGCTCACCATTTCAACCACTAGTAGAAGTGGCACACGTGTGTTTAGGGTTGTGACAGGCAACATCCAGTTATTATAGAAAAACCTTTACATTGTTGAATACTTAAAGCAAGGTACGATACGTATATTATTTTGTTAAAGAGGCATTGATTTTTGTTTAAAAAAATAACTTCATTTCACAGATTTTTAGAATGCAATGAAAAAGAAAGCTAATAATTAAATTAACTAATGTTAAGAGGGTCATAACTTGTAATAAATATACATTCATATGGTATGATATGGGAATTAACGACTGATTATAATGTATACATACATGAGTCCATTATATTGATTGAATATATAAATATAATATATGATAAAATAAATTTATTTATTTAAAATGTTTAGTCCTCTCCTGTGGGCTGTCCGAATATATTAGCACGTAGAGTCCTCTAGTCAGTTGGGACTCTTTGATAGTAGTCATGCCTGCAATGCAAACTAGATAAACTCTTAGTGCTCAGCTGTGAGGTTGTGAACTGTTTTCATGTAATTACTTGAAATTTATTGGTGAACCTTGTGAGATGCATACACATATTGCTCAGTTGTGTCGTGTTGATCTTGCTAATTCTAGGCTTACTAGAATCTTGTGTTGCAACTTTATTTCCCTCTTAACAAAAACATGCTCCGACACAGTGGTAGCGAAAAAAAAATAGCAAAATCTTCAAGGGAGCAAATGTGTTGCAGATACCATAGTTAGGGCCTATTTGGTACAGCTGTGGCTACAGTTAAAAACCTTATTCAGCTGTGGCTTCTATAGTGGAGCACCCTCTTCTTGACTTTATTTTGTCTGGGTAGATAAGGTAAAACCGCTTCTTTCTAGTTGTCAAAAACGACGAATTATCTATAATACCCTTGTGTTTTTTTCTTCTTTTTTCTACTTTATTTGTTTTTCTTCCGTTATTTCTCTCTTAGCTCTAGGCTAGAGCATGCCTTGGCCTCGAGTGGTCCGTCCGCCAGTGAGGTGTCCACCAAACCAAGAGACCGCCGCTGAATAGCACTGCATATTGCTTTTGTTTATGTGGTTGTCCACTCCCTTGCTCACTTACTTGAACTCACGGTATTGTAATCCTTACAAACTTATGTTGCTTTATGTTTAAGTCGTATTTCAAAACTTGGTATTGTAGAAGTCATGTATTTGAAGCCCTCTTGTTTGTAATATTATTTCCGCTGCAATCTCTGTATTGTGATGTGTTGTGCTAAATCCAAATATCCCATCTCAAGTTGTAAAAGTTGTGGCATGAGATCCCTCATGGGTAATCAAATAATCGGTTAGTATGGATTCATGTGCATATAGTTGCTGACATTCTACAAGATCATAGCCAGCGTACTTTAACTTATATAAATTAGAAGGTTCTGCTACGAAGATGATCCCAAATTTAAATTCAGAAGAGCGCACAAGAATTACGCAATTGTTAAAGACCCGGACACTGGTTTTTTTCTTGAGAAATGGTTGTCACGAAAAGAAAACTGACAGCTTCCTTCATTTGACATCAACAGAGATTGTGCAACCACAAGGTAGAAGTGAGAAAGAATAAAGAGGAGAGACGTAACATGTTTGAGCTAAGGAATTTATCTACAATAGCAAGATAGAGATTGTGATGGACCAATACAATAAAAAATAAAAAAGAAGTTTTGAATACATTATTATAATCCTCAAGGCTTCAGATGGATTCAAAAGTTACAGCATTAAATAGGAGGCACAAATTAGTTACCTACCGATACAGAGATATAAATATGGCACCACGGCACCGCGCACATATCTGAACAAGCATCACACAGATGACACCTCTCCTTTTCGTGAACACATCACTATTAGCATAAACAGATAGAGATGGTGCCTAATGAGAGGGAACCAGGAAAGAGAAACAATAAGTCATGGGAATTGGAGACATCGTGAAAGAGGCATATGCCTGTTCCTATATACAATGGCCGACAGTCACTACAGGAAAACGCCTCTTTGCCGACTGCTTGCTCCGGTCGGCAAAGGCATAAACCCAGTCGGCAAAGGCTTTGCCGACGCGCAGCCACACGCGTGGCGGTCTAAGAAAGAGCAATCGGCAAAGCTCAGGTCGGCAAAAGCGGATTTGCCGATCGCCACGCGGCACAATGATCAAGCAAATCCTTTGCCAACCGCCACGCCAGAAGGTCGGCAGATAGTTACGTGGATGGCCGTCGACCGACGGCGAGTTTTTGCCGATCGCTTTGGTTCCTCGGCAATCGGCAAAGAATTATTTTTTCAAAAATTGTTTGCGGTGGCCGCCAAATTTCTAAGCAATCGGCGAAAGAAAGAAATTTTTTTGAAATGTTCTTTGCCGATCGCTGGAGTTGCAATCGGCAAAGATTCTTCCTGGTTTTTGTTTAGCTTTTACGATCGTAAGCAATCAACAAAGCTGAATTTTTTTTCTTTGCCGATCGCTTTGAGTTGCAAATCGGCAAAGATTCTTCTGGTTTTTTGCCCAACTAAACAATCAAACAAAATTGGAATTTTTTTTCTTTTGTTTTCTATTTTCTCGCATCAAAACCCGCAAAATCACAAATTATAATCCAATTTCACCGTAAGCACCAGTAGCACCATTTATATCACAATTTCATCACATTTGTCGCCAACATCACCACATATATCACAATAACGCACAACATCACATATATGTCACAATAACAACCACACAAGTGCATTACAACCATCACATGAAGTCCAACACGCCGAACACCACAAGTCGACGTCCATCACACTAAGTTCAACATAACAAGTCTAGGTCCATAACGAAGAAAAGAAATACATGACAACAACTTCGATGATACGGTGGATACATGATAACAGAATCGACAAGTACCTAGCTCGTCGCGCCGTCCGGTCTCGTCGTCCGCTCCGCCCCAGAGCCCTGTGGTTTGCCCACGGAAACCCCTTGGACCAAATCGAGGCGCGCACAGACGCCACCCTCCGCAGACCCATGGCCACGAGTCACGTCGGAGGAGGGCCACGCGGAGGTGGATACTGGGCAGGGCACGGTGAGGGGCTCAAGGCTGCGGAGGGGCCCAGCCATGTGGGTGGGTGGCCCAACATGGGGAGCGGGGAGGGGGCGCCACGGGATGGCCACATGGCTGGGGGGGGCGCGGCCGGGGGAGGACAAGGCGGCCATTGGGGGGGGCGCGGCCCGGGAGGGCGACGCGGCTGGGAGGACCAACATGCATGGGGGGCCACGGGAGGGCCACGCCACATGGGAGGGCGCCAAGGCCGGGGAGGGGCGCGCGGGGAGGGGGGGGTGTGGGAGGGCGACGCGCCTGGGAGGAGCCATGGGGGCCACGGGAGGGCCTGCTGGGGGGGCCATGGGCCATGGGCCGCGGCGATGGGGGGGGGGGGCGGGAGGGGGGGGGCGGCCGGGGGGGGGGCGACGCACGGGGGAGGACCCATGGGGGCTGCCGGGGAGGGGGCCATGGGGGGGGTGGCCGCTGAGGAGGGGCCATTGGGGGGGGCAGTGTGTGGGGAGGGAGGGTGGGGAGGAGGAGGAGGGATTTTAAAGGAGGCTGGCGGGATTTTGGGGAGGGGGAGGGCGGCCGAGCGGATAAGCGACGCTTTTTTTTTTTTTTTTTTTTTCTTTTGCCGATGACATGTGACGTGATCAAGCAAAGGTCTATTTTTTTCAAAATTTTTTTTTAATTTTTTTTAAAATACTTTGCCGATCGCTCTGCTCTCCTGGGCAATCGGCAAAGGTTATTTTTGATTTTTCTCGAAATTCTTTGTCGATCGCCATCCTCCTGGCGATCGGCAAAGCTCTCTTCTAATCGCCCTTGATGGCGTCGGCAAAAGAATTAATTGTTTTTTCGATTTTTGATCCCGTTTTTTTGTGTTGCCTTGCTACAGTAAGTACATGATATATTCCAAGTTTGGGGTCATTTTGATTTATTTTGCTATATTCCATTGATTTTTTTGTTTCTTTGATTTTTTCGGCGCTCTCGATTTGAAGCTGCAGTACATGAAATAATGGAATCCGTGATTGAAAATGATATTCATGATGTTTGGAGCATGTTGAGGCCGTAAAGGGGCCTCGCGTGAAATTTCGACCGTGTTGGTGTCGGAACACGCCGAAGCCCGCTGCGTGAAAAGTGTTTTTAAATTTTATAAAATCGAAACGAGTCCGAAAATGACGAAACTTGACGACGTGTCTTGTCATCGCATGCGGAGGCTGTGGTAAAAATTTGAGAAAGTTTCGAGCAAGTGGCGACGTCGGGTGGCTAAAACACCGACATCTCCACATGTGATCCGCTTTTCGAAACTTGACGACATCTCGACATGTCCGGTTTTAGCCACCCGACGCCGCCACTTGCTCGAAACTTTCTCAAATTTTACCACAGCCTCCGCATGCGATGACAAGACACGTCGTCAAGTTTCGTCATTTTCGGACTCTCGTTTCGATTTTATAAAATTTAAAAACACTTTTTCACGCTGGGTTCGGCGTGTTCCGACACCAACACTGCCGAATTTCACGCGAGGCCCCAAGACACGGCCTCAACATGCTCCAAACATCATGAATATCATTTTTCGAATGGCCGGATTCCATTATTTCATGTACCGCAGCTCAAATCGAGTCACGGAAAAAAATCAAAGAAAATGTAAAAATCTACTAATATAGCAAAATAAATCAAAATGATCCCAAACTTGGAATATATCATGTACTTATCAGATCAAGGCAACACAAAAACTGGATCGAAAAAAAAAAAATAAAAATTTTTGCCGAACGCTGTGGAGGATGGCGCTTGGTAAAGCTTCGCGCTTTTGCCGATCGGCCGACGGAGTGGCAGTCGGCAAAGGTGACGGTGTGGATGGCGTCAACCATGGCCTGCCTTTGCCGACTGCAATTCTTTGCCAACTGCCTGGCAGTCGGTAAATCCATGGCTTTGCCAACTGCCTGGCAGTCGGCAAAGTCAGGCAGTCGGCAAATCCTGCTTTGCCGACTGCAGGAAATTCCAGTTGGCAAAGGGACCTCTTTGCCGAGTGTCGAAAAAAAACAGTTGGCAAAGAAAATTGCAGTCGGCAAAGAGCCAGTTTCCTGTAGTGAGTGGATCCAAATAGAGAAGACACAGTTCTTATCAGTAGCTGTCACTCATAACCATATGGTGCCACAACTAGTTTACGCAGGGTGCTAATGCTTTGCCAACATGCTGGCCGGCTTGTTTCTTCGAATCACAAATTCACAGTGGGCCAGAGCTTAATTAGGCATATGTGCATATGGCCGTGGGCCCTACTGCCTAGCGCACCACCAGTGAACCTGGTGCCTGTGTGCAGAGTGGCCTGTGTGCCTAGTGTTGACTGGCACATTTGCCGAACTCATGTCAGCCCACGGACATGATATATATGGGATAAACATCCTGAGTACTCAGATGGACCCGTGCGGGACACCAATGACAAGAGAACACTAAATCTCTCTTTCTTCTCCAATACCAGCGCCGCCACCACCGCGCATCCATCGGTGTGTGTTTGCATATAGTTAACTAGGATGGTCACAAGCACCAATGAACGCATGCCTTAGCCCTGCAGCTAAAAGGTTCAAACTACCACTGAAACTGTGGCTGTTTCTGAACTTACAGCAAAACCGTCGACTGACGATGCTCTACCAAGGGTATCAGTAACATGTGAGAGTGAGGTAGCATGAATTAGAACAATTTCACTGGTTATTATTATTATTCATTCACATCTTCCTGCCTATACAATTCTTCCCAACTTCCAAGTCCTGCTGCTTCCCCCTCTGAAACTATACTGCTGCTAATGATAGCGAGGTGGTAGCAGTTTCATCTGATCCTAAAGCTGTCCATAACCATAACCCCCCCCCCCACACACACACACACGCACACACACAATAAACTCGGACTCGGTTGCAGAAGAGAGCCGGCGCCATGACCCCCAACACAAAGCTGGCAATGGATGAGACGGCCAAGCAGTGTCTTGCCGACAATACATGGGCTTTTCAGTTGTCTCTCAATATTTGGCATATTGAATTTGTTTACTTATGTGGTAAGTGTTACATGTTAGGAACTCCATTTAGAACTCTATTTTCTTGCTTAGTAATGTCTCCAACAATCTCATTTTTGTAACATGTTGCCAGAAATTATATGTTACTTCCTGTTCGGGTAGTGTGGTAGTAAATGATTGCCAATCTTAAGTGACTCATCAGTACATGATTAAGGATACATTCCTAATAAGGTTTACAATTCATTTCATTCACAGGTAAGAACATATTCGGTGATACATAGACGAGTGGTGGCGTACAAGAACCGGCAAATGCAGGACAAGAGGGAGAATGGTGGCAGAGGATCCAATCCAATTTTTTTCCTACCCTTAAGAGCCTGACCTGCTCAAATTGCTCCATGAAAGACGTAGTAGATCATTGACAAAGCTATAGGACGCTGGTTTGTAGATCTATGCCACCATAAACAAACCGATATATATAGCCAATTTGGTAAACTAATAAATACAATAATATATGGACACTGGTCGCACCCTTTTAGTAATATCGTATCCCCAACTGTTTGATTAAAGTACTTTCAATGAGTACCTTCTGTATTTTTATCATTCGATCTCTCTTGATGGACATCTCATATCTTTCCCGACGACAACAAAAATTTCTCATAAATCAGGCACAAATTACTTACCTACCAACCAATAAAACCTATATATAGGGATGCCAGCATAAATATGGCACCACACACTTGCTGATCCTATACCTGTGTCTGCCACTCCACACACGACTTGGTAGCACCTCTTCTTTTAGCGGACATATTAGTGTGTTAGCATGAACAAATAAGATGATGAGAGAGAACTGGAGAAGAAGAAAAAACATGAGGCATCGGAATTTGAGACATCGGGAAAGAGGCACATTCTGATCCTATACCTGTGTCTGCCACTCCGGATCATGTAGATCCGACAAAGCTAGTTTACACATGATGCCGACGGCTTAGCAACATCCTGGCTACCAGCATGTCTCTCTGGACCATGACCGGACTTACAAGAGCCTAGTAACACAGGTCAGGAGTTTGAGAACGGTTATCCAGTCGGCACCATATGGTCAGGAGTTTGAGAACTGTTATCCAATCGGCACCATGATGTGGTAGCAGTTTCATCCAGCCAGGGATGAAACGGTCAAGCGTCTCACAGAACAAGACAGCATGGGCTTTGTAGTTCTCTCCCAAGAACTGGCTCTGTCTACTCGTGTGGCACACATTAGCAACTTGTTAGGCAGTCAGGTTTTACAAGCACATACAATTTCAAATAGCCACAACATGCATATATGATCCAAACAACAAGAGAAATTGAGAATCTTTGGTCCCAATCTAAATAAGCACATTCAGAACAGAGCAACAGGAATCACAAACACTACAGAGATCTGGTACCACCCAGTTACGATCAGAATCACAAATTGTCACAAGAACCACAGAGACCCATTATCTAAACCAAAAAGACCCATCTCGCAATATTCATATTTCAATACCACATTGAAACAAGATGTGCACAATTGGTAAATATCCGACAAGAAACTTGCACATGCTTGACCGCACCATAACAAGCAGTTTCCTCCATGCAAGTGATATAAATTTAGCTGTATCAGATTGTTGGTGCTTGTTAATAGTGAAGTGGTTGAGACTGCTAATAATTGGTATCGGACACACAGATCCTCGTCTGCCTTGTCGCCACAATGCCATGACTCTCAACACCAAACTCGTCCTCAACAATCTCGATAGGCTCTTCGCCGAGCAGAATGCCAAGTTGGATCGGCAGTTCGCCGAGCGGGATGCCGAATGGGACTGGCGTTTGATCTCTCGGGATGGCACCGTCCATACAACGCTCATACCAGCAAGCTTCCTCCAGCATCTCCCGCAATGTGTTCTACAAGCGACCGCGACCACATCAAGCGCGCTCCTACATCTGTGGCTGCTGCATCGGTTCCTTCATCGATCCCGCCACTAGTGTCTTCCGCTTCGATCATAGTGCCGAACACATCCACTTCTGCACCGAATACTGCAGTGATGACCACGCCCACGCCTGCGCCATGTCCTTCACATACATCTATGTCCGGTAGCGATAGGACAATAGGGATCCTATGTTCTATAGTAGTGGCATTTCAAATACTATAGCAGCAGTACTGGTACATGTGGTACTATAAACAGGTGGGGATCCAATTTAGCAGGCGTTGTTTGGATCGATGCTACTAATAGTATGCAGCTAAAACTATAAACAGGTGGGGTTCCAATTTAGGAGGCGTTGTTTGATTGATGCTGCTAATAGTATGCAGCTAAAAGTTAGCAACGGTGAATCCAAACTGTGTCATGCTAATAGGTATGCTAACATGCACGTTGCTCACCTTTGCAACCACTAGTAGAAGTGGCGGCACAGGAGTGTTTATGGTTGTGATAGGCAATCCAATTATTATAGAAAATGGATATATACTTAAAGCAAGGTACGATACGTATATTATTTTGTTAAAGAGGCATTGATTGTTTTTTTAAAAAAAAAACTAACTTCATTTCACAGAGTTTTTAAATGCAGTGAAAAAAGAAAGCTAATTAAATTAACTAATGTTAAAAGGGTCATAACATGTAATAAATATACATTCATATGGTATGATATGGGAATTAAAGACTTATTATAATGTATACATACATGAGTATCCATTATATTGATTGAATATATATAATATAATATATGAAAAAAAATATTTATTTAAAATGTTTAGTAGTCTCCTTTGGGCTCTCTGAATATATTAGCACGTAGAACCCTCTAGTCAGTTGGGACTCTTTGATAGTAGTCATGCCTGCAATGCAAACCGGATAAACTCTTAGTGCTCAATTGTTAGGTTGTGAGTTGTTTTCATGTAATTACTTGAACTTTATTGGTGATCCTTGTGAGATGCATATATATTGCTCAATTGTGTCGTGTTGATCTTGCTAAGTCTGGGCTTGCTAGAATCTTGTGTCGTAACTTTATTTCCCTCTTAACAAAACGTGCTCAGAGGCAGTGGTAGCGAAAAAAATAGTAAAATCTTCAGGGCAACACATGTGCTGCATATGCCATAGTTAAGGCATGTTAATTTGGTACAACTCTAGCTACAGCTAAAACAGCTTTCGCTATGGCTTCTATAGTGGAGCAGCTCTTTTTGGATTTGAAATACAAAAATGATTAGAAAGTAAAATTATTCAATCCTTTTTTGTATTTTAATAAATATTTTTTAACTAATAACTAGATACTGAAATTCCTTGATTCACTTTTTGAATTTAAGTAACTAAACCCATTCTTAATTTTGGAATATTTTAATGAGAGAAATTTGAAAAATCCAAAATTCTAGCATTGTTTGTCTGGGTAGAGAAACGTTTGGTAAAAACCGGTTCTTGTGGTTGTGAAAAACGACAAATTATCTATAATAACCTTCTATTTATTTTTTTCTACTTTATTTGTTTTTCTTCCCTTATTTCTCTTTGATTCTTCTCTCTCCACTGCACGCATCTTACCTCCAGAGCATGCCCTGGCCAGCTGGAGGAGCTCGAGCATGCATGGCTTGCTACAGGAGCCCAAGCACACGTGGCTAACATGGCACGCGTGCCCGCAGCTGCAAGGGCTAGCGTCGTGCTTCCTCGGCCCATTCCCACGCTGGCCTCTTCACCCCTTTCATTCCCTATGTGGCCTCCATCCTTCCCTACGGTGGTGTCATCTGCGCTGGCCTGGAGGCCCCTCTCCATGTGCCCCAGGGCAAACTGGACCTTGGCCGCATGATGCATCCACGGGAGTGGAGAGAGCCAGGTGAAGCTCGATTTTTTTAGCTCTTATCGCACAAAGCAACTTCAGTCAGCATGATTTTTGGGACTCCTCGTGTGAAGCAATTGGTTAGGAGGCCGTTTGTTGGTTTGTGGAGCGCTAAAATAGCTCCAGAAGCAGCTTGAGAAGCTGTACCAAATGCACACATACATACAAGGTGTTCTACCACTACACCACAACCTTTAAATAGCAATTGATTTAGAGTTGCTGAAAGGGGTGTACAACAATGGACAGTCAGTTGCTAAAGGTTATAGCGATGGACCCCGCAGTTGCTAATGAAGCCGTCGTTATATGTAAACAGCGACGGACATCGTCTTTAGCAACGGACAGTTCGACGGTCCAAGTTTTAGCGACCGACAATATGTTAGAGCTTTTAGTGACCGACAATATGTTAGAGCTTTTAGCGACCGACAGTCCAATGCTATAATAACTTTTAGCGACCAATAATTCGACGGGCTCAATTGCAAACAGATAAAAAAATAAAAGCTGGTCTGAAGGTATAGCTGATGATCAAACCTTAGCCATACATTGATTCACGTACACAAAAGTGATGACATTCAAAAGTGATCACATTATCCATACATTGATTCATGTATTGAACAAGTACAATATACATGTAATGTCACTTAACATCAAACTAGTCCTTGTTTGAAGTACCTGCTGATCAAAAGCAAGGCTAATCCTAGCTGATGATCAAAAGTTTAGCATATCCCATATCCATGAAAACCAACAAGCTCAGCATCCAAAAGTTCCTGAAAAAATGGTAGAATCAGTAGTCTAATGAAGTACAAGTTCCAATGTACAACTTATAAGGGAGTGAGAAGACACAGTTTTACAAATATAAATCACATTCAGTTTGCCTTCAAAAATGAAACGTCCCGTGCTTACCCCTTAGCTGTTTGTGTTTTATTTTCATCATTCAAGACTTCACTACTTGAGTTTATTGTTTCTCAGACTTTGATGACAGGCTCGGAGCAGACAACAAAAATAGTGATTCAACAAGACAAGCTGATAAGCTATCCTCTATTCAATCCACACATCCAGTACTTGTAAATTCAACTTGTAGATCAATAAATTTAATTTGAACAGCAATGGATCGAGGAAGGGAGTAACACTTGTGTTGGCTGACTTATTTTAAGGTAGGCATGAAGATGGTCTGGCAAAAATGAGAATTTTTTCAATGAGCCCAAAACTTGTAAACATTGAATACTACTAATGCCATGTCTGAATACTATACTAACACTACTATTGCCATGTTTTCCTATTAAGTATTTGGTTACTACTAAAACTACTAATACAAAGTAGTATTCATTATGCAAGAACGTGTCAGAGGTAAGTCTACTATGTTCAAAAATATACTACTATACCACCAGAACTACTGCTAACTTAAAAAGCGTTTGCGGCTGTCCTAAAATGGATCTGAGAAGAATTTGGAGAGCTGAGTTTGGCATTCAAGAGTGCTCCAGCAGAATCGATACTCAGCAGGGACCATGCCGGTGACCTGTCAATGACAAGTCAATTATCAGTAACCACTAAACAGCATTGAATGAGAAAACCAAATACTACATACAGACATGCTGAAAGAATAAAGTAGAACTAGCAGGTAACCGTACCCCACGCTTCGCGCGGGTAGGAGACTGACTATATTCTCGATATGCAACAGATTTAGATGCAGTGATCAATGCGGTATATATCAGTCAATTATGATTCAAACATTGTCTCTCCATTTCAACACGTTGCGCCAGCTAGAAATGCAGAAGGAATAAGTAGTCCTTTTTGCATAATAGCATATAAGCCCGTACAAATGTGTGTGTATGTCCTCTTGCATACCCAGCCCCAAATAAAGTATGCGTACAAAGGTACTTGAGCAAACATAGTGCTGTTAGATATAAATAGCACAACCAAAATAGGTAAACTCTTGTTAAGCTGCTTAAATTTGCTTCGCTTGCCAATTTAAAGAAGCGGGAGCAGTGACAACCATAAGCCTTTGATAAGTTGACGCATGAAGCCTGGCACACTCTGCTCATAAGAAAGATCAACTTATGAATTCAGAGACGTGAAAGAGAAAACTACAGAAAGAGTGCAGAGATGAGCATTCAGTAGGAGCATAAGGCTACAGGATTATGACAAATCACATCGCAAAAGATGCAAACTTTGCATAATGATGGAATAGACATAATAAAGCCCTTCTTGTCACTGATGTAGTGCTTTGAAACCTTAAATTTGTGAACTAAAGATGAGATAGTGCCAACTGTATGATCACCAAAAAATATTATTGAAATAGGGGAGTATTTAGTGGTAACCGGGCACTATATAACATTTTTCTCTATAATCAACAGGTAATTAGCAAGTTAGGATACTGCCTTAAGAAATTAGGAAGGTAGATAAGAAAACAGATAATGGTGAGAAGAAGTAAAATATGCAGAAATGAAGACACAATGAACCAATTTTAGAAGGGAGGAATCTCTACTTGCAGACTATAGACTATGTACACATTGTTGTTATAGTTTTCAGATTCAGAAATGGCACCAGCAGGAGGGCATGCGCTTTGTTATGGAGCCAAATATTGTAAGGTCAAATATCCTAGACAGCTCGTCACCACTCCTGAAGTGGTATGCACCCCTCCAGGAGTGCTCGGCACTAGTCTTGTAGTGGTCGGCACCACTGCAAGACTGTTCAGCTCCGCTACGGGAGTGCTCGACACCCGTCCTGGAGTGGTCGACACCACTGCGGGACCTCCTGGCTCCACTCCAGGAGTGCTCAGCATCTCTCCTGGAGTGCTCGGCTCTGTCGCTGGAGTACTCGGCACCCCTCCTGGAGTACTCGACACCTCTTCCCCAGCGTCTCCACCACCGTGGATGACCAAGTCCTCGACGACGAAGGTTCTGGTGAAGTCGCTAGCTTCCCCCGTGCTCGGACTGTTCTAGTCCCAAGCCGCCTTCTCGTCGAACACGACGTCGCGCGAGACAAGTACCTTGTCTCCGCGTGGGTCGTAGAGCCAATACGCCTTGGTACCCTCCACGTAGCCTAGGAACACCATCGGTGTGCTCCTATCCTCCAGCTTGGTGAGGATCGGCTTTGTCTTCCTGACGTGGCCGATGCAGCCGAATGTCCGGAGGAAGGACACGCTCGGCTTGCATCCATGCCAAGCCTCGAACGGCGTCTTGCCCTTCAGGGCCTTGGTGGGAGCGCGGTTGAGGATCAACACCGCCGTGGTCACCGCCTCACCCCAGAACCTTGCTGGAATGCCTTTAGCCTTCATCATAGATCGAGCCATGCCGACCACCATCTGGTTCCGTCGCTCCACCACGCCATTCTGCTGTGGCGAGTACGGCGTGGTGTGGTGTCGCACCACACCCTAATCCACGCAGTATGCAGCGAACTCCACCGAAGTGAATTCGCTGACGCGATAAGTCCTCAGCACGCGGAGCTTCTTGCCGCTCTCGGCCTCCCCGCGCATCTTAAACTTCTTGATCACCCCCGCCGCTTTGTCCTTGCTCATTAGGAGTTGCAGCCACATGTAGCGACTGTAATCATCCACGAGCAGAAGGAAGTACCACCGACCACTGTTTGTGGCTAGCGTGATCGGCCCATAGAGGTCGCCGTGGATGAGCTCGAGAGCGTCCTCCGCGTGATACTTGGCCGCCTTTGGGAACGGTAGCCTCCTCTGCTTCCCGGCCAGGCAGCTGTCACGTAGCTCGCCTCCGTGCTCGATGTGGGGTAGCCCTCGGACCATCTTCTCCAGCCAACCAAGCGCGTCGAAGCTGAGATGTCCGAAGCGGGCATGCCACAGCCACGGTTCCTCGGTGTGCCTTGCCGCCAGGCACACCGGCTGCTCCACCTTCAGGTCGAGCAGGTACAACCGGTTTTGGGACCTCTTCACCATGGCAAGAAGTCGTTGCTCCTAGTCCCTGATCCGAAGGACTCCGTCCTTGATCAGTACCTCGCTACCGCGCTCATCCAGCTGACCAATGCTGATGATGCTTGAACGCAGCTGCGGGATGTAATATACATCCGTTAGCGCGCGGTGCTCCTCGTTTTGGCACCTGAAGACGATGGTGATGCGCCCTCGGATAGCCACCCTTGAGCCATCACCAAACTTCACCGTACCGGTAACATCGTCGTCAAGCTCGGAGAAGGCTGCATTGGAGCCTGTCATGTGGTTGCTGGCACCAGAGTCCAGATACCACCGCTGCTCTTGCTCGCCGCCCACACGTCCGAGGTGGACTTAGGCGCGCGGTTCATCGAGGTTGATAGCCTTCAGGGCCTTCCCAGGTCCTTCTACCGTCGTCACCTCTCCCTTCTCCTCGGCCTCGACATCGTGCGGTGCACATAACGTCGCCATCAGGATAGTGGCCTCATCACCATCATCAGCTTGCGCTAGATGAGCCTCAGCCTTCTTCTTCTGCTTACGATTTGGGCACTCCTGTGCCCAATGGCCTGTCTTCCCACAGCGCCGGCAGGCATTGGGGTCGACCTGCTTCTTCTTCTCCAAAGAAACCTTACCACGGCGCTTGCCATCGCCACCGCGGCTGGAGGAGACTACCCCGGAGTTCCTCCGAGCAGCCCACTCCTCCTCTATCAGCAGCAGTTTGCCACTGTCCTTCGTTGCTGTCGCCTGCTCTAGGCGCTCGTCCACCGCCCGTAGACGGCATGTCACATCCTCAATGGTGAGGGTGGACAAGTCCAGCATCATCTCTATGGAGAGAGCGATCTGGATGTACTTTGCCGGCACGGAGTGGAGGTACTTGGAGACCGCCTCCTCTTCGTCGATGGTGACGTCGTGGCTCTTTAGTTGCTGATGAGCGTCTGCAGGCAGAGGGAGAAATCCTCCACCATTTCACCATCCTTGAACCTGAGGTTGGCGTACTCCTGTTTCAGAAGCTGGGCCGTCGCCTTCTTTGCGCGGTCGGAACCGACATGCATCGCCGCAATAGCCTCCCATGCCTCCTTAGCAGAGCTCTTCGCCCCAACGGCTCCCTGTACTCCGTCGGTACAGCAGCGAGGATAGCCTCCAACGCTGACATGTCATCTTCCTCATTGTCGGTGCCCTTGTCAACAGCATTCCAGAGTCGTCGAGCTCTGAGTTTGACCTTCATGGTCACCGACCACTCTCCATAATTGGTGCGAGTCAACGTCGGCCAACTGGTGCCGCTGACCTCCCGCACCGTGCGAACAATGACCTCCTGTCGTGGCTGGGCAGCCATAGCAGTGCCACTGCTGTCGCCCATCTCTGAACCGTCCGTCATCGTCAGCGGTTAGTCCGGCGACGGCGCTTGTACTGCTCTGATACCACTTGTTAACCCACAGGATCACTGGCTCAGGTGAGTCGACCACTCACCAGTCTTGCCGACCACGACAGACGCTGTCCGACCACACACTATGGCTAGAGGTAGAAGAAGAGAGGAAGAACAGAGCATACACACATAGCTAGAGACACCCGCGTTGGCCGGAGCCCTGTATAGAAGATGACAAATCTGAACTCTCTTTACTGAGTTGCAGTGTCAAATTATATATACAATTCTATCCATCTAGTCATAGTACAGCTGCCATGCTGCTACAGTTATTAGATGTGATAGCAGGGCTGACTTTGGCGCCTGCCTACAGTGCGGCAGGTGAGCCGTTCGGCGTCTGCTTCTGCAGCTGCTACAGTGCAACAGCAGGGAGCCCTTTTTGACGCCGCCTTCACCTGCTGTGCATTCACACAAGGGAGACAGAGGATTATCTAACAGGTACCACGTGAGGGTGAGGCAACATGAATTAGAACAATTTCAACTGTTATATTATTATTCATTCACATCTTCCTGCCTATACAATTCTTCCCAAGTTCCATATGTCGTGCTGCTTCTCCCACTGAAACTATACTGCTGCTAAGTGCTAATGATATGGTAGTAGTTTCATCTGATCCTAAAGCTGTCTATACCTAATAAGGATTCCAATTCATTTCAGTCACAGGTAAGAACATATATTAGGCGTGAGACATAGATGTAATATCGTTTACTGTATGTTCGTCAGCACGGTAAATGCAATAAGTGCAAATAGCTCCCTCTTAAACGTTTGATATGAAGCATTGCTTGTATTGCTCCTGTCAAAGTAAAATGTTCTAGTATGGTAAAAGCTCGCATCTGTGACTGATTGCAACTAAGCATTATATTGCAGCAACACTTTTGAAAACAAAATAGTGAAATTGCCTAATATGGTACTCATATGCAGAAGCATTGTCAACACATCCGACTTCATCTACTGAAGAATCGAATTGAGAGTCTCATGCAGCTTGGGACGGATGCTAAGATCTTGTCACCAGCTGGCCAGACGCCCAATCTGTCGTCACCCTCGGGGCTGGCGCTACACCATGTTGTCATGGGAACCCTAGCCATACAGGGCACATGCTTGACGGAGTGAGCAGTTGCCGATCAATCGAGTCGAGTGGTGGCGGATAGGAACCCTAGCCACACAGGGCACTGGCTGGATGGAGGACAAGAGGAAGAATGGTGGCAGAGGATCCATCCAAACTTTTCCCCACATCCTTAAGAGCCAGGTCCACTCAAATTGCTCCAAGTAAGACATAGTAGGTGATTGACAGAGCCACTGGATGCTGGCCTGTAAAACAACATCGCCGTAAACAAACCAGTTTAGCCTTTGGTGAACTAATAAATACTACAATAATAATATAATATACGGACACTACTGGTGACACCCTTTTGAGTAGTATCCCCACCTCTGTTTGATTAAGGTACTTTCAAAGTACCTTATGTATCTTTACCATTCAATCTCTCTTGATGCGCCCATATCTTTTCCAACCACCACAAAAATTTCTCAAAAATTAGGCACAAATTAGTTACCTACAATTCCCATCAATGAAACCTATAGGGATGCCAGTATAAATTTGGCACCACACACTTGCTGATCCTATACCTGTGTTTGCCACTCCACGACCTGATAGCACCTCTCCTTTTAATGAACATATTAGTGTGTGAGCATCAACAAATAAGATGATGAGAGAGAACTGGAAAATAAGAAAAAAATATGAGGCATGGGAATTTGAGACATCGGGAAAGAGGCACGCTGGAACTCATTCTGTGTCTGCCACTCCAGATCATGTCCTGATGATTGCAACTCATTACATTTCAAGGTAAGAACATATTAGGTGCCTCATAGATAAAATATTGTTCACTGCCTGTTCGTCCATATGGTAAAGGCAATAAGTGCAAATAGCACCTATTTACAAGCTTGATATGAAGCTTTGTATCGTTCCTCCAAATGTAAAAATGTTTTAGTATGGTAAGCTCCCATCCCTGATTAATTGTAACTGAGGTGAGCCCATTTTTTATGGTGTTTGGTTCGGGCGTCATTGGGGATATTTCTCTAAATCAGGGATCAGCAACGTCCTTGCAAATCAAGGGGATGGCTTCACCCCCTATAAACACTGTTGCTGTCCGTCGGGCTTGGGCGCGGGGCTGGGTTGGCGCTGAGACAGCAGCGTGGGGCGGGTTGTGTTGGGCGAGTAGTGCTCCCTCGACGCAGGTTGTAGCGGTGATGCAAGTTGCGGTTCTCCCACAGCGAGCTTGAAGACGTGGACCCCCAGTTCACGGCAGCATCACACCATGGTCGTCATCTCGCGCCCAGTTCCTTGCCATGGCTGCCATCACAGCGTGGCTCCACAACATGGCTGTCGTCTGGCACCCAGTTCCTCTCTCCACAACACAACAGTGAGCCAAGGCCGCTCTCGGCTCTGCTCTCACAAGCGAACAGCTCGGTCCCTAGACGTCGCTTTTGGCTCTACGCCACGGCCGCCACCTCACGCCCACCTCCACCCCGGATGGCCGCCCCCTCACAAATCCATGCCATTGTTGCTGCCACATGGCCCCACATGGGCGCAATGGCGACTTCCTTGGTGAATGAGATAAGGCACAGAGAGCTTGGCAGGTGGGCCCCACAGATAACCGTATCAAAAACAATGAATTTCATTTCCTTTCCAATCCCTATGACCAAATAGCAAACTAGGACCACCCCATCCCTCAAAACTAGGTTGAGTCCATCCCATCCCACTATGCCCCTGAACCAAACACACACACAAAAAATAAGCGCAACTCCCCACTACTCATTCCATATAATTTGCTTCCCAAGTTCCCGCCCAAGTGGAAGACATAAATCAAGCTGCAAGAGTTGACTAGAGGTCGCCCTTAAGAAGAAATGAGGTGAATACTTCACTACATGAGAGAAACACCACCATCGCTACAGCTCCCTTCGGTGGCCTTGCAGGCGGCAAGGGGAAGGTACGGCAGCCCTGCCCTGATCAAGTATAGTTCTAGCACTTGAGTGTTGTTGGTCCAGATGGAAGCAATGTCGGGCGAACTCGGTTGAGTCGTGCTCTCTGTCTTTCTATCATAGTTGTTTGGTTCGTCGGCTTAGTCAATTAAGTTTGTTTCATCGTCCTCCCGCCAGGCTCTACTGAGTTCATCGATGTTCGTTGCCGCCACCTCTGTGTCTCTTGCAGCAAACAGAGGTAAATATTTGTGGGACTCTTGCTGTTTCATTGGTGGAGAGCTCAAATTTGGCCATCACATACTACTAAAGATTCAGATTTAGGAGACAAGGCTCTGGATTAACGGAGGTGGGCACAAAATGTGTTTGTCCCCTAAAATGCATAAGGATTTTCAGAGGTAGACGAACCATTTATGGAGGCACCCTATAAATGACCACCTCTGTAAATCAATTAATGGAGGCGGGGCCTCTTCCTGAGGCCAGCCCGGTAACAAGCACCTGGCACATCTTGGCCAGCTAACTGGCTTAAGTATATAAATGAGACAAACCCTAACCTACTATCTCTCTCTCTCACTCTCACTTGGTCCTTCTCCACCCGCCATCTACCCACCCGACTATCTCTATCTCACTCCCTTCCTCCCTCACCACGCGCCTCCCTCAGTGGTGAGAGTTGTACCTGCAGCTCCCTCACACACCTCCCTCTCTCAACAGTGGCGGCGGCTCCCTCTCTTAGCAGCAACAGTGGCTCCCTCTATCAGCACATAATTCATAATAACTTCACAATATTGCTGGGGTAGCTGGTTTGAGGAGAGCAGAGCGGAGCGGAGAGGAGATTTGGGATTTGGGAATCAGCAGTGCCACAAGGAGAGCGGAGCGGAGAGGCTTACCGGACGTGAGGGAGCAGATCTGTGTGCAGCAGGGCGGCAGCCCGGACAACCGCGCGTCAGGGATGGATGCCCTCTCGGTGAGGATGGCCGCGGCGGCAGCGAGGACGGCTGCAGCGGTGGGGATGGCAGCCACGGTGTTGGGGACGGCAGCCACAATGGCGATGGCGCCCCCCATCGATGCAACGGTGGTGGAGGTCGGGCGAGAGAGTCCGTGAGTTTTTTCGCGGAGTAATTCGAGCCCGTGTACCGTCAGAAAATAACCTACAGAAATAGAATGACAGAGAAATTGAATTTTTCCGTGGGTTCGCCGTCACAAACAATTTTTCTATGGGTCTCACACACACAGAAAAATTGAGTTCGCTCAGATTAAAAATAATTTTTTTTCGTGTGTTAATCCTCACAGAAAAAAGAAAAACCGACAGAAAAAATGATTTTTTCTGTGCGTTTGTCCCGTCAGAGTTGCAGAGGTGCACTCACAGGAAAATTGTATTTTTCTGTCAGTTAAAGGTGAACGCATTTTTCTATGGGGCGTTAACAGACCACCGACAGAATAAATATACTTACCCATGTAGCAAATTGGATATAATAATTATATAGAAATAGTAGAACCAACTCATCTGCTCTAGCAACCATCCTATAGAAAGCTTTGGCATATGCTGTTGGTTCAGCATCCAGTATAGGTGGATGGTGCCCGGCAAGGTCAACCAACATTTGATCCATCTGATCAACTTCATCAGTGCCCTCTCTATTTCCCACGCCATCATATCCATCATGTGAAATCAGCACCTCACCATGCTCAGTCCAAGTTTCATAGCCTTCCTTAAAACCATGCCTACACAAATGCATCTCTATAGTGGCCCCGTTCGTTTGGCTAAAATTGGCTGAAAAAACAAGCTAAAGCTAAAATGTTGTGAGAGAAAAATACTGTTCTGGCTAAAAAAAGAAGCCGAATAAGTCGGCTTTTAAGGTAAGCCGAACGGGGCCAGTATATCGTATATGCCTAAAGTAGGTCCGACATTGTGCACAAGGATACTTAATAGTATCATTTTCAGCTACACCAGAAATTGAAAATACACTATTCAAAAATTCATTGGTTACATCAATCCATTCATTTGAGGGAGCTTTGCCACATTGCCAACCATTATACATCCATGTTCGGTTTGACATATTAACTAGTTCTGTTTCAAATATTAATATATTAGATATCACAACAAAAGTAGCTCAATTATTTTTGGTGCAAGGACAGATATTCCAAACTCAGACAAGTGGGCACACAAATAAAATGTAGAATAACAACATCTTCATACAACAAATAAAACTAGTGAAGAAAAAAGTATACCTTGAGTCTCACAAGTACTCAACAACTCTTCACTGTCTACCTCCAATAGGAACCTTCAGTCATTGCTTAGCCCAAAATCTTTACTGCAGTACACTAGGGACATGAGATTGGAATTTCCAGTAAATTTTTTTTCATGCTATTAGTGAGGCCACTATGGCTGATATGCTGCCTATAGGTACTGAATAGGTACATGTCATGAAAATATCAATAAGAATCATAGATACTCTAAATGGACAAGGAAAACATGCTTTACTTATCCATACATTTTTAGGGGAGAAACAGATAACCTAAAAACTCAATTCAGATTTGAAGCAGACAGCACCGATGACCAAATCTTGAGGGAAGCAGACTTCAACTAAAAATTCATACAAGTGGACACTCAGATAAACTGGCATCTCATACAAAAATAGAATCAATGAAGACAGAAGTGTACCTTAACCAAAGTGCAGTGCACTAGTGGCCAGATCTGAAGGATGGAAGAGCAGGGGCGGTGGAGACCGACAAGGAGAGGACGAGCAATGGAGGGGAAGGTCCCGTGACCCTATGCAGCCGGCGGAGGGCCTGGGGACGTGCCCTGGAGCACCCGCAGCCAGCGATTGGCACCCAATGGCTAGCGCCCAGCGGCCGACGGATTGGGGAGAGTGAGGGCGCCGAATCGGTGGTGGTGGCCGGCGGGGAGCTTACGGAGGCGCGGATCTAGAGGCTGCTGACCTGGTTGCGGTGGACGGCATGGGTGTGGAGCTACTGCGGCGGCGGGGCAGGCATGCGTGCGTAGCTACGGTGGCGGCGCAACGTGTGCGTGCATGCATGAGGAGCCGAGCGGGCGAGTCCGCGAGTACATTCCTGCGAGGGTGTTTGGGGGCAGCGGCCGGAGAGTTAGGGTTAGGGATTCTTTGTTTTTCTATTTATTTTATTAATTAAAGTATTTTCTTTTCACGAGAACGCGCGAACACCGAAACGGAGAGCGCGAACGCCAAATTCTAGTGGTCGTTTGAATTTTTCCATGCGTGTGTATGTTTTTCTGTGCATTTTAAAATAACTGATAGAATTAGTTCTGGGAAGACTTAGATGACCTGATTAGAGCTGTACCCAGTAGTGAGAAGCTTTTTATAGGAGGAGATCTTAATGGGCATGTAGGTACTACAAGCGCAGGTTTCGAGGCAGTTCATGAAGGTTTTGGGTATGGTAGTAGGAATCAGGAGTGGGAGGAAGTTCTGGACTTTGCGGTAGCTTTTGACCTGATGATAGCCAACACTTTCTTTAGAAAGAGAGAATCTCATCTAGTGACCTTCAGTAGCGGACAACACTCTAGCCAGATTGACTTTGTCCTTACAAGAAGAAAGGACAAACAAGCATGCTTGGGTTGCAAGGTGATATCAGGGGAGTGTGTTGTTTCTCAACATAAGCTTTTGGTGGCAGACTTTCGTTTTCATGTGCGTGCCCATAGGGATAAACAAGCTAAGATTGAAAGAACAAAGTGGTGGAAACTGAAAGGGGAGACGTCAGATGTATTCAGGGAAAGGGTTATCAAAGAGGGCTCTTGGAAGGAAGAAGAGGACATAAACAACATGTGGGAGAAGATGGCAACCAACATTCGAAAGGTGGCCTCAAAGGTGTGTGGAGTAACCAAAGGAAGTGGAGGCGAGGCTAAAGATACTTGGTGATGGAATGAGGAAGTCCAAAGGGCTATTAAGGAGAAGAAAGAGTGCTATAGACGCGTGTACCATGACAGGAGTGTGGACAACATAGAGAAGTACAAGGTGGCAAAGAAGACTGCAAAGCGAACTATAAGTGTGGCAAAGGGTAGAGCGTACGAGGATCTTTACCAACGTTTGAGTACGAAGGAAGGAGAGAAGGACATTTATAGGATGGCTAGGGTTCGTGAGAGAAAGACAAGGGACTTCAACCAAGTTAAGTGCATTAAGGATGAAAGGGAGCATCTCTTGGTGAAAGAGGATGAGATCCGACATCGATGGCAAGATTATTTTGACAAATTGTTCAATGAAGAGAATACGGACACAACCTTTCAGTTGGATAACTCTTTTGATGACACCAATAGGCGCTTTGTGCGGAGAATCCAAGAATCTGAGGTCAGAGAGGCGTTGAAAAGGATAAAAGGAGGTAAGGCGATGGGACTGGATGGTATCCCAATCGAGGTGTGGAGATGCCTTGGGGACATAGCTATAGTATGGCTAACCAAGCTGTTCAACCATATTTTTTGATCGAACAAGATGCCTGATGAGTGGAGGACAAGTATATTGGTACCGATCTACAAGAATAAAGGGGATATTCAAAGTTGTACTAATTACCGGGGAATTAAGTTGATGAGTCATACTATGAAGCTATGGGAGAGAGTTATCGAGCATCGCTTGAGAGCAATAACGTGGGTCTCTATGAACCAATTTGGTTTCATGCCCGGAAGGTCAACCATGGAAGCAATTTTCTTAATAAGACAAGTTATGGAGCGGTATAGGGAGAAGAAGAAGGACCTTGTCGATGTTTTACCACCAATAGCCTACCACGGGGGTACCGTGGCAGTATCGTTCGGGTTTCGGCGTATGCTGAACTCGATGGTGAACGCAAGAGACAGTCGATTTATCCTGGTTCAGGCCCTCGATCGTAGATCGAGTAACGACCCTACGTCCAGTCGGCGTTTGCCTTTTGCGTTGGATTGATTATGAAGTGTTATGTCGTACCAATTGTCCCCTTCTTTAGGAGCCCTGGCCTCCTTTATATATTCAGGAGGCCGGAGTCCTAATCGGTTTACAATGAGATTTCCTAGTAGGATTACTTAATAGTTCTATTACTAAGATTACATGGGAAGAACCCTAGTTGAACTAGATCTTCTCTCTCTCTTGCGGGGTATCCTGTGGGTCCCGCATCGACAAGCCCCCGAGCACTTCATGGTTGAGCTCTGAAAGTCTCGCTTTGCTCCTTCAAGTCTTGTTAGGTTGGAACAAAATGTTATCCGAGTGCTTTCTAGAGTGAAACCTTGTAGCGCTTCTTGGGACCCTCGAGTGGTGAGTGTTTTGTGAAGAAAAAGTACATCCATCTGGTTGTAGCCCCCGAGCCTCTTGCTATTTGGAACAAGGAGCTGGAGGATCTTGTCTTGAAGTTGCTCTGATTGTTCGTTGAAGTTTTGTCAAAAAGAACTCGAATATGGCTCGTTAGGGTTCTTTTTGTCATAATGTCTTGAAGTAGTCTGCGTTGAGGAAGTCTTTTTTGATGGCGTGCGCTTTTTTGGAGAAAAAGTGCACTCACCGAAAGTGTAGCCCCGAGCCTCTTGCTATTTGGAACAAAAAGTTGAGGGTCTTGATCCTTTATGTTTGTTTGAAAATCCGTGCTCAAGTAATCCACGAGATTTGAATCTTGTCCTCATCCGAGTAGTTTTTGTGGTATCTTTCCGAAGCGGTTCTTTAGTCCTGGATTAAGCCATCATCCGAGTAGTTTTTGTGGTATCTTTCCGAAGCGGTCCCTTAGTATTGGATTAAACCATCATCCGAGTAGTTTCGTGGTGTGCAGCCTCTGAGCCTATGTCCGGGTTCTTTTTGGGTGGGTGCAATTTTTTATAAAAATTGCACTCACTGAGTGTAGCCCCCGAGCCTCTTGCTTTTGCTTGCAAAAGTTGGAGGGTCCGATTCTATCTTCAAAAAAATTACGAGGCTATGTATCCCATGACCTCGTGCTTTCTCCGAGTTCTTTTCTTTTGAAAAAGAAGTCGGTTGAAGAAATCTTGATGCGTTGTTGTCGTTGTAGTCTTGAGTTTCTTATACTTTTTGTCTTTTGTCTTTGGTTACGAGCCCCCAGGAGTAGTTGAAATGAGTGCCGGATTCCCTGGCTTAGTGTTGATTAATCTGTGATGCTAGCCGAGCCCCGAGCGTATACCCGTGTTGTTTTGTTCAGGAAGAACTCGGATGCGAGGTCTTGG
Organism: Miscanthus lutarioriparius; assembly: GCA_904845875.1. Lineage (NCBI taxonomy): Eukaryota > Viridiplantae > Streptophyta > Magnoliopsida > Poales > Poaceae > Miscanthus > Miscanthus lutarioriparius. Next base: position 88,188,953 of record CAJGYO010000004.1, on the reverse strand, counting down.
CGTATTCTTTGATAGTCTGCTGCTGTCATATGTAGTTGTATGGTGGTGGTTGAGTGTAAATGCTTTTTGTTCACGGGTTGTACTGTGATGGTATATCCTTCCGAATATGCTCGTCTTCGAGCACTGTTTTCCTCTCGCCTGAGTCGTCCATTATTGAGTCCTGTCCTTTCACTGTGTTCTTTGTCAGGCTTATTTCATCGGTGCTCCTGGTCCATGTGCGCCGCTCCTTTGGTCTATAAATACAGTCCCGGAGTGCTAGTTTTCATCTATTGGATATTCCGTTGAAACCTTCGTGGATATGAGCATGGTAGTTTGTGAAGTAGAGCAACCCCCGGGCATATTTTGTAGTTCCTGTGTGTTTTGTTGTAGCTGGAGGAAGTCTTGTGATAGGGATTAGAGGTAGGCTAATCCCACGGCAAAGATAATGCTGTGGATGTATGTGGTGGTAGTTGGAGGAAGTCTTGTGATGCGGGCTTCGTTTCTTCATCTGGCAGTTCGGGTTGATCCTCGTCGCCTGTCTTGAGACTGTCCGGTGCAGATCAACACCATATGCAGTATCACATCGGTCTTGGGTAGACAGATGCCCGCCGGCCTTCTCTGCTCCAAGTTGCCCTGCCGTGCTGCCGATTTCCGCCTTGAGTGCACTGCGTCCTTCCTTTGAAGAAAACAGCGTAGCTGATGGCGGTTTGTCCTTCCGAGTAGCAATTTGGGACACGTAGTCGTTCCAGAGCCTAGCCGTGTGTGTGTTCCTCTTTGCTACCTCGCTTTTCGTAGTGCCGAGTTCGTTGGGTCTTGTAAGATTTGTAATCTTCTATTTTTGAAGTCGCTTGTAATGTAACGAATCTTGTCTTTAAGATTTGTAATCTTCTGCTTGTAATGTAACTAATCTTGTCTTCTGAGTTGTCTCTTACTTTTCTGTTGCGATCCCCGTTATCCATGAGATTACCGGGTTCTTTCTCAAATAACCGGGTTCTCTTGTTCCTTTGTGAGGTAGCCTTTTCTTTCTTCCTTCTTTCTTCTTGTTTTGGCGAGTTGTTCTTGTAGCGATCTGATAAACCTGCCGTGGTGCTGGACGGATAAGTCTGAAATCTGCCTGTTGGTTTGTACTGTTGTATGGATTTGTGCCCTCCATTGTTTTAACTGCGTCGGTAAATGGACCGTCGCATTCCCACATTGTGTTTTATCGGGCCTTGTGGGCCGTTTGTATTGCTGAAAAATCTATTTAAAGACCCTTTGCTGCCCAACTCTTGCCTTTAAACCCTAGCTTTCAGAAATCCGCCGCCGCCACCGCTGCCGTAACCCGAGCATCATCATCCTACATCCTATTTAGCGCCTCTCTTGCTTCCACCAGTTCATGGGAAAGAAGAAAACCGCAAGCAAGTCTCAGGCGACCTTCGTAGACGAGGAATCATCCCATTCATTGATCCAAAATCAGGAGTTTGTGGCTATGAGGGCTGCTCAGAAGGTTTGGCCGGCCCCAACAACAAACGAAGACCAGCTGCGTGAGCTCGTTAGCGATGGCTTGATCCAAAGCAAAGTCATCGCTGAATGGAGGGTTCCGGGCGAACATCGGGTTCCAGCTCCGGGTCCTAGTGAGATTGTCCTCTTCGTTTCTTTTGTCTGCGCCGGACTTTGCCTTCTGCTTCCGCTTTCCTTCATCGGGTTCCTTGGTTATTTTGGGATTAGTCCGAACCACCTAACCCCCAATGCCATTCTCCATCTTTACATTTTTCGTTCACCTTTGCGAAGCTTTCCTTGGAATCCCTCCTTCTCTGTCTCTTTTTCGCTTTTTCTTTCGCCTGAAACCTCAGCCCCGCCGTGAAGAGACCAGCGTTCTTGGCGGTTGTGGAATTCAGTTTCGTCAGGGTCTCAAAATTAAGTTTTTTGACTATGATCTGGTCGATTCTGTAAAAGATTGGCGCGCCGAGTGGTTTTATGCTGCCAATTTAATCCCTTCCCTTGCCATTCATCCCGGGTCTGGCCCTGTGGTGAATGACCGATGGGACAAGAAACTTGAATCGCCTGCTGAGATTCAAGTGATCCAGCCGCTCCTTGATAGGATTAACATGCTGAAGCAGCAGGGTTTGACCGGCTTTGGTATCGTCTCGAGTTTTCTTCGTCGCCGGGTTCAGCCTTTGAAGGAGCGGGAACATCTCGGCTTTGAGTATTCTGGGGCCGAGGATCCTTCACGCATGGTCCCAGCTCTTGAGCTGACCGGTGAGGAGGTACTCGAGCGTCTTCAGAAGATGCTGAAAGGGGTGAGCGTTATTCCCAAATTTGTCACCGAGTTCTCGACCAACAACCCTTGGTTTGTGAGTTGTCTATCTTTTTGTTTGAGTACTTTATGCACTCTAGCTGCGTTTGCTCTTGCTTAGCTTTCCTTTGACTCGGTGTTTTATCCGTTTTCGCAGGAGTTTGGGCGGAACTTTGTCGACCCGGTCTCTCCTGACGCTTTCCCTGTCGTGGCGGAGACTGAAGGTAGACTCGCTGGGACTTCTGCAATTAGTAAGTCCCAAACCACTACCGCTCTTCCTAGGGTTTCTTCCGGATTTGTTGATGTATATGAAGAATATGTTCCTCGTATAGTCCCTCGTGGTCCTCGCAGTGTCCCGAAGAGGGGGCGAACGGATGGGTCTTCATCTGGCCTGCCTGTCTCCAAGAAGCCTCGCAAACCAAGTACTTTCTCAGGTACTCCAGTTGTTGCTAGCATGCTCTTAGGTGAGCTCATTTAATGCTCTTTGTTCTTTTATTTTCTTGTCTCTCTCATGATCCGATTACTTTTCATTTTTTCAGCAGGTGCTCTGGTTTCTTTGGCTGAGGATGAAGAAGATGATGAAGTACCCCTCATCACGCGTCGGTGAGTCGTTTTTCATATTCCTGTTGCATTGAATTTCTCTTCTTGGTCTTGATCTTTAGTATTGATCTTTTTTTTGAAGTAATCGGAGGCCGGGAGCGGGTTCTTCCGAGGCTCCCGTTTCGACTTCTTCTGAAACTCCGGTATCGAGTTCTTTGGAAGCTCCGGTACCGAGTTCTACCGCTCCTTCAGTACGGAGCTCTTCCACGTCTCCAGCTCCGGCTCCTTCTGCGGCTCCAGCTCCGGCTCCTTCCGCGGCTCCGTTGCCAGCCATTCCGCTCTCGTCGCCGGGTGGCAGGGACGTTTTTACCATCCTGGTTCCCCCTGCGAAGCCTTCTCTTGGCTTCGCAAAGAAGAGAGTGGTCGGGTGAGTAGATTCCACTTTATCTTTTGACCTTTATTTTCCTTCCTCTGGTTCTTATCGGCGCTCCTTTTATCACTATTCAGGTGTTTCGTCTTCTCTTACTCCTTCCTCGACTTCTTCTCGCCTCCTGCCGTGCTAACGAAGTTCCGAGCCTCGGGACTCTGAAGATTACGTTGATGGAGTCATTTGTGGGGGCTTCTGTGGCTACGGCGAAGTTGCGGTTTTGGCCACTCCGGAGGTGACTGTGGCCGTCGCGCCGGGTCCTTCTGAGGGTTTAACTCCGGCTTCCCTGAAGGTTGCTTTGGTCGTTCCTTCTTCGCTCCATCCGGCTTCTCCTTCCCCTACTCTTGCTTCCGGCGGTCCTTCTTTTTCCGATGACGTGGTGCAACATTCGATGCCACCCATCGATTATCGGAGCTGACCGCAGCACTGGGGAGCCTATCGACTTCTTTTGGTGAAAAACTTGGTAGGTTTTACTCGCTGCCTTTTTTTGCATGCTCGTTTTTTCCTCTGTCCTTACGCTTTATTTTTTTCTTTATGCTTTTGGCTCAGTCTTTCTCCCGTGATCATTCTGGCTTCTTTTTCTCATCTGAAAATGAGAGAAAGTTGTCTTCTGAGGTGAGTGTTCTAAAAGCCGATCTTGACCTTCTCCGGGCTGAGTTGGAGACAGAACGTCAGATGCACCAAAAGGAGGAGAAAACCCTTCGTGCCCGGGTAATGGAGTCGGAGACCGCGGCGGAGTCTGCGAAAAATGAATGCAAAGGTGCCGTGGGCTCTGCCTGTATCTTGTATTTTGATTTCTTTTTCTTTGCTGACTTGTTCTTGGGTGTCCTGTCTAGTTCTCCGAGCTGAGAAGCTGAAGCTCTCGGAGAGCATCGATGAGATGAAGGCTCTAGTCCGTTCTAGTCATAACAAGGCTGAGGAGGTAATTACTCATGCTGAGGAAGAACTTGCCCTTGCTAAGCTGATTAAGCGCGGAGCTGATAGAGATCTTGTGCAGGCCCAAAGAACTATTGAAAGCTTGACCGAGAAACTGGCGACGGCCACTGAAAATTGGAATGTTTTGTGGAAATCTTTTCGTTCAGTAGCCGACGTTCTTCGGACTCCAGCGGACGACGGGCAATCTTGGGCGCAGTTCATTCCGCGGATTCCGGGTCGTTTCCAAGAATTTGCGAAGAAATGTGCCCAAATATGTACCAAAAATGTGCTAGCCCAGGTCCGGGTCCTTGCTCCTGAGGCGCCTCTGTCCAAGATAGCAGAGGAAGCTGAGAGCCAAGAATACCTTGACGCCGTTGAGAGGATGGAGCCTGAGGTCGACGGTTTAGCTTGAAGAGAGTTGCGTAAAATCTAGATATTGACATTTCCTTCCTGATGATAATGCCTGACCCGATTGACCGGCTTCTTGTGAAGCTTCTTGTAATATTACACTCCTCTTTAAATGAAGATTCTTTGTTTTTGTTGATGTATTGTTTGCCCTGGGTGTGGTCGAAGTTACTTGTCCTCTTTGAGTATTTTGTCCGCTCGCTTCACCAAACGACTCGTGGTGTTATCGTCATGTCTGCTTCACCAAACGACTCTGTGTGTTATCCTGATGAGACCCCTTGATTTGTCGAGTACTTTGTCTGCGCTGTGACTTGTTAGATGTAAATCTTTGTGTTGACACCGCGCTATGAGGAAACGACTCGGCATAGAATGCATAGAATGTTGCCTTTTGAGTAGCGCTTGTTAAATCTTTTGTGTTGGCACCGCGCTATGAGAAAACGACTAAAGCATAGAATGCATAGAATGTTGCCTTTTGAGTAGCGCTTGTTAAATCTTTGTGTTGGCACCGCCGCTATGAAAAACGACTCGGCATAGAATGCATAGAATGTTGCCTTTTGAGTGGCGCTTGTACTTTTTCTCGAGGAAAAGTATTCCTATCTGGATGTAGTGTAGCCCCCGAGCCTCTTGCTTTTTGAACGAAGAGCTGGAGGGTCCTTTAGAGTTCAGTTTTGGTTGACTAGTTTTGGCTTCATTCTTTGTTTCGGGTGTTAGCTTTTAGCTACCCTCATCGGCGGGCTCAAGCGTATTTTCAGCTATTTTGCTCTCGGCCGGGAAGCTCAGGCGTGCTTTCAGCCATTTTGCTTTTTGTTTCTGGTGTTAGCTTTTAGCTACCCTCATCGGCGGGCTCAAGCGTGTTTTCAGCTATTTTGCTCTCGGCTGGGAAGCTCAGGCGTGCTTTCAGCCATTTTGCTTTTTGTTTTGGGTGTTAGCTTTTAGCTACCCTCATCGGGTGAGCTCAAAGCGTGTTTTCAGCTATTTTGCTCTCTACGGGAAGCTCAAAGCGATACTTTCAGCCATTTTGCTTTTTATTTCGAGTAAATAACTCGTTGGAAGTCATGATAAGACATGCTGTGGATGAATATCATCTTTATTGATCATGAATATGAACAAATACATATGTTGTTGAAGAATATCGTCTTTCGTCGATTGTGAATGTTGGTCCCTTGTGGCTTGCATGTCTTGTTTTTACTCGTAGAATCTTCTTAGCTGGCTGATGTGCCATGTATTGCTTACTTCCTTTCCATCTTCGGTTATTAAATTGTATGTGCCTGGTCCGGTGACTTTTGTGACAATGAACGGACCTTCCCATGGACTGAGGAGCTTATGTCGTCCGTCAGTCTTTTGTATCCTTCTTAGTGCTAAGTCTCCAACTCGTAATGATCGAGGATGGGTACTTTTGTTGTAGTGCCGCCTTAAACCTTGTAGGTATCTGGCTGATTGTAGGGTGGCATTTACTCTGACTTCTTCTGAGCTGTCGAGTTCTAATCTTCTTGTTTGTTCTGCTTCTCCTTCATCGTATTGTTCTATCTTTGGTGATGTCCAGATCAAGTCGGCAGGTAGTACGGCTTCTGATCCGTAAACTAGGAAGAAGGGTGAGTGGCCTGTTGCTCTGCTTATTTGAGTTCGTAGCCCCCATACAACTTTTGGCAATTCTTCAATCCATTTGGACCCATAGTCAATTAGTTCTTCGTATAATCTTGGTTTTAATCCGGCTAGTATGAGTCCATTGGCCCTTTCTACTTGTCCGTTGGCTTCTGGATGTGCGACAGACGCATAGTCTATACTAAAACCACAGTCTTGTGCCCAGCTTCTGAATTCTGTAGCTGTGAAAGGGGAGCCTAGATCTGTGATGATTCGATTGGGCATGCCAAAGCGGTGCGTAATTTCTTGGATGAATTCGACTGCTTTGGTTGCGCTATACTTCGCGAGTGGTTTATATTCAATCCACTTGGTGAACTTGTCGATTGCCACAAAGATGTACTCGAAGCCACCCTTTGCTTTCTTCAGGGGTCCCACTTGATCCAGCCCCCAGCAGGAAAAAGGCCAAGCGGGTGGGATGCAGATAAGATTGTGAGCTGGCACATGGGCTTGTCTTGCAAACATTTGGCAACCTTTGCATTTTCTGACAAGTTCTTCTGCGTCTTTTAGAGCGGTTGGCCAGTAGAATCCGGTGCGAAATGCTTTTCCAACCAGTGTCCTTGAAGCAGCATAATTTCCGCAACAACCTGAGTGTATCTCGTCTAGGATCTCTTTGCCTTCTTCAAATGAAACACATTTCAAGAGTACTCCTGATGAAGCTGCTCTTCTATAGAGTCTATCTCCTACTAAAACGTAGTTTTTGCTTCTGCGAACAACTTGGGTAGCTTCCGCTTTATCTGCTGGTAGTTTATTTTCTTTGATATAGTCGATGAAAACTTGGGTCCATGAGGTGTTGATTACCAAGATCTGAACGCCTTTAGCCTGAATTTCATTGGATGTCTCACCGGGTTGTTTGATAGAGGGAATTGATAGCTCTTCTATAAATCGCCGGTGGAACCTTTGCTGCTGTCGATCCGAGTTTGGCAAGGACATCTCGCACGCAATGTTGGAATCATTGTGAAGACGTGTAAAATTTCTAATCCTTGGAAATATTTTTCAAGTTTCCGTATTTCAGACCTGAAGAAGCACCCATGTTTTCTTTTGTGCAATCCCAATCTTTGTTTACTTGGTTGATGACTCGCTGAATCGTCATATACAAGTAATCTCTTTATTCCGAGGGTAATTGCCACTCGTAGCTCGTGGATGAGGGCTTCATATTTCGCTTCGTTATTTGTAGCTTGCCATAATATCGGAAGGACGATTTGAGTTGTTTTCCTTACGGGGAAATGAGGAGAACGCTGCACCGGCTCCGCCTAGTTTGAGCGACCCATCAAAGTACATCTTCCGGTGATCAAGGATTGTATCTCGATAAAGGTCGCTGAATTTCTGTCCACTCGGCCACAAAATCGGCAAGGGCTTGAGATTTGATTGCTTTCAAGTGGGGTAAAGTCGATGTTAAGAGCTCCAAGTTCAATCGCCCACTTTGATATACGCCCCGTCGCATCTCTGTTGTGTAAAATGTCTCCAGAGGGAAGTCTGTCACCACGGTAATTTTGTGGCTTTCGAAATAGTGGCGAAGCTTGCGTGAGGTGATAAGTAGGGCGAGAGTAGTTTTTTTGTACATGCTGGTACCGGATTTTTGATTCGAGACAATACTTCATTTGATGTAGTATACGGTCATTTGTACTTTGTACACACATCCTTCTTCTATTTCCACGACTATTGTCGCGGTTGACTCTGATAGTAGTCGCCGCAATGTATAGCATCATGTCTTCATCTTTCCTTGGGGGTGTGAGAATTGGTGAGGATGTGAGATATGCCTTAAGTTTCTTGAAAGCTTCACGTCGACCTCCTTTGTCCATTCAAACTTGTCTGCATCTTCTTTAGTAGTTTAAAGAAGGGTAACCCCTTTTCTCCGAGTCTTGATATGAAACGATTGAGGCCGCCATGCATCCCGTTAGTTTCTCGAACATCTTTGATAGTCCTAGGTTGCCTCATTTCTGTTATAGCTCAAATTTGCTTGGTGCTTTGGCTTCAATCCCACGCTAATCGACCAAAAATCCGAGTAGTTGCCTCAAGGAACTCCGAATACACATTTATTTGGGTTCAATTTCCATCTCCATCTCTTCAAGTTTTCAAATGTTTGCTTTAAATCTTCAATCATGGTGTCTCGGGTTCTTTGTTTTTACCACTACATCATCCACGTATGCCTCCACATTTTCACCGATTTGATCTCCAAGGCAAGTTTGTATAGCTCTTTGGTATGTGGCTCCAGCGTTCTTTAGTCCAAACGACATGGTCTTGTAACATGAAGCAATCAAACGGGTAATAAAAGAAGTCTTGCTTTGGTCTTGTTCTTTTAATGCGATCTCGGTGATACCACGAATAGCAATCGAGAAAGGATAATAAAGGCGGACCCATTTGTTGAGTCGACTATCCGGTCAATGCGGTGGTAGCCCGAATGGATCTTTTGGGCAATGCTTATTGAGATCCGTGTAGTCGGCACGCATACGCCACTCATCGTGTTCTTCTTTTGCACAAGGACCGGGTTTGCTAGCCATCCGAATGAAGGATTTCTCTCGATGAATCCGGCCTGCCATCGGTTTTGTGATTTCTTTTTTAATCGCTGCCTTTTTGTCGGGTGAGAATCATCGTAGCTTGCCGCTTTACTGTGCTTGGAGTTTTCATTAACATCAATTGCGTGCTCGACCAACTTTCTTGGGACACCGGCATGTCGGCCGGCTTCCAGCGAAGATATCTTTGTTGTTCGAAGAAAGTTGGTGAGCGCTGAGTTCTATTTTGCCGAGAGGTGAGCATCGATGGTTCTTTGTCTTGGAGGTATCGCCGATGCCCAAATCGATTTGTTTGACGTCGGCTTCTTTTGGTGGTGTGATGATGCCGGGCTTTTTAGCCGGTATTTCTAATTCTTCTTGGCTTATCTCTCGCAGCAATTGTGGCTATTTGTTTTCTCCCATTGTCGGCCTGTGCTTTTTGCCGCAATTTGGATCGCTGAACGTCGTGATCAAAAGCACGCTTCAAATCGCTTCAAGAGAAAGGATACCGTTGGGTCCCGCATCTTAAGCAAATAAGTACGGTAATGTGGTATTGCCATGAATTTTGCAAGTCTTTGGGCGTCCGAGGATCGCATGATATGACGAATCGAAGTCCGCAACCTCAAATTTGATAAACTCGTTCGATAGTTCACAGGGAGTTCGAAAGTGACGGGTAAAGTAACTTGTCCGAGTGGCATGGCTGCTTTGCGGGTACTATTCCGTAAAAGGGAGTGCTTGTTGGTGTAATCATCCCAATGAGTTGTAGTCCCATCTTCCTTAGGGTTTACGAAAAGATGATGTTGAGTCCAGCTCCCCATCGATTAGTACTTTGGTGACAGATCATCCCGGCAATAGTTGGGTCTAAAACCGGTGGGTAATGGCTCTGCGTTCCCTACGCTAGTCCATTGGTCTTCTCTTGAAAATTGGATTGGATATTGTGACCAATTGAGATATCTTGGTGTAGCCGGTTCTCTTTGTCATGATGGTTCAGTAGTGCTAGTTTTTCTTGACGTTTGCTTGTGCAATCGGGAGCTCCCGAGAAGATTATCGCTACCGCTCCTCGGGTTTTGAAATCCTTTGTCCTCGTGGTTGTCTTCATCTTTCTTGTGATTGTCCTCTTTGGTGTTCTCCTTACTATCTTTTCTCGTGTATCGATCATTGAAAGTGTAGCGTTTCGATGGTGTGTCTCCCGTTAGGGTGTAATGGGCAACGTATGTTTTCAATGTCTTCATATCTTCCGGGTTTAGAAAACTTCTTTGATTTGTCGGCCATTGCCACGGTATTGTCCGGTCCACGCTTTCTTTCTTGATGTCATTATTTTGATGATTTTGCCTATCCGGGTTGTCTTGATTGCTTCTATCGGGAACCTTTCTCGTGTTTTTTCTTCTGCGCAGTAATCATTTTTTCTCTGCTCGTCGTCGAATTCTTCATTGTTTCTCGGATTTTCTTTGCGAAATCTTGAAATTGCCACCTAGCCATGATTCCATGAGAGAAAGCTTCAATTACTTCTCGTTCGGTGATGTCATGCACTTGAGCCCGCAGTTCACCGAATCACCGATAGTAATTTCTGAGACTTTCGCCCCCCTTTTGCTTGAGTCCTTTCAGTTCGGCATGAGTGATCGGGTGTGTGATGATACCTGCGAAATTTTTGCAGAAAGCTCTTTGCAAATCTTCCCAAGTTCTGATCGATCCTGGGTTCAATTTATCAAACCATTGGAGGGGCATCGTTTCCAGTGCCATGGGGAAGAACAAGGTTTTAATATCATCGTCTCCTCCGGCTAGTTCAATTGATTGTGAATATATTCTGAGCCATTGTCTTGGTTCGGTTTTGCCATCATACTTGGAGTGATTAGACGGTTTGAATTTGTGAGATAATCGAACTGATGCCAACCTGTTTGCAAAACAGGGGAATCTATCATGCGTTCCGGCTTCCTTGAATTCGGATTCGGCTCCCTCTTCTGGCCAAGTGTTGTTTTGATGGGAATAATTCTGCGAGGCTGTCTGGGTAGGCCCTCTACTCCTAGTCTTCCTTGGTTGTTCAAATTGATGGCCCCGACTATGTTCCCTCCTGCTTTCCCCGTTATGGCTTCCGCCTAGTCCAAGTCTTTCAAAAGCGGACTTCCTTTGATTTTGATCTTCTTGCCTATGGGTTGTTGATCTGGCAGGTATTCTTGATCGGGTTCTCTCTTCATGTGTTCTTGGGATCGTTGACCGGAGCAAGTCCTGGAGTTGTTCGTACTTCTCCCCGTGATGTGAAGTTGCCCTGAGTTCTTCTAATGCTTCTCGAATCTTATCGTAAGGCGTACTCACTGTGCGTCTCCCTTCGGCCTCTTGTTGTGATTTTCTTTTGTCGTATTCAGCCAATTTTGACTCGTATCTAGTCCAAGCTTCTCTACGCTGGTTGAGCGCGGTGCTGGCGCCCTTGTTTCAACTTGTTTTTCCTTTCTCGAGCCTGTCTCTGACTTTCGGTTTCTCCATCGTAGCCCTGAGCAAAGGGTGATATGTTGGATTCTGATTCATCTGATGACCTGACATCGGGTGCTTCTAGGGGGTTTAATGGCGACCGAGGGCGTCGAACCATCAGCACTTCCCGTGCGTGAGCTGTTCCGTTATTGTCGTTAGTTGTCATACTGTCGGAGTTGCTGATGACTTCAGTGTGCGCCTCGACGTCGTAGATTGAGTCTCCCTCTTGGTAAGGTAGAATAGCTGTTGTCGTTGTGCCGACTAGTTGGGTTCCGCTATCCTCAGGAACAGATCCTGGCCAGTGGATGATACAGTCTTGCGATGTTATCGTTAGAACGAGACCCTCCTGAGCTCCTGCCAGTGGTATCCCAAGTGTTGATTTGAAAGACCTTTCAAACTGTCCCTGATAGGATTTTGTCGTGTTGTCCAGCCCAAATGGAAAAGAACTCGGCCTTTTGAAAAAACTCTGAGGGTAATCCGAGTTGTTTTGGGTTGTATTCTGGAATCTTGCCAAACAAGAACTCAACTTCTTGAAAGCACTCGAATAAGACTTCATCTCGGATACGGAGCTTGAATTCGAGTCGGATGGAATCTTATTCGAATCGGGTATTATGAGCTGCGCGAATCTTCTGATGAGTTGATCCGTCGTAGTTGTCGAAATAGAGGATTCTTCATGATGATCTGGATCTTTGAGGAGATGACTTTGAAGCTTGCCGTAGTTGTCTGCTTCGCAGATCCACGAGCCGAAGATGAAAATCGATCCCGTCGGGAAGATCATGTTATTGAGGTCCATCGAGCTCTCGGATGCAAAGTCGCCGAAGTCCCCTACCTGGCGCGCCAGCTGTCGATGTTTTACCACCGATAGCCTACCACGGGGGTACCGTGGCAGTATCGTTCGGGTTTCGGCGTATGCTGAACTCGATGGTGAACGCAAGAGACAGTCGATTTATCCTGGTTCAGGCCCTCGATCGTAGATCGAGTAACGACCCTACGTCCAGTCGGCGTTTGCCTTTTGCGTTGGATTGATTATGAAGTGTTATGTCGTACCAATTGTCCCCTTCTTTAGGAGCCCTGGCCTCCTTTATATATTCAGGAGGCCGGAGTCCTAATCGGTTTACAATGAGATTTCCTAGTAGGATTACTTAATAGTTCTATTACTAAGATTACATGGGAAGAACCCTAGTTGAACTAGATCTTCTCTCTCTCTTGCGGGGTATCCTGTGGGTCCCGCATCGACAGACCTACACATGGTTTTTATTGACTTCGAGAAGGCTTATGATAAAATACCAAGGAATGTTATGTGGCGGGCTTTGGACAAACATAAAGTCCCAACGAAGTACGTCGGGCTCATTAAGGACATGTACAACAATGTTGTGACTAGAGTTCGAACAAGTGATGGAGACACGGATGACTTCCCGATTAGGATAGAACTACATAAAGAGTCAGCTTTGAGCCCTTATTTGTTTGCCTTAGTGATGGATGAGGTCACAAGGGACATACAAGGGGACATCCCTTGGTGTATGCTTTTCGCAGACGATGTAGTGCTAGTTGATGAAAGCCAAATAGGAGTGAATCAGAAAATAGAGTTATGGCGGGAGACTTTGGAGTCCAAAGGTTTTAGACTCAGTAGAATTAAAACTGAGTATATGAGATGTGACTTTGGTACTACTATTCGGGAGGAGGAAGATATTAGTTTGGAAGGTCAAGTAGTGCCTAGGAAGGATACCTTTCGATATTTAGGATCAATGCTACAGAGAGACGGGGATATTGATGAAGATGTTAGCCATAGAATCAAAGCAGGGTGAATGAAGTGGCGGCAAGCATCTGGCATCCTATGTGACAAAAGGGTACCACAGAAGCTAAAAGGCAAGTTTTATAGGACGGTGATTAGACATGCTATGTTGTATGGTGCAGAATGTTGGCCTACGAAAAGACGACATGTCCAACAGATAAGTGTCGCGGAAATGCGTATGTTGCGTTAGATTTGCGGTCATACAAGAAGGGATTGAGTTCGGAACGATGATATACGTGATAGATTAGGGGTAGCACCAATTGAAGAAAAGCTTGTCCAACAGCGGTTGAGATGGTTTGGACATGTCCAACGGAGACCTCCAGAGGCACCGGTGCGTAGTGGAATCCTAAGCCAGGATAGTAACGTGAAGAGAGGCAGAGGAAAACCAAAGTTGACTTGGGTAGAGGCAATAAAACGAGACTTGAAAGGATGGAATGTACCCAAAAACTTAGCCTTAGATAAGAGTGCTTGGAAGACAGCTATTCACGTGCCTGAACCTTGATTGTTTCTGCTGGGTTTCAACTCTAGCCTACCCCAACTTATTTGTGACTTAAAGGCTTTGTTGTTATTGTTGTTGTTGTTGTTGTTGTTGTTGTTGTGCATATATTTTTTTGTGTATTTTTCTGTGAGTGTTGATTTTTTCCATGTGTGTATTGTCACGCACAGAAAAATTATTCTGTGGGTTTTCGTATTTTTCTGTCGAGATATTTTAAAACCGGCAGAATAATCGTAATTTGAGACATCCATAGGGCAATTCGAGTTTTCAGCAGTGATACCACCTTGATAGGGTCTCTCCTTTTACTGAACATATCAGTGTCAGTTGATGAGAGAACTGGAAAAGAAGAAAAACATGAGGCATAGCCGCATAGGAATTTGAGACATCGAGAAAGAGGCACATGCTGGTTTAAAAGAGAGTGCTGCCACTCCTGATCATGTTTATCCGTTGCAACTATTTTACGCTTGGTGCCAACACTTTATCAACATTCTGGTCGCTGGCAGGTCTCTCGGGATCGCAATCGGCCTTAAAAGAGCCTAGTTAGAGTGTTCAGGAGTTTGAGAATGGTTATCCAGTCGGCACCATATGTCCAGTGGCCAATGAGCATGTGGCACTGATTTGGTTGAGGGCACTATCCAGTGGGCGCCATATGGCCGGTGGCCAACATCCGGAAGCGCCACTGCTTTGGTGGAGGACACTGCAAGTGCCGCAGACATTAGCTCTGATGCTGAAACTAGCAACATAAGGATAAGGTACTCCAATCTCTTAATGTTCGAAACTACGTAGTGCTGTACTGCTGTTGTTTACTAGTATTATTCATTCATTGGTCCTACCTATACAATTCTTCCAAAGTTCCATCTGTCCTGCTGTTAACGATAACAATGTGGTAGCAGTTTCATCTGGCCATAGAGCTATCCACTTCCCACACATACTAAACGTGGTTGCACAATGCATGCACCCCCATTACCAAGCTGATCTCTGGGATGAAACGGTCAAGCGTCTCGCAGAGCAAGACGGCATGGGCTTTTCAGTTCTCTCCCAACAACTGGCGGACAGAATCTGTTTACTCGCGTGGCAAATATTACTGCAAAATTGGTAAATATCTGTCAAGGAACTTTAGGGTGCTGAAGAGGATTATCTCAATCACTAAATGAGCTAACATACAACTTCTCTAACAAACATGTTCTGTGGACAACAAGATGACATATTGAGATGCCCATTATACGACCTGTTAGGATTTTGAGTACTAGTGCCAACAAATGTAAGAGGAAATACAAAACAAATATTGCCAAATAAGCTTGGATCTTCCTTTACAAAAACAGCTCCAAGGGTTAGAGCCCTACTTGTACTACTATGTTCCCAAGACAAAGAAACTACCATGAACTCCATTAAAGGTGCTAGATAAACTGACATAACTGTGATATACAAATTGCATGCAGTAATAAGATACCCAGCAGGATTTCCCAAGTCAGATAGTCCTGGCTGATTGTTGCTTTGTCATCTTCTGGTAGCAGCCATAACTGTACTCTGGTAGAACAATTGATATCTCTGTTTATCTGTTGGTGGGCTCAATTTTCCGGTAGAGTTATGCCACACATGGTTCTGCATATCTAGAGTTGGCAACCAAGGTGCACTATGTTTCAACTATAATCCGGTAGTCTGGTGTCCTTTCGTCTACAAGATAAGCATGGCCAAAGTTTCCTTTGGTCTACAAGATAACCAGTGGAGGGTAAATATGCAGTGCCTGAAACTTGAACATGACTGAGAGCACCATAATTATATTGTTATGATCTACTCTCTGGATGCTTCCCTTAAGAGCCGCTAAAGTCTTATGCCTAGTTATAAGGTGGCTGTTTTTATGTAATTCGGGATTCGGTCGTCTCTCTGAAACTCTGAACTCTGTCGTTTTTTATATTTTATTAATATATATGAGTTTCAAAAAAATGAAGAAATGAAGCAACAGGTGACTAATCAGGAGGGGAAGAAAGAAATCAAGAGGGCAAAATCACCAAAGGTCGCCGATAATCAGCGTCGGGAAGTGCTAGAGGTCGTCGTGGCGATCTGGGTGCACGGGCGGCTGACAATAGTTTCAATTGACATAACCAAGCTAATTAATAACTGGGTGCTGTGAAGCACATGAAGACTTCACTGAAATACATTTCAGGCTAAACAGTACTCAGACCCAGCACAAAATTAAAGCTGTTTATGTAATAAATTATAGATCCACAAAAGCAAATTTATTATGAAGCCGAGGCGCGACAGGTAAGTCATCAAATACAGGACCAGGCCACCTTCACGGATATAGTAGCAGCCTTGAGCTTTATCTGTCTCCTGGCACATCCATTTAGCTTAGCTTCAAACTTGATTTGTCGAGTTTCGGTTCCATATGCCCCATGTTCCCCCACATCGCTACCAACAATGAAATCCAAAACCATCGTAGTTCTGAATGGGACAGCAACCACGAACCTTCTTAGAGCCCCCGGCCGAGCAACCAGACCACTAAAAAGCTGGATCTCTTCATCAACGACATCAACAAAGGAACTTAGAGACAAACTTAAACCACTCTGTACTACTTGTGATATAACAACTTCTATCGTGGCCTCCATCGCGTACCCAACAACTGCCAAAGTCATGTCAACCGCGCCACCAGAGCGGCCGATAACCCGTTGTTTGCCATGGTATTTAAGGAGGGCATGAGCATACTAATGCCCCATCGACCAGTTCGAGATCGTCGTCCTCACGCTCCCCCGTCTTAACCCTCATGTCGAACTCTATCAGAACGTCACAACCCATCTTGATGCCTCTCTTTAGGCCGGTCATCTGAATGAGGGAGCCCTAGCCTGCCGCACGACGACGGGGCTATCCCTGCTGTAATTCACAATGTAGTTGAGCATGCCGTCTATCTCGTCCCGCTCCGCGATGTATCCGTAGAGCTGTATCATATCGAGCCGCCATTGTTGCTGATAGCCGCAGGACTCTTGGACAGCAGCACCGAGAAAAACTGGAACATGAATTGCGCACGGCTGTACACATCTGGGTGCTTGGAGAACCGCATTGCCTCTGACCGGGTCTCGTTACGATCGGTAAGATCGCCGACGAAGAAATTTTCCTGTAGACCCTTGTTCTTGTATATGGCACCATCACGGTGGCTGCTATTTGATTCTGTAGCGTCCTCATATACATCATCCGCTGTCCCCAGATCGTATTCTGTATCGCCGTCGCTGTCCTCAGATTTGGTACTGCCACAGGCGATTGGAATAAACCTGCAGGGTTTGTAAAGACGATCCAGATCTGGAATTAATGGCCCCTGGTGTTAACGGCATCGGCATGAGTGGAGCTTGATCTCGTCGTACAAGCGCTCGCGCTGTAGGCCACCGACGCAGCTTAAACAAACAGTCCTATCAAAGGCGATCAGGGAGCGTGAGCGAGTGGGCTTATAATTGGGCCCAATAGATTAGGCCAAACGAACCTCATATATTTTTTTAAACACCGCAAAACTATCTCATAAAATAAGTATAAATCAGTTGTCTACCAATCAATAAAACAAAACGCATATCAATGCCAGGATAAATGTGGCGCCACCCACTTATGAACAATACTAACTCTGAACAAGCCACACACACGGCCTTGATATATAGCGCGCCTCTCCATCCGGTGAATATGTATTAGTGTCAGCATACCCAAACAAACAAACAAACAAATAAGAGGATGAGACAGAATAATAATGTTGTCAGTGACACAACGATGGCCGATGCTCTCTACGATTATTACATCAGCGTCCTTGGAGCAAACTTTGAGCGTTCAAGAAGATTCGATCTGCAGACCTTGGGGGTGCCGCAAATAGCAAGGCCAGAGCTCGAGCACCTGTTCACCGAGGAGGAAGTTCGGTCAGTCATTGCTAATCTGCCGAATGACAAGGCTCCGGGACCGGACAGTTTCACCGGCCTATTCTACAAGACACTACTGGAAACTCGAATATTTCTGTGGGTGACGAATTTTTCTGTGCGTTTTTTCGGTACGCACAGAAAAATTACTATTATTCTGTCGGTTCCAAAATATCCCGACAGAAAAATACGAAAACCCACAGAATAATTATATGATTTTTCGGTGCGTGACAATAGTCACACGGAAAAATAAGAACTCACAGAAAAATACAATTTATTCTGTCGGTTTTTTAAAAACGCACAGAAAAAATATATGCACACACAGAAAAATGTTATTAATAAAATAAATAAATAAACAAAGAAGTGCTAACCCTAACCCGCCAACCGCCGCCCCCAAACACCCTCTAGCCCCTCTTCCTCCTCCGGCCCCTGCCCCCCCCCCCTGGCGCCGCCTCTTCCCCTCTCCTCCCGGCCCCAGCCCCCTCTCCTCCCGGCCCCCGGCGCCCCTCTCCTCCCAGCCGCTCCTCCTTTCCTCCTCTCCCGGCCGCCTCCCTCTCCTCCTCTCCCTACCGCTCCTCCTTTCCCGGTGGACCCTCCTTCCCCGGCCCCCTCGTTGGATCCGCCACCCCTCCTTTCCCCGGCGGCCCCTCCTTTCCCCGGCGCCCCCTCCTTCCTCGGCGGCCCCCCTCGCCGGATCCGCCGCCCCCTCGCCGGATCCGACGACCTCTCCCTGGATCCGGCGCCCCCTCCTTTCCCGGTGGCATGGCGGCGCGGATCCGGCGCCACCTCCTTTCCCGACGGCCCCTCCTTCCACGGAAGCCCCTCCTTCCCCGACGCCCCCCACTCGCCGATCCGACGCCTCCTTTCCCGACGACGTGGCGGCACGGACGCGCCATGGACGGCGGTGGGAGGCCGTTGGCGCGGTGGCCCGGCACAGTGACCCTAGGTGCGGCAGTGCTGGCATAGACGGGCCCTAGTGCGGCAACCTCAGGCGTGGCAGCGCAGCTTGAGATCCGATGGTATGCGTGGCGACCCGACAGGTAGGTCCTCCTCCTCCTGGATCTAGGGTTCCGGCGAGGTATAGCCAATCATATAGATCTGGAACATCATTAAGAGTAGGTTTCATGATCTGAGTACATTTTATAAAATCCTTAGAGGTTGGCAAAGACAACAATAATTTTCTTGACTGATATCTGCTCAAACTGTGAACTAAACAAGCATTATCCTTGCCTCTGAATTGCATTGAAAGTAGGCATTATTGATAGGACTGTAAACTGTAAAATCAGTAGTAAGAACCGACTGCTTGCACTTGATAAATATGAGCTTATTTTATTTCCATATAACAATCTAATTTGAATATGTATGATTCACTTGCAAGGTGGTTAGCAATGTCAAATGGCTTGTTTATAAACTTATTTTATTCACTTGCAAGAGTATGTTAGATTGACAATACTACTATGCTTATGTGTCTACATGCCTATCCTGCTGAAATCCCTTACTTCTTAGCAATAATTTGGATGTTTTTTTGTGAAATCGCTAATTGACGTAGCACCTCAAAGTGTGATTCTCTCAACATTTGACTTCAATAGGATGCTCTCTGATTTGTATCATAGCTGTCTTTAGTGTTTTTCTTAGTGTATGGTAGATGTGCTGATACAAGCATTGCTAATATAAACCATGCAGTCTAGTGTTCATGCTGTTGTAATTAGGTTTGCAGTTTGACATCTCGAAGTTAGCTGCCAAGTTACTACCACTTTCGCTTTCTCTTGATTGTTTTCATCCAGCCTTTTAACATTCTTAAAACTGTTTGGCGCTGTGTGAAATGGTTGAGTATTTGTGTGCATGCTCCATTTGGTTTACTTCCATTTGCAATGTGTTCTGATGTCCTTATCTGTAATGCCATGTCTTCATTTAATAGAGAATGATATAGTGCACTGACCATTTGTCCAAAATCTGAACACTTTTAGGCATGGGAATGAGTTTACACCTACTGTCGGATTCTTTCTCACTGCACACCCATCTGAGGTACTTCTTCCTATTGGCCTGAAGCATGTGTATTGACTGCAGAGAGGTTATTTGTACCGAGTATTCTTTATAGGATTAAAATGCATTCTATTCTTTGAGTTATTGACAGTTCATCACCTGTATGCTAAGGAAAATTGTCCTTTTTTATATATTTAGGATGAACGATTGAATTGATCAATAAATCTACTAGATTATTACTCGTGTTTCTTTTATTATGTTTCGGCATGAGGTATCAAATAAGATAGTGAATCATAACGTAATATGCTTTATAATTATCTTAACCTTCCATTTTTGTACTTTAATTTTCAAGCATTTCTTTTATTTTCACTTACTAAACAGAAAAGATGCATTAGCTATAGTATTGTGCAACTAGTTAATCCATTTGAAGTAATGCATAGCACATTCTTTTGTTTAGGTATATAATTATTCTGTTTTGCCAATTTCCAAACTGTATTGGTTTTTCTTTTTAATCCTAAATTATAAGGCTTGTGCCTAATTTAGATGCTTGTTACCCTCTTTTTCCCTTGTTTATTTTGTTGTGTCCTAAGGATTTGTGCATAACACCCAACATTCTTTCAACTCTCAGCTTTCCAGCCAAATTAATTGAATAGGAGGAGGAATTCATGTCATTTCTCTTCTGGATATGTCAATTTGCAAATTCTTAGCCTATGTCCCTGTTCAAATTTTCCTTTTGACAGGGACAAGAGGGAGTACAAATTTTCCTTCTATAGGATGAATACAAAAATAATAACAACAATAAATGTTAATATGGAAACTGATATATAAAAATGCACTTGGAAGTGTGATGAAATAATAGAAGCTAGAAGGGAAAAATAATCAAAGTTAAAAGTAACAAAATCCATTCCATGCTGAAGATTCAAGTGGATAAATGTTTTTTTTTTGCTAGAAAAAGGTTTCAACTGAAGAACTTACAGGAGCTCGTTCCAAAATCCAACAGGGTACTCGATTGCATCCTCTTCGACTATTTCTTGTCAAAGAACAGTCGACTGTAGTACATCAGTTTCTAAAACCTGTGTTTATCCTGTGCAGACTGACAAGGCATCCGTGCTTGAAGAGATCATCAAATACGTCAAATTTCTCTAGCTGCAAGTGAAGGTTCGCTCACCACCACCACCATTCCTCTGTTCCGGGCTGTCTGGCTTACCATCCTCTCGTCTGATCTATATTGCTTGTTTTTGATTGAAGGTTCTCAGCATGAGCAGGCTGGGCACGACGGAAGTCGTCGTCCTGCTCTTGACGGAGTCCCAGACTGAGGTAAATCACATCACGCGAGCCTAAATGAACTCAGAATACATTGTGCGTGCTTCTTGTGACTAGGCTGCTACTGGCAATGCAGAGCTCCGGTGACCTTCTCCTGTCCCTGAGGTCAGGCTCAGGCTCAGGCTCAGGCAGGCAGCGGGCAGGCGGAGGCAGCCTGACGTCGTCTATTTTTGACATAAGTGTTGACTCCATTCATGATGAACTACTGATTTGTGTATTATTTGAATTAAAACCTTGTTGGTCATACATAGAAAGTACTGTATGGAAAATATATATTTTAATATGATGTTGCTACTGTTTTAAAATATTTTTTATGTGTTTAACTCTTTTTTCATGTGAGGCTGGCTACACAGAAAATTTTTTTAATATGGGCGAAATGAATTTTTCTGTGAGTTCACCTAGACCGACAGAAAAAAAACATGTGTTTTTCTTTGCGTTTATTTCGTTTTTCTGTGTGGATTAACACACAGAAAAATTAGTTTTAATCTGGGCAAACACAATTTTTCTGTGCGTGTGAGACCCACAGAAAAATTGTTTCTGACGGTGAACCCACAGAAAATTTTGATTTTTCTGTCATTCTATTTCTGTGTGTTATTTTCTGACGGTACACCGTTAGAAAAATATTTTTTCGTGGGTATTCGAATTTTTCCGTGGGTTTTTGCACACACAAAAATATTCGAGTTTTCAGTAGTGAGAAGGCCTGGGGGCAATCAAGATGGATGTCATGAACGCCTTCGATGCTTTCTGGTAGCTGGACTACCGTAGCTTCAATCACCTGAATGATGCTTACATGATACTACTAAAAAAAGGAACATCCGGCGTAGATCCGTGACTATCGCCCTATCAGCCTCATACACAGTTTCAGCAAGCTCATCACCAAGTGCTTGGCCAACAGGCTAGCAGGCGTTCTGGATGCTCTCGTCCTGCTTAACCAGAGCGCTTTCATCAAAGGACGTCGCATCCATGATAACTTCAGGAATGTGCAGATCGCTTGCAAAGCCATCCATGAAAAGAAGTCGCCGACCATCTTGCTCAAGATTAATATAGCAAAGGCTTTCGACACGGTTTCATGACCGTTCCTCTAGAAGTCCTCCAACACATGGGTTTCGGCCAGCGATGGAGAGATTGGATTTCAATAATCTTGGCCACTACAAGCATGAAGATTCTACTCAACGGACGCCCGAGGAGGCGAATCTGCCATGCTCGCGGCCTTCGCCAAGGTGACCCACTCTCACCGATGTTATTTGTGCTCACCATGGAGGTCCTTAACCATTTCCTAAAATGGGTAGAGCAGCAGCAGCTTCTAACACCTCTGCATGACAGTGTCGGCAACAGGACAAGTCTGTACGCTGACGACCTAGTTATGTTCATGGTTCCTAATGTGAGGGACCTACAGGTCATCAAGGCAGTGCTCACCATTTTTGGTTTAGCGTCGGGCCTGTTCTCCAACCTCGACAAGAGTGTAGCGTCCCCGCTCCACTGCTCGCAAAACGACATTGCCAGAGTTAGGGATATCCTCTCCTGCCGGATCGAGGACCTCCCGTGTCGCTATCTGGGGGCGCCGCTTTCAGTCCGGAGACTCAAGAGATCGGACGAGCAGCCTCTCATTGATAAAGTCGCTGCAAGAATACCAAAATGGAAGGGCAATATGCTCAACGTTGTTGGATGAACGGCTCTGGTGAAAGCAACTATGTCTGCCATCCCGACGCATATGTCCATCGTCCTCTGCTTGTCGCCTTGGGCGATCGAGTCAATTGACAAGCTGTGTCGCGCCTTCATCTGGTGTGGCTCAGACAAAGTCTCCGGAGGAAAGTGCAAGGTGGCATGGGAGACTGTGTGTCGCCCCAGGGACCTCGGTGGCCTCAGCGTCTCTGACCTGCGACATGCCGGGATCGCCCTATGAGTACGCTGGGAGTGGCAGGCACGAGAGGAGCGTCGACCCGCCCTGGCTTCGAAGGAATGGGCAGTTATTGCCGTGTTCCAAGCGGCCACTGTATTCATGCTTGGGAATGGAGAGTCCACATTCTTTTGGACAGACAGATGGCTTGACGGCCGCAGCATTGAGGATGCTGCTCCAGCTGTTTTCACCACGGTGAAAGTGAGAAAGCAGAGGGCCACCGTTGCCGAGGCCCTACACAACAACGCATGGATCCGACACATCACCGGGCCACTAACCATGCAGGTCCTGCTCTAGTTCGACTGCCTGTATGACCTATTGGAGGGGGTGCAGTTATCGGCGCAGCCAGACACCTTCGCCTGGAGGTTCACTGTTGATCAGTGCTACTCTGCAGCATCTGCATATGGTGCTATATATGTTTATCAGATCATCATCGCCTCTTGGAGCTAAGCACATATGGAAAACATCGGCGTCACCGAAGGTTAAATTCTTCTTTTGGCTGGTCATGCACGGCAGATGTTGGACGGCGGATAGACGGTTCCGCCATGGTCTGTAAGATTCGAATGCGTGCATCTTCTGTGACTAGGGCGCCGAAACGATGAACCACATCCTTCTTGGATGCCCCTTCAGTCGCGAGGTCTGGGAAGCTTGGTTCAGGAAGCTACACCTGCAGTACACCGTCGTTGTTCAAGATGAACCGGCTATCCCATAGTGGCTGCGATGCAGGAAGGCGCTACCAAAACAGCTCCGCCGTGGGTTTGACTCCCTCTTCTTCCTCATCGGTTGGTCCATTGGGAACGAACGCAATGCGAGAACCTTCAATGGAGTGTCAAACTCGGCGTCTTGTCTTGAGGTCTCCATCTAGGAAGAAGCTGACGCTTGGTGCATGACGGGCTACAAGCACCTCAGTGCACTTATGGCGTCAATTTGAGCCTTGCAACAACGGTCGCGAAATTTGTATGATGTAATTACAACCTCGCGTGCCTTCGTGCTCGTTTTCGGTCGGCCCTCGGTAACCCCCAATTACCGTCGCGCCCGCCTCCTGTAACAAACTCTATTTTTCTTAATGAAATACGTGCCCAGGTACGATCGCGAAAAAAAAGAGGCATAATAATAAGAAAAGAAAAGAAAAAAAACACACGAGGCGTGGGAATTTGACACCAGGAAAGAGGCATACGCTGACCTTATGCCACCGACTGCGACTTTGCATCCAATGGTTTAACAGCGTCCTGGCCGCCGGCAACTGCAACTCTGGATCCGATGGTTTAACAACGTCCTGGCTGCGGCAGGTCTCTCAGGATCACAACCGGCCAGACCGAGCCTATTTTCAGAGACCATGGGGTTGAGAATGCTTATCCAGTCGGCGCCATATGGCCGGGCACTGTAGAGTGTGGACACTGCAGTTGCGACTTTGCGTCGGCGCTCGGCGAGTGGCAGCTGGCAGCCAGCGCAGGCATTCTCTCTGCTGCTCCAACTAGGGCAGGTCCGGTGTGTTGTGGGCATCGAATCGGGGTCAGGTGCGTTTTTGCGTACGTATGGGTCACAACTCTCACGGGCGAATAAGAAAATTTATCGAAGTGTGCACACCTCTTGGAATCATGGTGGTCGAGTGCGGGGTAATCGCAGAGTTTGACTGATGTTTGGAGTTCGATTTCTGGTTCGGACACCCGAACATCGACGTCCCTAGTGGTCCACGGTTCTTGTCTGTCATTTTCGATTTTTCGATACACTAGAGCTTTGCTCAAACTGCTTCATGATTGAAACTGCTGCTATTTCTGTATTGGCAGCAGAACATCCTGTTATTTATAAGTACTACTATTCATTCATTTGTTCTACCCATTATCTCTACGATTCCTACCAAGTTTCATCTGTCTTGCTGCTAACAATAACCACTACCGGAAACAGTATATATGCCGAGTGCCTGGTGGTTTGCCGAGTGCATTCCTTCAGGCACTCGGCAAACAATATCTTTACCGAGTGCATACAGATAAACACTCGGCAAAATAATTGCACTCGGCAAAAAACTGAGCCTAACAAAGCAAATTTTCAACTTCAATCCATTTTTGGCCAAAACTGAGTTTGTGAATGGCAACGTCGTCCTTTCGCATCCCATAAAATAATAGATGCAATATGAAAATCAGAACCAACGCATGCATGGGGACATATATATTGTGCGCTCTCCATCTGCCAAACCTTCTTCTTGTTTGCAACGTGCCAACTTGCAAGGATTCAACTTGCTATGTATGTGGTTGTCGGCCATCGTGTCGTTGGTTTGTTGCAGGTTTTGGTTACCTCACCGTGCAGGGGAGGTGCTGTCGAAATTTACAATTGACACTATTATAGTTGCAAGGGTTATACTAGTTAGGCAACAGAGAGACCATGCAATCTTGTTTCACACATGCAATCTCTTCTTTGTGCAGCATCAATCGGCGGCATCGAATGAGCCTCATGATCCATCGTAGTCGTAGTGGAACTCGTGGCCTAAGTGACTACTTGTGATTTTATTTGCATTTGCATTTGTGGATTACATGTGACTACTTGTGACTATTTGTGGTTGTGAATGAACCTACTTGTGATTCTAAAGTTTATTTGATGTCGATATATCTATATGAACTATGTGACCAAACCATAAAAACAGGAAATATATGGTCGCTTTTGCCGAGTGTTACACTCGATAAAGAGACATTTTGCCGAGTGCCAGGGTAAAAACACTCGGCAAAGTGGACACGTGGCAAAATTATGTGCATTCTGGGCCTAAAATGGCTTCTTTGCCGAGTGTCTGCGCTATGACACTCGACAAAAAAGCCAACATTTGTATGTTCTATACCAGTCTTTGCCGAGTGTCCTAGATTTGACACTCGGCAAAGGACGAAGGTTTGCCAAGTGTCTGGGATTCGACACTCGGCAAAGGATGAAGGTTTGCCGAGTGCCTGGACTTTGACACACGGCAAATGAGGAAGCTTTGCCG
Source organism: Miscanthus lutarioriparius (assembly GCA_904845875.1). Lineage (NCBI taxonomy): Eukaryota > Viridiplantae > Streptophyta > Magnoliopsida > Poales > Poaceae > Miscanthus > Miscanthus lutarioriparius. The sequence continues at coordinate 88,163,476 of CAJGYO010000004.1, read as the reverse complement.
AGTGTCTGGGATTCGACACTCAGCAAAGGACAAAGGTTTGCCAAGTGCCTGAAATTTGACACTCGGCAAAAAAATGAAGGTTTGCCGAGTGCTTGAGATTTGACACTCGGCAAACACGCCGTGACCGTCTGCACTCCGTCACGTTACTTTTTTCGCCGAGCGTCGGTTTCAGCTCTCGGCAAAGTATTTGCTGAGTGCCCGATAGAAAACACTCGGCAAAGAGCCATTTGCCGGCACTGTAGATGCCGTGTGCTATTTGCCGAGTGTTTTTTGGGCTTTGCCGAGTGCCTGTGGCACACGGCAAAGCGACTGTTTCCAGTAGTGAACGATGTGGGATAGAGTCTGTTTAGGCCTTGTTTAAATTTAGGGCGTAAAGTTTTACGGGTGTCATATGAGGGTGTCGCGTGAGGTGTTCGCATACTAATAAAAAAAATAAATTACAGAATTCGTCAGTAATCCGCGAGACGAATTTATTAAGCCTAATTAATTCGTCATTAGCACGTATGGTACTGGAGCACCACGTTGTCAAATCATGGACTAATTAGGCTCAAAAAATTCGTCTCGCCAATTAGTCGTAAACTGTGCAATTAATTATTTTTTAGTCTATATTTAATACTCCATACATATATTACACATTCGATAGGATATGGAGTAAATTTTGAGAGGATGACCTGAACAAGGCCTTACTTGCGTGGCATATATAAGCAACTTCGCAGGCAGCTTTTACAGGCATGGGAATCTCTTGTCTCAGACTCTCAAAAACAACACATTCAGAACAGAACAAAAGGTATCAGAAACAGTGCGCACAGCTGGTAACGCCCAATTTTGTCGAGAATCACAAATTGTCATAAGAACCACAAAGACCCATCATCTGAAAAGATGACCCATCTTGCAACATTCATATATCAATACCGTATGCAAACAAGATGCACACAATTGGTAAATATCTGATAAGAAACTTCAGGGTGCAGAGGATTGTCTCAAATCACTAAATGAGGCAACAGGCTAACTTCTCTAATAAACATATTATGTGGACGACAAGATGACATTGAGATGCACATTATATGACCTGTTAGGATCTGGGTACTAGTAGTGCGAACAAACATAAGAGGAAATACAAAACAAATATTCCCAATGATATAAACTGTCCCCAATGACAAGGAAACTACCATGAACTCCATGAAAAGGCTCAGACAACTTCAACAGGGATAAGTTGCTATATAAACTGATACAACAGTAAGATACAAATTGCAATCAGTGATAAAATCAACAGCATGACTTCCCAAGACAGATAGTCCAAGCTGATTCTTTGCCGATGTATCTTTTCGTAGCAGCCATAATTGTACTCTGGTTGAACAAATGATTTCTCTGTTTACCTGTTGGTGTAGGGTTCAGGCTCAATTTTCCAGCAGAGATATGCCACTAGTTTTGCATCTAGAGTTGGCAGCGAAGGTGCACTTTGATTGAACTATAATCCTGTAATCTGGTGTCCCCAGAAACTTGTTTTCAATAAAGCAGGGTCAAAGTTGCCTTTGGTCTAAGATAACCAGCCGAGTGTAAATTTAGCAGAGTGCCTCAAACTTGCACATGGTTGACTGCACCATAACAAGCAGTTTTTTTAGTTCCCACCTCCTAAAGTTTAGTTCCTGTTCCATCGATATTGGACACTAATTTAAAGTATTAAATATAGACTAATAAAAAACTAATTGCACAGATTGAGACGAATCTATTAAGCCTAATTAGTCCATCATTTGACAATAGGGTGCTACAGTAACATATGCTAATGGTGGATTAATTAGGCTTAATAGATTTGTCTCGTGAATTAGTCATGACTTCTGTAATTAGTTTTATTATTAGTATCCGAACACCCGATGTGACACCTCCTCAACTTTAATCCCTGAATCCTTCTCCTAAAATTTAGTTCCTATCACATCATGTTTGACACTAATTTGGAGTACTAAATATATACTATTTAAAAACTAATTGCACATATTTGTGACTAATTAGTGCAGGATTTGGCAATGTGGTGCTACAGTAAACATGTGCTAATGATGGGTTAATTAGGCTTATTAGATTCGTCTCACGAATTAGTCACGACTTCTGTAATTAGTTTTATAATTATCTCATGTTTAGTCCCGACGGGTTAGTCTCCAAACATCCGATGTGACAAAGACTAAACTTTAGTCCCTGAATCCAAACACCCTAAATTCAGCTCAGCCTCTCCATGCAAGTACAGTTCTAAACCAATTCACCCAAAACAAAGCAAGTGACATACAAGCAATACGAGAGAAGAATGGAGTGGGTGCTTGGGCTATAGAAGGCAAGCAGGGGGCATGAGCGAGTGGGTTTATAGTTGGGCCCAATAGAATTGGCACAAAATTTTTTGATACTCTCAGCACTATAGAGTACTAAGAGCCTCCTCTTTTTTACCACTTAATATCCCTCGATAGACGGTCCATATTTTTTCTAGCAAAACTATCTCATATCTCATACAATAAGCATAAATTAGTTGCCTACCGATCCATAAAACCCCAATGCCAGTATAAATATGGAGCCACACACTGCCTTGATAGCGCCTCTCCCTTTAGTGAATATATAGTGTTAGCATAAACTAATAAGAGCAAGCGACAGAACTGGAAAACAAGAAGAAAAAACTTGAGGCTTCGGAATTTGAGACACCGGGAAAGAGGTATATGCTGTTCTTGTCTGCTCCGGATCACAGTCGGCCTTAATAGAGGCAAATTTCAGAGACCAGGAGTGAGAAGTTATCCAGTCGGCGCCATACAGCCGGCGGCCAATCCGGCCAACTGCAGAGGGTGGCCACTGCAGAGTGTGGACACTGCGGCTGCGACGGTGCTCGGCGAGTGGCAGCAGCCCATTGCAAGCAGCTTTTACAAGCACGCACACAACTTCAAACGGCCACAGCATCAGCATGTACATGTTCCGAACAACATGATAATGTTTGGTCCCAATCTAGATAAGAACAGAGCAAAAGGAATCAGAAACACTGCAGACAGCTGGTAACACCCAATTATGTTGAGAATCACAAACCGTCACAAGAACCACAATGACCCATTTTATCTAATAAAATGACCCTTCTTGCAACATTCATATAACAACACCCCGCATGCAAACAAGATGCACAATATCTGATAATGACCTTTAGGGTGCAGAAGAGGATTATCTCAATCACTAAATGAGCTAACAGGCCAGCTTCTCAAACAAACATATTCTGTGGTCACCAAGATGACATATTGACATGGACTTATATAACCAGCTGTTAGGATTTGAGTACAAGTAGTGCCTACAAACATGTGAGGGAATACAACACAAATATAACCAAATCAGCTTGGATCTTCCTTTTCAAAAACAGCTCCAACCAGCAAGGGTTAGAGCCCTACCTGTACTACTACCCTGTCCCAAATGACAAAGAAACTAACATGAAAGGTGCATACAGCTGAAACAAGCATATGTTGCTATATAACTAAAAAAGGGGGGGCGTACCCAGTGCAGAGAGCTCCCGCTTTGTGCGGGGTCTGGGGAAGGGTGTCAGTGACAAGCCTTACCCTCGCCTGTGCAATGCGAGGAGACCACGACTCGAACCCGGGACCTTCCGATCACAGGCGGTAAGACTCTACCGCTTGCACCAGGGCCGCCCTTCATATGTTGCTATATAACTAAACTGATAAAATAGTGAGATAAGAATTGCAAGCAGTAATAAGATAACCAGCAGCATTTCCCAAGACAGATACTCCTGGCTGCTTGTTGCTTTGTCAATGTATCTTTTGGTAGCAGCCATAATTGTACTCTGGTTGAACACATGCTTTTGCCACTTGCCTGTTGGTGTAGAGTTTAGGCTCAATTCTCCAGTAGAGATATACCACACTTGGTTCTGCATCTAGAGTTGGCATCGAAGGTGCATTCTGTTTGAACTATAATCCTGTAATCTGGCATTCCTCAGAAACTTGCTTTCAATAAAGCAGGGTTAAAGTTACCTTTGGTATATAAGACAGCCAGCAGAGTGTAAATTTTAGCTTAGCCACACCATGCAAAGTAAAGTTTTAAACCAATTCACACGTGACAAAACAAAAAAAGTGACAAATTACAAGCATTAAAGCTTGTTGGGGATGTCAGATTCTGTATAAATGCATACTATCAAATTAAATGGGCAAAATCAGGAATAATCTGTCACAACAGATAAAAACATTAGGCACAGAATGACAGAAGAGAGTATCTCAATCAGCTGGCAGGCATACTTCACTATCCAATAGCAAACATAATTTTTCAAAGCAGTACATATTGTGTGCGGCAGCATCCTGCAAACTAACATATAACAAAAATTCGTTTTCTGAAACAAAAGCACCTTTTCATCTGGTTGCAAGTGCGAGCATTGGTGAAATCATGCCTTGAATCCCCTGCAGCGTGTGCTGTATCTGAATCTCCTCTGCAACCATTCTCTTAAGATTCCTCATGTGCACCCTCAGCTTCTCATCGGATCGGATATCAGCCTCGCGCATCTCCACAACCTTGTTTGCCAAACACAACAGCAACTTAGCATACCTTGGTAAAGTTGCATTCCGGTGAAGAAACTCCAAAAGAAGACCAAGTTCCCCGTTATCCAAATTCCCGATGCATCTCACAAGCTTTCTTCTCGCAACCAGCTCCTCCATCACAGCCACAACACTCCTCGGGTTGTTCTTGGCCAATGCTGAAACCAGAGCATCCTTGTGCCTGAACTTCCTCAGTAACTTATCATGCTCTGCAATTTTCACCTTCTTAGGCTTCTCAATCACAAAGTCACCCTCCTTGGCCTTCTCATTCTGCCCACGGCGGAAGTACCTGAAATAATTTGGCCTCAACACTGACTTCTTCGGCTCAGGAGATACCCAATCAATCTCACCACCAACAGATTTCATCCCTTCCTCTTCCTCATCCACAGCCTTCTTCTTCCTATTTCCCATATAAATCTTCCCTTTTGCAGACCCTGCCACCACCACAGAGCCACAGGGCGAGCAAGCCACAGACAGGAGCGGCTGAGGGTACCGCAGCGAGTGCGTCATCTTCAGCATCCCAAAATCAAAGCTCTTCACATACCCATCAATGCCTGCACTAAGCAGCCTCGTCTCCCCAGTGTTGGCCATCTTCCCAAGCGCCAGGTCCATCACTGTCTTGACATGGCTCTCCACCGAGTGCACGAGCTGGCCACCACCAATGACGTCCCAAATCTTGACCACGTTCCCTCCGGCCGTGGCCAGCAGCCCGCCGGACGGAAGGAACAGCACGCTCTCCACCAATTCCCCGTGGGAGAAGGACAAAGACGGACCGGTATTACCGGTGCGGGCATCCCACAATTTGACTCTGCGGTCGTAAGAGCCGGTGGCGAAAATGTTGGGATCGGCAGGGGAGGCCGCACCACCGCGGATGTAGTCCCGGTGCGCAGCGGGGACGGAGAAGACGGGCGTCTCCGAGGGCACGTCCCAGTAGGCGAGGAGCGCGTCGTCGCCGGCGGTGAGGAGGTGGAGCTTGTCGCCGCCGGCGACCGGGTACCGGACCACGCGGGTCTCGGCGGCGTGGGCGCGAAGCGTACGGAGGGCGCCCGCCGCGGCCTTGTCGGCGCGGAAGACGCGGACGACGCCCTTCTTGTCGCCGGCGGCGAGAAGGGCGCCATCGCAGCGGAAGGACGGGGAGAAGGCGAGGTCGCCCGCGACGGAGATCCTGCGGAGCTTCTCGAGCGGGTCGCCGGAGAAGACGTGCAGGAGGTGGACCAGGAAGCGGCGAGGGTCGGGGAGGCACCGTCGGCCACAGCGGGGGCGAAGGTGAGGTCGGTGACGGGGAAGCCGGCATCGGAGACGAGCTCGGAGGAGCGGAAGGATCGCCAGTAGGAGCCCTCAGGGGAGGCGCGCGAGGCGGCGCTCCTGGAGGGAGGAGAGCCGAGTGCGGCGCCGCGGGGAAGAAGGGCTTCGAAGTGTCGGCGGCCATGGCGGATGGCAGATGGCGGCGGCAGCGATTTTGGGAGAAACCCTAGTGCGGACTGAGGAGGGTTTATCGGTTTCGTGATGGGCCGTGGGGGTACAAAATGAAATGTTCGCGGCCTCGTCTCCTCGTTAATTGTAATATGGTGATGGGCCGTGGGAGTTTCTTTTGACAACTCCTGGCTAATTGTTGATCCGGCAGCTCGACAAATGACAGAAATGTGACATGTTGGCCTTAAACAACTGATTCTCAATTCGGTAAATCGCTACCATGAGATCATGTACCTCAAAGCTTGGTTTTTTAAAAAAAAAAAGTAAATGAAATTAAAGTACAGTTTATTAAAAACTAAAGTATTGTTTTCTCAAATCTAAAGTACTGTTGAAGTCTTTGTGAAGGTAGGATAACTTCTTCACGAAATGGAAGGCAAACGGGAAAAATTGACGGATGAGACTATTACCATGGTTCAGAAAAGAATGGCAGTCTAGTTTTGTTATAAGTTAAAGTTTTATCAAATCTATATAGAAAATTATTACGTAGCACTTAAGGTACTAAATAAGTATATCATAAAACTATATTTTAGATTCATGATGCTTATTTAAAAATATAAAGATTAATATTATTTTCTATAAATTAGTTAATCCTAAGACATTTTGAATTAGTAAAATGTTCTTTTTAGAAAGGAGAGAATACATTTAAGCTTCTTGTGGAACTTTTTATCCCAAAAAATCAATATCTTAGTAATAGCACATTTCGAACTAAATTTTGAAAGAAAAAAAACAACTCTTTTGGTCCCAACAAAGGCTGTGGCGCAACTTAGGTCCGTTTGGAAACCTTGCCGACGGTCGCTTTGCCAGACCAGACAAAAAAAATGAATGTTTGGATATTTTGACTGCTACCTTGTTTCTTGTGCTTTCCAGGATTCCTTTCGCTAACAAGGGTGAGCCAGAAAACGGTCTTCGGCACTGGCAAAGCGGACCTTACCAAGCAAAGCAAGGCAAGCTGGACTAGCAAATGTACCAAACGCATGCTTACTATCCGAGCCACGCCACTACATGTGGCTTGACTCAAGGTATCAAGCCACCACATCTACTCCCCCTCTCCTGTAATATAGTGCATTCTAAAAATTTTAAGACAAATTAAGAGAGAACATAAAAGACGTGATTAATGGTGATTGGTTGATAAATGAAAAATATTTAATGTAAAATTAGTTTTTATCCTCAAGAATGCATTATATTTGAGGATAAATTTTGAATGCAAGAATATATTGTATTACAGGACGGAGGGAGTAGATGACATGAAGGCTTAGGAACACGTCACACAAGCTAGTGTGGCTAAGGCCTCATTTGGCATGGATCCACTAAACTATTGAAGCCGGTTTTTTGGGTTCAGCTCCACAAACAGCTATCTCGGTGGAGTTGTAGTTATTTTGGAACCCTATTTGGCAAAATAGATCCCGGTAGACAAAAGAGATGAAAAGACCATAATACCCCTCTCTTTTTTCTCCTCTCCTATTTTTTCTCCTTTATCCGCTCGTTCCTTCTTCTTCCACGGTTTTTATCTGCTTGTTCCGCATGACCCTGGTGACTACTCTCTCCCCCATCCTCGCGCCCCGAGGCCACGACCTCCCTACGCTCGCGCCACGGCCTCCTGGAGCCCCTCCATGGAGGCCACGCCCCAGCGGCAATGCCCTTGCGGCGGCCCTGTGAGCCTCGGCGGCAGGTGTGCGCCCCGGTTGCTCACACGTGCCCCGACAGCGGGCGCGTGCACACTGGTGAAGGTCACAAAGTGCCCCCACGTCCACGCTGTGCCCCGGGTTGGCCCCGTGCATCCCGGCGTTCGTGTTGTGCTCCGGCGGCAGCGTGCACCCTTGCTCACGCACACGTCTTCTTCTACATGCGGGGGCAAAAAGGTGCGCGATGGTCGCGCTGGTCCACGTGTACGCGAGGTGGAAGCCAGGTGAAGACACTATTTTTGGCTTCATTTCACCCCAAACCTATGTGAGAGCAGGTTTTAAGGGGGCTTCACCAGTGAAGCCATTTCATTTTACCCTATTTGACAAAAAATGACTGCAAATGGCTCCTGAAGCCGATGGAGAAGCCCTGCCATATGGGTCCTAAGTCAAACTAATGGTGATGGTAGGACTCGTCATGCAAAGAGATGTGGTATATATATAGTTACATATATCTACCATGGCATTGCCTAGTCTTCTTCCTCCTCTCCCTTCCCACTCTCTAGAAGCTTGAGCTCCAACCGCTCCATGGTATCATCTTGTTGTTCCCTACCTTAGGTCTACCCATTCCTTCACCAATTTGATCACCAAGGAGTGGGAAATGTTGTGGGGAGGTATCTCCTCCATATCCTTTGATGTCGCACGATGTCCTAGCTTCGGGTGGTTAGGGTTATATTAGGTGCTATGGATATTAGTATGTATGAGGTTAGATTGGAATAGATTGAAGGTACCATATTCTTTAACTTTTTTATAAAGAAACTCAAAAGGGTGCCTCACTATTATATATCTCAAGGAAAACAAAGGCTAGTACACAAGATAGACAACAAGACACAAAACAATCTCTAAAAAAATAAGAGTACATTAAAGACCAAATTTTTCATCTTCTTCCTTCAATTGTCCAACTGCTTGCCTAAAGAAGCTCGAAAATGACACTGAAAAGACAGCAAAGAAAAGGGACACCTATAAACACCCTCGCTAAAAAAGGCTTTGAAGACCACAAAAGCCACTCACCATTGACAACTAGATAGAGTACCCACTAAAAGGACATGGACCGGAGAAATCCCCAAGGGACACAAGCTTACAATATTTGACCTTCATAACATAATGTTGGAGATGTTAGACCTTGCTCTAGAACATACCAAAAGAAGAGGTCAAAATCACCACATTAAAAGCCATCCAACTACTTACTCTGATAAGCACACGAAATGCTAAGATTTGAATAGAATCAATAGATCTGACAGACCATACTCTCGATAGCTCTTCATCGAACGTTGTTGAGGTAGAAAAAGACCAGAGTGACCTTATTCCAAAGCACCATCATTGCCACAATCTCGTTGATGACACCAAAAATCAAACCCTAAATGAACAAGTATCAGTAAACCTAATTTAAAACTACAATGGAGAAGGGGTCAAGTCCCCACTCCTCTGACCACCGCAAGGTATTGGTTAGGAGAGAGGAGGGGACCTAGGTGGTCAGCGCAGGGGGGTTGTGAGAGAGAACAGATGGTCAGGGTGAGTGAAAGGTCTTTGTTTGGTTTTGGTAATTGAGTGATAACCTAGGTGGACTAATTGTGTTTAATATGAGATACACAGGTAATTAGTCCACAGGTATATGTGTCTGAGCAACATATGCCTTGGAGGTGAAATGGCTTGGACTTGTTGCAAAACTTACACATGTGATGATGAAGGAGCTTGATGGACCGGTTGCAAGTGTGAAGGGCAAGTTGAGTGATGACTTGGCGCCGATGGACCGAAGCAACGGTAAAGAGCAAGTGAAGTCAAGATCGATGAACCAATACAGTCACGTGATGATATGAAGTGGATTATATCATTTGTGATTGGTTGGTGCAGGTGTTGCATCAACATCGAAGGAGATAGAATGGAATGCGCAAGGCAAAGGTATAACTTATAGGACATTTTATTTCACCGGTCATAGGTGTGTAGAGAAATTTATGATCAGGTTTAGAATAGATGGTCGTACTATCAAGAGGGGCAAACTTATTTGCATATCAGTCATCTAGTGTTACTCGAGTGATCTAACTTTACATCGTTGCTAGGATCGAGTGGCGTGGTGAATTGAGTGATTAACTCCTTTGAAAAATGTTTGTGAAAAGCTAACACACTTGCACAAGATGTTAATCACTTGGTGGTGTTAGCACATTTGCAAAGGAGAAGAAGATGGTGAAGAAAAGGAGTTGAAAGCACTGGTCATGGGGTGACTGGACGTGTCCGACATAGCAACCAGACGCGTCCAGTATTTACCTAGGCGCGGGTAAGCAAACGTGACCAGACACGTCCGGTATTGCAACCGGATGCGTTCGGTATTTGGCCTAGTCTTGAATAGTGGCTGTAGTTGTGACCGGACTCACGGGAGTGTCTAATCGGCTGTGACCTGACGCGTCATATCATAGTCAGGACCTCTCGGTGTAGTTTTTTGACATGACTGGACACTCAGTAGTTCGATTAACCTGACACTGAGCGTCGCGTCCGATCAGAGGAGGTGAAACGTGCGGTGGTGTGTGACCTGATGTAGGGGGCATCCGGTCAGGAGGACCGGATGCGTCCGATCGGTCCTGAGGTGCTCTGGGAGCTCTCTAGACTCGACCTGACACTGCCTCGCCTGCGTCCAATCAATTTCTAGCGTCGCGTCTGATCATGTCTAACAATGGGCGCAGAAAGAGCCGTAGGGCGCCAACAGATATATAGGTTTCAACAAGACATGTGGCAGTAGGGCTGCGACCGGACGCGTCTGGTCGCCACACCGAACGCGTCCGGTTAGTGTGCAGTTAGCCCAGTGAAGGGGTAACGGCTCTATTTGTTCGTAGGGTTATAAATAGAGCACTTGGCCAGCCTTGGCCTGGTTGCTGAGCACACTAGAGCCTTGGTGGCTTATGTGGTGATGCTTGGGAGCCCTCTAACTCACTTATGCTTGGTAGTGTTCATCCGATCGAGTGAGAGCGATTCTAGTGCGATTGCATCGTGAGGTTGCATTGAGTGACACTAGGTGATCGTGTTTCAAGCTGGTGGTGCTTATTACTCTTGGAGGTTGCCACCTCCTAGACGGCTTGGTGGCTTGTGACTCCATTGAAGCACGCGAGAAGATTGTGCGGTGCTCCAGAGGAGGATTTGCGAGGGGAATTGTGCTCAACCCACGGGGATCGCGAAGAGCAACTCTAGTGGAGTGTGTCATTGAGCTACCCTCACTTTTAGGGTAGGTTCTTGCGGTGCCTAACGTGCGAGCTTGGCGGGTGATGCCAATTAGCCACCGAACCACCAAGCGAGCGGTCGACACAACGGGGACTAGCTTAGTGACAACCAAGTGAACCTCGGGATAAAAATCACCGTGTCATCCTCTTCCCGTTGGTTTGCAACCCCCATACACAAGCTTATATTTACTTTCATATATTTTGTGCTTGTGTAGTTGCTCTTGTAATTAGTTAGCTTGTGTAGCTTGCTAGTTACCTTCTTGCTTGTGTAGCATAGAAGTAGCTCCCTTGCATAACTAATTTGGTTTTAGTAACCTTGTTAGTTACATTGCTTAGTTTGTGTAGCTAAGTAATTTACGCTCTCTAATTTGGTATTAGTTGCCTTGTTATTGAGCATTGCTAGCGAGCTTAGAAGCTTTGTGCTTTTGCTCACTAGTTGTGTAGGAGCTCTCCCGATTGCTTGAAGTACTAGTTGCATAGGTTTGTGTGACCTTGTAAGCTAGAATTGTTTAGGTGAGCTCTAACTAGCCCGGCACCTTTGTTGCCTAATTAGGATCTAATAAGGTGCTTAATAACTTAGATAGAGGGGTGTAGTCTTGGCTAGATCGATAGTTTTAATTTCGTATTTGTTTCGGTTAGCCAACGTGTTTAATTTTAGAAAGGACTATTTACCCTCTCTAGTCCGTCATCTCAACCCTACAAGTGGTATTAGAGCTAGGTCTCTCATTTGTGGTCTTCACTGACCCGAGAGGATGACGTCTAGTGGGCTAGATGATTGTGAGACATATATTTTTGATGGCACAAACTTTGCACATTGGAAAAATCACATGCTTGATCATTTTCGTGTAAAGGTACCTAAGTTTTGGTGGATTGTCACTAGTGGTATCACTCATGTCTTGGACCATAGAAATCTCACCAAAGCTCAAAGAGTTCTCTTTGAACTTGATGCACATTCTTGTTGTTATCTAATGGATGCTTTGAGCTTTGATTTGATGAAAAGGGTAAACTACGTGGGAACCGCTCATGAGATATGGGAATCAATCAAGCACACCTTCGGTGATTCCTCCACATGGGATGATGGCAAGTTCAAGAAGGAGGAGCCCAAGGAGGAGGTGCGTGAGTGTGTCGAGCATGACCACAATTTGGTGATTGTGGAAGAGTGCTCCACCTCATGGTCAAGTGATGATGATGAAAGATCTACCACAAGTTCACTTGACAAGATTGATGATGATGCCCCAAGTGATGCAAATGATGATTCTACCTCAAGCACACTTGGTGATGATGATGATGATGGTTCATGCTCGGGCTATGATTGTGATGTTACTACAAGCCCATCCACTACACCACATTGCTTTATGTCACAAGGTGACACAAAGGTACAAAATGATAATGTGGTTGATCATGTTGATTCATATGATGAGCTTGTTAGTAGACTTGCTAGCATGACCATGTCTTTAGAAAATGAGAAAGCTAAAACAATGAAATTGGAAAAAGAAAACTCATTTCTAAAGAACACATGTGAACAACAAAAGCATCTACTTTATGTTACTACTTGTTCACATGAGGAGCTAAAATTGGCTCATGGGGAACTTAGTGTTGCTCATGATAACTTGGTACAAAACCATGCTTGTGCAGCTAGAGAAGGGCCCTCAAGCTTGCACCAACTACTCCATCGTGCCATGCCTCTTTTGCTGGCCATCCTTAGTAGCCCAATCAACCTCTCCTCCCATCTTTGGCCGCTATAGTTCCGTCATCTCTCTCCTCTATAGTCTGCCGCTGCCCCTTCCACAGAGAAATCCAGGGCTGAAAGTTCTGGCCGCATCCCCCATGGCCAGATCTGAGGGGTGCTTCGTTGATTCGCATCATAGTGGTTAGGGCCAAGTTCATATCAAAGGCCAGCATGGAGATGCAATTTGATAATATGAGCAGCAAGGTGTTTAGTGTCGATGCTGGGGTACATGGTGCGCATTTAGTGGTGCACAATGCCACAATGTCGACGACTCGTGGAGGCGAGGCATGGCCTGGGCGAGGGTGATTGGCACGGTGGTCAGCGTTGTTAGATATTGCTCTAAGAAACACAATTACAGATAGATTTCCAAGTTTAGCTTGATTCATCTTGATCTCCAAGGAACCCTATACATTGTTTACCTATCCTTGAGATAAGGTTCGATCATGATTTGGAGTCCTGGAGCAGTATGACTTATATAACTATGCATGGTTACAGATATTTCCTAACAGCCTCCCTCAACCATATCTTTATTAAGTAAAGATTGTGTCTAAAGTCCTGTAACCTTTGCGTCGATATTGCTTTTGTAAAGCCATCAGCAATTTGATCCTTTGAAGATATGGGACGAACCTCTAACAATTTGTTAGCCACTCTTTTCTCGACAAAATGATAATCAATCTCAATGTGATTTGTTCTAGCATGAAACGCTGGATTTTTTTTAGAAAAGGTCTCCCCTGCTTTTATATTTCAAAAAGCAATGTATGAAACACGGGATTACCAAAGAGATAAGTAGCTCCCAAATTATCACACCAAAGAAAAGGCTTTTGATTTTGAGAAACACCAAGTTCCTTTAATATGGATCGTAGCCAAATTATTTCTATAGTTGCATTTGCCATAGAGTTAACAAAGATGACCATACTGAGACAGACACGACCTCACCTCTGGAAAGGCTTGTTGTAGTAGCGGCCATTCACTCTATCATGCAAATTGATCGCAAATATATATCATCCTATCACCATTCACCAAAGGGCACCATCTTACTCCCTCCCCCTTTCATACCTTCATTTTATTTGTTGCTACCAAGCAAAAGGGCAACCGATAATGGAGAGAAATGAGGGTAAGGTGCCCCAGTGAAGGAGGCAAAAGGAACATATGCAAATCATCTCCTGGGAATGGAAGGAACCAGGAAATAGGCTGGTGCGAGGGGATTTTGCATCATGTTGTTCAACAAGTACCATGCTTCCAAAGGGATGTCTTTCAGGAAGTTGTGCCGCGAAGTGTTGAATAAGCGGGTGATGGAAATCGTTGCCAGCATCATAGAGTGGTTGGACACACATAAGCTGGTGATTCCAAGTCCTGGAAAGCGCACGGAATGACCGCTTTCAGCAGCTAACGTGTCCAGAACTGCTTGCCGGACCAGGAAAACTACAAGGTCAACAAAATGGACAGCAGCTTCATCCATATCATTGATCATAATGTCGTTGAACCTAGCTATCTAGCTAGCATCTTAATTCTAGATGAATTATTGTCTCCTTATCCATGTATGTAATTAAACAACGCGATACATAGTTGTACTTTACGTTCGGCTTAACCTTGAGTGTCTGTTTTATTCTTTGCATCACACACAAGCTTTGCTGACTTTTAATCCAAAGTAAAATTAATTGGCGATGCTAGCTAAAGTTTCCAGTCCCAGTCGATAATTTTCTGGGCATGGTAAATTAATTATTGGTATGTTCCAACGACCAATCCAGATCTTTATTAAGCTTCAGGTGAATTTCCCACAAAAAAAGTTTGTGTTCTGTTTGGAAAGAACAAAAGTAGTGCATGCCGCATTCTCAAGTCGACGATATATGCAAGTTCCACTGTTCCATTCATCCTCACAAGAAGACCAAAAGTACGTTTTGTTTGGTTTGACAGGTCCATAGGAACGTGAGAAAGGACTAGAAGAATTCGAGAGTTGAATACGAGTGAAGAGCCAGTGGTAATAGGAGACACCAGGAAGAAATGGCATCAGAACGCAAGGATGCGTCACCCGCTTTCGTGGAGTACATGATCTGAGTCCTCATTGAGTTCAATATCAACAGATACACGCTGGTTATGGTGTTCAACATGCCCAGTGAGACCTTCATCATCCACGTCGACGTCCTCGCAAAAACAACAAAATCGACAAACAAAACACATCTACTTTATTTTCTTTCTTCTACTTTTCAAAGATATGTTTTGCTAGTTTGTCTGTAAACCAGCCCCACTCTCCGTGGAGATTGGAGTATGTATCTTTATTGTTCTTGCTTGTGAAACAATCAGCTCCTCGTCGTAATGGAAGAATTATCCTTTTACTAGCTAGTTTGCTCGAAAACTAGTCAAGGTGGCTTTTATGAAAGTAAAGCAATCTAGTCATTGGCGATTTGTATGTTGATTTTTCAGCGTCAACATTAGGAAAAGATATATAATCTCCAGTGGCGCTAGGTATCATAGTAATGTGTAGATTAAACTACGGAAAAACTATGGTATCAATTAGAGGACGAAATAATGTGTTAATCACAGTCCAATAATAGATGTTGACGTGTGCGCTCTATTAACACGTTTCTGCTCGAAACAGAATGGGTTCAAAGTTTATATACTATATATTTATCAACATGTCTCATACTGAACGAACAAAAATAAAAAAAACTATTTCAGAGAAAAAATAGTGCAAGAAAAATGTAATTACTTTGTTATACACTTTCATTTCTCGTCACTGGTAAAATTCAGGGCAGACACAGTGCCACATTAGGAGGGTCTCTTTCTTCATCATGCATCTTCCTTTTACTTTCTTCTCTTTTCTTTATTTCTCTTTCCTCTTTCCTTAAAAGTTGTTGGTGGTGGGTAGGTGTGAAGGACAAACCATTAACTAATAAGTATTGTACCAGTATACAATTGTTTGACATAAAACTAATGTCATACTAAAACAATAATTGCCATACGAAACAAATATACCTTTTTGTTGCAAATACTGAATTTCAGTGAGGTGAATATGGTTTCTTCTTGGATCACGGACAACTCTTTTTTTATTTATAATACAGGCTGCTAGTTAAGTGCTGTAGTTTGGTTATAAGTTTGTGACATTATATTTGTGTCAGCTAGGTCATACTGAACATTTTTTTTCTCGATCGGATCTTTTATCTGTTTTTCATTAAGAGGAAAGGCCATAAGAAAGGCCAAAATACGGATACAAAGGAATCCCAAGTAATCCAAGGATTACCAACGGAATCCCAAAGACACAAAAACACAAACAAAATGTAAGAAAACAGGAGGGGAACCTCCACCTCAACAGCCTGCCAAGAAAAATACATCCGCGCAATGGTCGCCAACATAGGGTGGGTGAAGCCGTGGTGGCAAAGCATCCACCGGTAGAAAGCACAGCATCCATCCGCAAACGACCAGGTAACCGTTGCGGAGAGCACAACATCCATCCACCAAGCGACCAGGTAGCCGCTGAGGAGGAGAAGGCGACAATGTCTGCCAACGACCAGGTAGCCGCTGCGAACAAGAAGGCGACAAGTATCCGCCAGCGACCAGGTAGCTGCTGCGAAGAAGACGACGTATCCGCCAGCGACCAGGTAGCCGCTGCGAAGAAATACACGACTGCGGCAACACCAACACCCGAGATAGACAGATCAAAGCGAAGATGAGCTTGAAGCACACAGAGGCATAGTAGACGGCAGAGGCGTCCGGCAAGAGTAGCGTAAGGCATGCATGCTGCAGAAGTGCACCAAAGCAATGCCTTCATGAAGGAAATGACATCCACGGACGCCAACATCATCGAGAAGCACACGGTAGGTCTTTCAACCCTAACCTACCCCGAACACCGTAATCATCGACGCGAGTCTTCGAGGAAGGTAAATGGCGATGTTGCGTCATCGCCGCTGGCCTCGGTTCCACGGAGGAACCGGGCGGGTTTACACCCGACTATGTACATCCATGAGAGCGGGCCCCATGGCACCCACAAAGGCGGCACCACACCAACAGAATGGGCACCAAGGCACGCCCGCCAACCGAAGCCCTCGACCAGCCTCGACCGCCGACCGTCGCAGCCCTTGCCCCCGCCACGGACCCACCCGAGAAGCGGAGCAAGCAAGCGGGGACGTGGCGAGGACGCCCACCGTCAATCGACACCCCCGCCGCCAGATCAGACAGAAGTTCGACGTTGTCGCCACATCCACCCAGCCCAACAGTGTTCGGGCCCATGGGTGCGCTGTGGTGCAGCAGCCAGCCATCAACGACGCTGCGACAACGGCCAGCACGCACGCCGGTGGCCGCGGCCTTTCACCCGCCACGTGCCGGATCTGTGGCATTGGTCGCCGGATCCGAGGCCAACGGTCCCGGATCTGGAGCATCCCGCCCGCCTCGGCCGACCTTCCTGCCGAAAAAGCTGCTGGCTGGCCGCCGCCGCGTAGGCCGAGCGCCTTGGGGGCACAAACGAGTGAGGCCCCTAGGAGCCGGCCAACCAAGGTGGCGTCCGCCATAGAGATGGCAGATCGAGACCCGGGAGGCCCAGATCCGCCCTGCCGGCTGCCCAAGCCGCCATTGTCGACGGTGAAGAGGGAGGGAGGGGAGGGGGCTCGGGAGGAAGAGGGAAAATGGCTGCCGGCGCCGCCGTTGCTCGCCTTCTGCCAAGCCCCAGCGCGTAGCCACGGCGCCGCAGCACCGCCCGGACCGCCGAGATCCATCCCAGCACGGAGGGATTCACAGCCAGCTTGGGAGAAGGCCCCGCCGCCGCCATCCTTGGGAGCCGTGCGAGCATCCCGGCGGTCCCCTCCGGCAGCGGCTAGGGGGGAGGGGAAGGGATGGAGGGTTGGCAGTGGCGGCTAGGGTTGGCCACCGCCCGAGTCGCCTATGCGGGGCGACGCGGGGGCTCGATGGCTATCCTGATAGCACATCATTTTGCGGCCCATACTGAACATTTGAAGTGGTCATGTCAGTTGGTGTTCCCGCTTATCGATGAGTTCCCAATAGTTTTGTTCCGTTTCAACATCATATTTTTCCAATATCGTTTTCCTGACAAATGCTCTAGATGTCGTTTCCGTTTCCGTGTGAGAATGAGTTTGAAAGCAAATAGACCCTTTTTCCTGTCCTCTCCCGAACGTTTTCATCCCTATCCTGACCCTTCGCTCCCTGCACCACCACCTTTACTCTCTCACACCATCACTAGAGCCTGAGGCAATTAAGGAGAGCAGGCACCCATGACAACAAGCACATGGACTGGTATAGAGAACAAATGCAATGCAGGTTTGATTGAGAAGTGTGCTCTTCCCAGTGATTGGATGACCTGCCTCAACTGCCTTAATTGGTGCCCAACTGCCCATCACTGCCCAAGTCGATATATATCATTTCAGACTTGAGTAGAACAAGCCTATAGACAGAATTAGAGTAACTCATCGCTGCCCATGTAACATGATATTAGCTTCTAGTACTGAATAGTCGGAATGGGAGGTGTCTGGAATACTGCCCTCTCATCTCTGGGTCTGCAAGCCTCCAGCCAACACCCTTTGAACCGTTGATCAGGGTGACCTGCCCCACTGCTCTCACTCAAAGGAGCGGCATCTACCGACTTAGCTGTTCCAGACATGGGAACTCGAAGGAGTCCATGCTAGGGTGTAACATTGTGGCTCAAGCCGAACTATAGTAGCCCCTCGGTCCTGGCCGGGCCCCCAACTGATGACTGATCAAGTCCACTGTCCCCTGCCAACAGCGCCGCAAGGATTCTCAAGGGCGAGAGGAGAGCCGCCCCAGATCTGGTTCAATTCCAAGAAAGTACGATGACAAGGTCTTCCTCGTCGTTGTCCTCTGCTTCATCGTCGGTTTTGATTGGGCACTTGGGCAGCATTGTGGAGTCTTCATTCAATTGAACTAGATTGGCTAAGCTCCAGTTATTTTCTCATCTTATTAGGTGCTAAAGTAATTTATAATGAGTTAGTGTCACAAAACAAGCAGCATGCAAGTACGACAAATGAATTCTAATTTGGAGTTGTACTCCTTAATTGTTCTCTCTTTCTTATGTTTACATTCTGGATGCGTTTGTGCGCTCTTACCTCATTAGCGAATATCTGATGCTGGACTTTTTTCCATTATGTATATCTCAAAGAGATGTATGAGTTGATTTGTTTAGCTTTTTTGTATGTTCTGTTAGCTTTTTCAAAAATGTGCTTAGAAGAAAAGCCACACCACAAACCTTTGTGCTTGTGTAGCACATGGTGTTTCATAGGACGACTTTCAGGAGAAGAAACCATCATTTTAGCAGAAGTCTTTGGCACAATAATTCAGACTGACCTTTGATATGGAGAAGAGCTTACATCAAGAAATAGATACCTTGATATAGAATGCGCTCAAGGACAGAGAACGATGAATTAATGTACAGCTCCACAGCACACAAAGTAGATTTTGACAGCTCTGCCGCACAACCCTTTCTGCTAGATTGGATAATCATATATGCAATATATTATAACACTAATTTAGGAGAAGTGTGTTTGCAATTATTTGTACGTATCATTGAAATATACTAGGCTGTGTGGCGAGTAGCAAGAATGTGCATTGTATATTGATGACTCTAATTTACACCAATAAATTTGAAATTATCAGAGCTCGTGGAGAGTATGTACTTGAAGTCTAAAGAATGGCACAGCTCTCCTTCTCACGTGGAAACCCCACTTGGCCACTTCAGTACTCAACAAAGCCAGCTCTACCTACAAATACAGCAATAGGTGGTTTGCAATGCCTCAAAGCTAGTACCATGTTTAGGCATGGGGCATCCGACCATAGTAGTAGTAACAGAATGTTCATATCAAAGTCTTCAGTCTACTTGTGACTGGGAGACATCAGGAAACTAATAATCACATTTCTGGATCTGCAACAACTGGCTCCACACCTTGCCAAACGCCAGTAAAGGGTGAGGGCCATGGTCTCTTCATCTTCCTTGTTCTCTGCATCTCTGCCTCGTCGGTGGTTTTGAACTGCCAGGGCAGCAATGACATCCCAGTCTTTGGATGTGCCTCTTGTCTGCTCCGCGCACATCCCTTGGGGTCATTTTAATTATGAATCTGCATAAATTTTTGTTGTGTTTTGATTATACACCACCTTGTTTAGGCATGGGCTGCCTGACCATAGTTGTAGTAATAGAAGACGTCAGGAAACTACTAAGCGCACACGTAGGCCTTTGAGGTTGTATTACGATGTGAGTGAATGCGGAAAGACGGCGACCATGGTGCTGTTAAATGTCAAAGCAGCACTTAAGAGGACTGCAGCAGTGTTAAATTATCTATCGCTGGAGCTCTTCATATTGTTCATACAACAACAATTCCATGTACGGATCCTAGCTGTCGCCGTGCTCCATGCAGTGGCGTAAACCAGGGGCAAGGAGGACCAAAACCCCCATAAGCCCCTACAATTTCTATTGATTATTTTAATTTGTTTAAATTTGAAGAAAATTATACTGCTGCCCCTCCCCTCCAATTAATCAATGAAAAAAAAATCACATTTCTGGCTCTGCAACTGGCTCCACAGTCCACACCTAGCCAGACGCCGGTATAGGACAAGGTCCACGGTGTCTTCCTCTTTCTTGTCCTCTGCGTCTCTGCCTTGTCGGTGGTTTTGAACGGCCAGGGCAGCAACCACATCCCAGTCTTTGAATGTGCCTCGTGTCTGTGCAGTGCACATCACTTGGGATCATTTTAGTTAAGAATCTGCACAAATTTTTGTTGTCTTTTGATTTCACACCACCCTTTGTGGATGAGTGAGGCCACGAGGGTGAGCCAGTAATAGTGTCTGCTTTTGGTTTAGTCGCTGTAACTTCAACCAGCACGTCAAGTTTTCATTCACTTGAACTAGCAGATTATTGGTTTAAGCTGCAGTTCTGTTCTCATCTTACTAGCTGCCAGGATCGTGAAGCATGAGAGCAGAGCGTGCCACATCTGGTTCAATTGCAGGTGTACGCTCTGGGTCGTTCATACAAGAACAAGTCCACATACGGATGGTGTAACACCCTAAAATTTGAATTTTTGGAAATAGAGCTAAAAAGATTTAATTTGGAATTTTTGTGCTCATGAAAACATAGGAAAATAAAATTTTTCATTAAATTAAAAAAAATCATCATAAGGTAGCAACATGGTTGTGCATACATGCCGGAGCATTTGATTTATTGATTGAGTGGTTTGAATCAAAATTCAAAATGGTTTGAATTGCTTTTGGAAATGACTTTGAAAATGGCTTTGAAGTGAAAGAAAAGAAAATTTGAAAATAAAAGAATTTAGAAAGTTGTGGAATTTATTTTTGGAAAGCCTACCAACAATTTGCTCATTTCTTTTGAATTGAAAAGAGTGTTTGAAACCCCATTTGAATTTGACTTGGGTCATGTTTGAAACTTGGATTGAAAATGGGAAAATAGAAAAGCACTCCTCTTCCCCATTCTGGCCCAGCGACTAGCCGGTCCATTCATGCTTCTCTCTCCTCTTCTCCCACCGCCCACCTTCTCCCCTCTCTTTCTCCCTTCTCCACCGCATCCCAATCCAAGACGGCCTGCTTTTTTTTTTTTCCCCTCGCCGCCCAACTCATGGCCACCACCACACGCTACCAACAGAGATCTGTGCGCGCCTTCTCCCTTCGCCTCTCACGATCTTTGGGACCCTCCTATCGGATTCTTCTTCTTCTTCCGTGTCCACGCCGACTCCATGGAGAGTCACTGCAAGACCGCTTCCACCGATTTGGTGTGACCCGTAAGTCTGTCCGGCCCTTAAACACCGCCTCACGCCGCCTCCGCCTCCCCATCTAAGCCGAAGCGCAAGGCGAAGCTGCCCTGCAGGCCCAAAGCCAGCCGTGCATCCTAAGCCACCACCGCCGAGAGTTGCCTCGCCGCGCCGCTGCTCCACCGCCACCGCATGATCGCTCTGTCGAAGCCACACGCCTGCGCGAACCCATCGAGCCCAAAGCAGCCGCCATTTTTGCTTCGGTTCTCTTGCGCCGTGTTGCCGTAGTCTCACCGGAGGTCACCACCCGCCCCGCCACGTAGCCCACTGCCACAGCGCCGCCTTGGACCCCTAGAACCCCCGTGGTGAGTTCTCCGTCTTCCCCTATATCTCCCCGTGGTCTTACCGTGTCCAAAGGTGGCCGTAATCGCCGAAACCGTGGACGCCGGCGAGCTCTTCACCGTCGCCCATGGCTGGCCGCCGCACCGGCACTGTAGCTGCTGGCCGGCTCTCTCCTTTTTCCCCGTGATCTAATCAGCGCCGTTCAATCATGATCCGACAGACTAGATCTTCAGATACCCCTTTGTCCGGTATTTTTATAAAAAGGCCCTTACAATTAATTAGATCTTAACCCGTGGTCCATAGCGCAATCACGGATTACGTTTTCTTCTTTGGAAAGCGTAGTTTCTTTAGTTTAGATCTAAAATACGTTTTCACTTATTTACATATTTGCCAATCGATTTTGTTTTTAGCCATAGTTTCTCCGCTTTTAACTCCGATTTGACCTGCTCAACTTGTGTTAGGTTCATAATTTCATGATCTACATGTTCATACTATTGTTAAGTATGTTTCCAACTTTTAAAATTCGTGAGTAGATTTAATCTATTATTTTAGTAAATGAAATCTTGTTTATTTCATATCTTCTATGTTTTAGCTCCGAATTGACCCATTCAAGTTGTGCTAGAATCATTACAACGAGATCTACGTGTTAGTGACATTGTTTATCAAGTCACTAAGACTAGAATTTCATGGTTTAACTTCTAATTTGGATAATAATTATGCAACTGGATTTTATAAATAAAATATGACTTGTTTTACTTTAGTTTATAATTCAAATATAAAATTGACTTAATTCAATTTATATTATTTATAAAATATCTTATATATATGAATTATATAGTTAAAATAAATGAAGCCTATAGTTTTTTTCTTTTTCCACGGATAAAGCAAATCTATCAAGAGATGTATCTTTTTACCGTAGTCTGATTAGTGTGCTTTTCGTGGTTCGTGTTCTTCAGAGCGGTGCGTAGAATCGTGTTTTAAACTCTTTTACTTATTTTTCTATGATTGGTGTAGTATTCTAATTTAGATCTATTGTTTGCTTCGTGTATGATTGCATGGATGCTTGTGTGGTGCATTATGATCATGTCCAGTCGGTGAGCTTTACGTGTTGATCAAGGAGTTTTTTTTTAAGTTTTGGACTTGAAGAAGGATCAGAGTTTCAAGGCAAGTATAGCATGGGTTCTTCCTTGTTGTCCTATACATCTTTAATCATTTAATTCATACTGCATGTGTCTACCTTGACTACCATTAAGGATTTCCTAGTGCTTTGTTACCTTATGCCTTGATTCCTATAGGGTATTGCATTGGGTAGTATGATGCTAGTGCTCAACGAAAGCTATGATCTTATAACTCGACTAATGGAATATGCAATAAACATTAAAAGATGCTTTTTAGCAACATGGAATCAAGGGGGCTAGAGCATTGGACTATTATTATGGTGCTCTAGATTCCTCTCTCCAAGGACTTATCTGTAAGTGATCATTCGGGACTTACAGTACAGCTGTGAGGGCTACATGGCTCTGGCTTTAGCTCGGTATGAGGACATTTTCTAGCTTGTTAGTAGTTACCTTTATTGGAGTAAGAATGGCTTGATGAATCGGATATAGTGCGGCATCTGTCCCCTTGTGTATAGGATGCGTGTCATTGTGCCATCGAGAAGGGGGGCTCTACATTTATTTACCGAGTGAATCTAATGGCGAGAACTTGTTAGATGAACCTTTGAAATGCTTTATAGTGAACCCTGCCGACCTTCCTTGGTAGTGGGTCAAGAGGTCGATCACCCCAAGTAAAGGGTAAATCATGACTCATAGTGAAAGTGGACAACCTCTGCAGAGTGTAAAACTAGTATATCAGCCGTGCTCATGGTCACGAGCGGCCTTGGAACCCTTACGGAATAGATGATGAACACTAATGATACTGATGATAAAGATGCTTATTAATGATTACTGTTTATGCTATTCATTATTCATGTTTACCTGATCATGTGTTTATATGGGCTTGTGAATAAACTTGTTACTACTCAATTGCTAAAAGATGACTCATTAAAAGCTAATCGAAGTTAAACCAGTGTTAGCCTTTTGAGCCTCATGAACCCCAGGTTATATTTGTTGAGTATGACATATACTTACGCTTGCTTTGTTTTTAAATCTTTGGATAAAAATCCCGGATGGGTACCAGATTGCTAGAGTTTAGAGGAATTAGGCTTATGGTCAACCAAATCATTGTCCTCGTGGATTGGAGTCTTCACCCAAAATCGAAGTTGTCTTTTCATTGCTTGCTATCTAAGGTTATATTATTTGTACTAAGTACGTTATATATTGAGCATTGTCCTTCGATATTACTCTTATTTGTAGCTATATGTGAGATTTGACTTCCTGGGCTCACATATGATATGTATCTGGTTTTGTTTTTAAAACCATGTGCTATAGAGTGGTATCGAGCAATGTTCGATCAGAGGCATAAGCCTAGATAGAACTGGATGTTTTAGCATGCTTTCATCTTTGCTTAGTTCTTGCTTTTCTCTAACCTCGTTATTTTATGAAAAGTTATGCTCACTTCAAATTCCTCGTTCTATTATGAAAACCTTGTCTCTATTCTCAATCCTCTCTTTTCGTCTAAATAGTGGGTCATGATGAGGGGATCACCAAAGATCAAAGGTCGGGAGGACCAAGCTACGTTGTCCTTGATTGCATTCGACAAGGAGAAGCTTGTAGCTATGCAACAACAAGTATTAGAACGAATGACTCAACATGGGAGTTCTCAACAGTGCTTGCCACAGGGTCAAACAAACATACCAAAGGGACTAGTGAAGAGGCAAGTGGCAGAAGCTTGTAAGAAGATGAAGTCCAATGAAGGTGTTCATAGCAAGACTCTTGGAAGTCAGGATCCATGTCAGTGCTGTAAGCATTATGGTTTTCCCTGTCTTCAGAACAAGTCTAATAAGAGGGAAGTCAAGGTGAACCAGAGTGGTGAAGTTAATGTGGATAAGAAGAGGAAGGTAGTCTCACCAGAGTCAGAATTGGGAAGCAAACAACATTCGAGTTCTACTACATTAATACATCCAAGTCCAGTCCCTGGTCAGATAAACTTAGACTCTAAAGAGTCAGGAGTTTCTCAAGCTAAGATTACTCCACTCCTTCCATAGGAGGTATGCATAGATGGGTGGATGATCACCTATAAGGAGTTTCAATCCTGAAAGATCAAGTGAGCTAAAAAAGCGGTCTAGTCAAACAAAGATGAACCTTCGTGAGTCGACAAGCTAACAATGCTCTAAGCAACAATTCTGTGGAGTATGACATCACGAAGGGTCCAACTAAGATCGTGTGTTATCATTGTTAACAAGAAGGACATTATGCTAAATTTTGCCCATGCAAGAATCAACAATTGTACCCTAGAAGTAGCTAGAGTCGGATCACTACAAGGTTGCTACCAGAAAGTGTCAGTGATACCCAACCCGAAAGAAGCATTCGGTGAGAGCAATGAATGAAGAAGTCATGCTGGACTACCCAAGATCCTTAGTTAAGGAATAGGAGTTTGTGCCCTTTATGTAATAAAAATGATAGTATTGCAAGTTGAGTCAATGATTGAGTTGTGCACCTTTATTGCTTGTTGAATTGTCATTATGCTTATGATTGTTTTGCAACTTTGTAATGATTGCAATGATATTGTTGGGTGTTCTCACAATCTCATTTAGTTTATAGGCCTAAGGTATAAGGATCAAGGCAATAAATAGTTGGCTTATGGTATTCTTCGCTTTTTCTATCCTGTCTTTTTCGAGCAAAATTTTGCACTCTTCGGCTTATATCATTAATCTTAGAAGACCAAAATCATGAGAAAATTCTGGACAATAGTAGACTTTAATATCTTTCTATGACCACAAGAACCGCTCTCATATCTATTTTGGTTATGGAGATACGGAAATCACAAGGCCATGCATCTGTGCTATTTAGAACCTAGAGCAGTTTCTGTTGTGCAACTATTTTTGACCAAGTTAACTGCAAATTTGGAAAAGTGTTCTATAAGGAAGTTGTGGATAATTTGATAAGCTTTCCAACGGTATAAGCTATAATATCATTGGATTAACAGAATGAGAGTTACAACTGTTTTATGTGGTTTTGTTTTTCTACTCGTGAGGAATCTCGCATTTCTTGTTCTTGCCTATACACGAGAGTATCATTGGGATGTCATAATGTCTTGATACTAATTAGATCAACTAGAAGGAGGTGCAAGCTATACTTTGGTGTCCCCTAGTTTAATTTTTCTTAAGGGGGGTAGCCAAGCAAAATAAGTGGCAAGATGAAGGTTTCATATGTTCCGTGCTTCACTTGGAAGTATAGGTTATGCCTCTAGATGAGAGATCACCATCAAGCATAGATGGATCATTTGTTGGGTCGTCTACAAGGAACTAATGTATTCATCAAGAATTGATCTCTCTTCGAGCTATTATCAATTGGGAGTTCAATCTTCAATGTATCTAGGACAAGCGCTTTATATCCACTAGGATGCACCTCGTCAAGGTGTAAAATGTGTCCTTATACGAGAAGAAAAGAAGTGACTTGTTCATTAACCGTCACACCCCAAAATTTCTCGATTTCGGTTGTGCATAGAAAACACTAAATAAAATGAATTATTTTAATATTTGGATAAAATTTACCAAGTATAGTTTGAGCTAGCGCAAATTTAGTTATAGAAAAAAACGTGAATTTTCAAAGTTTTCTAATTTTGATGGGCTTTTGGATGATGTGATGTTTGCTTGTTGCTTCTTTTGTGTGTTGAGAGTGAGCAAAGTCATTAAAATGCGTTAGTAGGTCGATTTTCCTTCTCAAGACGCCTTTATCTTTTTCTACAATCAAATTCTTTGTTTCTACTCAAGTTTTCGTTGGGAGCTTCCTAAAATCTTTTTCTTTGTAACGCAAATCACTCCTTTTAGTTTCTCGTCCGTCAATCAATCTCTATAAACTTCTTGGAAATTTTTCTAGCTTTTTCTAGAACTTGTTCCTACTTGTCTGTGAGCATAATTTAATTTTTAGATGATCCAAATTATCTTATCATGGGCTCTAAATACTTTATTTGGGTTCCTCATGTTCCATAATATCTCTGGGAATTTTCCCCGAATTGTCAGAGCTTTTGGAGTATTTTTCGCGGCTTAAATAATAATTCTAGAATTTTCTGGAATTATTTTATCCATGAAATTAATAAATTCTGAAAATAATAAATCTCTCATTTTTTCAAATGCTCAAAGCCCATGTGCAATAATCCTAATAAATCCTAAAGGCCCATGCTTTTATTTACTAATGGGCTTTAATGATTATTTAGGCCCATTAGTAAATATGGAGGGTGCAACATCATTTAGTACCATATTGCTAGTTGATGTAGATGTGGGGAGTTTTTCTCCCTATAAATTTGTACCAACCCCTTGAGCAAAGTACACCAAAACTACCGTAAGGGGAGCCCCTAGTTTGGGAAATCTCTCGTGTAGTAAATCAGATTTTTCTCCTCCTTCTCTCGCCGTCGCCGTCGTTGTCGCCGCTGCACTGCCCACCTCGGCCATCCTCTTCTTCGTGCAACAAGTCGAGCCCACCCCTGCGTAGCTGCTGTTGCCATGGCCATGTGGTGGCTGTACGGGAGGCCAAAGGATGAAGACGAGGTAATTATATAATTACCACCAGTTCATAATATTGTCGTCGTATATTCGTTTTGACTCCATTTCGAGTCGTTCCAATTGCGTTAGATTCGTATCGATGTGATCTACATGCTAGTGTCGTCATTTTTCATGTCAAGTGACTTTTATATATATGCTTAAATATTAATTTGATTAATATGCATGCAACTAGTTTTTATAAATAAAAGTAACATAATTATATGCAATGCTCTTTTGCAAATAAGTTTTAACATGACTAGTTGCTAACATAAATATGTTTCTAAATTATAATATGTTTATTCTAAACACACATATCAAATTTGATTGGATGTTATCACATGTTAGTTTGTATTTGCAAATTAAAGTTGAATTGGCATAATTGATATCAAAATATTTATAAATAAAATATGATTAGCTTCAACTCAGTTTTTAAGTATAAATATGATTTGTTTAATCTAAATTAATGCTACTCACATAGTTTTTCCTAATTAACATAAATCAAGCTTATAGTCTTCTCTTTTCTTTTATAATATAAAACCCTGTAGTCATTTCTTTACAACCGTAGTTCCGATTAGCGTGATTTTCGTGTCTGTGTGTTCGTAGCGGTGTATAGAACATCTTTAAAACATTTTTACTTGTTGTTTCATATGTTTGGTTTACTGTTCTAATTTAGTTCTATTGTTTGCTTCATGTATGATTGCATGGATGCTTGTGTGGTGCTTTATGATCATGTCGAAATGGGTGAGCTTAACGTATTGATCAAGAAGAAGTTCCATTGAAGGTTTGGACTAGAAGAAGGATCTGAGTCTAAGGCAAGTATAGCATGGGATCATCCTTGTTGTCCTATACACCTTTAATCCTTTAATCCATACCTGTTTGTGTCTACCTTGACTACCACTAGGATGTCCTACTACTTTGTACCTTGTACCTTGATACCTATGGGTATTGCATTAGGTAGATGATGCTAGTGCTCAACTACAACCATGATCATATAACTTGACTAATGGTATATGTAATTAACATTAAAATATGCTTTTTAGCAACATGGAACAAAGGAGCTAGAGCATTGGGCTATTTTTATGGTGCTCTAGATTCCTCTCCCTAAGGACTTATCTATAAGTGGTCATCCAAGGGACTTATAGTACAACCATAAGGACTATATGGCTTTGGTCTTAGTCTAGTACCTTGCTCTTTCTAGTTTGTAGTGATTTACCAAAAGGGCAAGAGGGGCATACCGTGCTAGGTATGAGCCTCATCCCTGTGGTGTGTACTATCTTTGCGTGTATAAGTGCCACTTGCAGATGACTCCATAACACTTGGGAGATGGAATCTTAGCGGTGCTCCTTATTAGAACGACTAGGGAAAAGCTTCATAGTGTACACCTGTCTACTCACCTTAGAAGTGTTCTAGGAGTAATTAACACGGGCATATGGGCAACACGACTCATGGTGAAAGTGTACAACCTCTCAGAGAGTATAAACTGGTATATTAGTCGTTGCTCACTGTTACATCACACCCAATTTTAAGGATAAAATGGGATGCATAACCTTATGTGTGCCTGCAGATCAGTCACACACATAAGTTAACAAATTATGAATAGTATCATCTCCAATGTTTATTACATCACGAATAAGACAGAGTTATTACATAAGTATAGCACAAATAATAAAAAGATCTATCGCGAAGCTCCAATTATTGGGGCGCCGTCATTTGGTTGACCACAAGTCTAGTAGTCCTCGTGGAAATCATCATTCTTAGGGTCATCTGTTACCCATCCGGGATTTTTATCCAAATAGTGAAAATAAACAAGCGTAAGTATATGTCGTACTCAACAAGTGTAACACGGGGTTCATGAGGCTCAAAAGGCTAGACACACAGCTTAATAAATGGCGACTTTTTAGTTGTCACAATTTTAGCTTATGAGTAGCATCAAAGTGTTTCAATTCCTCAAAGTAGAAACACATGATCAAATGTAAACATGAGTAATGAATAGCATAAGCAGATATTACTTAGTGATCATCTATTCCATAAATGTTCCAAGGTCAGCTTGTGGACTGTGAGCACTGGTGATATACTAGTTTTACACTCTGCAGAGGTTGTACACTTTCACCTTGTGAGTCGTGATTCCCTTATGCCCTGGGTTTATAACTCCCAAAACACTCCCAAGGTGAGAGCAGCAGGGGTCACTATGAAGCCTTTCAAAGGTTCGTCTAACAAGTTAGGGCCATTAGATTCACTTTCGCAAGCATTATAGGAACCCCCCGTCAAATGGCACAATTCCTTCTGACTATACACATAAGAGTAGAGGTTGTCCTATACCCAATTCGTCAAGCCATTCTTACGCCAATAAAGGTAACCAAAGAACAAGCTAGAAAAGGTCCTCATCTTGAGCTAAAGCCGAGCCATGTAACTCTCACAGTATCTTGTAAGTCCTGGATGATCACTACAGATAAATCCTTAGGGAGAGGAATCTAAAGCATTTAGAAAGTAGCTAAACACTCCAAATTTCTGTTGCCATGTTGCTAAAAAGTCACATTTATGTTTATTGCATATACCATTAGTCAAGTTACAAGATCATGGTTTGACTGAGCTCTAGCTAAGCTACCCATATGCATAACCCATAGGTGACAAGGCAATAGTCCAATTCTAGGAAATTCCTAACAAGAAGACACATACAATATGAATTTAATGATTTAAAGTGAATAGGAAACAAGGATGATCCCATGCTATACTTGCCTTGAGCAATGTACACACCCTACTGGTCCTCGTTTCGTCAAAGTCGTACCCTTGATCCTCCGAGAACTGCTCACCGTCTATACTCGATAACCACAGCAACATACAAGCATCCAGGAGCAATCATGCAAAGCAAACAAGGCTATAGATTAGAACAGTACACCAACAGCAAAGAATCAAGATGAAAAGTTTGGAAAAGCGAATCTACGTCTCGCTATGAACACGCTAGACGCCAAGATCACAAAAATCGGATCTAAAGCGGAAAAGTTATATTTTAAACAAGATTTCCTATAGACAAATAATAGATTAGATCTAAGCTCGATTTATAAAGTTGAAACCTACTTTACAGTAGCATAAACATGTAGATTACTTAATTACGAACCCAACGCAACTTGAAGCGGATCTAATCGGAGTTAAAACGAAGATTTTGGCTAAAACAAATTGAATAACAAATCGTAAATAATTGAAAACGTATTTCAGCCCATCCGAAAAGAAAATACGCTTTCGAAAGAAAGAAATAAAGCTGTAAAAGCGCGCAAAGGACCTCGGGTTGAATCTGGAATATTTATAAGGCGTATTTGAAAGATAGGCGCGAAGGGGTATCTTCCTTTATGAGCCGTCGGATTAGAAACCGACGGATGAGAGAATCGATCCGTGAAATAAAATAAAAATAATAAAAAAAGAAATACTTGTACCGATCTATGCATGCTGTGGAATCATCAAGCGCCATGGCAGCCTCCCCGAGGCCCTCGGTTCTTGGCCTACAAAGCTCTATTTGACAAAAAGAGAAGTACCTGGAGAGAGAGGAAGGAGGATCTCACCGATCCGGCACGCAAGAGGAAGGAGCGAGCGACGGTTCGGCGCTCGGTGGTATGGAAGTCGGCAAGGGCGCTCGGCGAGAAGTATCTGGCTGCTTGGCGAAGAAAAGCAGCTAGATGAGATTGGGAGAGAGGAGAGTGCGGGCGCTATTTAAGAGGAGGCGTGGGGCGTACTGTTTTGAATCGAGAAGCAATGAAGAACCACCGGACTCTCGGTGTGAGAGGCGGTGTCAGCTCAGCCTCGTGTGAGGAAGAAGAGCGACCAAGTGGGCCCGGTGGTCGTGCCACGGGGAACGGCGCAACATGGCGTGGCTTCTTGGTGTAGGCGTGGTGGGCGAGGTTCGGGCTTGACCCAAGCGGAGACAAGGAGGCTGCAAATGCACTGGAGAAGGAATGGGCCATCTTGGGAAAAGCCATGGTCATGACATGACAGACCTTGGGCCAAAAGAAGGAGGAGAATAAAGTTATTCATTTTTTTTTTTTTAATTTTTCTTCAAAGCAAGTTCAAAATGAAATTTCAACTCAATTGAAATCCAACTTCAAACCAAGCAATTCAAAATAGTATGCGATTGGCATGTATGCACATTCATGGTTTGTCGACCTATATTTGATTTTGTTCCTAATAAAATTATTATTTCCTAAATTCAAATGCCCATAAAATGCTTTAACAAATAAATTTCCCTATTTAAAAATGTTGTAAAATTTGGGTGTTACAATTCTACCCCCCTTAAAATGAATCTCGTCCTCGATCTCGTAATTTACGATCTACTCAAATAAGCGTGGATATGTTTTTCCTTAGATCATCTTCTCTTTCCCAAGTAGCCTCATCTATTGTATACGATTCCATCAACCTTGCACATCTTTATAACTCGACTCCTTGTAACTCTTTACTGCTTTGTCTCCAAATTCTTAAGGAAACTCCTCATATGTGAGATCTTCCTTAGCATAAGCTCCTCTAACGATATCTTACATTCCTCGGTACACGCATGAAACACTTCTTTAGCTGAGACACATGGAACACATCGTGTACACACGACAAACTCTCGAGCAATTCCAACCGATAAGCTACCTCTCCACGTCTCTCTAGAATCTTGAAAGGTCCAATATACCTTGGTGCTAACTTTCCTTCATGTTAAACCTTCTCACACTTCTCATAGGTGACACCTTCAAGTACACATAATCACCTACATCAAAAACCAATTCTCTTCTTCTAGTGTCGGCATAGCTCTTTTGTCCAGAATGAGAGCCACTCTCAAGTTATCCTGATCATCCTTACTTGCTCTTCTGCGTCTCTCAAAACATCCGGTCCAAACACTTGAGTTTCTCCCGTTTGATTCCAAAACAATGGGTTCTACTTTCGTCCATACAAAGCTTCGAAAGGTGCCATATTGAGACTTTTTCTGATAGAATTGTTGTTGTATGAGAACTCTTGCATAAGGCAAACTCTTTGTCCCAACTTGTTTCCATCTTTGCAATGCACAGCTCTCAACATATCCTCCAATATCACGATTAATTCTCTCGGTTTGCCCATCATCGTCTGAGGATGATGTCTTTGTACTAAAATTCAACTTGGTTTCCCAACGAACTATGTACTTCTTTGCCAAAAATGAGATGTAAATTGGGTACCTCGATCGGACACAATTTTCTTGGGAACCCATGTAGACAAACTATTCTCTCCATGTATATAAGCGCATGCCAATTGGGGTCCGATGATAGGTAGTCTTAACGGTAAGAAGTGGGCAACCTTAGTTAGTAGATCTACTATTACCCAGTTGAATCATAACCTCTCCTCGAGTACGTGGTAACCCAACGATAAAATCCATACCAACTTCTTCCCACTTCCCACTCGAGGTATTCTATCTTCATTGGTTGTAATAATCTTGTAGGTCTTTGATGTTCACTTTTGACCTCTCGATGTGCGTATCACACAAAGCAACATATTCAACAACATCTCTTTTGAGTCCATTACCACCAATACTTCTCTTTTAAATCCAAATACATCTTGGTACTTCAGGGATGAATAGAATAAGCAAACTCATGGGCCTCCACGAAGAATTGCCTCTCGTATAGCCTCATCCTCGGCACACAACCTTTTCCCCAAACCATAGAGTTCCATTGTCATCCATACTAAAACCTGGTGCCTTACCAATCCCTATGTTTTCTGCTATCTCCTTCAACTTCGCATCCACCGTAACTATCCCTTATGTATTTCTTGCTCCAATTTAGGCTCCAACACCAACTCCCTTTGCATTGGTAACAAAGCCTAAATTCAGTCGCTCAAATTCAGCACACAACTCTCTTGACATCGATGTCACTTGCACCTCATTGACATAACTCTTCCTACTAAGAGCATAAGCAACATGAGCTTCTTCCCAGGATGATAGTGTACCTCCAAATCATAATCTTTGATCAACTCTAACCATCGACCTTTGTCTCATATTTAGATCGTGCCTGGGTGAAAATGTACTTCAGACTTTGGTGATCAAGATAGATACCATTCTTGCCGCCAATGAGATAATACCTCCATATCTTTCAAACGCATGAACACAATCGATGTTAGCTCCGGAAATCATGATGTAGGATAATTTAACTCATGCTTTCAATCGCCGAGATGCATACATTACTCCTCGCTTCTTAATAAGAACACATCCAAGTCCCCCGACGAGATGCATCACAATAGATCGAAAA